>JAHLMJ010000008.1:0-1200000 GCA_019915105.1 Strobilurus luchuensis | reverse complement strand
TCATTCGTCGTGAAGGGAAGACAGGCCTCTATCTTATCTTCTATGAGCAGTGGGCTCACGATATTGATCTTGAAGAGTACGTAGCATCATCCGCCCAGTTTGCAGATGATCCCAATCGACCACGCCAAGCTCTGACGGACAAATCATCGAGACAGCAACGCGCCTCACTGTCATCCATTTCCATGATCCAACGTGACTGCTGTATCCGCGCCTTCAAGGCAGACTATTACAATGATGAATCGCCGCAAGGTTAGTCGTTCATCAAAGCTATCTAGTTCAATAGACTCACTTTTCATCAGCCCTTGACTTTGTCACCGAGCACTGCTGTTCATCTCACGAGCATGGCCCCAGCTTTGATCTTGCGAGATATCTACCCGGTCCTATCTATATTTCACTGCCAGTATCTGACACGGCGCCAGCATCCAAGTCGACATACTTCCCCGGTAAATACCGTGTACCCACAGACCAGAAGCTACTTGTCTCGACATTGTACTCTTGGCGTCGGATGGAGTATGCGACTGATCCCTTGAATGCGGTGATGGACGAGTCGGACATTCTTACTGACAAGGAGATCATCCGTAGCGCTCGGATAAAGCCATCAGAGATGAACTCTGTGAACGATCTGGTGACTTGGATGGGCCGCTCCGGGGACTGGGCTGAGTTCTGGGCACCCAAGCTGTTTTGGCAGATCCAGGAATTCAATAAGACTCATCCGGAGCCAACGGCAAAGCGTCTGAGAGAAACAAAACGCCTTCGGTCTAACTCGTCGGTGCTGTTGGCCAATACACTTCACCCCCGCAGCTCTGTTCGTCTCACAACTACTGTTGAGAACACTGTTCAAGCTTCTCGCACTGCAAAACGGTCTCGGTCGAGCTCAGAAGTCTCTCAGGAGGAATCACGACACATACCTAAGCCACGCATTATCTACTCGAATCTTACTAATATACACTCTTAATTGATCTTCATGTACATACTTACACTACTGTTCCGTGTATATACAGTCATACATCTACTCATCTACATCTACATTGTCTGAGCTGAATAACATTGTGTCTAGCTCGTCTACTTCATCATCATAGCCCGCACCATCCCGTATCAGCTGCATCTTCTTGTTGAATGTCGACAGACTTGAGCTGCGCAGCTTCTGTTCGCCAACACGCTTCAGATTAGGGGCAGCTTTGGGCTTGAGCCTGGTTTGCCGAGAGCCGTCAAGAAAAACCAGAAGTTTGTCTTCGATTACACGGTTCGATACACGCCAGACAAGGGCAGATGCCTCCACCTCCTTGTGGCTCTGCTGCTTGTACGACGTGTCAAGCATGTCACCAAAGTGCTTCTTCACGTTCTGCAGTTGTACAATGGCAGCTGAGATGCTTCTGAGGCGATCCCATGTAGCATAGATGCCTTTTCCAGAGAAGAGCTGCTTGATGTATCTGATAAGATGCTCTGTGTTGAGATCAACAGGCATGAAGTGGTCAGGGAGATCAGTTATACTGATCAAGTGGTTGTCGCGCATGATATCTGCGAATTCGGGAGTCCAGACCTTCTTCAGATTGTAGAGTAGATGAAGAATCTCGGTTGAGTAGTTATTAGAGCCACTTCCACGAAAGATCACAGCGACATCCGGAAGTATATCTTCGATCCGCCCAAAATCACCGGAGGTGATTGCCGTCTGGAGTTCCTTCAAGTAGCAGAGATCATGCAATAGGAGACGTGTATTCTGATGAATAACGTCCTTCTCAGGATCATCAGAGGATAGAGGAACTGTGTGACCGCTGGGATTGGCATCGGAAAGTGGTGAAGCGTAGTTCTTCATGATTTCCTTCGCCATCTGAAGTAACCTTGCAGCAGATGGGTGCGATATGGCAAAGTCCTTCAAGTCATCACAACCGGATTTGACTCGCCATGCACCAAGTAAGAGACCATCCCGGATCTGCTGAAAGGCTCTGTCGAGTGTATGATAGTCTGGCTTGCTGCCGTTGAGCCTCTTCTTCTCAAGAAGTGTGAAGTAGTACTGCAGAGATCCATCTTGTTCCGGAGCAAAGCGATGCTTCAGAAGCAAGCACCACTGGAAGTTCATGATTAAGTGGAACAGTCCGATACCAAGTTGAAAGACGTCGCGACGCGACCACGCATTCAAGTCACCGCTCCGTATCATTTGGCCTGAGCGGATGCGGGAGTTCGTGAGCTGATCGTTGATTGACGGAATCGCATAGCTTCCAATGACTTTCCCGTCGCAGAGAAGCTGAACCATATAGACATCGTCGTGAAGGAGAAGATTTCCGGCAATGGATGCTTCTTCAATGGTGGTAACACGGAGGGGATAGTAACCGGTTACTAGATTGGATGGAAGTGCGCGCTGAGCTACGTACTGTAACTTCTCGTTCTTGACAATATCATCAGGGAATTCCGGGCAGTGCTCGAACAAGGCATGCAAGATCGAAGCGCTCGTCTGTTGTATATACATGGCTTTTTACTTCCGTGATGATACAAACTCGTCCCATGTTAAGTCGGCCGATGCTGCAAGATGCTCGAGAATGGGAGAGAGCCGCATGTGTTCGCGGTCACGGACATTGTGAAGAGAGTAGAGCAACGGGAAGGTGCCAGATTGAACTTTGTTCATGGAGCCGGGGACCTGTTCGACGTGAATGGATGTCTTCATATTGACATTGTCGTAGCTGAACATGTGCGGCCCTTGTACAAACTCGCGAGCAAGTAGGATAGCATGTGCTGCAAGTGAATCGATGCTAGAGAGCATCGAGGTGAAGCCAGTAGACAGGCTACAGTGACTCAAGCTTTCAATCATGCACTTTGAGGAACCGGTAGCCCACGCAAAGAATCCAAAGATTGATTGGAACTTTGAGCAGGCATTCGAGTGGACATGAAGCAGCTGTGCTGTTGCGACGTTTAACCTCTATGAATGTACGTGAATAACTGCAGTAACAAGGCAAAATGGGCACTTACCGTCTCAATATCGCGCTTTTTGTTGTCCTCAGCCTGTTTTCTATATGTAGCTGCCCGAATGACACAATACCAGAAGGGCATCGTTGCGTCTCCTCTAACTGAATCTCCGTTCGCGGTGAGTTCAAACATGTCTCTGATTGACCATGTCGAGAGGAATTCCAGTGTGACCATGGGTGCGTTCATGTAGAAGTGATCCTGTACCGATGCGAATTCATCTGCCACGGTGCGGCATACAATGTCGAGTGCGGATGGACGGATCCACGACGTGAAGCGCTCCTCGGCACCGTGATATATGCACTCAAGGACTGGAATGACCCAGCGTCCAGTGGTCCAAAAAAAGCTATGTTGGCTGCGAGAGAACTCCAGGTTTGACCTGTTAAGAACAGTAGCCATGAACTCCCCAAGCGAGAGGTTGCACTGGGACAAGGTATCGAGAACCTTTTGGCACTTCTGAGAAACGGACAACACCTCCGTCCTGTCTGTCTGCGCAATGAACGACTGATGGGATCCCAAGCCTTGCACAGGAACTGCCCCCATGTCCGAGCCAGACAACGGTTCGGGGCCAATGTTCGGATCGTCATAATAGTCAGTGAACATGCCGCTCGACAAGATCTCCGGGGTCGCGCCATCATGCAAGATGTCTGGGAGTGAGTGATGCTGCTCAAGTGACTGAGACGAGGGGTATGGATGTTGTTGTGAGTCCATGGATGATTGTTGGAGCTGTTGGTACAACGAGGAAGGGGTTGGACGGGAAGGAGTCGGACGGGAAGTTCTGTATCGATCTTGCTCAGCAGGTGACGGACTGGCATGATGTTGACCAGCAAGATGTGAATCCCAGCTTGATTGGAGGTTGGGGGAGGGAGAAGCACTTGGTAGCTTGTATTGACCGTCCACAAAGATGCGACGTAGCTTTCGAGTGGCAGTTCCGAGTGCAAAGGTATGAGATTCGGACGAGGGGGGACCAGAAGGTGTGCTAGGATTGTAAAAAGGTACATTGAACTGATTGTACAAGAACTCATGACCATCGTCAGCCATCGGAACATGAACGACGCGCAGAGAGATGGGAGATGGAGATAGAGGACGAACTACGCTACCCTGCATGCTCAATAAGGAGCGTATATGTAAGCCCACGCGAGCGGATTGTATCCCCATCCGGCGATGAAATGTGTATGCCAGGTTTAAACTCCGACGTACCAAGCGTTCTACATCGAGTCTTGCTCATTGTGAGAACGCTTGGTTTCCAGGCTACAAGTACCGAATGAACACTTGGTCACACCGAGGGCATGCCCCGTGACAGCACGGTCGTGGTGCCTTTATGGCACCACCCATGCAACTATGGTGCTAGTCACCTAGTCACAACCAATCATGTGTAGTGGCTGTGCAGCGCAAAATCTGGCGAAGACGAAATTTGGCCGTGTCACGCACTATGTGACTGGATGTGACTGCCCGCCAAAGCGTGATGGCACAAAATTTGCCGAGCACTGCCGATCAAAGAATCGGTTATAACTCGGTCACAAGTAGACCAATTAAGAAATCCTCTTCCAGAAATGCTCAGTTTGTCAATACGGTCATTTCTGGAAGAGGGCTTTTTCTTGCCAGCACCGGGCTGTCGGCTATATTTCTACACATAAGTGGTTGTGTCTAGGTGACTGGCACCATAGTCAGTTTTCAAAACTCCGGGCCGGGGTGCAGCCGTCTGAACTGGTTTGGCCTGGGTTAGATAATCAGCCTCATGTGTACATACCTACTTGCATTGGTGAAAATATGCAGAAAAGACAATAGCATTGCAAAAAGCGTGTACATTGTTAGTGGCAAGATTGCCAGTAGCAATGCGTCACACATCACGTGGGGCGCGTTTACTTAGTTACGCTTCCGTATCTCGCTTTCCTCAGTCGTACTGTCATCAGTCGCTGGGGTAAGCTTCGTATTCTTCCGTTACCAGTACCGATAGTGAATAGCCCGGGTCAGCCGGGTTTGGCCGGGTCTCGGGTCCGGGTGTGACTCGGGCCGGGTACGGGTCATGATCTCAGGACCCGAGGTTAACCCGGGAACCCGGATAGACCCGGATTTAATTGATTTTAGGTGCACACACTGAAATTCTGAGGCATACAAGACCCGTAACCCCATCAACCCATATACCATTCAAATTGTCTCATTGAGTAGTACAATTTTGGTTTTTTGATCATGAGAAATGGTGCTAATTTGAGCAAGATATGAATATAGTTTGTATTTTTACTGGTCTGTTTTGCTGTAATATATTCATATCTCAATTAGATCAGCACTATATTATATGATCAGGAGACCGAAACTGTAGTATTTAATGAGACGAACATTTCGGTATATGGGTGCGATGCCTCCAGAGTTCAGGGTACCATGTTATATCCCAAACAATGCTAATAAAATCTCTGAAAATGCGTAATTTATTGATATCTCGGGCATATGTGCACCGTTTTACATGGTCTAAGAGACAATATTGTAGTCCTCATCAAGACAAACAGATTGATACCTGGGTTTAAGTTGATCTCAGCATGTGGGACCGTGCTAGAGCACAAACGGTCAAAACCCGGCCACTGACCCGGTTCAGACCCGGACCCGGGACCTCGGGTGCCGGGTTTTGCCGGGTCCGGGTCGGGTCACTTCTTTGGCACCCGGACCCGACCCGGACTGTACACTAAGTACCGATACTTACTAGACTCGTAGATTAACTCGGTTACAGGTAATGCAATAGTCGTACTGTCATCAGTCGCTGGGATTAACTCGGTTACAGCTATTAACAGGTTATGGGCCTTTAAGTCCTGTATATACCGACATCACCGCATCCCGCCTTTGGTGACCTCTTGTGCCTTTGCATAACGACATGTTTCGCTCGCCCGTGGTACCGCCTTCGGAACCGGAGCAGCTGGTTGAGACAGATGAGGCTGGGGAAGAGATGAGTGGCATTCCGGCGTCCTGGTCGCAGAACAACCCGTTCCGCTCTACGTCCGTTTTCCAGTCGACACCTTTCCCGCGTAGGACCGTTGTCCAACCTCAGCCGCACGCCCACACGAAACCAATTCCGACGCAGCGTACTGCCCCGGTCCCGCCATCGCACCCTCCCCCTCCTGTTTTTGCGCCTCCGCAGCGTGCTCGCACCCGGACTCGTTCGGATCCGCGCTTGGACCTGGTCTCTTGGCAACGCGAACTCATCAAGATGGATCGCTCCCATCCTCGCATCCACTCCTGCACTGTTGTCACAACGGCGTGGCCCTCGGCAACGAAGTCCCTTGATTTCGCGTCAGCCAACTATCGCCCTTGGGCCCAGGCTGTCATTGACGTGCTCAGTCTGTCCCAGAATCTTGTTTACCACGTCAAACCAGACGCCGCTGTGTACTCCACAGCTGATCCTGCCTCTGAGCCTATAGCTGCCATGAATTGGGTGACCAATGATGATGCTGTGCGGGCTTTCCTTCGCCTGCATCTCTCGGACTCCGAGAAGGACCATTATTCCAAGTGCACGACTGCTTCGCAGATGTGGGACCTCGCTTTTCGGCGCCATCACGAGATTGGCCCCATCTCCCAGGTCACCCTCATGCGCGACATGCTCCGCACTCAATTCTCGCCCTCCATGCCGCTCAACGAGACTTTTCAGACTCTGGCTCGCCAGAATGAGCGCCTTTTTGCTCTTGGCCCTCTCCGCGCCGATTCCTTCCTAGTCGTTGCTGTCCTTCGCGCCCTTCGCACTAGCTTCCCTGCTTTGCACGAGAAGGTCCTTGACGGCATTGGCGCCTCTACCGCCCTTGCCCCATACACCTCGGACCGCATTCTGAACCTGCTTGAGCTCAAGATCGACATTGATGCCGACACTGTCTCCGAGACTGTTTTGACTGCGCGTGCTCAGCATACCTCTTCGGAAATCTGTGGCAATTGCCAGCGGGGCGGCCATTCATCTGATTTCTGTGTCCAGAAGGGTGGTGGCATGGAGGGGCGTTCTATTGCTGATGCGCGTGATGCTCAGCGCACCTCGCGGGGGAAGGCAAAGGGGAGGGAGAAAGGTGGTGGTAGGGTTAAGGCAGCTGCCCATGTCGCTGATGCTGAGGTTGCGCATCTTGCGACCGACCCCATCGAGTCTCTACTTACCGATGGCGTTAAACGCTCCATGGTGCCGGAGGACTTCTCTGAACTTGGTCTACTCACTTTTGAGGAGGAGCTCATGGCATCGGTTGACTGGAACGTCTCGCAGCACCCGCTCACTGATGCAGCCTATAATGCTACTCTCGATGATGCGATGGACCCCATCTCGTGGACGCATTACCCTTTCTACGTCGACTCCGCTGCGACTGTCCACATAACCATGGACAAGACCGATTTCATCGACCTTCGTCCCATTTTGGACTCCCAGGCCGTGAAGGGCCTCGGGGGCTCAGTTAGCCTCGCGCGCGGACGTGGGACCATCAAAACTCGCCTTCCCTGCGGCCGTGTTTGGACGCTGAAGAACGCTCTTTGGATCCCGACGTCTACTGTCCGCCTCATTTCCGTCACTCGTGCCATGGACGATTACGGATGTGATTTCAATTTTTCCTGTGCCTCTGGCCTCAGCATCGTCAGCGTCAATGGTTCAGTCCTCGCTACCGGCTCTCGCACCGCAAACCCTCGCCTTTTCAAGCTGCATTGTACTCGTGTTCCCTCCCCTCAAATCGCTCTCTCCGCTACGACTGTTGTCCCCGATCTCCAAACCTGGCATGCCCGCCTGGGTCATCCCAACATCCCCGCTATTGTCCACTTGGCTAAATCTCGCAGTGCCACTGGTATGCCGATCGATTTGTCCCACATCCCACCGAAGTGCTCATCCTGTGTTCTCGGAAAACAGACGCGCTCACCGGTTCCTCGCACGAGGGTGGGAGAGAGGGCAAAGAGGAAGTTTGATGTCATTTCCATCGACCTGACGGGTCCGACGGCAGTGACGTCTATCTCTGGCAACCAATACATGATGTCTATCGTCGACGAATACACTTGTTTTCCTTGGGCTTTTCCAGTGAAGACAAAAGACGAGGCAATTGTGCGATTGAAAGCTTGGGAGCTGAAGATGGAGGCGATTTTGGAGCGCAGACCTGGGAAGTATCGCATTGACGGTGGTGAACTCGACTCTCGAGAATTCCAGGATTAGTGTGAAGCGAGAGGTATTGCTTGGGAGAGGACTGCCGCTAATACTAGTGCGCAGAATGGACAGGTCGAGCGCACCCATCGGACCATCATGTCGAAGGCCCGAGTTATGTGATTGGACTGCAAGCTGCCGCCAAATCGATGGGATGAGTTCTGCATAACCTCTGCCTACCTCACCGCCAGGACGCCCGCTGCCGGTTTTGGTTTCAAGACTCCGTTCGAGGGCTGGTTCGATAAGCCGCCTAACCTATCTCACCTCCGCGAAATTGGCTGTCGCGCCTTCGTCCTCATTCAATCTCACAATCCCAAAATCTACGCTCGTTCGGTTGAATGCGTCCTCATCAGGTACTCTCAAGTTGCCAAGGCATATCGTTGTTTCAATAGGAAAACTAAGAAAGTTGTTGAGTCATATCATGTTTCTTTCATTGAGAGCCATGAATCTCGTCCCTCGCGTCTCAGCCCTGGCTTGGTCATTGACACGCCTTCCCCCGACGCACCTGAAATTGCCCCAATCGACGATCCTGTCTTCATCGACCCATCGGTCGACCCAAAACCGCCTCACTTAGCTTCCTCTGTTTCTCCTAGTTTATCTCCTCCTGTAGATACTATTACTTTAGAACAGCCACCTCTTACTTCAGATAAACCGTCTCCTACTTTAGCAGAACCGTCAATTACATTACAATGTCCCGTACCATCAATTACTTTATCAGAACCCTCTCCCCCTACTTTACCTGACCCTCTTCCTCCCCCTCGTCGCTCTACTCGTGTTCCTCAACTCCTCAGATCGGCTATCACAGACGCCGTTCAGGACTCTGTCAATGCTGGCGCCAGGCTCAAGGCTGAGCGGAAGGCTGCCGCGGACGGTCGCCGCAAGGCTCGTGTTGCGCTTCGCACAGCCCTGGTGGAGGACGGCCTATTTGCAGACTGTCTCGACCCTCTCGATGACGATGACGATGTTTTTGCGGCCGAGGAGCTCCTCGCTACTGTTGACGATGAGTGCGGCCGCTCTATGGACGACCCACCTACGCTGAAGGCTGCTCTTGACTCCGCGGACAGGGAGGAATGGCTGGTGGGCATCAAGAAGGAGCTTCGCAGTTTGCTTGATATGGGTGTGTACCGCCTTGTTCCTCGCTCATCTGTCCCAAAGGGCCGTCGGATTCTTCGCTCCAAGTGGGTCTTGCACTGGAAGCGGGACGTCGACGGTGCCATCTCGCGCTACAAAGCTCGCCTTGTGGTTCGCGGTTTCGAACAAGTCTTCGGCCGTGACTACAATAGGACTTCATCTCCCACTGCTCGGATGGAGTCTATGCGGCTCCTTCTTCACCTTGCGGCGGCTCTGGACTGGGACATTCAGCAGTTCGATGTCAAGACGGCATTTCTCCATGGCCTTCTGGGCGAGGAGGAGACTCAGTGGCTAGAGCAGCCTGAAGGTTTTGCCGAGGTTGGGAAAGAGGACTTTGTCTGGGAACTCCAGAAGGGGCTGTATGGTTTAAAGCAAGGCGGCCGCATCTGGAACCGGACGTTGAACGAGGCCATGCTGTCCTGGGGCTTCAAGCGTCTGCAATGCGAATGGTGCATCTACTATCGGAAGACCGACACCGGGACCGTCATTTGCGCTGTTCATGTCGACGATTTTGTCTCCATTGGCTCTTCGTTTGATGAGAATGCTCGTTTCCGGGCTGATCTCCAGTCACAATGGACAATCTCTGTCTCTGACGCGAAGTTCGTCATTGGTATCGGTATCGAACGTGATCGTTCCGCCCGCCTCATCTACCTTTCTCAGCGCGCACTCATCGATAAAGTCCTGGATCAATTCTCATTGCAGTCCGTTCATCCCAAATCAGTGCCCATGGACCATGATCTCAAGCTCCGACGACCTACCAACTCTTCACCCACCAAATCTGAGGCTGCCGAGCTCGCAAGTCTGCCCTACTGCTCTCTTGTTGGTTCCCTCATGTACATCGCTGTTGGTACCCGCCCGGATATCGCCTACGCTGTCTCCCGCCTTGCCCGATATCTTGACTGTTATCGCCTCCCGCATTGGAATGCCGCTGTCGACGTTGTTCGCTACCTCAAGGGTACACGAACTCTCAGTCTTGCTCTTGGCGGCGACAAGATCTCCCTTGTTGGTTTTTCCGACTCTTCTTACGCCAATTGCCCCGACACGCTTCGATCTAGCATGGGTTACTGCTTTTCGCTGGGGTCCGGCCTCATCTCGTGGGCTTCCCGCAAACAGAAGGTGGTCGTGACATCAACCACTGAGGCCGAGTACATTTCGTCAAGCGAGGCGTGTAAAGAGGGCGTCTGGCTACGCCAGATCTTCCGGGAGATAGAGATGCTTGATGAGGATGTCCCGACCCCGCTGCTTGGCGATAACGACGGCGCTACCGCTCTGGCTCACGATCCCGCTTTCCATGCACGCGTCAAGCACCTCGATGTCAAGTATCATTATGTCCGGGAACGTATCGAGGACAGCGCTATCCATGTCACCCGGGTCTCTACTCATGACAACCTTGCGGACATCTTCATGAAGCCCCTTGCCTGTGTCCAGTTCCTCAAGCTACGCGAACGTCTTGGTTTGGTGGATTGTTGTTAGGTCGAGGAGGAGTGTGTTGTCGCATTGAGGAGGAGTGTTAGTGGCAAGATTGCCAGTAGCAATGCGTCACACATCACGTGGGGCGCGTTTACTTAGTTACGCTTCCGTATCTCGCTTTCCTCAGTCGTACTGTCATCAGTCGCTGGGGTAAGCTTCGTATTCTTCCGTTACCAGTACCGATACTTACTAGACTCATAGATTAACTCGGTTACAGGTAATGCAATAGTCGTACTGTCATCAGTCGCTGGGATTAACTCGGTTACAGCTATTAACATACATTACATTACATACTATGATCTTGGCTATATGCACACTGATCAGTGCTTGGTCTTGATGTGTCAGGACAAGATTGCACCTTGACTTTGTCTCCCAGCTTCTTGACTGTGATTGCTGGTCTCTCCAACTCCTTTTAACTGCTTGCCTTGGTCCCATGTATAGCATGTTGCAATAGCCATGACTGTCCCTGAAAGCCGGTTCCCGGCAGGGAGGACCAACAACACGGTTGGGAGACAAGGGAGAGGGAAGAAACTCAAGAGGAACACCAAGCACAAGGCACGTACTCGGATTCTGGAGATAATGAGTCGAGAGTAAGGTAAGAGAGATGCGAGGTGGTGGTACGGGATAAGGTGGCGTAGTGTATGTAATGGCAGTATTGGGAACGGTCAGGTAAATAGATCTAAATAGCGCGTCCGAGTAAGCCTCCGCTTACACTCAACCCTTTCCAAAAAAATTAAGCCTCATCCGGGATGTTGTTGTCCGGTGTTGTGAGCTTGTCTTGTTCCTTCTTCTTCTGAGCTTCCCAGACGTCCAAAGCTTTGCAGTCCTCAAGATCGCGTCCGGGTAACCATTTTGTTGTCACTTGCTCCATAACCCACCCAACGTATCAGGTAACACTTCCCACGTTCTCAGCGCCGCTCATCAAGAATGCGATCAATCATGTGTTCGGCCATACCGTCAATCGTCAACACTGGACCGGGACGGGCGTGTTCGCGGGAAGGGAACAAGTCGGGGTTGTTTGGCACAAACTCGTGCAGTTGACTGATGCGAAAGGTATCAAACTTCATCGAACCCTTTGGTATATCCAATGTGTACGAAGAAAGGTCCGGATTGGCGTGAAGTACCATGTAAGGACCATCGAACCGAGACATAAACTCGGCCACCCGAGAGGAATCCTTCAACACGTAGTCCCTACGGCGGTGGAACGTTGCCAGCAATACACGATCACCCGCGGCGATCTTGAAATCAGTGTCTATTAGCGGTAGCTGCCTGATCGACTTTAGATCGAATCAGACTATTGCACGCCTGAGCAGTATCATCCCTCATCTGCTCAATGACCACTCCGGCTTAGGGTTTGAAGGTCCGGTCCTTAGGACCGGTAAAGACCGGTGGACTGGACCGGACTAGACCGGTCACATGACCAGTCCAAAAAGGACCGGTCCATGAATTGGACCGGTCCCGGTCCTAGGTCCTATGCTCATCCTGAAACTTTGAGGACCGGTAAAGACTGGTCTAGGACCGGTTTGGACCGGTCTACTCAGGGTCCAGTCAGGAGCACTTAAATGTTTGTCAAAATTGTCATTTTTCAAGTTTTTATGGTAAACTTACCTCACCTTACATGGTCTCATGGTAAACTTACCTTAACTTATATACTTATATACTATATTTAGCTGTATGTATTGTCTTACAATTCAGAATCTTATCTCATTATGACTATAATACATTCCAAAGTCCCAAATAGTCATAACTTCAATTATTATATACTGTCTGCCATATATGGTAAACTTATATTATGGTAAACTTACCAAAAATATTGCGAAAATAGAAATTTGAGCTGACAACAGTTTGGACCGGTCCTGGACCGGTTCAGGACCGCAGACCGGACTGGTTAGGACCGGTTTTTGCGGTCCTAACCAGTCCGGTCCTCAGTCCAGCCAAATTTGGCAATTTGTTGGACCGGTCCGGTCCCGGTCCATGATCTCAAAGATCAAAAGACCGGACCGGACCGGACCTTCAAACCCTACTCCGGCTGACTTCTCCTCTCGATTATGCGACGGCGAGGGAATCAACGGCAGCAAAACGCTCGGTGAGTGACCCATGCGGAGCTGGAAACCAGAAAATCCGGTCGATTTGTTGACCGTGTGCATGATGCCGAAACGTACTCGCGGTAACGCCTTGACCCAGCCTTTCTGTTGACGGTCCACATGATAACGAATAGCCTGATTAACGGTTTTATTCATGTGCTTCGAACTACCGTCAGTCTGCGGGTGGAAAGAGGACGACATCGCCATGCGTACCCCAGTCAGCTTACTGAACGCTGTCCAAAATTTTGACACAAATAGCTTATCACAGTCACACACAATCTCGGATGGTAAACCGTTCTCACAATACCAATGATCGAAGAACAGTGATGCCATACGCTCGGCAGTCAAATTAGTGCGTGTTGGAACGATTCTGATATCCGAGCCAAGGCGGTCCGTGAATGTGGCAATACAGTCGAACCCCTTGTCCATAGGCAAAGGCCCGATGAAGTCGATGGCCACGCTATTGCCACGGTCATCAAGAACCGCCAAAGGATGAAGTGGTCCAGCAACATGCTTAGTGGAAGATTTGTTCCTCATGCAAGGCTCACATGCCGGAATGTATGCCTTTTCGAGATTGCGCCGCATATTCGGCCAGTAATACGCATCCCGTAGGACGGCATACAATTTATCCGTACCAAAATGCCCAAGGACATCGTGAGCCAAACGGAAAAGATCCTTGCGTATAGTGCCCGAACGCGGAATCAATAGACGATCACCGATGTACCACAAGCCGTTAAGCTCGTGAACTTCCGAAATTATACGTTGACCCAATATGAACTTGCCGCAAAAGGTGTCTTCAGCATAGCCAGCACGTATCTGATCGAGCAAACGTGAGTCGGCCGTGATCTGGAGATGTGTCTGCACTGCTGCCACGGAGCGCGTTTCAAGCCATGCCTGCCAGGAAGGCACCTCGAGAGGATCTTTATCAGTGACAGTCGAATCATCCGGGGATAGGCGAGAGAAAGCATCCGCGACAGAGTTATCTTCTCCCTTAACATAGCAAATCTGCATATCAAACTGAGCCATGTCCTCCATTCAGCGAGCATGGCGGTGGGACAGTGTGCGTTGCCCATCGAAATTCTCCAAAGTTCTATGATTGGTGTATACGTAGAATCGTTTGCCGAGTAAGTCTGCTTGAGATTTCTTCAACGCGCATATGATTGCCAAAAGCTCCTTCTCATGCACGGGGTACCATAGCTGTACCCCCTTGAACTGCATTGAGTCATACGCAACCAGTCTCGCAGTCTCCCAAGATGGGCCCCAGGAAAGTATGGCCCCAGTATGCCAATCACTTGCATCCGTAGTTACAAAGATCTTGTTATCCTCAGGATTCATGTGGTCGATGACTGTGAGGCACTCCGCCGACAACACGAGTGACTTAATCGACTGGAATGCTATTTCATGGTAGTCCGACCATCCGGTCCAGTCGTTAGGTTTCAATCCCGTGAGTGGGTCGAGAATGCGTGTGTGGTCGGCTAGCTTAGGCAAGAATGCGGCGAGGTACCGAACCAATCCCAGGAAGGCGCGGACATCGCTAGGTGTCTGCGGCATCGGCCAATCCTTAATACGCTCAATCTTCGAGTTATCGGCCTCAATGCCGTTGACCGAAATGCGATTTCCAAGAAAGATCAACGAGTATTTGAAGAACTCACACTTCTTGGCATTACAAAACAACTTTTCCTCGCGTAAGGCTGTCAGAATCAGACGAACATGTTTCTCATGTTCTTCGACAGAGTTCGATCATATTATGATATTGTCCAAATAGATATGGCAAAACTTTCTGATGTACGCGCGTAGCGCCTTGTTGACGCGTCGTTGATGTACCGAGGGCGAATTCTTCATCCCTTGTGGCATGACCATCTATTCATACAATCCAAAAGGTGTTGAAACGGCAGACAACGGGATGCTGTCATCATCCAAGCATGTATGGAAGAAACTGTCCGTCATATCTAATTTACCCCATATCTTGCCGGTCGCGGCGTCGGCAAGTATATCATCAATGTGGGGTAGAGGGTAGCGATCCGTGACGAGATTGGCATTCAATTGGCGATAATCATTGACCTAGCGTGGTAATGCAGCCGGATCCGCTTTGGGCACGAGGAATGCTGGCGACGCGAAAGATGAACTGGATTCGCGTATCTGACCCGCGTCTAAGTGTTGCTCAATCAGAGTCTTCCACGCAACGCGAAACTTCCGGGGGCACGCATAAGAACGTGTAGCAATTGTTTTATGGGCATCTATAAGTCCGAGCCGACATGTCTCCGAAACAGGCATCAGGTCAACGTGTGGTAAAGGCGAGAAGACGTCCGTAAATTCTGCCTTCAGGTTGCTCCCGAGGGTCAACAACTTCTCTTCAACGGCCAGTAACTTTATCCGCTCTTGTACAGCAGCCACAATATTCGGCAGTTTAACTGTTTCACAGCGGCAATCCACGCTGGGCTTAATCGCGGCACAATGGGTAGAAAGCTCTGTTCGAAGAGCGTTTATGCTATGACAAGTCCTACTGATCTGGACTTTAAGTGGTACACGGAAACTGGCTACGGCTACGGGTATAGAAACTGTCATATCGAGAAGGTTGAGACCGAAAGGCGAATGGACGAGTGAATGAGCGGAAGGATCGATAATTAAACTGTTATGTTTCAACAGCGGGTTTCCCCCAATGATATCACAACAAAGAGACGGTGCGACTATAGCGCGCACAACTTGCAAAGACCAACGATTAAGAGAATCATGAAAAGAAATATACACATAGTCGATTAAGGTCGAGGCTGAATTTGACGAGGGCGTAGCGGTATCAATGTGAATCGGGGACGGTAATAAGTGACGACGGAGCTGCACGGAATTGACAAGAGCAGCGGTTACTACTATGTTATCCGCAGCCCACCTTCACTCAGCTTTTTTCTCTCCTGCCCTCTCACCTATAGTCAGCCATAAAAATCCATTAAGTTCAAATACATCTACTAAGTCAGCCTACTCACGTCACTTGCTCTCGGCAGCTCGGCAACATGTGACGGCCTGTCATACACAAGTCCAGCATGCTTGCGTGACGTCATCAATCAAGCACTTTCATGTGCATTGAAGTAAAAAGTAGCGCCACATTTGTTTTACACTCATCTCATCAATTTTTTCTCAACACTTCCATTTGCAACGGCACTCCCTCCACCTAGAATACTATCATTATGACATCCACGACACATTTACCCTGGCATTTATTATGGTGACAATCCTTCGAGAACTCACGTAACATCATCAACCATTTTCTTTCAACGATCCCAATTCTTCTGCATCCTGCCCTTTATCGTGACCTCAGTTCACCAGTACAAGCACGCCAACACACTCAACCATCCATTCACACTATTGACCTGTACCAACTTCCAACCTCGATGGTTATGCTTTCCCCATTTTGGCCTATGCTATGACCCTCTTATCTTCTTCCGCCATTCAGGTTGTATTCTGTCATACTAAATGATAAACGCTCGCTGGAACGCAGGCAAGTCTTTAGCGTCTAATTTGATCATTGTAGACGTTCGACTGAGTCTGCCCCCTTTGATCCAAACGTCCAATATATCTAGACGTCCGTTGGAAGGCAACTGGCCTTCCCTAGCCCACCCACTCTTGCCCTCCATCATCGTGTACACATCCAAAAGCTTCTTCCACCTCAGGCCAAATGCCTCTACGCAGCTAGAAAAATGCGCATTAACGGAGGTTCACCAAAGGGGAGCGTCTTGAACAGCCAGCTCAACCTCAGTCGCTCTCGCCTTCGCCTTGTTGTAGAACTCTGAGTGGCACAGTTTGACATGTAGCTAGAGCGGCATTTCACCCACCAAAGTTGCATCGACCTATTTCGGGAGCTCAGCAAAATGACTTGAGCGTCGTATAATAGACGTATTGTCATCCATGAAGTCCTTGTTGGCAGGACCTGTACTTGCGTTAGAGACTTGTTGTACCGGGGCATTGGTGCACTCCCCGCTCACCTGCGGCTGATTGTCCTGCGGCTGATTGTTATCGGTTGCGCCACCATCGGGGTTGGTTTATTGCACCCGGCGTTATCAGGCCGTGGTTCTGCTCCCATATCTGCCTCGCCGAGTACGGTTGCTGGCGCTCCATTCACAGGTTGAGGCCTTGGGTGGGTCCGTTTCCTAGCTCGCCCGTCATTTTTATCGGAGCGACGGTGCTTATCACCAGTAGTGCCGCTTCCATTCAATCTTTCATCTAGCTCTCTCCATCTCTCATCCTTCTCTTTGTCAGTTTCATTGCTTTCCTCGTCTTACTCAGATCCCTTCTGTGCGGCCGTGGTAATCACTCTGATCAAACTCAAATCAAAGGCTATATCATCGGGCAGTGGGCAGCTACCGCACATCGTATTTTTGGAGCGCTTTGCCGCTTCCAGCTCTTCCGCCGTATGGCAACTGATTCCGAAGTCCTCAAGGTATTTTTTATATGCCTTGTGCGTCTTGGGCTTGAACTTCACCGCCAATTTTGAGTTATCCTCAAGATTTTTGCCTCCGCAGATCATAAAGAAAGAGTAAGTTTGTTGATCTAAAAGAAAGACTTCCATACTAACGTTATAACACTGACTTCACCATTGTAATATGGCATTGGGCCAACTGCGTGAATCACCAGCTGTAAGCCCGTCGCCGCACCAACCATCTCGACCAGTGGTTGGAAAAAATTTGGCAGGTCCATGATGCAACTGCAATCAGATTTCAATACGCCACCAAATGACCAGCTCATTTAGACATACCTGGCGCGCACGGCGGGATCTTTCGGAGGCGGGCCATTGATCGCCGTACCCCACTCCTCCTTCGCCTGGTCGGCCTCAGTCTTAGTGCTGATGGCGTACTTCTCCCATTCCTCGACGCTCAACTTGTTGAACATGCAGCAAACAACCTTTTGGCGGAATACTCGAAGTAAAAGCGGATTCCAGGGGTAGGGAGCATTTTCAGAGGCCTCTGCACCTCACACCACCTCCCTCAGACTGTCTGGGTCCCCTCAGCACAGTCTGGCATTGAGCAGCCATGTTTACAGTGTGTTGTGTCAACTTTCTCCAAATGAGCTCAAAAGCATTTGGCAATAAATCGCAAATCGCGCAACATCGAGCATACCTAGCATGTTGCTGTTTGTACTCTCATGTCCCTCATGAGGTCCCGGACCCATCCTATGAGTTTGGTCATGTTACACCATCATGTCATTGTGTAGTTACAACTTTTCTCCAAATGAGCTCAAATGCATTTACGAGTAATTTCCCTTTTTGGACATATAGCCTCATGCTACTGACTTCCTTTCTCGACCTACTAGCCTCAAGGCTATCTCCCCTATCTAGGGATGCCATCTCCGATCACAGAAGCTGTCAATCATGACAGCATCTGTCAATCATTTCCAGAAGTCCACTTCTGATGCCATCTGTCAAGTTACCCATCTCTCATCCATGTGACATGGGATAACTTCGCACTTTTCAAGGATCAATCTGTCATCATCTGGCCTGGACCCAGTGCTGTCTGTCAGCTGATGCTAGGCCCAGGGCGCTCCAGAGTTGCAAGTTTGATCCCACTGTGCTGCAGCTTGCTTCCTGCCTTCATCTTCGCATTTTGGCTCTGCAAGGTCTGCACACAGTGTCCCTCCAGTTCTGCTCACAGGAACTGATGCCTCTCTCACCAGTGTACGCTTTGGACAGCCTCTAGCCCTCCCTGCTATCTGCTATAGCTAGATCTAACTCGATCTCTCACTGCTGTCCCTTGCCACTGGTATGCTCTCCCAACTTGATTTCGAGTTGATGCCTTATCTTGTGCACAGTGTCCAATCCCTCCCTGCTCCATCGCTTCTTTATAGCGTTGCCTTTGGGATTCTGTGCACAGGTGTGTCCCCAGTTCACTCTTTATAGCCTACAAGCTCAATTTCGCTTCTGTGCACAGTTTAGCTTGTCCTGCCTTTGTTTCTGCTTCATCACCCTTGCTCCTACCTCGCACATCGCTCTGCTCATTCATCTCTATGCCCCCTGTTGCTGCCTCTGAGGCTTCCCATGATGATCTCGACGTCATTGCCTCTCCTAGGGCCTCTCCTGCGGCCTCTCCTGCTCCCCAAACCATCATTCCTGACTCTGAGATCGACCGCTCTCGCATCAAGAGGCTCAGTGAGAGGCTTCAGCTCCTTGTCACTCAGTTCTCCAATGGCACCATTGCTACTCACTCCGAGTTCATGCGTCAGGCCCGCCTCACTGGTGCCAGTGCCCATGAAATGGCCGACTACATTGACCAAGTCACTCAGGTCATTGCAGCTCGACATGCTGCTCGCCTCGAGTCCGCTGCTCCTGAGCCCGCTGCAGAGCCAGCTGTTGTTGCTGCTCGTCAAGCACAGAAGGAGCAGCAGCGCCAGCACAAGCAGGCTGTTGAGGATGCTGCTTGGGCCGCTCTGGCTGCCAACCTGGAAGCCCTTGATCCTGAGAGCAACCAGCCAGCAGCTGCTGGGCCAAATATTGGTCCCTTATCAGCAGCCCTTTTTGCTAAGCTCCTCAATTCTACTTCCTCTTCTACATCTGGAATTCCCTCTTCCATTCTCACTGCAGCTCCCCATCTTGCTCAACTCTCCTCTTTGTCTGATCTTTCTGAGCATCTGCAGGAGACAGACAGACTCCGCAGATTGTTCAAGCAGATAAGGATGCAGATTCTGTTGCAGATGTTCTCCGCTCCCTCTCTCATCCTGATCCATTTGCCCATTCCTTGTGGCGTCTCATTGTTCAAGATCTCTATGTTGACTTTGAGAAACTCCTTGCCTCCTTTGGGTCTCATCCCTCTCATCATGATGATGAGCCCAAGGACTTTGGAGGTGGATATGCCCTTGTGCGCAAAGACCACCTCTCTGCACGTCAGACTCTTACCACAGAGTCTGATTGGACCCGCTGCTTTGATGCATGGTCTAGAGGGGTTCTTCTTGTCTACCCTCATCGCAACAAGGAGTTGGAGAAGTACAGAGCTATTGTGGTGGAGATGTTCCGGGCTTCTGAGCCTGATCTTTCTTTTGCTATCCGCTTTGATCGTCAGACCAGAGAACGATATGCCAAGTCTCCTTTTGAGCTGCATGATCGTTCCCAACTTCATTTCCCTATGCTCTCTGAGATGCTTCGCTCTCGATCTGGCCCATCTACGCTTAAGCGCTCTGCAGCTGATTCAGCTCATGAGCCTTCTCCCAAGCGTCAGAGGGTTATCTGCCAGAATTGGAATCTGGGGAAATGTCCCAAGACTCCTTGTCCTTTCAAAAGGATCCATGGCACCTGTTCTGAGTGTGGTGCCAAGCATCCCGCTTGTGACAAAGAACAGTGCCTTATCCTCCTTAATGCCAGAAGAGCAGTTGCTCATAGCAAGCAGAGTGCAGGAAGCGCAGGCTCAGCCTAGAAGCTTAACTAGCACTAAGCGCAAAGCAGAAGAAGAGCAGTCTGTACCACGCTTCAAAAGAGGCTATGTTTTTACTTCCAATGTATCATCAGAATCCAAAGCTCCTCTGAGCATTTCTTCCACTTATACTGCTCCTCCACTTCCTACACCTCCTCAGCACATCTTGGATGATCCACAGATCCAAGCATCACTTGCTGCTGTTGCAGACCATATTCATGTGGACACTCCTTTCAATATTGACCGCATTAAGCATTTGTTGGCTAAACATCCCAATCGTCCTTTTGTTGACTCTGTTATCCGCTCTCTCTGTGAAGGGTTCTGGCCCTTTCATGATGGTGAATGGGAAGCTCATCTCAAAGAGCGCTATGACAACTATGCTACAGAAGCTCAAGATCTTGCAGAGCTTCAAGCTTATAGAGATCAGGAGATTGCAGCAGGTCGTTGGTCTCCAGCTCTTCCAGAGAACTTTTTTCTTCTTTCTGGAATGCGCATTTCTCCCATGTTTGTTGTCTGGCAGAAGGGAAAGCCTCGTGTTGTCATGGACCATACTGGCAATGGTCTCAATGATGGCATTTCTAAAGAGGATGCCAAAGTGCGCTATGATGATATGCATTCATTTGGTCAACTTCTCAATGATGTGCTCAAAGCACATCCAAATGAAGAGCTCTTGCTTTTCAAGATTGATGTTTCCAAAGCATTTCTCAATCTTCCTGCTCATCCTATCTGGCAACTTCACCAGGTAGTCACTGTAGATAGCAGATACCATATTGTGCGCAAGCTTATTCTGGGCACTCGTGCTTCTCCTCGTTGCTGGTGTTCATTCTCTGGTCTTTTGAACTGGATAGCATGGGAGCTTGGTGTCATTGGTCTCCATGATTATATGGATGACTTCTTTGGCTGGGATTTCAAGCGCAATCTTGTCAAATTCCATGGCAAACTGCGGCCCCACCGTCAAGTTCAGCTTCTTGTCTTTTGGGATCTCATTGGCTGTCCTTATGATGACAAAAAGCAGGAGCATGGAGTCACTCTCAAGATCATTGGCTTTTGGGTTGATATCCATTCTGGTTCCATCTCTCTCACTCCAGACTCTCTTGACTCCATGATCAACTCAATCAATGAGTTCTTGGCACAACCCAAGCCTCCTCTTCAGAGTTGGCAGCAGCTTGCTGGCTATCTGAATTGGGCTCTCAATGTCTTGTCCTGGGCACGTCCAGCTCTCACAGAGCTCTATCGCAAAATGAGCGGCAAGACCATCCGCTTCAAGGGCATTCCACTCAATGCTGAGGTTAAGCAGGACCTCACTTGGTTTGTCAATGTTGCAAGGAATTGCATTGGCATCCGCTTTGTTAATGCTCAATCTTGGAATGATGATGAGGCAGACTTTATTGGATGGACAGATGCTAGCAACTCTGGCCTTGCATTTGTGTATGCAGGCAATGGCTATGCTTATCAGCTCAGAACCATCACAGGAGTGGACACATTCTTTCGTGAACTTCTGGCCATTCTCTGTCTCATTCATCATGTTGCCTCATTCAAGATTCCTCCTCGTCGCATTCTGATCCATTCAGATAGCATGGATTCAGTTGCAGTTTTCAACTCTCTGTCTGCATCTCAATCATCACACAATGCCATTCTGTTGGCTATTGCAGATATTGTGCTTCGCACAGGCATTGATATCCGAGTTAGACACATTCCTGGAGTTGATAACATCATGGCAGACTTGTTGTCACGCCTTCTGTTTGATGATTTTTCCAAACAGTTTCCCTCCTACCGCGTCCGCACATTCCAGCCCCCAAGAGAGCTGGTTCCGACGCGATGGAGAGAGTGCTTTTAGAGGCTTTGGGTGAGAGGAGGAAGACTGACCCCTCTGGCCCACCTATGGACTTGAAGAATCTAGATGACTTAGTACTGTATCTTCAAGTCCATGCAATTGAGAAGTCCACTCGTAAAAACTATGCTACTGGTGCTAGAGACTATGCTAGATTCTGTCTCAACCACAAGCTTCCTCTGGATCCTACCCCAGAAACTCTATCTCGCTATATTGCCTATACTTCTCAATTCATTGCCTCTGGTCCTAAATATCTATCTGGGGCACGTCACTTTCTCAAGGAGTTCTATCCTTCATTCACTGAAGCTCGTGCTTCTGCTCTTGTTCAAGCTACCATCAGAGGAGCTAAAAAGATCAGAGCAGATCCAGTGAAGCGCAAACCTCCTCTGCGCACTTCTCATTTGCAACTCTTTGTGGACACTGCAAATACCACACTCAAATATGATGATCTTCTCTTTGCTACTCTTATGGCTTGTGCTTTCTATGGCTGTCATCGGATGGGAGAACTATTGCAGCCTGGCTCTAAAGCACTCAGAGACTGGCGTAAGATCATCAAAAGAGCCACTCTACATTTTGAGCCTGGTTATGCAGGGTACAAGCTACCTTATCACAAAGGAGATCAATTTTACCAGGGCACAGATATGCTCTTCACTTCCCAAAGGATTGCAAATCCGGTTGAGCTTCTCAAGCAATATACCAAACTCCGAGATAAGCTGCATGGAGCTCGGTCCGCTCTCTTTATCTGTGAGAATGGGACTATTCCTACCCGCAGCTGGTTTGAATCAAAGTTGTTTGCATTTGTGGGAAAAGAGTTTGGAGGTCACTCTGCTCGTGCTGGAGGTGCTACCTACTATGCTGGTTTGGGTCTTTCTGATGCTATCATTCAAGCCTTAGGTCGCTGGTCTTCAGAGGCCTTCAAGATATACATCCGTGATAATCCTACAGTGCGCGCTGCACAGCAGCTTGCAGCACAAAACCATGCTTCCATCTCCAATTCTTAAGACCACTTCTTACTCTCATCTCGTGTCTCGTTCACATTTCCTCTCACCACCACCATCCCCCACACACAACATTCATAGCTCTCATAGCCAGTCACGATCCGCGTAATTTATAGGCCCTTGGGCCCGTTTTAGCCTACTTCATCTGTGTGAATCAATAAGCATTGGTCGAAGTAAAAGCGGATTCCAGGGGTAGGGAGCATTTTCAGAGGCCTCTGCACCTCACACCACCTCCCTCAGACTGTCTGGGTCCCCTCAGCACAGTCTGGCATTGAGCAGCCATGTTTACAGTGTGTTGTGTCAACTTTCTCCAAATGAGCTCAAAAGCATTTGGCAATAAATCGCAAATCGCGCAACATCGAGCATACCTAGCATGTTGCTGTTTGTACTCTCATGTCCCTCATGAGGTCCCGGACCCATCCTATGAGTTTGGTCATGTTACACCATCATGTCATTGTGTAGTTACAACTTTTCTCCAAATGAGCTCAAATGCATTTACGAGTAATTTCCCTTTTTGGACATATAGCCTCATGCTACTGACTTCCTTTCTCGACCTACTAGCCTCAAGGCTATCTCCCCTATCTAGGGATGCCATCTCCGATCACAGAAGCTGTCAATCATGACAGCATCTGTCAATCATTTCCAGAAGTCCACTTCTGATGCCATCTGTCAAGTTACCCATCTCTCATCCATGTGACATGGGATAACTTCGCACTTTTCAAGGATCAATCTGTCATCATCTGGCCTGGACCCAGTGCTGTCTGTCAGCTGATGCTAGGCCCAGGGCGCTCCAGAGTTGCAAGTTTGATCCCACTGTGCTGCAGCTTGCTTCCTGCCTTCATCTTCGCATTTTGGCTCTGCAAGGTCTGCACACAGTGTCCCTCCAGTTCTGCTCACAGGAACTGATGCCTCTCTCACCAGTGTACGCTTTGGACAGCCTCTAGCCCTCCCTGCTATCTGCTATAGCTAGATCTAACTCGATCTCTCACTGCTGTCCCTTGCCACTGGTATGCTCTCCCAACTTGATTTCGAGTTGATGCCTTATCTTGTGCACAGTGTCCAATCCCTCCCTGCTCCATCGCTTCTCTATAGTGTTGCCTTTGGGATTCTGTGCACAGGTGTGTTCGAAGTAAAAGCGGATTCCAAGGGTAGGGAGCATTTTCAGAGGCCTCTGCACCTCACACCACCTCCCTCAGACTGTCTGGGTCCCCTCAGCACAGTCTGGCATTGAGCAGCCATGTTTACAGTGTGTTGTGCCAACTTTCTCCAAATGAGCTCAAAAGCATTTGGCAATGAATCGCAAATCGCGCAACATCGAGCATAGCTTCCATGTTGCTGTTTGTACTCCCATGTCCCACATGAGGTCCCGGACCCACCCTATGAGTTTGGACATGTTACGCCATCATGCCATTGTGTGGTTACAACTTTTCTCCAAATGAGCTCAAATGCATTTGCGAGTAATTTCCCTTTTTGGACATGTAGCCTCATGCTACTGACTTCCTTTCTCGACCTACTAGCCTCAAGGCTATCTCCCCTATCTAGGGATGCCATCTCCGATCACAGAAGCTGTCAATCATGACAGCATCTGTCAATCATTTCCAGAAGTCCACTTCTGATGCCATCTGTCAAGTTACCCATCTCTCATCCATGTGACATGGGATAACTTCGCACTTTTCAAGGATCAATCTGTCATCATCTGGCCTGGACCCAGTGCTGTCTGTCAGCTGATGCTGGGCCCAGGGCGCTCCAGAGTTGCGAGTTTGATCCCACTGTGCTGCAGCTTGCTTCCTGCCTTCATCTTCGCATTTTGGCTCTGCAAGGTCTGCACACAGTGTCCCTCCAGTTCTGCTCACAGGAGCTGATGCCTCTCTCACCAGTGTACGCTTTGGACAGCCTCTAGCCTTCCCTGCTATCTGCTATAGCTAGATCTAACTCGATCTCTCACTGCTGTCCCTTGCCACTGGTATGCTCTCCCAACTTGATTTCGAGTTGATGCCTTATCTTGTGCACAGTGTCCAGTCCCTCCCTGCTCCATCGCTTCTCTATAGCGTTGCCTTTGGGATTCTGTGCACAGGTGTGTCCCCAGTTCACTCTTTATAGCCTACAAGCTTAATTTCGCTTCTGTGCACAGTTTAGCTTGTCCTGCCTTTATTTCTGCTTCCCCACCCTCCACTCCCTCTATTAATATCTAGTTTCTTATATGTACTTGTAGTACTTCACTGTTGTACGTAGCCAGTCACGATCCGCGTAATTTATAGGCCCTTGGGCCCGTTTTAGCCTACTTCATCTGTGTGAATCAATAAGCATTGGCCCCAGTTCACTCTTTATAGCCTACAAGCTCAATTTCGCTTCTGTGCACAGTTTAGCTTGTCCTGCCTTTGTTTCTGCTTCCCCACCCTCCACTCCCTGTATTAATACGTAGTTTCTTATATGTACTTGTAGTGATTCACTGTTGTACATAGCCAGTCACAATCCGCGTAATTTATAGGCCCTTGGGCCCGTTTTAGCCTACTTCATCTGTGTGAATTAATAAGCATTGGTCTGTCCAACTTCTGGCCTGAACCCGACTGGCGCAAGATCGCGTACTGTCTGTTGACCTGCTTCCGTAGTGACAAGATTGTAATTTTCGACTTGGAACTGCTGCGCTGGCTGACGGCACTTCCTTGGCCTCCCAATGCCGCTGATATGAGTAAAGATGGTGATCATTGGGTCGTCGACTTAGCTCTTTCACAACTTTGTATCCACGTTCTTGAAGAGATTCTTCATGCGACGTTTCAGTCAATGGTGAATGGACTGTTCTTGCGTCAGTCTACCACTGAAACACACCACAGGTTATCTTCTTAGCATCTTCTGCTTCTCGACAATAGCACGCTTTTTCACCATCTCCTCGTTTTTGAGGCGCTCGACTGGCATGGCGACCTCAGCTCTCCACTCATTGACCGGCATCGGCGGTTCTTCATGGTCCTTGAGCCATCAGGGAATTTTGATGAAGTACTGGCGGTAGAGTTCCTCGAGATATTTCCGTTCAGCCTCTGGACCGCGCTGCATTGTGTCGGCATAGCGAGGCAACCAAGTCGTCAAGTAAACACCCCGGAATCCGTCTGCCTAGCCCCGACATGTTGCGCATTCCTCTTTAGCAAGCGGAATGTATCTCTTCTTCTTGTTGAGCGGATGTACTAGCATGGTGAATTCGGAAGACGGCAAATGATGACAGAGAGCACTAGTAAGTATAAGGTGTTCAATCGGTAATTCCTGAGTGACTCTATTTGCCGGATGCCTGCAATTGCTCCTCACGACCGATCACGACAAATTGCCCAATTTGACATTCTATCGGACAATTGAAATATTGTAATCTCAACTTCTGTTTTTTGTATATTTCTTCCGTTCTCATTTTATAACTAATCCTGATGTGATCTAGTGCATGTCTCAACCCATCCATTTCGACACTACCTTGTCTCAAGCGATAAATATTGTCTCCTCTGACGAAGACACATCCAGCACTGACTCTACCTCTGAAAATGAGATTGAGGTCCAGCTAGGCAAGTTGTCTCACAACCTCCGTATTGTTGCTTGCATGCTCTAACACCTCTCAGAGTTCAACTCTTCTTCGAATTACCCTTGCCGCTGCCGCCTACTTTGCATCTCTATGTCCATGGCTGAGACTTCCGCCCCTTCTACTGATGCAGCTGCAGCTCCGGCCATCGTCGTCTTTCAAGTAGGCACTGCCTACGACATCATGCCCATGTTGCCGCTTCAGCCTGACACTAAGATCTTTGCATCTCATTGGCAGGTCGTAGTGCACAGTCGTAATGTCGGCATTTTCCTGCAAAATAAAAGATGAAAGGCATTTCTCCTTCTTCTTTCACCTCTTGGTTCTCATAGTAATTTTCAGCCAGCTTGCTGACGCTGCCATCTCTGGAGTCCCTCATGCATTCAGAGAAAATGTTAGTACGCAGGACTTCGCGCTTAATTTGTTCAACGGCACTTTAGTTCAAGAACATGTGATTGTTTTATAATGGTTATCGCATCGTATTGCATATCAATACATTCTGTTTTCCGCCACTATCTTGTCGACTATTGCAATCATGCCCTCATCTGATGCACTTGTTCATTTGTCTGACTCCGACAACGAGTATTTCACAGCCTCTGAAGAAGAACTCTCTTCTGCTTTTTTTCAATATGACGATCCTGAGATGAATATGCTTATTCAGGCCTTTCATGAGGTGAAACTAAATGGTATCCCGATCGCTGACGCATGAAATACTACTCAGCCTTTACAGCACACCCTTCAACCAGTCCACCTTACCGTCTCATTTCTAATGTAGAGCGAGAACTCTATGCCATATAAGTCTATGTTACAGAGTACTGCATAACGATTAACAAAGGAGTATCTCGAATTACATTACATTGGTGAGTACTCCTCTTCTAGAATGCTAAAGTAAAAATACTAAAGTTAATATCATTTTAGATCCACCGCTATACATGTCACTTTAGATCAAAGAGGTTGAGTTTACGCTATATGCAAGTGTGCTAAGAAACGTCACTCAAATAAATCTCATGTTCAGTCTTGTGTGGTGTTTGCAGGACTCAATCCTGACATTTAGGATAGCTGGCGTGACATTAAATCACAAGTTCACTGCGTCAAAAAAAGCATATATGTACGATATGACAATCGTCAGTCAGCAATACTTATTTATGTCTATGCGCTGTACAAGAGGTGAGTAAGATCATATACAAGTGGTACATGAACCTGTGATGTATATGAACACAATCAGTCTAGTAAACTGTTGCTCAAGTTGAATACTTGCTATATATAATGCAACAGACTATGAACTTAAATATTCAGCTCTTAAGAATAGTGACAGTTAGACTGAATGATCTGTAGAACTTTAACAAGATCACTATTCTAACTAATTATGTTGAGTTCTTGAGTATTTTAATCATGAGAGCAAGAACTGCAATATAATAGTACATTATTTTAATTTAATTATATAAAGACGACATTTTAATATCTGAGTTATTTACTTGTTGAAAGAATAAAATAGTGTATTTAGAGTATATGTACAATGTTTTATATTTTTCTTTTTTTGATATTATTTATAGTAAGCTGAGTCTCAGAATAGAGAATAAATAGTTATTAGTCTGTCAAAAGCCATCAATCTCACTCTGCTTTATTCAGTATCAATTAGAAATTAGAAGATTATTAAGTTGAACTCATTCTGATTAAAGTTCTCTCATACTACTTTAGAGAAGCATATATTATTGATAAGGAATATACAGTTACTGACAAGTATTAACAGAATGAACTGTTCTTTCGCTAGATACATCATTAACAAAAATATTATGAAAATGCTTTTTTCTAGTAGTACATATTGAACAATGACAACACTTTAAGTAGAAGATTAATTGAGTGATGTTAGAGGAATCTGTTATCATCACTTTATAGTTATTCAAGAAACTGTGTTCATTATATAAATAACATAGATAATCATACAAATGTAAATATTCTTATCATATGACTAAGTTTCTGTTTTTAGAATTGAGAATGGTTAGCTTTATAATGTGAAGAATAACGACAGAAAGGATCATCATAATGGATCATGTGAGACTGAGAATGTTGACCAATTGCAGCTATAAACTTTTAATGATAAATATGTCGCATTTGAAATAAAAGCAGATTTTAGAGTAGGAAGCATTTTCAGAGGCCTCTGCACTTCACACTGTCTCCCTCAAACTGTCTAAGTTCCCTCAACACAATCTAACATTAAATAGTCATGTTGATAATGTATTATGTCAACTTTTTTAAAATGAGCTTAAAAGTATTTGACAATAAATCGCAAATCACACAATATTGAGTATAGTCATCATGTTGCTATTTGTATTCTCATGTTCCTCATGAGGTCTCAGACTCATTCTATGAGTTTAGTCATGTTACACTATCATGTCATTGTGTGATTACACTTTTCTCTAAATAAGCTCAAATGCATTTGCGAGTAATTTTTCTTTTTGAACATGTAGTCTCATGCTACTAACTTTTTTCTCAATCTACTTATCTTAAGGTTATCTCTTTTATTTAAGAATGTGATCTCAATTACAGAAGCTGTCAATTATGACAGCATTTGTCAATCATTTCCAAAAGCTCACTTCTGATGCCATCTGTTAAGTTAGTCATATCTTATTCATGTGACATAGGATAACTTTGCACTTTTCATAGATCAATTTGTCATTATCTGATTTGAATCTAGTGCTGTTTGTCAGCTGATGCTAGGCTCAGGACATTCTAGAGTTGTGAGTTTGATCCCACTGTGCTGCAGCTTGCTTCCTGCCTTCATCTTTCCATTTTGGCTCTACAAGGTTTGTACACAGTGTCCCTTCAATTCTGCTTACAGAAGCTGATATTTCTCTCATCAGTATATGTTTTAGACAGCCTCTAGCTCTTCCTGCTATCTGCTATAGCTAGATCTAACTCAATCTTTCACTGCTGTTCCTTATCACTGATATACTCTTATAACTTAACTTTGAGTTGATGTCTTATTCTTTAAGTTGATGTCTTATCTTGTGTACAGTATCTAATTTCTCTCTGCTTCATTATTTTTTTATAGTGTTGTCTTTGGAATTCTGTACATAAACATGTTTCCAATTCACTCTTTATAGTCTACAAGTCTAATTTTACTTTTATGCATAGTTTAGCTTGTTCTGCTCTTATTTCTGCTTTCTCATTCTTCACTTCCTGTATTGATATCTAGTTTTTTATATGTACTTGTAATATTTCAACATTATACATAGCTAGTCATGATCTATATAATTTATAGGTCCTTGAGCCTGTTTTAGCTTACTTTGTTTTTGTGAATTAATAAGCATTAGTTTTATTGGAGAGTAAGCTGGATATGGCATCCGAGACTCAAATCTGAAGTTACATGATTAAGTCATGCTTGACTCACAAATGTGATTCTATATGACTTATAACCAATAGCAAGAGACTTGTAGGCAATAGTATGAGTCAGTATGAGTCACAATAACTTATTATTATAGATATTCAGGAATATGAGTCAGAATGACTCATGATGAGTCAGAACAAGTCTGAACTAGTCAATAGTAGTCGATAATAGTCATTTCTAATTAATTATAATTATATATAGTCAGTAATGTGTTTAAAAATAGCACAGTAATTTAGATAATAAGTAACTTAATGCAATGCATCACTATAGTCCATAAGAAGCAATTAACAAGTATTTTATACTATTTTTCATGTACTGCTATACTTGATTAAGAAAATCTTTCAATAGATTTATAAGATTATGAGGTAATTTGAGATTTTGAAAAGCCTTATCACATTTGTGAATAATGAATGATGTATGCACAATCTAGTAAGTTATCATAACATAATAAGTAGCCGTTGTGAACATAAGTCTCAGTATGATAAATATATAATAACAGACTAGTTTTGTAATATGCTTTAGATTTGCATGTCAGTAAAAATATTAAATTCTATGCTATGATGTTAACACTTGTCCAATGTTGTTCTTTTGATATTATTTATAGCGAGATAAGTTTGAAAATATAGAATAAATATGCATTAGCCTGTTATAAGCCACTAATTTCATTTGAGGTCTCGTTTTGTTTAGATTAGCGTTAATCAGAGATTATAAGATTGTAGAGTTGATCTTTTTGTAATACTCGTTCAGATTGAAATTCTCTCATATCATCTTAAAAAAGTATGCATTATTAATAAGGAATGTACAGTTACTGACAGATGTTAACAGAATGAGCTGTTCTCTCACTAGACACATCATCAACAAAAACTGGTCTGCAGAGCCAGTGGATGATGGCGATGCCCGCCGGAGCAAATGTGACTAGTGGATGGCGGTACTACCAGAGTCGCACATGGTGTCGGCAATGGCGAGCAGGAGTGTCTAAGTGCGAGTTCAAGTGCGAAGTGTATAAGTGCATAAGTGAGATAAGTGACCTGGCCAGAAATGGGTGGCGATCAAGTGCGGCAAGTGAGGCCCCAAAAGTGACTTTATTCACTCTCCGATTAGTGTAACGCTAGCTCTTCTTTTTCGACTCTTACCGTTGCCGCATCCAGTCTCGCTGCAAACGCGCGCTCTTTTTCTCGACAGTACAAGATTTTCGGAGAAATTTGAGACGAGGCACCCTATGAGACTGTGCTATCCAGACCCTGCGATGGGCTCTGTCATGACCCCAAATTTCATTCCGGAAACAGGATTGAAATTCCAGGGAACCGTAACTCAGGTATTGCTCAGAAGGATTGCGTTGAATTGTCTCGTACACAAGAGACCGAGTAGACTGTCTTGTACATCACGAAATCGATAATATCTGTAATAAGAACAATACAATCTGCATATAATGAAAATGACGGTAGCAGGGCTACATTATTCCATACTCTCGGACGATATGCTCGGTGCGTTCATCCCATCTGCTTTACAATCAATGGGCATCTTTTCCTGTCTATTTCCTGGCCGACGGAAGGGATATGTACATGACATGCATGCTGGTGCTGATTGCCTTTCTTCCATTGTTGATGTGCATGTACTGCGGGTTGATGTCCCACCGCACAGCTGTTTTTTCAAGGGAAGGCGTAACAAGTACGTATCTGTGGGATGTCAACAGAATAGGTGGTGACAGAGTAGAGCACTCACCGAATACAGCTAACCAGTACCTTTTGGTTATGACGTGCATGAACACAATCAACAATGGACTGAAGGACGTCTAGCCCACCCACTTCTCCACTGTGGTGTTTGGAAGTAGTGGCCTGGAAAACCCAGAGTATGACCTTTGTGGTCATCATCCATCGGTAGTCATCAGTGGTAAACAAGAGAAAATCAAAGAACAGATTATTTCTCTATATAGGCACCCACAACACACCGACACTTGCTTCAATTTGGGATGGGTCGTCATAACGGAAAAAGAAGGAGGCATGGGGAGCAAGAAGGCGTTTTGAGAATGAAGCGGCCTAGGGTATTTGATTATCCTCCTCTCGCACGTCCCAACCCTTTTGTATGACCGTCCAAACACTGTCATTCTCTTTACAGTGTGAGAACCTCTCGTGCGCATCCATAGACATTTCGTAGAGAAGTTCGGCGCGAACTTTCGTCCAAGGTGAATACTCGCCACATATGACGCGACAGGCTATGGACTCGAATACCCAGCCCCTGAGAATGGCGGCACATGACGTAAGTTCACAGCTCTGCATGAGGCGCACGGCATCTTGCTTGTTCAAGTAGGCTACGCGTTGCATCACCTCCTTGGCAATGTAAGGCGATTTGAAATCAAGCAAAAATCTGTCACTTCCAAACAATTCAGCTGTCTGGAAAGATCGCAGTATGAATATGGAATGAGAGTGGTTGAGGCTCAATCGGTTCAGGATTATACCAGTCAGCGCCTCCTGACACAAGTCATAGAGAGAGCTGTTAGGCTGAATGGTCTATATAGCTTCGTTGACACCGTCATCCCAACTGGGCATGTCGAACTCTCGAGTATCCCAATCACGAGAGCAAGGACCGCAGTGCAATAGTACATCGTCCTAATCCTGTCGCTCAAAGAGGGAGTTTTAATATCTGAGTTGTTTACTTGTCAAAGAAACGAAATGGTGTGTTTAGAGTACACGCACAATGTTTTGTATTCTTCTTCGACCCAAGGGCTCATATCCCAGAGTAATACTCGTCCGGCGCTGTTCTTTCGATACCATTTATAGCGACATGGGTCCGGGGATACGGAATGTACGGGCATCAGCCTGTTATAAGCCACCAATTCCGCTCGGGGTCCTGCTTTGCTTGGATCGGCGTCAATCAGAGACCATAAGATCGTAGAGTTGATCTTTCGTAATACTCATCCAGATTGAAGTCCTCCCATACCATTTCAGAGAAGCGTGCGCCATCGATAAGGAACATACGGCCACTGGCGGGTGTCAACAGAACGGGCTGTCCTCTCGCTAGACACATCATCAACGAAAACATTATGAAAATGCTCTTCCCTGATGGCATACATTGAACAATGGCAACGCCTCGAGTGGAAAATTGACTCACTGATGCCAGGAGAACCCGTTATCACCACTCCATGGTTTTCCGAGGAACTGCGTCCATCATATAGACGGCACAGACAATCATACAAGTGTGAATATTCTTTTCGTACGACCAAGTTACCGTCCTTAGAATTGAGAATGGTTGGTTCCATGATGCGAAGAATAACAGTAGGGACGGTCATCATAGTGGGAGGGGGGTGAAACTGGGAATGTTGGCCGATTGCAGCCACAAACTTTTAACGGTGGATATGTCGCGCTCTGTGAGATTATGAGGCGACTTGAGGCCCTGAAAAGCCATATCGCGTATGTGAATGATGAACATTGTATTCGCGGCCTGATGAGTTGTCGTAGCACGGTAGGTGACCATTGTGGACATGAGCCTTAGTATAGTAAATATACGACAACAGACGGGTTTTACGGTATGCTTCGGGCCCGCATACCGGCAAAAATATCAAATTCTGTGCTACCGTCCTGGCAACTTCAAGGAAGGAGGAAAAAGTACTTTGAACATGTCTGCCAGTGCCAACATCACATAACCACTCTAAAATGGCTCGATATGTAAAGGATGTACAAACAGTAGCGATTAGTGTCAGATTTATACAAACTACTTTCTACGTACATATTGTACATACTGAAGAGTGACACAACCTCGCACAAAAATTACCTGAGGATTATATCACATACTATTGAGTATTGCGGGTGTCTCGCTATGAAAGCTGTCATCAGACAACCAATCAAGCCGTGAACACTTTTCTCTTTGCTATCATGAAACATCTCACAACATATAGCAATGACGATCTCTTTCGGTAGATTCTGATCCGTCACCATGTCGAATCTCATCTGCAGGAGGTCGAACACCGCATTTGTGTATTTTGTTATGATGTCTGGATTGCTCAACTCGACTGGTGGGATCTCAGAGTCTCAAGATATGAAAGGCAGCGGGTCTGTCAATGAGAATATCTTTCATGAATAGGCCTGGTGTGTGACATCATTCGTTAAATGCAACTGGAACGTCTTGTCGCTGTTGACAGTCCAGCCGGAAAGTATGTTGAATATGGACAGGAGTTGTCTAAACTGACATCTAGCCTTCTAGCACTGGACCATCTTTGAAATGACATAAGTCAACCGCTACTCAGAATTGACTGTGTGGGCAAACATAGTGAGCGACGCTCTTTAACTTGTATTTTCTATGTACAGTCGCATCCTAGCTCAGTGAAGTTGTTAAACATCGTATTGAATACTTCTGGAAACGTGGACCCAGCCAATCTGTTGATTTCAAGAATATAAGTGAGTGCAAAAGATAGCCCATACATTGGTGACTCTTTGTCACGCAGTAGTCTTTGAGTCCTGGTCTCTGACTCTAATGTTACTAATTCGACCATGAGAGAAGCTGGCAGGCGTAAGTACTTTGCAGAGGGGTAAGTGATCGCCGTGTCAGACGGCCGAAATGCCATCTATCAGATGTTGCTAACTGCATCATTCTGTAACTCTCAATCGGATGTCTGAGCACATTGACAACAAGAGCGCTCATCCATGTCATGTCCGATGTGATATTTTCGATGTCGGTGGGACGATCCCATTGTCACTTTCCCTGTTCTCGATGAATAGGCTCTCCAGCATGCTGACATGCTGAAGCTCTTAAGGAGACTGAGCATGTTCTTGTAGATGCACCTTACCATGTGCAAGTGCACTGTTGTGGAAGGAAACATGAACGTTTCTTCAATACATGCTTTCTCTATGTGCACATCGGTCAAGCAGGAGAATAGTGATCTACAGATTGGCCAATGATGGGCCGGAAACCTTTTAAAAGTGAATGTGGTCACATCACTGCTCTGTCTACTAGTGATGTAGTGGGCCACTTGATAATGAACTTCATTCCATCCCTGTATCCATGAAAGGGTCCAATTCTATTCTGATGCGCTGTCATTGACAGTAATAGCAGACGATGTCCAGTTGATGTAGTACTCGATCTGGAGAAGTTGAACATTCCAAGCGTGACATACAGTCTGCACTTGTCGACAATCCTCTTTCATAGTATAAGCCAAAATCTCGTCAAAGAGCTCTTGAGGCAATGTCGTCGTCAGAAATGTTGCGTTTTGAATACGCAATTCTCACTTGAACCCTGTTCAGTGTGAGTACACAAAACTTGCAGCAGACATGAAGACACTTGCAGTCGACATTGTATTTGTTGAACAGCTCCTTTTACTGTTTGTAGATGAATCGAGTCTGTTTTCTTTCCACTAATAACAAGTCGGCCTCTTTCTTTGCATCCCAGTCAGCCCTTTCCTCTACTGAGACTTGTGATCACAGTCTGCTTCTTCCTCTATATTCCCCAACTCACAGTAACACTTATAGAGCTGTGCGCAGAATTGGCGCCTCTCAGACTCGATACACTTCATTTCCAGCACTTGCATATGCTGTTGAATTAATGAGTGCATGGTATGGATAATATAACAAAGGCCCACCTTTAGATCAGATGTGTTGTCCTTCTGCGGAAGATCCTGCTGATCCAATGTATTGAAGGCCATTCTTCAGCACTAGTGATGGTCAGTCTTGAGTATGCAACTGCGAAAAGAAAGTTAGAAGACTTGAACAGAATCATCACTTGTCACATAAGCTTCGGACATTAAGGTTCCGGCTTTCTTGATGTAGGTGTATCGAGCTTGTGGCACTGGTAGTTGGACTTGGTGACTCAATACTTACAAAAAGTCTTTATAGTGCAAGTTAAGTAATTTAATCAATTAAGAGGTTTTGTACAGTCCAGAAGATACAACATATAAGAAAATAGTTTGGAAGATATGACGTATACAAAAAATCAAATTCAACCCAGAATCTCCTAAACACCTTCATTGCAAATACTGAGGAAGCCCTCCTGGCCTTGTCCCAGGTGCACACTCTGAAGTGACAAGCACCAGATATGTTGAGGATGAAGCTGTCGGCTATACTCCTATTTATTTTATGAGCTGCTGTATGGATGCGCTAACAGAGATGCTTACATGTCTTGAAAGATACCAATGCCTTTGCCACGACTGACAATCCACTAGGAGAAGGGGAAGTTATCCTCATCGGGAAGCATGTCGAGATCAATGGATTGAAGTGCCTCCAATGTAGTCGCTGACATTTTTTGAAGGACAATATCTGGAATGGGTCCGGCTGGTTCAAGTCCTAGTCAAATAGGCTTGTCTTGGCTTGACTGGGGAGTACTTCAAGGGTTGATGTAGCGAAAGTATTGATGAGGCATATATCAAGGTCTAGCAGCCAGATCATTGTGAAGAGGAGTTGGGACGGTCCCAATGTCGACAGGAGCTATAGAATCGTCGACGTGAACAACTGGGGTGTCAGTTACAAAGAGTAGACAATGCATCGTCAATATACTGTCAAGTATGGTGTCGGTGACAGCTGAGCTGACAGTGCAAAAGTAAGGCAGAAAGGATGGGATGAGGATGATGGCGGTCAAACAAGAAGGTTCTTATACTTCAGAGAATTGAGAAGCTAGGTGAAACAGAAATATGTAATGAGGCGCTTCGTGATCATAATGTAACTATAAAAGGAGCGTGTATTGCTATTGCTATCTCAGTGGATGCACGTTCATGCACTTTGGTCGCAGGACACCGCTTCTAGTACTGAGGGACGCAGCTTTGGCTAAGAATCAATTTTAGGATTCATATTATCATACAGTCTTGGAAGCTATGTTTTTATATCTTATACACTTTGTGAAAAGGGCAGAAAATAGGAAGATGGCAGCCATGCTAAAAAATCTTGCACCGGAGACGGCAAGCGAGTGTCATGTCTTTGATAGTGATAGTCACCTGCTTGGCGTGCTGGGCGGCTAGGTTGGTGTCCTCAAAGAGAGTCACTAGATAGGCCTCGGTGGCTTCTTGAAGTGCATCTAAAGCAGAGCGTTTAAAATGAATCTTGGACTGTATGGTGTCAGTATGACCATAGCTGTCAGACTGTGCACATATATCCAGATCATGCATGATCTCTTGCACTACTCTTATGAATGTCATCGTGGGCACCAGGAGCTCTGTCGAGCCCTGATACTTTTGTGTTTTGCGACGTACCACTGAGCCAATGCTTATTGATTCACACAGATGAAGTAGGCTAAAACGGGCCCAAGGGCCTATAAATTACGCGGATCGTGACTGGCTATGTACAACAGTGAAGTACTACAAGTACATATAAGAAACTACATATTAATACAGGGAGTGGAGGGTGGGGAAGCAGAAACAAAGGCAGGACAAGCTAAACTGTGCACAGAAGCGAAATTAAGCTTGTAGGCTATAAAGAGTAAACTGGGGACACACCTGTGCACAGAATCCCAAAGGCAACGCTATAGAGAAGCGATGGAGCAGGGAGGGATTGGACACTGTGCACAAGATAAGGCATCAACTCGAAATCAAGTTGGGAGAGCATACCAGTGGCAAGGGACAGCAGTGAGAGATCGAGTTAGATCTAGCTATAGCAGATAGCAGGGAGGGCTAGAGGCTGTCCAAAACGTACACTGGTGAGAGAGGCATCAGCTCCTGTGAGCAGAACTGGAGGGACACTGTGTGCAGACCTTGCAGAGCCAAAATGCGAAGATGAAGGCAGGAAGCAAGCTGCAGCACAGTGGGATCAAACTCGCAACTCTGGAGCGCCCTGGGCCCAGCATCAGCTGACAGACAGCTCTGGGTCCAGGCCAGATGATGACAGATTGATCCTTGAAAAGTGCGAAGTTACCCCATGTCACATGGATGAGAGATGGGTAACTTGACAGATGGCATCAGAAGTGGACTTCTGGAAATGATTGACAGATGCTGTCATGATTGACAGCTTCTGTGATCGGAGATGGCATCCCTAGATAGGGGAGATAGCCTTGAGGCTAGTAGGTCGAGAAAGGAAGTCAGTAGCATGAGGCTACATGTCCAAAAAGGGAAATTACTCGCAAATGCATTTGAGCTCATTTGGAGAAAAGTTGTAACTACACAATGACATGATGGTGTAACATGACCAAACTCATAGGATGGGTCCGGGACCTCATGAGGGACATGAGAGTACAAATAGCAACATGCTAGGTATGCTCGATGTTGCGCGATTTGCGATTTATTGCCAAATGCTTTTGAGCTCATTTGGAGAAAGTTGACACAACACACTGTAAACATGGCTGCTCAATGCCAGACTGTGCTGAGGGGACCCAGACAGTCTGAGGGAGGTGGTGTGAGGTGCAGAGGCCTCTGAAAATGCTCCCTACCCTTGGAATCCGCTTTTACTTCGACCAATGCTTATTGATTCACACAGATGAAGTAGGCTAAAACGGGCCCAAGGGCCTATAAATTACGCGGATCGTGACTGGCTATGAGAGCTATGAATGTTGTGTGTGGGGGATGGTGGTGGTGAGAGGAAATGTGAACGAGACGCGAGATGAGAGTAAGAAGTGGTCTTAAGAATTGGAGGTGGAAGCATGGTTTTGTGCTGCAAGCTGCTGTGCAGCGCGCACTTTAGAATTATCACGGATGTATATCTTGAAGGCCTCTGAAGACCAGCGACCTAAGGCTTGAATGATAGCATCAGAAAGACCCAAACCAGCATAGTAGGTAGCACCTCCAGCACGAGCAGAGTGACCTCCAAACTCTTTTCCCACAAATGCAAACAACTTTGATTCAAACCAGCTGCGGGTAGGAATAGTCCCATTCTCACAGATAAAGAGAGCGGACCGAGCTCCATGCAGCTTATCTCGGAGTTTGGTATATTGCTTGAGAAGCTCAACCGGATTTGCAATCCTTTGGGAAGTGAAGAGCATATCTGTGCCCTGGTAAAATTGATCTCCTTTGTGATAAGGTAGCTTGTATCTTGCATAACCAGGCTCAAAATGTAGAGTGGCTCTTTTGATGATCTTACGCCAGTCTCTGAGTGCTTTAGAGCTAGGCTGCAATAATTCTCCCATCCGATGACAGCCATAGAAAGCACAAGCCATAAGAGTAGCAAAGAGAAGATCATCATATTTGAGTGTGGTATTTGCAGTGTCCATAAAGAGTTGCAAATAAGAAGTGCGCAGAGGAGGTTTGCGCTTCACTGGATCTGCTCTGACCTTTTTAGCTCCTCTGATGGTGGCTTGAACAAGAGCAGAAGCACGAGCTTCAGTGAATGAAGGATAGAACTCCTTGTGAAAGTGACGTGCCCCAGATAGATATTTAGGACCAGAGGCAATGAATTGAGAAGTATAGGCAATATAGCGAGATAGAGTTTCTGGGGTAGGATCCAGAGGAAGCTTGTGATTGAGACAGAATCTAGCATAGTCTCTAGCACCAGTAGCATAGTTTTTACGAGTGGACTTCTCAATTGCATGGACTTGAAGATACAGTACTAAGTCATCTAGATTCTTCAAGTCCATAGGTGGGCGAGAGGGGTCAGTCTTCCTCCTCTCACCCAAAGCCTCTAAAAGCACTCTCTCCATCACGTCGGAACCAGCTCTCTTGGGGGCTGGAATGTGCGGACGCGGTAGGAGGGAAACTATTTGGAAAAATCATCAAACAGAAGGCGTGACAACAAGTCTGCCATGATGTTATCAACTCCAGGAATGTGTCTAACTCGGATATCAATACCTGTGCGAAGCACAATATCTGCAATAGCCAACAGAATGGCATTGTGTGATGATTGAGATGCAGACAGAGAGTTGAAAACTGCAACTGAATCCATGTTATCTGAATGGATCAGAATGTGACGAGGAGGAATCTTGAATGAGGCAACATGATGAATGAGACAGAGAATGGCCAGAAGTTCACGAAAGAATGTGTCCACTCCTGTGATGGTTCTGAGCTGATAACACCGGGGGCAAACACCCCCGCACCACGTTTCTGGTGCGTTAAACGCACCAGATTTTCATCGAGTATGTCTCTCGGGGATCGCGGGCCGGGGCATTCAAAGGCGAACCGGTTTGACTTGCCTGACATATGTATGGACATGCGGCAGCTACCACCACATGTAGGCACTTATGATAGTACAAATTACGACAGATTGATATTTAATAAATTGCACTCAAGTCCATGATAGCAGACTGGTTCAATGAAATGTAATCACTGATTGCAAGACGTGGAGTCCAAGGTTAGTGGCCCAAGTGCCAGAGAATAGAGGGTATACATAGATTAGAACTATGCCGTGTTTGCTCTTTCGCCCGTCCTGACGCGCGGCACCCACATTAGGAAGGGTCGGCGGCATTACCGCTATCCTACAGATTGTCAGCAAGAGCTGGTATGAGCCAGGCAAGCTCACAGCTACGCCAGGCGTGATGTCGTCGTCGGCGTCCGAATGTGCATAGATGTCCATACCCTGGATCACGGATGATGAACGCAAGAAGACGAAAGAATCAAATCACGCACCTGGAGAACGATAGAGTCGCTGTCCAGGACGACTTCGGACGCGGATTCGTCGTTCTGGACTCGGCGACGCGCAAACCTTGGCGTGGAACGGCGGTCGGGACCCAGATTGTGAAGAAAAGTAGCACACACCTGGGCATGCACAGGGCCACAATGATTCTGTTGAGTAGACTGGCTGACTGTCACAAAATAATCATTTGAAGTAAAATGCTTGGGCTTACCTGAAGAATTTCATGTTGTGCTTGGTATTGATCAGTTGTGGTGAGGTGAGAAGCCAGAGAAAGAGGTCACATTCCTGTGACAATAATATTGCCATCGCTGACACAGCGATCTGGCCTGTCGAGCTCGCGTCAGCATGCCTAGCACAGCGTCTACGGCAGCGGCGCAGACAAACCCGGCGTGGGCGCTGGACGTGGGCGCAAGTTCGGCCGCCCCCAAAGCAGACGCCACACGCTACCGATCGCCAGGCGGGTCGAGATGAGGCTGCCGCTACTGGTCCAACGAACAAGCAGCGTCAGACTTTAGCCAGCAGTGGGGCGCTGTACGACGACGAGAGGAAGTACTGAGACCAGCTGGCAAAGGAGAAGAATAAATAGCATGAGGCGCTGCAATCAGGTACGTGTATCAGCCGCAGCTAACGAAAGAAGGGCGCCGCTCAGTGAAGGCAAGAAAAGTAAAGGCAAACACACGACTTGGACTGCATGGCATTCGTTATGCCGATGGCCGTTCCACGCCAGCACGGTCGTTCTGACTCTGCACCTACGCCTGCTCCAACCTGCTAGTCCGTGCAAATACCGAACATGTACATCACTACGTCCCGCCCTCTAACGACTTTGCTGAAGTCATTGATCGAACACTCCTCTGCGCGTCCTGGAGGCTCTGAAGCTAGCTTTCAGGTTTGTCGTCCCGACCTCCCGCAACAGCCAAAGCTGACGTAGAATAGCCTGGATCAGTGAATGTCTTCAACACGACAGGTTCGTCAATACGCCTGGGAATGGAAACGCTGAACCGCTCACCATGTCTCCCGATGAGATGTTACAGCTTCGCCATTTCTTTCCTGCATCGTCTATCAGCTCAACGTCTTCTGGACCATCATCTCCTCATTCGGTACACTGCACACCACTCACCAATAGCTTGGCCCAAGCCTACACTCAGCTTGATGTGCACGGCTACATCGACCCCACACGCGAGCCGAAATCGACTTGGAGTCCAGCACGATGGAGTACAAGCCGTACGGCTAAGCTAGCTTGATATGGCCTACACAGAGCGACGAAGTCCTCGCCATCCCGCCAATCTCTCTCCAGATGAATTACGGCAGGTGGTTTGACGGCGAGTCCACGAGCGCGGTACTCCTCAGGATTACAGACCATGATGCTACCATCTCACAGTCACTGAAGCTGAGGATGCTGCTCGTCGTCGTGGTCTTTGGACTTTTGTTGTCGACGCGTCGTCTCCACAATCGTTCTTCATTTTCCTGATATGCTGACCTTGTCTTTGTTGATTGGTGCAAGTGCTCCGGAGTCGCACTGCAGCCAACCACGCGGCCCCGGAGGTCGTCCAGATCAGTGCATCCGTCGAGGACATCATTCTTGGCGAACGACCGAACGACCGCACCCTAACAAACAAGACTACGCCAAATACTTGTCTTCACGGGTCGAGCGTCGAACGTCCACGAAGGGGCTCCCTCCCTCCTTCCCCTTCCCTTCCCTGTTCTGCCAGCACCATTCCTATCCTCCTCCCCTCCTCACCCCTTCCCCTTCGTCCTCCTTCTCTCCCCTCCTTATATTCATGGGCTGACGGGGGTGAATGCAGGGTGGAGGCAAAAACAGGCACTGTGATGGGGTACGGTAATGATGGGGCTTGAGCACGGGAAGGATGAGGAACGACGAGGTGGGTGCGGAGATGACGCAGATGGAAGCGGGAAAAACTTAGGGGAGGGTACAGAAACGAGGTGTATGGGTAAGAGAACGAGGGGAAGAGAGCAGCGGGGTTAGGTACGAGGACAACGGAAGCGGGTACGGGGCAGGAGCGAGTACAAAAAACGACTCGTCTGAGCCTTTACTCGCGCCAAGTTTGGAGGGCTGAGCATCTATGTGCTCAGGAAGACCGTGAAGCTTAGAGGTGTCTTCAGTAGGTTGATTTCCAGGAACACCGTCATCCCTACCAGGCAGACTCAGATCGTCTCCACTGCCGCCGACAACCAGCCCACTGTCCTCGTCCAGGTCTTCGAGGTTGAGCGTTCGTTGACCAAGGACGACAAACCCCTCGGCAAGTTTGAGCTCTCGAGCATTCTTCCCGCCACCCTTTGTACGTCTCTCTTCCTTCGTTGAACAAGCAGGCGTTGCCGGCGCCCCGAACGTCGACAGACGAGGACAGTGAGGGGCGGGGGTGAGAGCAGAGATGGAAGCAAAGATGACTGGGAGACGACGGACGTGGGTGCGTGGACGACTAAGGGTGTACGCATGGACGTCGAAGGGTAGTTGCAGATACTCCGTCGCCCCGTACCCACCTTCAATGTTCCTCTCGAAAGTTCGGTGCATTGACTTGCATGATAAATCACTCCCCGACGCGGACGCGTCATTCTCATTTCAGATCCCAAGGCGGGGACGTCCTGCTCGACGAAGACGAGGACTTCGTTTTGGAGGGCGATGGGGGCGATTTGACGCTCAGCCAGCTCACGCCCGCGCCCACATGTACGAGGGACACAAACACTCTCCCACTCCTGTACCCATTCCCATCGACGAACCCATTAACATCCCCACCCCCGCGCAGAAGCGAGAGGCGCTCTAGAAGCAGATGGGCGGGATCGTATGGGGGGGGGGGTGATGATGAGGGGAGGCTGAGGGGAGGTGAAGGGGAAGAGCCAGAGGGGCGGGGAGGTAGTGTGTGAAGTGGAGTGAGGTAGAGGGGAGATGATGGGTGAGGTACACGTGGAAGAGGGGGCGAAAGAGGAGGAAGAGGACGTGGTGGTGGAGCACGGTCTGCAGGTTGCAGAGGAGCAATGAAAGAAGAGGTGAAAGAAGAGGTAGAGGTAGAAGAGGCGACAGGCGTCGATGTACCGTGAGGTCGGGAACGGTCAGGGTGGGGGGACGGTGAGGAAGGGTGGGGGGACGGTGAGGAAGAGGACGAGGGCGGAGAGAGAAGGGGACGGGAACAGTAACGATGACGGTGGGAACAGAGACAAGGGGGGTAGTTGTGTGCTTGCGGCGTCCATTGCACCTGTCGAGGGATGGAGTAGAGTGGAGGTGGTGGACGCTGCTGCTGCTTTGAGGTACCGAAGGTGTTGACGGCGCAGGGGAATGAACCTACATTGGAGTGGGCGTCGCACCGGCACAGGAGCAGAAGCAAGAGGCGCAGGCTTGGTCATGATCTTCTTGACTCCGTTCGTCTTCATCATCGGCGTCTTGTTTGGCGGCGGGCCGGTCTGCTTGGGCCTCTTCTTTGCCCGTTCCCTCTCGATCCGTTGTTCCGCCTTCTCCCTCTTCAAGCTCTCCGCCTTCTCCCGTTGCTCCCTCTTCTCCCGCTCGATCCGCTTGATCCGCTCCCTCTCTTCCCTCTTCTCTTCCCTCTTCTCTTCTCTCTCCTTCCGCTTCCGCTCGTCCTCCTCGCGTTGCTTTCTCTTCTCTCCTTCGCTCTTCAACCGCTCCTCCTCGGCAGGACTGCGCTCCTCTTCGCATTTGCTCTTGGCCTCGGCCTCGGCGACTGCCTGCTTGGCACGGAAAGGCGCTTCAACGGCAGCTTTGGATGCGGGCTTCTAGGCCTTTTCTTGCACCTTGGCTTCTTTGTGCTGCCTATGGAAAAATCAGCAAGAGAGAATACGACGATCTTCTCCTTCTCCCGCTGTTTCTTGAGCTCACGCTCCTTCGACTGGTTGTCCTAGTCCTCGAGTTCGCGTAGAAGTTGCAGCTGTCTTTCCTGGGCGACTTTTTCACGGTACGCCTTGAGGACGCGTTGCTCGAACATACGCACTGCGAAGATTGAGAACATGCGCTTGCCTTCCTCCATCTTCTGCTCCTCGGTGAGAATCTGCGAGGAAAGACGCGATGAGCATTGCGAACGACGACGATGAACAAAGCATGAAAGAAAATCGAAAGAAGCATCTAGGAATGAGGAGAGTGAGACACACCTCCTCTTCCTCTTCGTGCTCGTCTTCCTCATCGTCGCTCCCGCCCTCGCCGCGATCGCCATCATCGCTGCCACCATCGTCGCCTTCACCATCACTCTCGCTCTCCACGTCGCCCGATGCCTCATCTTCTCGCAGCATCCTACGCTCCGCCAGCTGCTCCATCATCTCCAGAAACTTCTGACCGTCGTTCTTCAATAGATCGTCCGCCGCAGTCAAGATATTCCCAGGCCCGTCACGGTCAGACTGCCGCCGAGGCTGAATAGCCCCGGCGAAGCGAGCAGCTCGCGCGCTTGACCGCCCCCTGCGCCATTGTCCCGCGGCGGCTCGCGTACGTCGCCGCCGGCAACCTCTTCTGGCGGTGGATCGTCCTCCTCTTCCTCTTCCTCTTCCTCGTCCTCCTCTTCCTCCTCCTCGTATTCCTCCTCCTCTCCCAGACTTGCCGCCCTGTACGACTGCGACATTCCGATCGAGCTCGACGCTGCCTGGAAGAGGTCCCGGGCCGGGGGGTGGAGGGATGATGCCGCCAGAAGAGACATACCGCTGCTGGTAGGGCGAACAGAAACAATGAGCAAATTTGCACCACAGCCGTCCGCGGACAGAGAGTTGAAACGCACCGCTTGCGGCCACAAACAGCGCATCCACAACTATGCCGTTGCTGCTCCTTCATCTTGCGCAAGACGGTCTCCTTCTCGATCTTGGCCAGCCCCCGCCGCTCATCCACGCTCAAGCCGAGCCAGAACTCCTTGATCCGCTCGCGCTCCTCCGTCAACGACGTGCTCCAGATCTTTTTGCCCTGCTCGCAGTCCAGGTCTTTGTCTCGGTCCTTCGGATTCGCCGCGGCGGTCGGCGTCGCAGACGCAGGCGGCGGCGGGTGATGTTGTGGATGCGGCGGCGGCACGCCCTTCCCCTTCCTCTTCCAATTGTATCCCGCCCTCCCTCCTCCCGTATTGAGTCGGCGTGGCATTGGCGTTCGCCCCCGTGATGGCGTTCCCTCCCCGGTGAGGTCGGGGAGGGGACGGGGATGGGGACGAGGACGGTGATATAGAGGGAGCAGAGTGATAGTGAGGGCGGGGACGGGGAGACGAAGACAGGGGACGGGGACGGAAAGGAAGGGGACGAGAACGGGGAGGGGACGGGGACGGGGACAAAGATGGGAGGGGTGGGGTGGGAAGGTACGGACAATAGGGGATAGAGAGAGGGGTACGGAGACAGGGAGGGAGGGGACGGAGATGAAGAGGGGTGGAGGCGGAGAAGGGGGGTGGGGAGGGAGGGGCGGAGACAGGGAGGGAGGGGACGGGAGCGGGGACGGTGGGGTGAGGGTAGGTATTTTCTGGGTAGCTTAACATCTTCGATGCCACCCCACCCGCGACGAAGATAACTGCAACGATTCGTATCAGGACTTTCGGTAGATTGTGTCAGACTTGCCTGTGTGTGAAATGTGCTGAATGTATTGAGCTTGAGAGCGTCTTGCCGTCCCGCGGGGGCTACAATAATAGAGTTGATTGTAATAAAGTTTACAACATGCGTTATGACTATTGATACACGAAGATGCGCTGAGATTCGGAAATAACTGTAAAATGTCTATCGTATGTCCGACGAAAGTTTTCTATATTGCCATATACGATCCCAATCGGGTTTTCCACCCTGCCGCATCGTCTCCCACTCGTGATTTTGAGCAATTTCGTGTTTCGTGTCTTTGACAAGAACACAATCTTGATCGAGGAAGACAATTGCCTTTGGTTTCCCCTCGACGATTTCTTTGGCAGTGTCCTTTGCGTTAGCATTTGCTTCCACCCAGATGCCCATATGATGAAGTTGCCCGCGGGTATCATGCTGGTGGGCGATTGGCCGCATGAATTCCCCTTGATGTGGTCCACGATACGCGTAGAGTCGGTAATTATTACCGAAACGCCCACCTGGGTGTATGGGCTCGCAGAGCTTCAGATCAAGCAGACTCTTCTTCTGCGGATTGAGTGTTTGAAGTGCACATCGGAGTACTACGTAAGGAGGATTGGACCCGTTGGGATTGGCCGTGCGGGTGGCGACGAGTCGAACGCCACCTGCGTCTTCATCTGTCTGCCGCTTTCTTTTCGATGTGCCTGCCTTGGGGGTCGTCTCGACGACTTTATAGAGAATTTCTACGCGGAAGTCGTGGAGACGGAAATCGTTCAGCCAGTGGGCTTCGGTCTGGGTCGGATCGGGGGGAGGAGTACGTGGTCTGGGTGGCGGGGGAAATCGAGGAGGTTGAGAAAGGAGTGTGGGATCATTCGACCTCATCTCTTGAGCACGCTGGAGAGCATTTCCTTCCTTCTCATCTCTGAGATACCAGCCGAACCGTTTCGCAAGGTCTTCAGGATCTCACTTGGGATAGTCGGCACCCCATTCTAAGCGTCTCACCTCGAGCGGTCCGGCGAATGCGACCTGATTTCGACGAAGAGGACATGCAATGCGGAGAGGCCAACGAGTCCTATATAGTCAGAGCAACTTAGTATTAACCTCGAGAAGATACCTGAACACTCACTCCCAATCTAGGACTTGCTCGTAGTAGTAAGTTTTTTGAACCATGTGGTCGCGAACCATTGTGAATTGGACTACGATCCGGATGCCGTTGGGGTATTCTGACTCGATAAAGGGTGCAGGATTCACTTGAACATCGTCCATAAGGTCAATTGTGACAGCGTCTGGCTTGTAGCGTTTTGAAACTGCGATTGCTCCTTCCGTGTCCAAGATGACGTCCTTGACGATGGCTTGCTCTTTGTGATGTACATCACCTTCGGCGTCAATCAACACCTTCCGTCCGAGCCAAGGAGTTGGTCCTGTATGCCCTGAGAAAGGAGCTGGTTTGGTTTTCGTCTCTTCGGGACTGTCATACCAATTCTCTCCAACAACTCGAAGAGTGTTGACATGAACGGTGCGAGACTGCGGATATGAGCATGTACTGAGAGCAGGAACAGTCATGAACGCACGCTGACTTCAACACTTTTGATGGCGGTGCGGGACTGCGGGATATGAGCACATACTCATGGAGGAGGAACACTTGCGAACGCACGTTGGCTTGAACAATATCCTCGACGTCAACGGTGGAGGACTGCGAGAGGGACTGCGAGAGGGACTGCGAGAGGGACTGCGAGAGGGACTGCGAGATATAAGCACATACTCATGAAGGAGAAACACTTGCAAACGCACGTTGACATGAACACTGTCCTCGACGTCTTCAGTGGAGGACTGCGAGATATGAGCATGCAGTCTCTAGGAGCAAAAGATGGAAACCTACGGGACCATCCTCTATGACTGTGAGAGTGTGCAACATCACTGTTGCATGCCGTTGACCGCCCTGCTCCAGAATTTCTACCACGAATCCCGGTCCAATATCTTCTTGGTCCGATACTCGACACCTGACCAAATCGCCGACATGCACCACCTTCATGAGACGATGTCGGGGAACGAAGAAGCCCTGTCCATCATCATCAAAGATCTCGATACCAGTTGCGGATGAGTGACTGTTTGCAGTGTATATCCCTGACTGTTTCGTCACGAAGTCTTCAACACGGTCCCCGAAAGCTAAGAACCAGGTCGATGGAAGGGGGAATGAGGCATTGGGCTGAGCACGCCGAGAAGACAACGTGGGATGCTGCGAACTGAGGAAAGCATCGAGGAGAGAGGGATCGATGTAGCTGGTTAAGTGACGTCTCACGACGGAGGTACGGAGGTTTATGATTTCTAGGTCGTGCTCGAAAGTACGATGTGAGATGCCTTGATAGATGCGGATGTTCCCTTCCTGATCTTTGACAGGCCGAGCAATGCTTCCCGGAGGTGCCAGTCGGGCAGGTGGACGTCGAACGTCTTGTCTTCCCTCATCGCCCTCTCTCTTCCTTTTCCTCCTCTCGCTCGCTACGGGCCGCGCCTCGCCCACAGCCTCGCCCACTCCTTCTTCCAGCAGATCTCCCTCTTGAGGCATCAAATCGATATCGTACATTGGAGGACAAGGGATGACGAGAATAGAGCACAGGGGATTCGTGATTCCGAGCTGATTCTGCATCTCGTCGCAGTCCTGTTCGATTTGGCGGACTTCTGCTTGTCTTCGCTCCAATACGCGAGCCGCCTCCGCCTCCAATGCATTATAAGCGTCCTTGATCTTCGTCGCCTCCTCGCCTAGAAGCGCTTTCTTCGTCAGCCAAGCGCGATGATCCTCGGCCATCCGAGGTGGCGGGCCCGCCTCTTGAGTCTTCGCCTCCACCTCTCTCAGAGTTCTGTCCCGAGCAGTGTTCAGCTCCGCTTCTTGCTGCGCTCTCAGCTCGTGGATTTCCCGCTTCTTATCCGCTGCCATCCGTTGTGCTTTTTCGATCCTCTTCCGCATGATATCGGCCTTCGCAGAATCCTTATCGGTAACGTATTGACGAGTGACAAGCCCGACATCGTCTCTGTACAGCCCGGAGGGGATCTGGACCCATTTGCCGACGAGCTGGGGAATGGAAGGAGCTTTAATGACCTTAAGAAAGGCAGGATGGTTTGGAACATCGGAAACATAGATACGGAATGATTGCCAGCGAGGGGGATTGGGAGGGGGATTGCCGATGGAGCGCATCGCAGCTGGAAAAAAGCTGGAGCGAACACAAGCCGGAATTGATTGAAGTACGTAGCCAATCTGGGGATTGAAGTCACGCTCCAGAATGAGGAAGACACCGTCTATGAGAGGATGGGGTACAACATCAAGTATATTCAAGTCGACCCGAGCAGTCTTCACCTCGATCAGACGTGACAAGACTGCAGCTTTGCAGCCGGTCTTGGAATGGGAAAGTTAGACGCATTCGAACCTGTCAGAGTAAATACCAACCTTGCAATATAGAAGAACGATATAGATGAATGGGTCTGTGTAGACCCGCTCCAAGAGATGTTGTTCTAGAGGGCAATTACCGTCGTCCATCGGCAAGGAAGGTCTGTGCAAAGTCTGGCCCTGCCCAGACGCGTATCTCGCCGCAAGATGGTCCACCCAGCCGTGTCTGTCATGAGAAGTGTCCGTTTGCGGTAGGGGGAGAGTCGAGGATGAAGGGGTTTGCGACTCTGAGGGAGTGCTTCGACGCTGCGAGGGTCGGGAGTTGGCCCCGTCGTCAATGAAACCTGTGATGACATGGCTAATTAGATATGTGGCGCAATGTTTACTAGGTTGCGCACCTTGCAGATCGTCCTCGAGGTCGCCGTCTTCCTCCTCCTCTTCAAGCGATTCCTCGGCTTCTACATCGAAGAGCTCACTGAGGTCCATCTGAAGATTGCTATTAGCGACCTGGACTCTCCCTGCACTTTTCTACTGCCATGGCGCTGAGACCCTCGAATATTGTATGTTGCCATATATTCATTCTATTGTACGACTGTTCTACCGTACTTTATGTGGAATGGCGCTTACCTGTGTGATCTCGCTTGCTGCTGCTTAACTTCCTGGCGGTAGGAAGCAAGCGAGAAAAGATCACATGCTCTCGGAGCATCCAACAAGTCGGCAACGGAACGTTAAGTCCGTAATCTCGGATTTAACGTCTGCGGCAGGATTTCCTCGGGCTGCCGTGTGACACGTGATCTTTTCTCTTTGCCCTCGTCCCACCATCGTCGGTGCGAGGGACGCGTCATACTATCCAAGCAGTACTACTGGTAGCAAATTAGCAGTGAGGTGAAATCTCGCTACCGCCGCTGGGCGTCAGAACCTGAAGTATATAGGGACACTTCTTGATCATAGGCATGCAATCAATCTCAGTTGGGATGCGCACAACAAAGCAAGGATTCGTACAGGCGCCCATTTGGCTACAATTATAGGCACACGAATACTACAAAGTAAGTCTACGCCAATGGAGAAAGATAACACCTCATGGATCATACTGTAGCTCATGGGACTCACTTTCGGTCGTTCTACGACATTGTCCCTCTCTGATTTGTAACTTTGGCCAAAGCTCGGTTCCAGTTTACCGCTTACAGTGCTCTCAAAGCACGTCATCCTTCTCATCACTCCATGGTCCCTGCAATACCGCATGACACCTTATCATTCTAGGCCTAAGCTTCCGACGAAGAGCCACTATATCAATCAGTCGACAATTCCCCTTCCTCTCATCGACCTCTTCTCCTCATCGATCTGGTCACCTATCATCTCGTGTCTTCATAGTGATTGACTGGCTTCTCTCTATGGCATTTGTCAACATCGATACACCTCCTCCCGTCCCGCCAGAGTGCGATCCCACTCTGACGAATGCCCTTGAGCGTCGTGCAGCGGTTCGTTACCTCTACAGCTTCAGGTTCTGATCCTCATGTTCTTCCTTATCCAGCTCTGCCGTGTTCGACACGACCTAGCATTGAGACAGAATTGGCCTGTCCGATTCACACAACTTGTCTCCGTCGAAGAAGTTCATTCAGACGACGAAGAAGAAGAGGACGATGGTTCCGGCGTGCGCACTTTCATCGTGCATGACAAGGAAGGAAGAAGTCCTCTTCTTGGTAGGGTCCTTCGAGAGATTTCGGACCAGGCAAGAAAGTTTGCCATGCGCTATGGGTAAGTCAAACTCGCTCTTACAAATTGTTACACACTCTCAGTGTCGTGTTAGCTCAAACAATACCTTGCCCTTGGGAGTTCGAAGATACCCCTCGAATCCCCAGCCGGCTAGCCTTCCCGCCATTCCCAGAGGTGTTCCCGTCGACTACTTCGACCCAGAATACTTTCGAACGGTTCTCACCGCTCAAGAGCGAGAGAGCTATCGGAACACAGGGGTCTGTCTCCCCGCCATCAATCATTATGAGCTCGTTCGCGATGGTTTCGATTATCCCGACTTTGCTGACGATGCTTTGTCCTTTGTTATTTCGACTCTGTATCTAGACCAGGAGTACTTCCTGGAGATCTATGGTCAGAGGACCAAGATGTTGTACTTCTAGTCGATGTGAATGAAAGTTGAGAATGATTGTGTAGCAATAGAGGTTGATTGGTCAACAGTCATTGATGATACAAGTAAGAGAAGCATAGAAGGATATCATGTATGTAGAGTATCAAGGAGAAGAAATGACCGCCGTTCAAGTAGAGAAAGCCTAGAATGAGATCGTGTATGTAGAGAATAGAGAAGAACCAATAGTCAGGATTGAGTGGAGTTCCCCCGTCCTGTAGGTGCGCGCAGCACGCCATATGTCCGAAGGCATCCCACCGAGGCCAAAGAAAGTGTGATGCGAGCCCTCGGCGAGTCACTACCACAGCGGATCGAAGTTGTGTCCCCTTCATTCCTTCACTCCGTTCCAAGCCCGGCCTTAAGTCCACGAACAGACGCGGTCTTGCCCCCCCCTGAGGTCTGAAATTCCGTGTCGTCGCCAACAGCTGGCATGGAGGACGTGCCAGAATCTACACAAGTAATCATCCGTTGTGGCGTTGACCAGCAACTACACCATACAAACTCACTTTTCAGCGCTCGCTGTCCCGTACTTGGTAGTGCCAAGCTTTCCAAGTCCTTCAAGGTTGGAGCTAGGGCTTATCGTGAATACATTGCTACGTTGCTATATGCGGAAAATGAGACAAACCATTGGCCAGAGTATGCTTCGAGGCTACCGCCATGAGTTCTTTCGAGGTATAGTTCCACCGTTGATTGCCTTGAGCCTGCAACCTGCTGCGCGCTGACGATTGCTGTCCCGTCCTTGGCGGTCCTAAGCTTTCCGAATCGGCCAGGATTGGCGCTAACGTTCGCAAGCCTTTTAAGCAGTGCAACTTTGACATATGAAAGAAATGAAACGAACCGTCAGTCACAGTGTGCGAGGAGGCCGCCGCCATGAGCTCCTTCGAGGTATCGTTCCATCGCCGCTTGCCTTGAGCCGGAGACCCCTTGGGCGCTGGTTGCGATTTGACTCGAGACCGTGCTGCAATCATAATTATCACCTTGCCATAGAGGGGACAGAGAACACGAACGTCTACAGAAACATATGAAAGCAGTGACCAGCATTGCAATAGTGAGGATGAAGGTAAGGTTGGGTGAGTACATGACGGCAGTGGCAAGAAGTGCGAAGACGAAGAAGATGGTGTACGATATGGAAGCGGCGACCAAAAATGCGATTGTGAAGATGGTCGTAAGCAATGTGACAACAAAGAAGACGGTAAGATCGGGCGCCAAGATGAAAACAGTGGCAAGAAGTGCGATAGTGAAAAAGATGGTGGAAGTCATGTTAATCGAGTGGCAAAGGTCTCGCGTGTATGAAGCGTGTCACCTGGGCTGTCCTGACGAATATCTCCGAGGCACATGCTGGCTATCAGACGCGTGTCTCTTTTCATCCGATTCCTTTCATCTTTCCTTCTCTCCCTTGGTACACCGCCGATCGCAATCGAATAATGCCCGCTACTCAGCCCCCCGCCGGCGCCGACAATGGGCAACAGGACGTTCAGATGCAGGACGCTGGCCAGCTGCCAGTGAAGCGTTACAAACGGGCAAGCGGCCTGGCTGGATCGCCCGCTAAGAAGGCCAAGACCGCCCGCGCAACAGGGAAGGCACGCGGGAAGGATCCTGTCCGCCAGCGCGCTGCTGACAAACCTCCCCCCACGGCCGAGGCGGTTGTCAAAGCGAGGCGGGCTGCTGATACCCACGTCTGGGTGCGTCCTAAAAGCGTCACCTTTCGCCGGTTGCTGATAGTCCTTTCAGAATTGTTTCCGCGGCGTCATTCGGCTCCTGCTGTTCATGTTTGTGAAGAAGTCCCTCCCCGCTCTTCCATTGCCCGCTGTCATGAAAGAATGGAGTGGGGACCTGTCTGATATCGGAGATGTGGAGATGAGCCTGCCCGAGGAAAACAGGTTAGCAAATCAGGAACTCATCCGCAAAGTAGAAATGGTGAAGGCCGCGGCGTCGTTCACCGGTTGTCACACCACCAAGTTCGTCGCGCGTGTACCGAACGCCGATCTCGAAGGAATTTTCTTCGGTCTTGGAAAGATTGGGCTTCCCAACTTCGCCCCCGACATTCTCTCCAACAATCCGGATTCAGATTGGAACCTTGCTCACGAGCAGTTTGCTATCAAGGCATTCCAACGTCTCGCTCTTGCTTACGTCTTTGGAAGTGCCGTCAAATCGTCCTCCTTCATAAACAATCGACCCTTGCTGGTGGAGAAATACCGTCAATTCGTCTTCAAAACCATACGCAGCAATCTTACCTTGGACACCAACAGACCAGGTGTCTTTGGGATGCACAAGGATACTGTCGATATTTACTATCAGCGCCGCAAAGTGAGTCCACCACCTATGTTGTCACCAGCTTTATGTATGTTAGTCGCAAGCTTTGCAACAGTCGCGTCACGTACGGACGAAACAATGCCTGGCCGAACTATTTGATGGAGGTTATCGAGCGGGAAGACGTCCACTCGGACGACGAGCTTGATGACGATGGCAAGCATTGGATTGTGAAGAAGAAGGAGGGACGCAACCCGCTGCTCACCATGGTCTTGCATGAGTCGGACAGAATGATTGCGAGGTTTAACCTTCGGCACAAGCGTTCACGGTACGTGTCGAGACAGCCTTGCACATTTCCAGCTGAGGGATTTCCTTTAGCATATATAGTGAACCTCTTGAGCGAAAGCATCAATCGGAGCCCAAACCTTCCGTATTCACGAGCGTCCCCGTTGACCTCTCTGCAAACTACTTCGACCCTCGTACATTCAACACATTCACTTTGGCGGAACGGGCAACATACGTGGAGTTTGGTGCCTGCCTGCCGGCGCCAGACGATCCCGCCATCACAATGAGGAATCCCGACGGCGGCGCCGACATTGTCGACGTGGAGAAGCTCATGAGGTTCATCTCAGAGGTGTCAGAAGAGGATTTCCTCGAGAACCATGCGGCGGCTGCCCTTGAACCATACGATTTCCCTACAGATGCTCAAATGAGATACCTCGAAGAAGCCGGACTGCTGGAGGCCGAGGACGAGTGATGTTGCTGATTGCCTACTCTTACTAGAATCGTTATTTGTATCTGTATGATGTACTATGCATTACGCATGAACGAATCCCCCAGAACGGCTCCATCGCTGTCGGGTCATGAGTTGGATATTCAAGCGGTGAAAGTAAGATACCACTTTCAGGAATGCTACGGCGTCTCGATGCTCTCGTGAAGGAAACCGGTTTGGGACATTCGTCTAGAGCATAATCCGCAGATACGAGGGCCGCCAGAACAGCTGTATCGTGCTAGTTCAGAAGTTACAAGTTCGACTAGTCATCTGAACATACTTTCGAGGACGCCACGGCGTCTCGATGCTCCTGCGAGAAGAAACGGTTCTGAACATTCATCGAGTGCATGGTCCGCATATACGAGGGCCGCCAGAGCAGCTATATCGCGTTGGTTCAGAAGTTAGAAATTCCAGTTATCTGAACATACATGGCGCTCAAAATTGCCTTTTTGGGAACACAGGTGATCGGGCCAATTCATGGACGCTAGGGCGTTTCGATGCTCCTGCGAAGCAAGCCGGTTTTGGACATTCATCTAGAGCATAATCCGCAGATACGAGGGCCGCCAGAACAGCTGTATCGTGCTAGTTCAGAAGTTACAAGTTCGACTAGTCATCTGAACATACTTTCGAGGACGCCATGGCGTCTCAATGCTCCTGCGAAGCAAGCCGGTTTTGGACATTCATCTAGAGCATAATCCGCAGATACGAGGGCCGCCAGAACAGCTGTATCGTGCTAGTTCAGAAGTTACAAGTTCGACTAGTCATCTGAACATACTTTCGAGGACGCCACGGCGTCTCAATGCTCCTGCGAGAAGAAACGGTTCTGAACATTCATCGAGTGCATGGTCCGCATATACGAGGGCCGCCAGAGCAGCTATATCGCGTTGGTTCAGAAGTTAGAAATTCCAGTTATCTGAACATACATGGCGCTCAAAATTGCCTTTTTGGGAACACAGGTGATCGGGCCAATTCATGGACGCTAGGGCGTTTCGATGCTCCTGCGAAGCAAGCCGGTTTTGGACATTCATCTAGAGCATAATCCGCAGATACGAGGGCCGCCAGAACAGCTGTATCGTGCTAGTTCAGAAGTTACAAGTTCGACTAGTCATCTGAACATACTTTCGAGGACGCCACGGCGTCTCAATGCTCCTGCGAAGCAAGCCGGTTTTGGACATTCATCTAGAGCATAATCCGCAGATACGAGGGCCGCCAGAACAGCTGTATCGTGCTGGTTCAGAAGTTACAAGTTCGACGAGTCATCTGAACATGCATTCGAGGACGCCACGGCGTCTCGATTCTCCTGCGAGAAGAAACGGTTCTGAACATTCATCGAGTGCATGGTCCGCATATACGAGGGCCGCCAGGGCAGCTATATCGTGTTGGTTTAGAACCTACAGAGATCGAGTAGTGATGAGAGGGTACAAGTCGAGTAGTGACCTACACGTCCCTGTTGCTCGTAAGAGGTTAAACCGTCTCAAACGTTCATGTTCGACGCATGACGCCGGTCGCATGAGCAAAGCCATCCAGAACAGCTCCAACACTATCGGGTTATAAGTTGTATCAAGCGGTGAGAGTAACATGCATACCACGTCGACTTCTGAGGACGCCCAGGCATCTCGCTGCTCCCAGAACCACTAGTCTGCTTCTCCAACAGCAACAATTTTTGGGCCATATGTATTGCAGCTCCCGAGAAACGTCGTCGTCTACGCCACACGACACACAACGTCTTGAATTTGGTTGGACCGGCATGGACTGTCCTGTTTTTTTTTTTCAGTCTTTCAGTGGCGACACTTAAGATCACTTTATGTACTACTGAGCTCAGTTCTTTAACATGGGCCGTGCATTCTTGACGCGTTCCTCGCATTGACCATGGTGGAGCAATGGCAAGGCGGAAAAGCCCACGTGAACTTCGGCAATGTAATCAAATCCGCCCCGGGACGTTAAATCCGAGAAGACGGACTTAACGTTGAGCTGCCGATTTGCCTGGGTGCTGCGTAGACACGTGATCTTTTTCCACTTGCTTTCGTATCACCAGTGGCACTATGGATTGGCAAAGGAGTAAATGGTAAGTGAGGTACATGGAAATACACACTTATTGTAAGAGAATGTCAGTCTGTGAGATCTTGTTGAGTCGTGGACACGCGACATGAGCAAGAGACTTGCTTATGCAAAGCTTCAGACATTTCCGCTCTCCCGCTCTCACGATGCCCGCTGCACACACCCCCGAGCCAAGTACGTGTCCTACTGATATTTCTCAGGATGCAAAAGTTGCTCGATAGCACCGCCACCGCCACCAATCAGATACAAGTCTATGATGCCGAGCTTCGTGCTGCTCTTGAGTACCGCGCAATTTTCATTCGACACGTGCAACAGGAGCGACTAGAGCAGCGGCAGCGGCAGCGAAACGAGGCCAAAAGCGCAAAGGTCAGACCGAATCAGTATATGACACATCCATTAACCTCGCCTGCAGAACTTGGACAAGCTGATTGGACCGGCTCGTTCGAAGAGTACGAGACTGACGGTGAATTCAGCAATTTAAGAAAACAGTTGCACCTTCATTTGCCCACTTTGAGAGTAACAGGATTCCGTCAGTGTAAGCGAGGAATAACGTCATTTGTCGCTACTTTCTCTTGCCGTCTGCTATGAATTGAGTGCTATTGTCATTGTGCCCCTCTGAGTAGGGTTTGAAGGTCCGGTCCGGTCCGGTCTTTTGATCTTTGAGATCATGGACCGGGACCGGACCGGTCCAACAAATTGCCAAATTTGGCTGGACTGAGGACCGGACTGGTTAGGACCGCAAAAACCGGTCCTAACCAGTCCGGTCTGCGGTCCTGAACCGGTCCAGGACTGGTCCAAACTGTTGTCAGCTCAAATTTCTATTTTTGCAATATTTTTGGTAAGTTTACCATAATATAAGTTTACCATATATGGCAGACAGTATATAATAATTGAAGTTATGACTATTTGGGACTTTGGAATGTATTATAGTCATAATGAGATAAGATTCTGAATTGTAAGACAATACATACAGCTAAATATAGTATATAAGTATATAAGTTAAGGTAAGTTTACCATGAGACCATGTAAAGTGAGGTAAGTTTACCATAAAAACTTGAAAAATGACAATTTTGACAAACATTTAAGTGCTCCTGACTGGACCCTGAGTAGACCGGTCCAAACTGGTCCTAGACCAGTCTTTACCGGTCCTCAAAGTTTCAGGATGAGCATAGGACCTAGGACCAGGACCGGTCCAAATCATGGACCGGTCCTTTTTGGACTGGTCATGTGACCGGTCCAGTCCGGTCCAGTCCACCGGTCTTTACCGGTCCTAAGGACCGGACCTTCAAACCCTACCTCTGAGGTCTCCACAATCGGATGCTGGCATTTGCGCCCCCCCCCTTGTCGTGGCACATATCTTACGGAGTCCCTACGCTCACCGAAATGAATCTTCACATCGGACCAAGTTCCGTTGATCCGTTCTCATAACCGGAGCTCAGCATCGTGTTGTAGGGTCAAAGAACTCGAGCTCTCCCTCGATCCACATCTTTCTGACCTCTATCTAGCCTCCCCGTGTTCGAAATGTCATCCTCTCCCCGGAAATCAAGGGTCTGATGAATCCTCGCTCAGCCATAATCATCGCCAATTCACTTTTCTTCCAGGTCGACCTTACAACCGAGCAAGGCCGTATCGCGTACTTTGAAAGGCAGACTACGTGCACGCAGCTACAGCCTCACTCGGCGTTTTGCAAGCGTTGTCAAAAGCAAGTCGTATTGGGCACGCACACGACTTATTCAGTATCCCACTGGATGGATCACCTAGATGAATGTGAGCCGGTCCCCGAAGATCCCAAAGGCCCTAGCGTAAAGGGAACCGTTGTCGTCACGACGTCTACGGGACGCAAGTGCGTTGTAACAAATTCCAATTTCATCTCCTCATCCGATTTCCAGATCGAGTTTGGCAGACGTTCTCGAGCAGCGCAAGGACACCGCCATTGATGACACACCAACAACGCGGAAGCAACGCCTTGCCAATGACCCACAAGTCAAAAGCTATGCCTCTGATCATGTAGAGTGTGCCGAATGCGGGTCCAGTATCGCTTTGGCTGGACGGCAGTATTACCTTGGCAATTGGGAGGCCCACAAGATCGATTGTAAGAGGTATGTCCTTCTGCCGTGCGCTGCTTTGGTACCTCGTTGATGTCGGTAGGTCTAAACGGCCCAGGGCGAGTCATCAGAAGCGTCAACGGGACAAGGATGATGACGATGATGGCGTACAGGAAGACGGCGAGGAAGAGGTAAATACTGCGAAGAAACCTCCGCCGAAGAGGCTTAAGTTTGGAACGGATGCTCGGCCTTCAGGCAGTGGCGGATCGAACGCGCGGGGACTGTTGTTGGATTATGTCCTGGAGCCCATCAAACATGCGTCCAATGCTTTCGGACATGCATCCAGTGCTATCGGTGGTGCTCTGCGCGAGGGTGGTGGTGCTTTCAGGGAGGGGTTCAAGGACGCATTCGAAGGGGCTCAGGAGGGATCACAGGCTGGATCAGACCATGACGATCAAGATTGACACTTACAGTCGAAGTATTGATAACTCGTAGTCATCAGACCCCACATTTCCCTGTAGCCCATACATTCTTGACTGTAACCTTCAGTGTTAGTAGCAAGGTGTACTGAAAAATCCCATAACTTGACCATACTCATAGTCCATACTCCTACAAAACAAACAACACTGATTAGTGATCACTTATACTTACTATGAAGGGATGCATAAGACTGTGCCACAGCTTGTCGGGCCAGTATACAATCATAGCCTCATGCTTTGACAGACAGCTATGGGTAATTCATTGCTGTGTTCTGTATCTACTTATTTTGACATTGATTCATTGCTCAGCAGACAACTAACAATGGTCTTGGGATTCCGCATGTGTGTGGCGGACATTTATGTATTGAGAGTTAGATCTGTATGTACAAGAATTCTGTATCTATCTTCGACCTCGATTCATTGCCCAGCAGACAACTAACAATGGTTTTGGGATTCCGTATGTATGTGGTGGACGTTCATATGTAGATAAGTGTGTGATAATATGGGATGGTTCAATAAGGAGAAAATTGTTAGATGGTCTACTGTCAACTACTGTAGTCATAAAACGTGGAAATTGTGGATATGGTGTACGGCGTAGTTCAGTTTCTGAAAGTGGCTGATAAAGATTGACCAGAATGAAGTATCGCAGTTTATTCTTGAGTGGTAAGCACAAAATTGTATCAATAAAGCCCATTTGCTCTATGCGGTTTTCCTTGGGTGACTCTGGATCGTAAAAACGGATTGCACTGTTTCCGTTATGTGAGGTTTGACAGCTATATGTCAAGCCATCAAGATGAAAGTTCTTTCGTTTATGTGCACTGTTAGGTAACACTAGCTTCTTTGGCCCATGCGGAAAGTCCATGAAGTGACAATATTTGACATCATCAAAAGCCCTGAGATAGTCTAAGAGGAGGTCATAGAGATCATCCTCAAGTATTGAGGCTATTGATAAGCTACTGGCTACTTCTTCTGATGTATATGGAGGAGAAGTTGCATTGATATCAGATGTTGTTTCAGGCTGCAAGAGATTTGCAAGAGCTCCGTAAGGACCATCATCTGTGTAACCCTGTGTCAAAAGGACACGAAGACGCAATCGACGATTCATTTGAGTCAGCATTGTCAATTCCATCTCCCCTCGATGACTATTTGTCTTGATTCGTTGCATCATTCCATTCATTCGCTCCCCAGCAAACTCACACAAAGAAGCTAATGGACCCCAACGTTTGAGCAAAGCTGGAACATGCATGACATAATGATGATTGGGAAATGAATGAGAGTCTTTGTAGAGCTGTGGTAGACTCTTGCGATAATCAATATAGTGTTTCAAGAATAGGTCTGCCTCCAAATCTGATGTAGAATATGAGCTAATGATATTGGTCGAAGCAACCAAATCATAAAAGCTTTCAAGTAAACATGTATCAATATTGTGACTAGAGGTGGGATTACTCCACAGTTCAGGAAGAATGAGAGGCAGAATAATAGTGAAAAGATTCAAAAAATCCATAGCTGTAAGTTTGCCATGTTTCTTCTCTCCAAGATTTCCTGGTGGACGACTGACCCAAGTTGGAAGAGAGATTGTACGGATACACTCTCGAATCATCAAGAGTTGTTGATCAGTGAATGCTTTCAATCCTATCTTCTCCCATGGAGTGCTATTCTTAAATGCATCCTCATCTGATGAATCACTATGCAGTGAATATTGTGTTGACGTTGCACTCTCAGTACCACTCTCCTCGTCTGCCAAATATGCATCTAAGTTTTCTATAATTTCATCTTCAAGAATCCCCATATCCTCTACTACAACTTTCTTCTCCTTTTTCTTCTTCCGTTTCTCAGCTTCTTCTGACTGTCCAATTCCCCAATATAGTCGGAGTTGGTATTTCAGCACACCCTCAAGCCAAGCATGCAAAAATCCCAAAATATGGTCTCTTAGGCTTACTCCAGCAAAAAATCCGGCGGAGAAATCCGGACCCGGGTGGAATCTGAATTCCCTGTTGTGGTACGTGAGTCATCACCTCATCGTCACAGACTGCTCGGAACATTGCGCACGCTGTCGGAAGCTTCGCGCTCTCCCGTACAGTGCCCGCACCCTAGAGCGGGGGACTCTTTTCACTTCTAAAACAACTCGAAAATGTGGCAGATGCAAAGAAAATGTAATTGTGAATATCATACAGTAATAGCAGTGTTCAGAAATAATCAGAAAATCACCCGCCAGTAGAGGCGGGATAGGCGCGAGGTTGCTCGGCCCATGCGGGATTGCTCGGAATTGCGAGGATGAGGGCCGGCAAGCGCCTTGACCTTGTGGTCGTGACTCATCTACCAGGACAGGGAATTCGGATTCCACCCGGATCCGGATTTTCCAGCCCGGAATTGTTGCTGGAGTAAGCCTTACTGGATCCCAGTGTCCTGGATCTAGACGTTGTAGCTCTGTCCATCGTATACCAGTTGCTCGTGACTGTGTTTCTCTAGCCTTAATTGTACTTAGCTGTCTCCATTCTTCTGCTTGAGCGCGGAACTCTGCACCTGTACGAAGTGTCCACGTCTCAATGTCTACTGAATCAATCTCACTGCGAAGTAGTTCACAGAAGGAACAAAAATGGTTGGCCTGATGATTAAGACAGCCCAGTAGCTTATGAAGAGCAACAAGATCACATATCAGTGGGATTCCAATACGAGTTTCAACTGGAGCTCCATTTGGATGAAGGGGAGTGGAAACGGCTTGGCCAGGAACTTGCCACAGACGAATCATTGTAATAAAGGATTGAAGAATATGATTGATTGTAATGATATCTGGCTCTGATGGTCCAGGTATTATACTGAAACAAAATGTGTTTTCTGGAGCATAGCAGAAGGGAGGTGGCAGATTCATACAATAGAGCATAAGGAGACCAGCAGAATGGTGTTTTCCTGCAATCTTGTTTGTGAATGGATTGAACCAATCAATATACAGGCCAAACACCAGATTATAGTGTGTCTTCAGAAAGTCTCGAAGTTCTGCCCATGCTGGGCTGTCATGCAAATTATGCATGATGTTCCCCTTTGGCATATATGTAAAAGTTTTTGCTAACATTGCCTCAATATCTGATCGTGAAAGAAAAAATTGTAACCAAGAAGCAAAAGACTGTACATAATAGAAAAGTTTTGGAACTTTCTCCTTCTTGTTCTCATGATCTATTTTTATAGTAAATAATTCAGCACCACATTGTGCGGAACGTGGTGATGCCTTCCATGTACATACATCAGACTCAGTAGAATGTATAGTACGAAAACATTTAGGACAGATTCCAGTTTGAATAATATCTGGTTCAACATCAAGATGCTTATAGGCAGTTCGAATATCTCCAGAAAATTTGAATGAAGTACCAGTGAATGCCACTTTGATATCATATTGAGACTCAAGAGAAGAGGAAATAAGAGAAAGAAGACTATCCAAAATAAGACCAACAGATTTGAGTGTGAGGTTTGCAGCATGACGACTCAGCCCAGCTTCCAAGGAAAGCCACACAATCAATGTTGTGAACATCATAGATATATGACTTAGATCAATTGGCTCATTATCTGCATCCTGGTCAATGAGGTTAAATCGATACTCAACTGTGACATACTTTGAGGCTTTTCTTCTGGGGCTGGTTGTGCAGGTGGTGTTGCAGGCTTGACATTTGCAGATTTTGCATTGAGCTCATGCCTGCGCCGTGTATTATGACTGACAAGACGCCCATTGCTCCCGCAAACAGGACATGTACACAAGCACTGGGGCATGGTTGTTCTTCAGAGCCGTTGAGAGCAGATATGGAATGAGATCAATGTCTCAATCTGTTGTCTGATGATCTCTGATGTAGAACATCAGTAACACACTTGCCCAGAATACTGGTGTGAGACTTACAGGCCCGAGAATCTTACTGGAAGCGTAGATGGTATTTGATGCAGGAGAGACCTCGAGAAATCGACGAGAGAGATGGTATTCGATGGGGGAGAGACCTTGGGAAATTGACAAGAGATCTTGTTCCACAGGGGATTGTTTCCTGTGCAGTTGAAGTCAAAAAGCACAATGTTCATTATGTCAAGGACAGACCGGTTTGATGGGGTTCGGTAGGAGGATAACTCCACGACGTTGGGTGTGAGGATGACCCTCGGACAATTAAGAGGAGATCTTGTTCTGGGCAGATTGCAATGGTAATGATGAACAGGAGATCTTGTTCTGCACGGACTTCGATGGTTCTGGGCAGATTGCGATAGTAATGATGAACGGGAGATCTTGTTCTGCACGGACTTCGATGGTGATGGTCGAAAAGAGAGATATGATAGACGAATATACGCCGGATCAATGCGCGAAACGTTAAATCCGTTAAGGCCGAAGTACCTTTTAATTACATCAAGAGTCTAAATAAAATGAATTGGGCGACTACATCGCGAACTCTTCTTCACCAGTCGGTACCTCTGACTATTTCCCAAACGTGCTAACTCTTCTTCACCGTCCTCTTCTTCACCGGTCGGTACCTCTGATCATGCTCCAAACATGCTAACTGAACTGGGGTGGGACGCTTGTAGCGTGCCAGTACCTCTTCCCCGTACTTCTGCATGAACTCTTCCTTTGGTAGATCCACCCATTCTTGTATTTCTTTCCATGATTGACAATGTTCCACACTGGGAAACGCGACACCATTATCCCAACAATCAGCGCGTTCCTTGACGGTGAGTACCTCATGATAATACTCCGGGGAATAGTAGTCAACGGGCATGTCCTTGGCCGCGGGTTGCTTCTGGAGAGACGGCACTGGGACTTCAGGAAGTACCCGCGACCTCATTGGCCTACGAGATTGGAAAGCAATGAGAACAAAGTCTGCCATCCGTTATTCACTTACCGCGTGCGACTATGGGTGCTCTGCTGAGCAAAGTGTTCATCCAGCACGCGAAAAAACTGCGTAGGCGCAGCGGCTCTCTCCTCCTTGGTCTTGATGAGGTACACTGAGCCAGTTCCTAATTCATCGTCGGAGTGAACGTCGTTGTTGCCCATGAACTTTATCCTGAGGTCATGAGTTTGCTTGGGAACGGCTTTGAGCCGACTCAGACGAAGCTATGGCCAATGAAGGAGTAGTACAGAGCACTTGAGGAGTATGCTTACCGTCTTTCGTCGTCTGCCAGCATCACGCGCAGTCACCCTATGCTCGAGAAAGCCTGGAGCCTTCTCGTCTGCCCGGACATACTCGCGCAACAAAGAGTGGACGAAGTTCCGATACATTGTTTTCAAGAAGTGCCGGTCCTCATAATATACGGAAACGGGGCCGAGGGAGAGATAGGCGCCGGGAATCATGTTTCGGAACGTCACAAGGGCGACTCGTTCAAGAATTCGATTGTAGACCAGTTCGTGATCTCGTAGAACATCAGGTGCTAGACGGTCGAGCCCAAGAGTTTGGAGGACAACAAATGTGCAGCACAAAGGCTTGGAAGGCACGCGAAGCAAACTATCGCTGGTGGCGCTCCTGACAGCTTTGGCAGTCGCCATGAGTTCAGCGACCCGCTTCTCCGCTTGAGGAACCAAGGCAGAGATCTGGCGTTCTGAGTCGTTCAGAGGGGTCGGGGTAGCATCATTGATAGGTCGATAGAATCTACCGGCAACGCGTAAGGTATCCTCGATGTGTTTGTCGATTTTGTCATGCGTCAGGAAAACTTTCATGCGTGCCACAATCTCGTCCGTCGTAGGTTTTTCTGGTACATTCTTCTCACTCAGGAGTCCCATTAAAACCCTGCAATGGAACTCCAAAGCAGCCTTCAAAAGAGTGAGTATAATGACGATCGAAGTTGAGAAGGCCTACTTTCGTCTTCTTCGCTTCAGAGGTCAAGGTCCGGGAGTCGATGTGGTAGCGATCTTTTACCTTCGGTGCACGACGTGGAAGTGCGTTTGCTTCATCGTCCAACTCTGGTTCATCCGGCGCGGTCATATGAACTTCGGGACCGCCATTAGGGCCATCTTCATCTTCATCTTCATTACCCGTAGACTCCGCCCTACTTGGGAGCGAGCTTCTCTCTGGCTCTAGCTCCATGGCTGAGTCCCCATCTTCACCGCCCGCAGACCCTGCCCTGCTTGCAAGCGCGCCCGTAGACTCCGCCCTACTTGAGAGCGAGCTTCTCTCTGGCTCTAGCTCCATGGCTGAGTCCCCATCTTCACCGCCCGCAGACCCTGCCCTGCTTGCAAGCGCGCTACCCTCTGAGCTACCCTCTGGCTCTAGCTGCATGGCTACGTCCCCCTCTTCTCGAGGATCGGTATCTGCATGCGTGACCGCAGACCCTGCCCTGCTTGCAAGCGCGCTACCCTCTGGTTCTAGCTGCATGGCTACGTCCCCCTCTTCTCGAGATTCGGTATCTGCATGCAAGACCTCCGGCCCCGGCGTTGTCGAGTCCTCGAACGGCCCTGGGGTAGGCAAGTCCTCGTCGGTAATCACAGCATGCAAGACCTCCGGCCCCGGAGTTGTCGAGTCCTCGAACGGCCCTGGCGTTGGTGAGTCCTCGGTGGTCATTGTTATGGATGTACTAGGCGACTTCGGCATAAGGTCAGTTCCTTTGCGTAGATAGAGCCTTACGCGACGAACCGTTCTCCGATTGCTCGTGGACTCGTCGACGTCAGAACCTCCTCCTTTTGTTTCTTCTGACCGCTCACCAGCGGTCTTCGCCGAGAACCTCCCTTTCGATGCTAGGGCAGCTCTCTTCGTTTGGGACGACATAACCTTTGCAACATGGGTCAGCCATGACTGAACAGAAGACCGTAAAGACGTACAGCATATCTCTGAAAGACGGGAACGGGCTCTATCTGCTGCTCAATCCACTTCTCCTTTGCCGTTGCCTTTCTCTCTTTGCCCTTACCCTTGATCTGAATCTAGGTGAGTGTGAAACATATAGAGAGATGACTGCTCGTACCAGACCCGATCCGTCGTCTTGTCTCGACTTGCCCTTGTCCTTAAGAAGGCTTGGTATTCATGAAAAGATGTTACTACTCCTCATACCGTATATTGAGATGTGTCGTCCCTTTTTGACGTGCGTGCTTTGATCGTTGGCTGGAGCGAGGTTCTCTTCTCAATTGTAGGCGGTTCTTCAGCAAATTGGGACATCGAAAGAGTCCTCGACATTGAACGAGTCTGTCGAGAGAACTTCAGTATTTCGAGACAAGCAGTCGCACAAGAACATACCGGCATTTCATCTGGACCTTTCGCCATTGAACGAGTCTGTATCACGAGCAATCAATGTTGCGAGCAAGAGCAACGGTAAGGAACGTACTTGTCTTGGTGCAGCCGCAGCCTCGACACCTAGCGCTTGAAGACCGTGAAGCATCCTGGTAACTGTCTTCTTGTTCTGGCAACAAATTCATATCAAGTCTTGTGGAAGGAGAGATGGGAAACCACCTTGATCATGCTTGGAAGGAACATGGGTGGTCTCCCGTCGGGTTGCAAGGTCGAAGAAGGCTGAATCGGGGGCGGCTCCTGGTGAAAACCGAAAGGTTAGCTGACTGGGGGTGAGGGATGACGATAAGCGAACTACCTGATCTACGTCCTCAACAATGGTGTGGAAATGGGAGACCGGCTGCTCTTCGAACAGTCTTGGCATCGAGGAAGACTGTACGAGCGATGCTTCCTGGCGATACTGGTTAGACTCTTCGGAATCAGATTCGCCCATGACGGCGTCCGGCTGCTCTTGGGAGGATCTCCGTATCGAAGAAGGTTGTCTGGGTGTCGCTTCATCCCCACCGAGGAGGACGGGGGAAGTCGACTGATTGGCAACGGATAGCGACTCGTAGTCAACATCCATGGAATGGTCCCCAGCGTGGATAAAGAGGGGCGAATTCAACTGACTAGCAACGAATGGCGCCTCGAGGTCGACATTCATGTACTACACAGGTGTTTCAGTGCGCATTAAGGTCCAAACCTTTTCAAAGTACCTCGAGCGGCCTTGATGTTGGGAAGAACTGATTGTGGGCTTACATCAGGTTCAGAACCGGAAGCATTGCATGTCAGCACATACCTGCTGTCCTGCTGCGTCAGTGGGTTCGTCGCTGCTTGCCCTTCTTCTTCTCCTCCGAGGGGGTGAACGTTGAGGCGGGGTCACAGTCCGACGGTCGAGGCGAGGAAATAGAGTAAGCTGATTTCCTGTATTTCGATTGTAGTCGGCCTGAGTAAGGATTTCCGCTGCATCTCTCTCCTGCTGACTGTCGGGAGGAGAGTGTCCGATACGCGGTCTTTTCTGCGACAGATTTTCAGGAGTGGTGGATCGCTTGGTAGTTTCGGGTAATTTCAAAGACTGAGCGCCCGGTACCAGGGCATTTGAGGAGGACATCGAACTGGGGATGAAGGGTACGAGAATGAAAGGACGGATGAAAGGAATAGGGGCAAGGGTCCAACACGCGTTATACCACGCGTCGGAGCCATGTCGGCTGGGAACATCCGGATTGGAGACTCGGCAAGGAAAGCTCTGACAAGTAGTAAGTACAACGTGTTAGTAGACTGCATTGTTGACGACGAACTACGAGCTCATTATCCTTGATCCGCAAGTGGCGCATTTCGCAAACACCACGAAACATCCCTCCTCCTCAAGCATGTACGAAAGCGCCTAAGGCAGCTGTATCGCTGTCCATTCATGACTTGAATAATCGAGCCGGCTCCTCGCTACTCCTGGACAGAATTACGGTCTTGAACGGTCATGTAGAATGACTGAGGATAAGCGGAGTCCAAGGTTCGAGCGTTCATGTACGGCGCATTTACGAGGGCCCTCAAGGCAGCCTTATCGCTATCGTTTCATGAGGTGGATATTCGAGTAGTCATGAGGACATACATACCATTTCTGAGGACGCCAGAGCGTATGACTGTTCCTGCGACAATAGTCGGCTCTGAACGACCATGTGTAAATATAATCCGCGTATACGATAGCCGCCAGGACAGCTAGAGCGCTGTTGGTCCATAACTTAGATTTGAAATGGTCATGAGAACATACATACCAATTCCAAGGACGGCGTCTCGCTGACCCTGCGACAGAGAACGGTTTCGAAGGTCCAGGTTGAACATATTCCGCGTATACGAGAGCCATCAGGATAGCTATATAGCTGTCTTACGCAGCACGACACACCTCGTCTTGTATTCGATTGAACCGGCATGGACTGTCCCTATGGTTTTTTAGTCTTTCACAAGCGGGGACACTAGAATCTTACTTGATCTACTACTGAATTCATTTCTGAAACATAGAGCGGTGTATTCTTGACGCGTTCCTCGCTCTGACCATGGTGGGGCAGAGGCAAGGCGGAAAAGATCACGTGTATTCCGGCAATGTAATCAAATCCAGCCGAAGACGTTAAATCCGAGAAAACGGACTTAACGTTGAGCTGCCGACTTGCCTGGGTGCTGCGTATGCACGTGACCTTTTCCCACTTGCTTTCGTACCACTGGCACTAGGTCCAGGAGAGCAAGGGGAATAACAGGTAAGCGTCGACGGCGTTCGGTAGATAGTATATTCAACGCAATACAAACCTTTGTGTGCTATGTGAGGACGGCGCAGAAATTGGACCACAAACGCAAAGGGGAGAAGGGGCAAGGAGAGATCCAGTCACTGACTCTCGTCAGTCCAGCTCGCACTCGTCAAGATGCCCAAATGCGAACTTTATGTTGTTGGTGCGTCGTTGTTATTCTTCTTGCTTTGGGTTGCTGATTATCCTACAGAATCCATCATTGCAGCACGGTGGTCCGAGCGCCACAAAGACATCGAGTATCGAGTCAAGTGGTACAATTACTCCGCTCGCAGCAATACGTGAGTCTTGAATCTTCTTTCTTGCGTCACGCTCATCCTCTCCTAGCTGGGAGCCCGAGGACTCTTTCGACAATGGGGGATCGGGCTATCTCTTGGAGGAGTGGTGGCAACGTGTAGAGCAGGACGCCGGGGTCACGAAGAAGAATCTCAAGAGGATCAAACATGTGGATGCCACGGCGGAGCACAAAAGTATGTTGATAATCGCGGCATTCGTCCAGTGACTCACTGTGGCGCACTTCGTGCAGAAGAGCAAACGCAAGCGACCCAGCAGCTGGCATCCTCAGCGGGTCGGACGACAAGGCCCGAATCCGCATCTAATCAAGAAGTCGCAGAATTGAACGCTCTCGCGGGACTACGGAAGAACATCCTCAATGCTGGTCAGTTCTCAGCCCAATCCTGTCCCGTGACACGTTCACGGATTGATACAGATGTTCAGCAATTGAAAGCTCTCGCTGGGCTGCGAGAAACGTTGTCGCCGCTATCGGATATTTAGAATGACTTTGTACTTCACCAATGTACTATCTTCATCCCTGGCGATGTTGTTCCCAAAATCGGGTGCTCATAGCATCCGCGCGCCCCCTTGTCGTGGGTTTTGGGCTGAGCCTTCGGGTGACCAAGCAGCGCGTTAAACTGTTTAGATTTTCCAATCAAGATTTGTTCGTAAGTACGCAGCACCTTCATGCGGTGCACTTTCTAAAAGTTGACATTACACCAGGACTTATGCATTCACCTCGTCGAGTCCCCCGCTTGAAGCCCAACATTTCCGAGTTCCGGCTCGACAACCTCAACTTGCCCTTGAAGGTATGTGTGCTCCATGACGATGACGAGCTGCCCAACATATTCCAACAGTTGCTGATAGATTCTCGAAGCTCTGCGGCGTCGATGTTCCAGCTTCCCTGCAGCGTCGAGCTCGATATTCGCTCATACTAGTGAATAGCCCGGGTCAGCCGGGTTTGGCCGGGTCTCGGGTCCGGGTGTGACTCGGGCCGGGTACGGGTCATGATCTCAGGACCCGAGGTCAACCCGGGAACCCGGATAGACCCGGATTTAATTGATTTTAGGTGCACGCACTGAGATTCTGAGGCATACAAGACCCGTGACCCCATCAACCCATATACCATTCAAAATGTCTCATTGAGTAGTACAGTTTTGGTTTTTTGATCATGAGAAATGGTGCTAATTTGAGCAAGATATGAATATAGTTTGTATTTTTACTGGTCTGTTTTGCTGTAATATATTCATATCTCAATCAGATCAGCACTATATTACATGATCAAGAAACCGAAACTGTAGTGTTTAATGAGACGAACATTTCGGTATATGGGTCCGATGCCTCCAGAGTTCAGGGTACCACGTTATATCCCAAACAATGCTAATAAAATCTCCGAAAATGCGTAATTTATTGATATCTCGGGCATATGTGCACCGCTTTACATGGTCTAAGAGGCAATATTGTAGTCCTCATCAAGACAAACAGATTGATACCTGAGTTCAAGTTGATCTCAGCATGTGGGACCGTGCTAGAGCACAAACGGTCAAAACCCGGCCACTGACCCGGTTCAGACCCGGACCCGGGACCTCGGGTGCCGGGTTTTGCCGGGTCCGGGTCGGGTCACTTCTTTGGCACCCGGACCCGACCCGGACTGTACACTAGCTCATACGGCGTCAAGCTTTGGGGAGACCGCAGAAAGGAATGCATTTCGTTTGCCGACGTAGCCATAGTTTGCACTGGCCTCTCTCGAATACCTTCCACTCCCGCTGCCCCTCTTCCGCTGCCCCTACGCGCGTTTTTATCGCACCACGTGCACCGCTGCAAGTACCACATTCGTTGACCCCCCTCCCCTCATCGGCCACCGGCGACGTTTTCGTGCTCAAGTCCATCATCTCTTGAGTGTCTCTGCACCCGCTGCACGCGTCTTCGCACCCGCCCGCGCGTCACACGCTCTGCCACCCCCATGTATCCGCACTCAATCACTCCCTCACGTCTCTGCAGCCACCCTGACGTCTCTGGACCCACCACGCACACCTTTCATCACACTGCCCCCTCGGACACACCGACACCTTTGATTACCCCTCCCCCCACCCATTTGAACCCAACCTCTACGTCTTTGCACGCCACCCCACGCCTTTGCACCCACTCCCATGCTTTTGCATCCCGTCCCCCCTTTGTCTCCGCATCTACGTTTTTCAAGATGCAGCACTGTACTCTCTGTCCTCACCCCCAGTCCTCCCCACACCTCCTTCCATAATGATTTCCCCTGCTCAGATCTTGGCAAACCTCGCTCACTCCAACTCCCGAAACCCAACCACCCCAACGACCCTTCCCCTCCCGCACCGATCCACCCTGGCCCCTTCTCCTCCTCTCCCCCTCCCAACCTCCTTCCACGCCCAAAACCAACACCCCCTGCACCTGGTTGTTCGGCGAGCTTATGGAGAGGTCGGCGGCGATGAACGTCGAGCCTTCGAAAGGGGAGGTGTTAGCTTAGTAAGGGGGGTGAGAGGGAAGAAGGGAGGAGAAGGGGGACGGAGAGGGCGGGGAGAAGGCGGGATGGAGAAGGGGGGAGAGAAGGGGGGATGGAGAAGGCGGGGGAGGGCCTACCTAAAGCTCGGCTAGCCTGAAGACGTGCCTCGCGGGTGCGTAGCTCATGGCGATGACGCCGCTTTTGCGGGTCTGCCGCCAGAAGGGCTTGGGGCGGTGCATACCGGGTGGGGGGAGGGTACTGGGACAGTGAGGAGGGATGAGGAAGAGAACGCACCCCGCTCCCCCACGCTCACGGTGGGCGCCCGCTAGGGCTGGGGCGGTTTGTCCAAGATGGGCACGGCGTGGAGACGGCGTGGATGCTCGCTCCCCTCCCCCGTCGACCTAAAGAAGTCAGCGAACTTACGATAAGAATCAAGAAAAAAAGAGTCAGGCCCTCGTCCGCAATTTGGGCGGCTAACTCGCGAGCAGGGCTGATACGATGATACGAGGGTACCGACACTAGGACCGCTACGAGCGACCAGCCTAGGCAAACGGCCTGAGGGAACGGCGCAAATTATCTTTCCTGGCTCAATTTGCGGAGCGGCCAAGGACGAGACTGGGCGGAGCAGACTCCGACTCGGCGAGCAACGATGCTCCCGCTGGCTACGAGCGTCATCTCCGTGGCCGACGGTCTTGACGAAGCCGCTTTTGAAAGCGCCGTTGACGTTGACCTCTTCGGCAGGTGATTCCGCTACTCCAAGCCAGAGCCAGTGTGCTGCAAAGCAACGCACCTCGAAGCTTGTTGAACGGCACTTGCCTGGGTCCCGTAAGTCGTGTCCGCCCCTCGCGCTTCCCCTCTCCATTCTCGCCCTCTCTCTGTAACGCCTGGCCGTCCATGTTGTAGAAAGCGCGGCGCCAGCGTCATCTTTGGTCGGTCCCGGTGCTGCTTCTTCTGGGCGGGGGCGTCATCGCTGCCACTAACGAAACTAGCGCGTTGTTGGGCTAGAATTAGACGATGCCAGGAGTGAGCGGTGGCGGTGAGATATCGTGGACTGATAGGCAGGATGATCGGTTTCTCGATCCGGATGCCGATACTCGATCGTTCTGTCCTTGCAAGCGCCACATACGCGAACGCCTGCATCTCCGCTTAACTCATCGAGAGTTTGTCAATACCTGCGAGGTGTGTATGCGCTTATGTTCCAGAGCATGCTCATAGGGCTCTGTTCAGTTCGCCCATGGCAGCTGCACATATTCGACTCTTTCGCCCGCGCAACGGCCCGCATCTCTTCACCCGCTGGGAGGCGCCAACTGGACACACCGTCGGCTACACCGCCCTCCACGACACGCTCCGGAAGCATGTGCTTCGCTTTGGTCCTGGTGCGGCCACATTCGCTCTCGCGTATGATCTTCGTCGATTACGAGGGAGCTTTCAATCTGACGGTCTCACCTATCTCAGCAAAACCGCCTGGCACGACCCCGATGCTACAGACGCATATGGCCACCTGACTATCCGGGTCTTCAACGCAGAGAATTGGTGCATCGGCACCGTGCACTGGTTTGGATTGGCGGACAGTACGGCGTTCGTTCACGAGCTCGAAAACCCCGGCAGCGTCGACGCCATGATTGCGCGCCACGTCAACACTCCAGAGAAGCAGCGCCGCTTCAGGAATTGGTTCCGTGAAAGCGATCACATTGAGGTATGTAGCCTTATGCGAATTGGCTGTTTGCCGGTCTCATTCTATCATAGGTTCTCTAAGACTTGTGTATTCTGTACCCATCTTCATACCATGCTTTTTTGTAGTGTAACATATCTTGCTCGTATATTCTTGTCGTTTCATCCGTACTGTATACCTCACAACATCATTAGTAGATCAAAATCTTCTTCCATATAGTATTTACAGGGAGTCTCATTGTAGCAGTAGACTCAAATACGACGCGCGCGGCTTTCGATTCTTCGCCGCGCAGCGCCATAACTTACATTCGGACGAAACACTTTTTCGAGTGTTTTGATATTCAATTAATATATTGATTGATAATAAAAACTAAATGACACAGGCGAGCTGGTTCGCCGCATGCCCCCGGCCCGCGATCCCCGAGAGACACACTCGATGAAAGTCTGGTGCGTTTGACGCACCAGAAATGTGGTGCGGGGGTGTTTGCCCCCGGTGTAAGCATAGCCATTGCCTGTATACACAAATGCAAGGTCAGAGTTGCTAGCATCTGTCCATCCAATAAAGTCTGCCTCATCATCATTCCAAGATTGAGCATTAACAAAGCGGATGCCAATGCAATTCCTTGCAACATTGACAAACCAAGTGAGGTCCTGCTTAACCTCAGCATTGAGTGGAATGCCCTTGAAGCGGATGGTCTTGCCGCTCATTTTGCGATAGAGCTCTGTGAGAGCTGGACGTGCCCAGGGCAAGACATTGAGAGCCCAATTCAGATAGCCAGCAAGCTGCTGCCAACTCTGAAGAGGAGGCTTGGGTTGTGCCAAGAACTCATTGATTGAGTTGATCATGGAGTCAAGAGAGTCTGGAGTGAGAGAGATGGAACCAGAATGGATATCAACCCAAAAGCCAATGATCTTGAGAGTGACTCCATGCTCCTGCTTTTTGTCATCAAAAGGACAGCCAATGAGATCCCAAAAGACAAGAAGCTGAACTTGACGGTGGGGCCGCAATTTGCCATGGAATTTGACAAGATTGCGCTTGAAATCCCAGCCAAAGAAGTCATCCATATAATCATGGAGACCAATGACACCAAGCTCCCATGCTATCCAGTTCAAAAGACCAGAGAATGAACACCAGCAACGAGGAGAAGCACGAGTGCCCAGAATAAGCTTGCGCACAATATGGTATCTGCTATCTACAGTGACTACCTGGTGAAGTTGCCAGATAGGATGAGCAGGAAGATTGAGAAATGCTTTGGAAACATCAATCTTGAAAAGCAAGAGCTCTTCATTTGGATGTGCTTTGAGCACATCATTGAGAAGTTGACCAAATGAATGCATATCATCATAGCGCACTTTGGCATCCTCTTTAGAAATGCCATCATTGAGACCATTGCCAGTATGGTCCATGACAACACGAGGCTTTCCCTTCTGCCAGACAACAAACATGGGAGAAATGCGCATTCCAGGAAGAAGAAAAAAGTTCTCTGGAAGAGCTGGAGACCAACGACCTGCTGCAATCTCCTGATCTCTATAAGCTTGAAGCTCTGCAAGATCTTGAGCTTCTGTAGCATAGTTGTCATAGCGCTCTTTGAGATGAGCTTCCCATTCACCATCATGAAAGGGCCAGAACCCTTCACAGAGAGAGCGGATAACAGAGTCAACAAAAGGACGATTGGGATGTTTAGCCAACAAATGCTTAATGCGGTCAATATTGAAAGGAGTGTCCACATGAATATGGTCTGCAACAGCAGCAAGTGATGCTTGGATCTGTGGATCATCCAAGATGTGCTGAGGAGGTGTAGGAAGTGGAGGAGCAGTATAAGTGGAAGAAATGCTCAGAGGAGCTTTGGATTCTGATGATACATTGGAAGTAAAAACATAGCCTCTTTTGAAGCGTGGTACAGACTGCTCTTCTTCTGCTTTGCGCTTAGTGCTAGTTAAGCTTCTAGGCTGAGCCTGCGCTTCCTGCACTCTGCTTGCTATGAGCAACTGCTCTTCTGGCATTAAGGAGGATAAGGCACTGTTCTTTGTCACAAGCGGGATGCTTGCCACCACACTCAGAACAGGTGCCATGGATCCTTTTGAAAGGACAAGGAGTTTTGGGACATTTCCCCAGATTCCAATTCTGACAGATAACCCTCTGACGCTTGGGAGAAGGCTCATGAGCTGAATCAGCTGCAGAGTGCATAAGCGTAGATGGGCCAGCTCGAGAGCGAAGCATCTCAGAGAGCATAGGGAAATGAAGTTGGGAACGATCATGCAGCTCAAAAGGAGACTTGGCATATCGTTCTCTGGTCTGACGATCAAAGCGGATAGCAAAAGAAAGATCAGGCTCAGAAGCCCGGAACATCTCCACCACAATAGCCCTGTACTTCTCCAACTCCTTGTTGCGATGAGGGTAGACAAGAAGAATCCCTCTAGACCATGCATCAAAGCAGCGGGTCCAATCAGACTCTGTGGTAAGAGTCCGACGTGAAGAGAGGTGGTCCTTGCGCACAAGGGCATATCCACCTCCAAAGTCCTTGGGCTCATCATCATGATGAGAGGGATGAGACCCAAAGGAGGCAAGGAGTTTCTCAAAGTCAACAGAAGAGGGAATTCCAGATGTAGAAGAGGAAGGAGAATTGAGGAGCTTAGCAAAAAGGGCTGCTGATAAGGGACCAACATTTGGCCCAGCAGCTGCTGGCTGGTTGCTCTCAGGATCAAGAGCTTCCAGGTTGGCAGCCAGAGCGGCCCAAGCAGCATCCTCAACAGCCTGCTTGTGCTGGCACTGCCGCTCCTCCTGTGCTTGACGAGCAGCAACAGCAGCTGGCTCTGCAGTGGGCTCAGGAGCAGCGGACTCAAGGCGAGCAGCACGTCGAGCTGCAATGACCTGAGTGACTTGGTCAATGTAGTCAGCCATTTCATGGGCACTGGCACCAGTGAGGCGGGCCTGACACATGAACTCGGAGTGAGTAGCAATGGTGCCATCGGAGAACTGAGTGACAAGGAGCTGAAGCCTCTCACTGAGCCTCTTGATGCGAGAGCGGTCGATCTCAGAGTCAGGAATGATGGTTTGGGGAGCAGGAGAGGCCGCAGGAGAGGCCCTAGGAGAGGCAATGACGTCGAGATCATCATGGGAAGCCTCAGAGGCAGCAACAGGGGGCATAGAGATGAATGAGCAGAGCGATGTGCGAGGTAGGAGCAAGTGTAATGAAGCAGAAACAAAGGCAGGACAAGCTAAACTGTGCACAGAAGCGAAATTAAGCTTGTAGGCTATAAAGAGTGAACTGGGGACACACCTGTGCACAGAATCCCAAAGGCAACGCTATAGAGAAGCGATGGAGCAGGGAGGGATTGGACACTGTGCACAAGATAAGGCATCAACTCGAAATCAAGTTGGGAGAGCATACCAGTAGCAAGGGACAGCAGTGAGAGATTGAGTTAGATCTAGCTATAGCAGATAGCAGGGAGGGCTAGAGGCTGTCCAAAGCGTACACTGGTGAGAGAGGCATCAGCTCCTGTGAGCAGAACTGGAGGGACACTGTGTGCAGACCTTGCAGAGCCAAAATGCGAAGATGAAGGCAGGAAGCAAGCTGCAGCACAGTGGGATCAAACTCGCAACTCTGGAGCGCCCTGGATCCAGCATCAGCTGACAGACAGCACTGGGTCCAGGCCAGATGATGACAGATTGATCCTTGAAAAGTGCGAAGTTATCCCATGTCACATGGATGAGAGATGGGTAACTTGACAGATGGCATCAGAAGTGGACTTCTGGAAATGATTGACAGATGCTGTCATGATTGACAGCTTCTGTGATCGGAGATGGCATCCCTAGATAGGGGAGATAGCCTTGAGGCTAGTAGGTCGAGAAAGGAAGTCAGTAGCATGAGGCTACATGTCCAAAAAGGGAAATTACTCGCAAATGCATTTGAGCTCATTTGGAGAAAAGTTGTAACTACACAATGACATGATGGTGTAACATGACCAAACTCATAGGATGGGTCCGGGACCTCATGAGGGACATGAGAGTACAAATAGCAACATGCTAGGTATGCTCGATGTTGCGCGATTTGCGATTTATTGCCAAATGCTTTTGAGCTCATTTGGAGAAAGTTGACACAACACACTGTAAACATGGCTGCTCAATGCCAGACTGTGCTGAGGGGACCCAGACAGTCTGAGGGAGGTGGTGTGAGGTGCAGAGGCCTCTGAAAATGCTCCCTACCCTTGGAATCCGCTTTTACTTCGACCAGGATGGAACCAACGTAGCTTGGGTCCAGGTGCAACAACTGGCAGTAGACGACGTGATGTCGATCTGGATGCATTCACTGTGTTGAATGAGCACAGTAGTATGTGTGAAATATACTATGAGTGTCTACATTCATCAAGGCTCTTGGCTTGTCTCTTTGTGCGACCCATTTGATAATGGCAGTAGCGGATCAAGCCCTGTGGGGTCATGAGTTCATGGAATAAAACAAACAGTGACATATATGTCTCTCTTCACACTGTGGTCTACTTCCTCTGCATCAATATAAAAAGTGCAAATGGTCAAATTTGGCATCGTTATGTAGTCCTTAGAGGGTATGGTGACACGGGTGTCTCATCGCTGACAGGCAAATGACGACGCTCCGATGCAGAAGTGAAGACGTGTCACTCGTCGAGTTACAGCCAACATTCCACTATGTCGTCCACAGGTAGGCACGTGTGCTCCCATCTTCGAGTCGTAATCATTCCAAGTTACAGAAGTCTTGAGCAAACAGCCAAAATCCAGTGCAACACTGAGCAAGGGTGCGTCAGAAAACAGGATTCGCGTCCGTATTGACAGTATGCAGGCTCGCCTAGCTCATCGGAGATGTGGGCAGAGTTTTCGACACCCCCTTCCGCGGCATATGACATCAAAGGTAGATTGAACATCTGTGGTAGATACGCCTCCACTGATTGTCCAAGACCACCTCGACGATGCCTCCTCTGTTGACTACTTTGAGGGGGTTTCTACCCCTTCGATAGAGCCTGTGCCCGATGATGCGCCAGAGACAGCTCTGGCGCATCCCAGCGGTGATGACAAGGACGGTGAAGAAGACGAGGACGGTGACCGTGAAGACGAGAACGATGAAGACGACCGTATACTCCGGCGATTCAACTTGTGTTTGGGCTCCCCTAGCCTGTTTCAACTGATGAAATTCGGGATGGATTGACGAGAGTTTATGGACATTCTCTTGAGTCCCAGGTCTGGATGGTGTCTAGACTGTCGCATGTTTCGTGGTGGGCCCAGGCACGGGAAAAGTGGCTGCACAGTCCAAGCGCCTTGCAAGAATACGGCCTTTCTCGAACGGCTAGCTGCCTTCCGAGCTGCATTCAAGGCCACGCTGCAGCTCCAGGGGACCCCAGTCTGCCACTACTGCCTCTTCCAGTCCTGCAGCGACGGACACTACGGCAAACCCTGCCCACACGTCGGTTCACCGGCGATGACGGCCTGCACCTACATGGCATTCCTTGTGTTTGTAACTGTTAAAGGCAGAGCTGTCGCTCGACAGGCATTCGGCATTGAGTGGGAGACCCTCGCCGAGGTTGATGTGTACTTTTGGTGGTTAGTTGTGCAAGTTACTGTGGAGATCCTGCGATTTCATGTCATGGTCTGTTCAGTCATGGGAGTGTTGGAGAAATGTCGCAAAGAGAATAAGGATTTGACTCTGTTGTAGATTATGTTTTCACTCGAACAGTTGAGAAAAGTACAAATAGTTCATTTCGCGAGTGCTGATACAAATAATGATTCAATGCGTGTTCTATCCAATGTGTGTCGTGCATGTTTAGCAAATAATCCGTTTATGCCCCACATTTCCCGAGTCCCAGTGTGTGAAACAAAATCTAAACATCTTCCTCCTCGTCATCGATGCCCCACCCGTAGACATAGCTAGCTGCATCGGTCAAGTTGGGAGGGTACCTAAGGTTGTCAGAAAGTCTTGCACAAAGAGAGCGGTTTCTTCCGGAGCGAGGATGCAGAGAGTACGGTACAAAGAGTCCGAACAGACCGAATAGTTGTATTCGGTGATGGGAGTGCCGTCCTCCATGAGTATATTGTGCTCCAACACCAAGTCCATCAGAGGCACCAACTCACTGGACCGTCTGAAACCTCTTGTTACCGGATTGACGTCCCAGAACCTGTCCAGTAGAATGGCCGGACCAAACTGATAAACTGTTAGCTCGCAGTAGATTGATATAGAGCAGGCAAATTGGACCAGTCACTCCCATACAGAGGATTCGAGTACACCAGACTTTTGCTAGTCATCGATGGCAGCTTGTCCAGGCGTATCTGACAGCCAGTCTCGGAAGGCGCACCATCGGCAGAGGCGGCGATCACAGGAAGGTTGAGCTGTGCAGCCATCTTGAGGAGAGTGGTGATTGCTCAACGGCCATTCTTTTTTTGGATTCTTCAGACCACTCGGGTCAGGCCGATGAGTCACACAACGTTCACGGTTGCAAGACCCAGTGTTCGTTCTGACGTTCACCCACGCACTCCCCTCTGTTCGTTGTTTGACTACGCATTGTCCGACTCTCACAATGATCACCCTACTCCATGCTCTGCACGCCCGCATAGATGAAATTGTCGAGATATCGGAGATGATCCGGCTATCTACTCTGGAGCTCATGAACGACAAGAGATTTGCACAGAACGGAATGGGCAGTACACGCTTCACAGATCCTGAAGCAGGAGAACCAGAGACTGATACACCGGTATTAGCTGTAGTTGGGCGTGGAACCTTGCGGGTGCGTGGATTTCCCATTCTTCGTTTGAATTGGGATCCAAGCAGAGAAATAGACGTTCAATTCATCTCCTTACATCCTTGCCATGCCCACACTTCGCCGATTCGATAAACGCTTGATGTATTCAGCACTCGATATCCATGTGCTCGATATTTGGATGGACGCTGCCGCTTCAAGCCTGGACAAAAATCTTTGACTGCGTTCCTATTTCCAGTCGGGTTTGCACGCCTTAACAGACCTCACGTTCCGTTACACGCGGCAGAAGACATTCTGTGTAATTGAGGAACTCATGCGTGTATTGCACCATGCACCTGGTCTGATCCATTTTAGAATTATGATAGACGAAAGAACTGTAAGCAATAGATTTTGACTTTACAAGGCTACACTAATCAGCATCAGTCGGCCTATAGGTCTTTCTTCCGCTCTATGCGATTCAAAGAAGCCTTGCGCATCCTCCCCCCTATCAAGGAATTATCCTTGTCTCACGACGGCCCCATCTGTTGGCCTAATTTTACTGCCATGGGGAACTTTGCAAATATTTACGATGATTCAAACAACGAGCTGGACATAAATCGGGACACAGATAGCGAACATGAACCCGTTGACAACCAAGAGCCCAATAGTACTACTGCTGAGGACTCTGATGTTCACAAGAAGATCGAAACAGCTTTGCTGTCTTTGTCCAAAGAGGAGGAAGGAAGTGATGACCACCTGTGGTTGTGGATATTTGGCTAGTGTCCCGTTATAACGGGTCTAAAATGATGCAAACACTCCCCGTTATAACGCGACCCCGTTATAACGGGGAAACAATGTCTGATGACGCTCTCGCTAGGCGATGGGTCTGGCGCGCTCACTGTCCAAAAGCGGCAGCGTTCGCACTATCGCGCTAACAGTGTTCCAATGCGGCAGCGCTGGGCAGCGGGCGCGTGCCGACAGGATCATCCACTTCCGGTGCGGGCGCGAAAGGAGAGCATTACACAATAAATACTACTGATTACACTACTGCTCCTCTAAATACTTCTCGATCTGGACTGGCTACGGGGTCCTGAACAAGATCGTCCCTAAGTAACCTCTGAACATCTTCTAGGACTTCAACGTCCGTGGGACCAGCCTTTTGACCGCGCGCGGGTCCGCTCTGTAGCCACAATGCCTTGAACGCCTCAGAAATGCGCACACGATCCTTAGCCTGCCTGCGTGCGTATGCCTGTCTTCCACAAAACTCCGCCTTCCCCAAGGTATCCTTCCCTAAGCCCGCGCGTCGGATCCACTCCTTCTCCTCATGCTCTAGGCTCCGTAGGACGCGGCGCATCTCCGCCCGAAGAATCTCTACTTCCTCGCACCATCTCGATTTCCTGGCCAGCGCCTTCGCCCACTCGATCCGAACGCCTGCGCTATCATTAGAACTATAGTCAAGATAAAAGAACGCCACTCACACTCATGCAAATACCCTTCAGACGAAACATCCGGCCCCCCACCAAACGACCAGATCCAGCTTACAACGCGACGAGACTCGCCAGAGGCGACACCATTCATCGGCTTCCTAGATGACGCTGTCACTCTACTATCCCGCCCTGCCAAACGCCCAAGCTTTTTCGTGGCCATTGCATCACTCTCTTCCATGTGTACCAGCTCAACATCGGCGGGCTTCAGCTCCCTATACCCATCCTCGTCCTCCCCGTTGTTCAGCGCTCGCAGTGCCCGCCACCCCTGGCGATACTTGGCTGCCGCGTCTTCAACCTTGTTGCCGAGCGATTGGATGAGTTTGGCCGCACGCGTCGTTCCATGTTGTCCAGTGACGTGTGCATTCCGATAGTTGATAAAATGGCGCCTCGTCATCAGTCGCGCTCGGAGACGCATTATAGCATCGCTACATCGGCCCTTCCGAAGCGCAGCCTCCACGGTGTACAGAGCGTCGGAACACATCCCTTCGACCCGCGATCCTTGGACCAGACATTCGGAGGGCAAGAAGATGGTGGTATCCTCTGGTAATCGCGGGCCTGGTTTCGAGTCCTCCTCAGCTTGCGCCAAAGCTGCCACGCCTGGCATGTACAGCTCCTGGTGGCGACGGAAGGTCTTGAGCTTGTTGGCAAGCGCCTTGCTTCGTTCATGTATTTTGCTCTCCCGGGCTAACGTCAGATTGACGGTAGCCTTCCGATCGGATTGTAACCGCAATCTAGTCGCCATCGTTAGCAAGAATAGACTTGCAGCAGTGATATAAACTCACTTGGTATCCTCCAATTGTAATCCGAGGATAATGAAAGCGGCCGGCGTCATTCTTTGTATGCGTGAGTGGCAAGGCTGTACCTTGCACCTCGGTCGCCGCTTGGAAATCCGTCTGCCCGTCTTGCCTTTCTCTCCTTCCTTTCCGACGCCTCCTTGCTCTTCCCCACAATCGTCATGCTGAGCGCACCCATCCGTATCCTCATCTGACTCCCCCTCCTCGATCCCATCCTCCGCGTCCTTCCGAAGAGCTTCCTCCTCCAGCAACTCTTGCGCCCGTAGATCGGCCCGTACCGTCTGCTCCGACACCTTGACCTGTCCAGAGGGGGCGTAGGGATTGGGCGATGTTCGATCATCCAACCAATCATTCACCATTTGCCTCCATTCGGCGCGCACCTCCGTTTTCAAGGCAGCATCCATGACGTGGAACGCCCCGACCTGTATCTCGCGCTCCTCAGTGGCAATTCGTAAGCGGCGAAGGAGTGTTTTGCCTGTCCCAAGTTGTTAGTATATAATCTTTTGTACCACTTAATCAAAATCTTACCGATGTCGATGTTCTTTTGGAAGTTGATGTGATTGAACTTATCCTCGTGATCGTCATGCCTGGCGCCGGGCTGCTCCTCGCGGGTCATGTACGAGATCGGGTTCAACTGCGACCAATAACGCTCGATTCCCTCTCCGTCCGTCTTCCCTACACCAGTCTGATAGCGGAGATTGTTCTCCGTCTCACAAGTAACCTCGTGCACATTGCCGTGCCAGACGGGAAGGCCCCACGTCAATTCCGGAAGACCGAGACTCTTGAGGCAGTCTGGTAGAGCCTCGATGCGCTTGTAGAAGTTTTTCTTGTACTGGCACGCTATGTCGTAAGTTATCGTGACCTCCTTCAGGCCCAGACGGCTGAGGAGCCAGTAGAGTATCCAGTCGGTATTCTTGTACCTGGACGGATGTTAGAATTCAACTCTCTGACAATCGACAAAAGTCCTGCGAACCTTTCACCCTTCTCGAGATCGCCCAGCCCAAGCATGAGCTCATGCCGGGCACAGATTACGCCCAGCACACCAGTCCATCGCAAGCCCGTCGAGAATTTCGTTTCCTTATGCATCAAAGCGGCGAAGGCGATGCACGACGAAACCTAGAATACCGGTCAGATATTTGAAAGAGAACTAATGGTGAAATTATGCACCTCTTCCTCTGTGATATAACTGCGCAACCACTCATGGTACTGTTCCACCGGGACCTGAACACCGAGACCGGAATAGAGTGGCATGTCGACTCGAGGTGACGCTCGCATTTTCTCTTTCATTTTGAAGTTCGCATCGGTCGACAGTATACGCCGATATTTGTACCTGTGAAGAACAATCAGCAATCGTACGCGGTTCGTCGGAGAAGAGAAGCACGTACTGCTCCGCCTTGCTAATCGTGTCGAGATTGCTCGGCAAATTGACGCCTGTACGAGGACAGGCCCAGCACTCCACCGCAACAGACCCCCACACTGCCTTGCTAACCCCTCCGGCTTCATGCGCGACTCCCGAACGGCGGACCCTTTGCATGTACGACCATTGGCGCGACATGCGCCCGAACGCCTTATATCGATCGGGGACCCAATCTGTGCCATATGGGCTGCTGGTTGATTCCAGCGTGGTGACGAAGTCTCGGACAGAGACATTAGCCGTCACCTTGAGGCGACGGTAGAAATTCAAAGTTGCAATGGTGGCGCATGTTCTGGTCGTATGAGTAGTTGCTGGGTACCATCCATTGCGGAAGAGTTGTTGCCAATCGTGGATGCTCTCGTTTCGGCCGCAACGGCAATAGCGAATGTGGATGGTGTGGGTGGCGGGGTAGTGCATGACCACCATGAAACGGTCGGTGGGGTCCGGGCAGCCGCAGACGCCGCCTTGATGCCCTAGCTGGTAGACAAGGCCGAGCTCGGTCAGCGTAGCCGGCTCCCAGGTCTCCTCGCGCCACACCTGTATACAGATAAGCTAGGTTTCTACTCATGAAAGCACTGATTTGGTTCTCACCTGTATGAGGTGCAATGGCGTGCGCTGATGTCAACGCACGCAGCACGATGCGCACTCCTTGAAGTCGCCACAACCGCAACAGCGATACAAGGGTTCCGTCGCAGAACAGATGGCTTGGCAAGTTGAGCAAGCGGGTGCGTAGATATCGTCGCCCAAACCGTGGCGGCGCATCGACTCTTCCAACATAAGATCATGCCATGGCATCCACTCCTCCATCGGGTCATCCTATAACACGATGTTAGCATAAATGTCGGCCGTCACAGCCAACGGGGAACACACCGAGCTCTGGTATCGTTTTCTCTTCAGGGAATCAGCCTCGACCACGTCGTTGAAATTACCCTCCGCATCCAAAAGCGCGCCGGGAACGTCCTGATGTCGATAATCGTCGAGTGACTCGTTGGTGTGAATCTCGGAGTAAGAGGCGATGGGTTCAAAGTCGCCGAAACTGCCCTCTTCCGCCGTAGGTGGAGGAGTAGCCAGCCTTCTCTTCTTGGCTGGAGGACGGTACTCGACAGTTTCCGTAGCCCCAGTCCTCGGCACATAGTGGGCACGGTCTCGAACGCGCTGCTGGGATGGGCCGGAGAAGGCGGCGGCTTGCCTGCTCTGGTTGGATGGGCGCCCTCTCCTGCGAGTCGGAGGTTCCGCCGGGATCGAGCTGGAACCAAAATTCAACAGCTCGAATTCCCTCCGGGTTTGAAAATCTTCGCCTGTACGCCGACGAAGACTCCAGGTCGAATGCGTTTGCTGACTGCCGGAGGAGGACACCATGGGTTACGCGAAGAAAAAGCTGCGACGTATGGAGGCAGTACACACATGGCGACGACAAGGAATTCATCGTCATCATGGCGGAATGAGGAATGACAAGACCTATCTGACACAGGTGGCATGCGTCAGAGAGAGGATAGTTTACTTACAAGATACACCAGTATGGAGACACCTGTAGTGTAACGGCGTATCACACCTCGCTGCGGGGTGTGGTCTGGGTTCGAGACCTGCTGCCGCCTCAAGTTAATTTGCTTTGCTTGCCCTGTTGCGATGTTTTCTTTCGCATAGCGAACTCCATATTTTTATTGTATTCGCCAAGCAGAAAGTTTGGCTTTGCACTGGTTCTTTGATATCTGCTCTACTGACACGTATGTATACTGTAACTCGGACAAGCGACAAGTATCGATTCGCATGTGCGCACGTACTATTATTAGAGCTGGTAGTTGTCTTACTAAGAGTCTTAGTACCTAATCTTCGTCAAGCTCGTGCACGACCACAACCTCGTCAACGTCCACAGCCTCCTCACCGCCGTCAAGAGGCACCTTGCCAGGCATCGGGCAAGCATACGCCCTGAGAGCTAACTTCATTGACATCCAAGGGATCCCTTCTAGCTCCAGTGCGGTCTTGATCTGCCCCCTATTATCCTGGTTGTGGCACTCCAGCGCCAAAGTGATCAAGTCCGTCCTATTGAAGACGCCCAACTGCAGAAAGGCGCCTTCTTTGTTGGCCATGTTCAAGTTGGCCAGGAATTGCTTGACGTGGTCCGACAGGAAGCGCGGATCGGCGGGGACGGCGTATTCGCCTTCCTCAGCGTCTTTGGCGGCCTCCGGGAACGCAAACTCTTATGGAAAGCATCAGATAGCTATCAAGTAAGTCATTTAGAAGTGCTCACTTTGATCCTTGATGTGCGCGCCCAGCAGGAATCCAGTTCGAATCGGTCGGGCCGCGCGAATGCGCTTCTCGATGATACTGTTTTCCAATATCAGTGAGTAGTTTGGAAGGTAAGCAGATATCCTCACCGTTTACACGAAATAGGGCTCGGAGGAGCACGCGTCGGCACTTTGCCTTGGACCATCCGGATCTTTCTAGACTTGATGCTGACGCCTTTTTCTTCCTTGGGGGTGTCTCGCGGTGAGTCTATCTTGCGCCTAATAATGGACAACAGGCTCGGAACCTCAACATAGGGAATGCGCTTCCCGAAGGTCGGCCCCGCGGACGACGCGGCGGTCGATGTTGAGCCCTTCTTGTTGGACATGGACTCGGTGGAGGAAGCCTAGAGAGGGAGCCGCCTGGGTAGGCTGCGGGAAGAAAGATAATTCCCCCTTTCCGATCGTCACGCCACTGACGTTCGGACAGAATAACCAATTCCACTGCGTACCGCGCGCTCGGTCGCCTTGTAACTTCCGCACTTGCTCGATCTAGTACTCAACATGTCTCAGACACCGACTATATCTCTTACCACGATGAGCTCTTCCGAAGCGGCAGTATGTATGATTTCGCCCATCTCTGTGCCCCCCCTCACTCATAGAATTCGTTCACAGAGCGGCGCATGCGCAGATTCCCCCTCAATCACGGCAAATCTATCCCCGCGATCAACATGGCTACAGCATAGTCATCAGAGGGAATGCTCGCATAGCTTCGACCTGCGGTCCGCCCATAACGCCACCAATGGAGAAACTAGTGAGGCGTTTTGGTCTCACGCTGCCTCGATGTTGAACCGTAGGTCTTTGCTTATACCCTAAACGCCTGTCTAGCTCATCAATCGTATTCGCAGAGTCTCCTAACGTTATAACCTCGTATGACATTGCGTGCTCCTATCAGGTCAGACTCGCCCTTGTGCGAAACAGGCAAGACGCCGATGGCGCGAACGCGTAACCAGGAGATGTAAAGGTACAATAATACTACACTTGTCGCTTCCTGTACCTACTGTGTTGTCGATATGGTGTTGAATGAGTTACTATTGCGCCCTGGCCGTATTTGTACTCAGATTAATCAATCAACACAAAGCAACTTTGGCATAGTGGGATACTCAGCCGACGCAGTCGCGAGAGCAGTCGGACAGGCGGCTTTTGAGGCGCGGGAATCTGCCCCGGAGTGGGCAGATTGCCACGGTGGGAAGGTCTAGACGGTTCGTGGGCGGCTTGACTTATCCGGGTGCCGCCAGGCGGTCGGTCTGTCCAAATAAAGGTGTCTAGGGAAGGTCGATTTCCAAGGGTGATCCCCTTGCTCGAGACGGGAACGCAAATATCTAGCCTTGTCCTTCATGTATCACCCTCAAATGTAGCTCAATAGAGTGTATATACTCTATATATGAATATGCAACCGAAATTAGAGCGAGAAGGGAGTGGCAGATTGGCGAGTCTTTTGTGTCTAGGGATTCCGAGCTGCTATGAAGATTCTCAGTTCATGACCCATGTCGCGACAACCAAGAAAAAAAAAAACATGGGTTCACGCCTTCCGTTGATGACAATGACATGCTGGAGGCCATCTACGCGTCGTTTTGTGTGATACGAGGCTCCAGAGGTCGAGCAAGAGGACCGCAAAGCCAAGTTCGACAAGTACTGGATGATCAGCGTGAGCGTCACGATCATGACACAGGCTTATCTGACTTAGCTCTGCACCACCATTAGTGGCAACCGACAACCGACGTACTTGGTTCATGGGCCGGCATCCGATTTATCAAAACGACGAAGAACGACAGGAAGCCCGGAATGAATCCAAACGTCGGTACTGGATCAAGTAAGTGCCCTGTTGACTTGCTCGATGGTGTCTGCTCACAACGAGCAGACAGAAAGAACGGCACAACCAGCGAGCACGGGCGCAGTATCAGGCGCACAAGCAAAGTACGAAGATCCACAAGCCGGTCAGCATCGAGATGAAGGAGGATGTGAGGTGAGTTCGCGGCTACCGTCGTTGTCCATGCTCTGCTCTCATGCCAGGATAGCACCCCAGAGGACATTTTGCGACGAAAACACACTAAGAAGATGGCGGTGATCGCAGGTGAAGTGCGCGCCTTGACAGACAATAACGTGCGCCGCTGGATGGATCGCTGGTGCCAGTTCGCGCTGGATGATGCTGAGGACGACACTCTTGACAGACTCATCAAAGCTCTCAACGATATGGGGGAGCTCGATCAGCGAGCTGCGAACATTCTGGTGCAGGCAAAAGAGGAGGTGGGAGAGACTACCGAGGCGCTGAGGAGAGAAGCCGAACGGCTGGAAAGTCTGCATGAGTGCGTGAGAGACATGATACACCACTATATGGCGGAGGATCTACGTGAGTGTCGCACCGCCAGAACCTTACTGTACCAAACTTGTCAGCTTTGATTATTGGTTAGCACGATGTCTGGGTAGCAACTTCAGTATAACGATTCATATTATTCAGAGCACTCGACGGATAAATCGACGTATGTAGCCACAAGATGGGAACAGACGGCCGTTCTCCATCCTAGTAAGGCCGCGGCCTTGGTGGTGAAGGACTCGTGAAGCCCGCCGGGGACACCAACCGTTTCGAAAGCGGCTTGGACACTGGGATGTGTTAGCCGGGAATGACCAGCGGGGATAAATGCTCACTAATTTGTGTAGATGCCTGGATGCATGCCAATGTAGACAACGAAGAAACCAGCTGTCGAAGCCCCTGTCGTTATAGGGTTTATGTCCATGTGTTGCGGTGGAGAGATGGGCGAATAGACCGCTGCCGCGCGCGCGAAGATGTAGCTGGCGCGCTGGTCCGAAGTTTCAACGAGCTTGTGAGCTACAGCCCACGAATACGCTTCCTGGGCGGCGCGCATAGTCTTGAATCCCAGATAGACATTGTGCGCGACGCCCTGAGTGCGTGCGGAGCATATGTGCCTGCATGAAATACAATCGATGTGATCCCTATACGGTGCAACAATTAGCACGCACCAATGACATGTGGCTCCCGTTTCCATTCCAATGAACACGGCGTAAGCCAGCGATCTGACTCTCCTGCGCCGCTGGCGGGAATGTACAAGCTGTACATGGGCTCCCTGCGTGCTTTGTTGGGAGCCCGCCTGAGACCTAATGAAATGCGGTTATCTCGAAGAGTGTCCGTAAAAGTGTCCGGCACTGACCATTCCGATGTGAAGAGCACCCCCTGATTTGATTCGACTCGATAGAGCGTGCGATCGACGGCCTCGCGCGTCGACATCTTGCAGAGGGCCGCAACGAGACTGTCGACGTCATCTTGCAGCTTTGGCTGGATGACAACAGCTTCGTCTTCGTCGTCAGACGGCAGCCAAAGAATGGGCGCAGGAGGTTGCTGGGCCATGGCGATGACGGGCAGAGAATGGTCAAGATCAAAGATATGAATTTAGCGACGCATGTATCCTACAAAGCCCGCCACAATCAAGGGCACGATCACCAGTGTAATACCTCCTATCAACATAATGGTGCCATGCGCAGTCAAGATGAAGTCCCTAGGGAGTGGTTATGACGCGCCGCAAGGCTTGAACGGGGCAGAACTCACGGACGATGTTGGCGAGGACGCCCGATGCGAACGCTTCCCTCAGCGAGCTTGCGGTTGAAATACTCCAGTGCCAAGTGCTGCTCGCCACGTTTTGCATGACTGCCCTCACTGATACCTGTGATGGCTTGGCGGGCTTCCTCGCTGAAAAAGGAGGCAGGAATGAGAGTGATATAGGAAATGACAAGGGATACTCACTGATCAAGAAGAATCCCTACACGTCGGCCGACAATTGTCGGATAGAATATGACCTTCTTGCCATCCGCACGAACCGGGATGAGAGTAGGTTGGAGCGGCTGCGAGGGAACAGCATCGTATGCGACGCCTACACGAAATGGGTGCGTGTCGTCGACGTAGTCGGCCGGATCGATGTGGCGGTCGTAGACAAAGGCTTGGGGATATTCGACCGGATGAGTAGACACCTCCAACGCGGCGAGGGCGGGAGCTAATGGAAGAATAGGAACCGTCAGTTTGGCTGAATAGATGTGCATGTGGATTGTCGACTCACGAATATCGTCTGCCCAAGAACTGAGCGCAAAACGCGGCGACGTAGTATGCTCAGCATCCGATTGTTGTCCATCGTCACTATCATCTAAATCAATGACAAGCTTAGTGGCGGGAGGCAAGAAGGGCGGGGCAGAAGGTGAGAGGCGGCTGGTTGGAGCAGGCGCGACGACTGCGGCGACGGGTCCACCAGCTTCCCCTATGTCTGCCATGAGAGTTGGGTGAGAACGTCAGATGGCGACGCGATATGAAATACATATCTCACCCGGCATATGCCGTTCCACCGCTGCACTGTTCTGCCCTGGAGACATCCGAACGCTTGCTCACGATGGCGCGCAACGCTACGGCTGAAAAGAAAAAGAAGCAGCGCGTAAAGGTCGCCAAAAAAGACAAACTCAACGCGAAGGGATGGATGTCAGGATCAAGGGAGGAAATGGTAAACTCCAAACTACCAGCATATTTTGACGCCGTCGAAAGGAGCTGGCAGGATGCTGCCATTGTTTTGAAGGACATACAGAACCGATTCCACCAGAGGTATCCGTGGCCGATGCAGGACTGGGAGGAGCCGACCGAGTTGTTGCCGTACGATCCGAACGCTGCGCCTCCGGATGATACACAGTTGACACCGGAGCAAGTGGCGCAAAAGGGAGAATATGTCATGCGTCAGAACAAGGTGCGCTCTCCTTGTCATGGCACGCACCAGATTGTGACGGAACTCTAGCGAATTTCGGACTGGTGTGTGTATCGTTTCAGGAAAGCGCGACGCCGAAAGAAGCAGATGAATGCTGTATTGACGGCCGACACGTATGAGGAGCTGATGTGCTTGCTGGTCGGCCACAAGAAGCCTATACGCGCGCGCTCCGCAGTGCAACAATTCATGGCAGAGCGCGGCCACCTCCTTGGCAGCGAACCCGTCATTCCGTCCGACCCATCTACTGCTATATCGGCTGCCGACATGGCGTCATTGATTTCTCTGCCAATCGAACCCGAAGACCAACGCGATACCCCTCCCATCACCACCTGTTCTGACATGGCGGTAGTGTCCAGCGGCGAATCCAGTGGCGAATCTGGAACGCCTGTCGCGACACTCCCTCCAACCACGCCTGTCGCGACACTCCCTCCAACTACGCCTGTAGGTCTGAATGATTCGGCCCCTGTGGTCGCAAGTGGTGCTGACAGCGTCTCTGAGACGGCACCGAAAGAGGCGAAGGTCAAGGGAGGCGGCTGCATCAACGGCAGGGAGGCGAAGGCGAGGATCTTGTTCAACAAGTTGCCGGCGAGCAAGAAGGAGGCATTCGGAGCTCGGGCGAAGGCGAAGGCTGCAGACGATAGGAAGGCGTACGAAGAGCGCCTGAAGGAAGGGCCATCGAAGGATCCTGAGGAAATTGCAAGGTTAGTCATAAGGTTGTATCTAAGACGGTAGCTCACCATTACACAGGGCTGTCGATAATGCACTGGACTTTGTGAGCCGAGTTAACCAGGGCGTGGAAGATCGTACCCAGAACGTGTGTTTGAGTCTGATGGCCGGGCCAATGGCGAAGTTCGACGGGGAGGTCGGATGCATCATGTGGGTCGTGCCAGCGTTTGACTCGTTGGTTGCTGACAGGAATACAGAGTCTCTACGAAAAAGACGACGGAAGCGACGCCCCGAACATTTCCGGAGTGGTGGGGCCCGACCAAGATGAATGAGCTGATCGATGCATACAAAACGTTCTCCGGGCTCTGCTTCACCCAGGCGGAGAAGGACGCTGTCAAATTCTCATCGCCACTAGAGGGCGTCGGAAAGGACATGGCTGACGCACAGAAGGAGTTGCGCAAGCAGATGATGGATCCTCTCCAATCGCGCAGTGACGACAAGTCCTTGGACAGTTCTGACGACGACGACGAGTCGGAAGATAGCGACGAGGAAGAAGAGCTGACAGCGGCAAACACGGGGAAAGGGAAGAAGAGAGCGAGGGATGATGATGTGGGGGAGAATCGTCAGGCAAAGGCAGCGAGGATCACGAAGAAGCCCGTCCCGAAGGTGTCGCGAAATGCTCTGATTGTCAAAGCGATGAAGCGCGTCGACGCCGGTCTGGAAGTTGCAGCCGCTCGGAAGGAGGCTATGCGCTTGGTCGACAGCGGCCTGGTCAGTGACGTGGAGGAGAAGGAGGATGGTACGCTCCCAGGAAAGCCTCGACCGCGTCCCAAGAAGCGTGTCAAGGACGTAACCGAGCTACCCGAGCAGACGCCGATAATGGATGCTGAGGCCGTCGGCGGCGAAGGCTTGCGGATAAATGCAGATGAGGCGAATAGCGCCCCAATGCCTACGTTTGGTGCGCCGGATTGGACCGTACCACCACCTCCGGATCCGTTAATCCCAGAACCCTCACAATACGGCTCGCTAGACGACAATGACCCTGCTATGGTGGTAGAGACGTCGAGCGCAGCGGGCATGACACCTGTGCTCGAAAACGAAGACTTTCTCAATAGCATGGATCAGTTTTTGCACTCCCTGGATGTTCAAGAACGGGCATACCTCGAGTTTCCAGAGAGTCAGATGGAGCAGCTCCCTCGCCCCACATCCGAACCCAGTCTGCCGCCATCGCGGGCTGTCACTCCGACCACGCCGCCTCCATTGCCGTCCCCCGCACCTTCGTCGCCGCAGCCACCCGTCGAGATGAGTCAGACGCCCGTAGTGGTTGGAGCCGAGCAGGAATGGTTGAAGGGCCCAGTGAAGGAGTTCAGGGAAGCTAAGGGAGGTGATAAGTTGGGCCAGTTGATTCAACTCCTGGTAGAGATTGAAAACCAACACGGTGTCGAGTCAGCTGGAAAAGGCAAGAAAGGCTTACCGTCGAAGTTCCGCCCTGCCGAGCTCTCGAGATGGTTGGGCCAGGGGCGGACGCGTGGTGCCCGCGTACACATAGCGAAAGGGCGAGAGGAGGCGTTTGGCAAGGCATGGTGGCTGTGGTGGGAGAGTATGCAGCCGGACTGGCGCGCCAAAAACGAGGACGGTACTTGGAGACGGGAGGACCGCGAGAATGAGTGGGGCTGTCTCGCGCTGCCGGGACAAAATGGGCTGCTGTCAATCATTGCAACATTGTCGTGGTGGTTCGAGGCGGAGGTGGAAGACCAGGGCGATCGGGAAAGGGCGCTGGAAGACGTTTCGTGGGTGATGAAAGGTATCTTGGTAGGAGTGAGAAGATAAGACGTACATAACGTTACTGGCATCAGAAGACGTATGGGTATGTTGATGTATTACTATTATTAGGGTAGCGTGAAGGGATCACATGCAATAATCGTTCATAGACTCATTGCGATTGTATTGATGTCCTGTACAGAGCTTGAAGAGTGGCGTCTTTGTCGGCCGAGCACGCCGAATCGGGGACTTAGACATTTGCATGAAGTGCTTTGAGCACGTGCATGTTGGATCGGGACTTTTACCGCGTCGGGCCTTTTTCCTGTGTGAGACGCGACGTGGCGCACGGAGATGCCGTTCGTCTTCCTCTCAACACTGGTAAGCACACCATGGGAGAAAGCAAGGAGAAGTGGCTAACTCAATTGCTCATTAGACTGTAGTGGCTATGCCAATAAAAGCATGTAGATTCATATGGTATAGTACAATAATAGATAAATGGAATCAAGAAGATATTCAAAGGGTGAACGTGGCGTCACCCTACCAAAACAAAAGGCAAGACAGGCTGGCGGCTGCACCAAGGCGCGGATCCAATAATGTGGGATGCCGAGGAATGATCACACGCCCGATCCGGATGCCCAGAGCGGATGCCCGCTACCAAATCCATTTTCGGACCTAGCTGGCGGATACCCCGCATGCTGAGCCCAATCTGGACGCCCCCCACGCTGAACCGAATCGGGAAGGGCGCTGGCCGCGCTGCTGCAGCCGGCAAAATCCGCGGGTCCAGGATCCATTACATCATCAAGTCCCGGCCCCGTTATAACGGGATACTTTCCATCTTTTCCACCCGTTATAACGGGGGGACATTTTTCTATGGATTACAGCTATGGCTCTGATGACTGCGACAGCGAAAGCGACGACAGCGAGAGCGACAAAGAGGAGGAGGGTCTCAAATTTGATGATACACATATCTATCCACGCTCGACCAAAGGATGGGTTCGTATGGAATGTGCTTATGCTGCTTGGGTTGCACCTGCCTCGGTACGCCTGATACATATTTGACATGCGGGGGAGCAGGAGGGCTATGTTCCAGCAGACTCTAGGGACATGAATGGGACGGAGAGGGATGTGACGTTGGTCCGCACAAGAAAACCTCATGTGTGGCGGAAAGAACGCTATCCAAGAGGTCGGCAAGAAGCGCCGTTTGCTTACCGCGACCATTACAGCGAGGCCAGCGGCCTCCCTCATGGGTCTAATGTTATGTACTACAATTCTATATAATTGTACTGTACGCTATATAGTCTAATATGGTACTTGTTCATGATCTTGTTCAATGGGAGTCTTGTCCTCTTGATCACTCTCCGAATCTGACTGTGGTATGTACCCCGGGGAGGGATGCATGATTTGAATAAGGACTGGGTCGCGCTCGTTCAGCCATCTCGACCATGATCGCTAAGTTTAGTCTGTGTATTTGCTTGGTGCGAGCTGCGGCCCGGTCGTTTGTGACCCTGCTCACCGCTTTCTTCCGCCCCATCACCCAACGTTACCCAACGCTCAGCTCAGACACAGCCATTCAGGGTCTGCCAAGCTCTAATGGAAGCCTCATCCACCGTCGTTTCCGACAACATCATTTTCCTTGGCTGGCAAATAAACCCTGCTGCCGTTCACGTTCGCGCAGAGGTGGTTCTACGTCCATATCGTCCGCTGACGATTTATTCGACACGCTCCAAACGCAGAAAAGATGGGTGTGAAATCATTGATTTGACTGGAAAACGGCGAATGCGGGCGAAAAGGTGCGTGCAACTATGAACAATGAGATTAAGTGGTTTCTCATAAGGCATTCCAGGTCGAAGCGCACCGTCATCGACTTGACGGTGGACGACGTCGTCCAGACTCCATTGCCACCAACACTGAACAATGCCATGCGCACCCACTTGCCATCTTCACAGGCGCAAGAGCCAATTGACCTAACCAACCTCTAACATCCCTCACCATTACCACATTACTTTTGACATATCTTCCCCACCCCGATTCTAGTCCTTTCTCCGTATCGTTGTTCGGTTTGAGACGAATATAGATTGATATCCGAGTGTACAATATACAAGTACTTAGCAATGCACGATGTCGAAAGCAATTATGATGATAGCAATGTACACATGTGTAAAGATGGCTACTCCTTCTCCTCCTCTTCCTGGCTGTCCCACGATGTTATCTTACCATAATTAGGCAGCTCCGGCATGCTCTCAAAGAAGCGCAAGGACTGCTGTTGTCGAGTACTCCACGTGCTTTCCCAAACAGTAAACATCCTTGCTGGCCTCTACTTGTGCGACCAACTTCGACTGGAGATCGACGTCCTGCAGAACTGCCTGTGTTAGTGCTTTGACCTTTGGCGTCATGATAACCCTCCAGCTTCTTCCCTAACCCTCCTCCTCTCCTTCTACCCTAACCCTACCGCGTCGTGAGCCCAAACGCCCTATGGGCACTGTCCGTGTCCGAGATGTCGTGGGCGATGGGTGAGAAGATGGCACGACCATCGAACCTGTTCCAGGACGTCTCTTCCGAGGTCGGAAGCTCAACCAGCAGGCCGCCGACGATGTAGTCCTTCATCATCGTTTCTTGTGCAGGGTATACAAAATAACGGTTGAATGCAGATACAATGGAAGCCGCGTGCTCTTGCGTTGCGTGGACGAGCTTCACTGCGCACAGTCAGCGACTGCTGCCGAAAACCATGTAACACGCACCCATCCACGAGTTCTTCTTGAAAGTCAGAGTAACTCGTCTTACGAGCATCCTGGACGACGGCTGGGGCGGCGGCAGCATCGCGCTGTCTACGTCGGTGACTTGACAAGGGGAGTCCTTGTCAGTGCTTTCAAGAATGCAGGACGAAGGTCCCACATTTCGCGAATGATGGTGATGGTGATCGATGGCCAAATTAGATTAGGCTATAACAGGTACTGTAGACGAAGCTGTCGGCGATCTGCTTGAATTCGAGGTAGGGAGTGACATCGGTGTGGACAAGAATCCTCGGCAGCTCGCCGGAGGCAATGATGAATTTGGGGATGAGGTCGACAGTGTAATCACGGTTGCTTGTTAGTTCGGCAGGGGGCAACTGATCAGGGCGGAACTTGCGTTCCTGACTGTACGGGCCCGACGAAGCTGTAGGCCGTGTGAATGAACCATACGTTGCACCAGTATTCAGCGGATATTTGTGCAGTCGATTTATTGGTAAGTCATAAGAGTGCGCGGATGCTACAGTGCGTCAAGGCGGCCTCGTCCGTTGAGGATCTAGAGGAAGATCTAAGCACAAGGTTTACTCACGTCATCTAAATTCGCGGTCGGACGACGGAGCGACCTGGGCATCGAGGAAAGTGTGGATCAGGCGCTTGACGACGTTCGAGGAGGGGTTGAAGGTGGAGGACGAGAAGATGAGGGGAGTGGTGATGCCGCCGCATGTGCCCAGCTCGGCAGACACAGCGTCGACCAGCACTGAGACTTGCTCAGCAAAGGTGAAGGTGAACTGTATCCATGCAAGATCTGGCGCAGGGAGCTGAAGTACGGCGTTCTGCGGCTTGCTGAAGCCGCCGAGGCGGCCAGGCTGGAGACGGTCTGTGAGGAATTGCTTGATCTTGTCCTTGCCTATGAAGGTGCAAACGCCAGAGTGCATCTGGTATGAAGAGAGTGGTGACTCCGTCAACGTCGCCAGCAGACGCCGCAGACGCGAACGAGTCCATTCAGTCGGTGGCCACTTTCGTGGCATCCACGTCGCTGCTGAAGGGAGCAGATACGCCTAGCTTGGGCAAGGTTGGCAGGAGGGTCATATCTAAGCGGTATATCTAAGATCCCGGGGGGAGGCACAAAGATAAGGGGCGGCTGTCGGTAGTATCGATGAAGGGAAGTCAGGAGGACGCCCGCGATCGTGCTCAAGAGCGCGTGCCAGTGTGGTCTGCAGAGCCAGTGGATGATGGCGATGCCCGCCGGAGCAAATGTGACTAGTGGATGGCGGTACTACCGGAGTCGCACATGGTGTCGGCAATGGCGAGCAGGAGTGTCTAAGTGCGAGTTCAAGTGCGAAGTGTATAAGTGCATAAGTGAGATAAGTGACCTGGCCAGAAATGGGTGGCGATCAAGTGCGGCAAGTGAGGCCCCAAAAGTGACTTTATTCACTCTCCGATCAGTGTAACGCTAGCTCTTCTTTTTCGACTCTTACCGTTGCCGTATCCAGTCTCGCTGCAAACGCGCGCTCTTTTTCTCGACAGTACAAGATTTTCGGAGAAATTCGAGATGAGGCACCCTATGAGACTGTGCTATCCAGACCCTGCGATGGGCTCTGTCATGACCCCAAATTTCATTCCGGAAACAGGATTGAAATTCCAGGGAACCGTAACTCAGGTATTGCTCAGAAGGATTGCGTTGAATTGTCTCGTACACAAGAGACCGAGTAGACTGTCTTGTACATCACGAAATCGATAATATCTGTAATAAGAACAATACAATCTGCATATGATGAAAATGACGGTAGCAGGGCTACATTATTCCATACTCTCGGACGATATGCTCGGTGCGTTCATCCCATCCGCTTTACAATCAATGGGCATCTTTTCCTGTCTATTTCCTGGCCGACGGAAGGGATATGTACATGACATGCATGCTGGTGCTGATTGCCTTTCTTCCATTGTTGATGTGCATGTACTGCGGGTTGATGTCCCACCGCACAGCTGTTTTTTCAAGGGAAGGCGTAACAAGTACGTATCTGTGGGATGTCAACAGAATAGGTGGTGACAGAGTAGAGCACTCACCGAATACAGCTAACCAGTACCTTTTGGTTATGACGTGCATGAACACAATCAACAATGGACTGAAGGACGTCTAGCCCACCCACTTCTCCACTGTGGTGTTTGGAAGTAGTGGCCTGGAAAACCCAGAGTATGACCTTTGTGGTCATCATCCATCGGTAGTCATCAGTGGTAAACAAGAGAAAATCAAAGAACAGATTATTTCTCTGTATAGGCACCCACAACACACCGACACTTGCTTCAATTTGGGATGGGTTGTCATAACGGAAAAAGAAGGAGGCATGGGGAGCAAGAAGGCGTTTTGAGAATGAAGCGGCCTAGGGTATTTGATTATCCTCCTCTCGCACGTCCCAACCCTTTTGTATGACCGTCCAAACACTGTCATTCTCTTTACAGTGTGAGAACCTCTCGTGCGCATCCATAGACATTTCGTAGAGAGGTTCGGCGCGAACTTTCGTCCAAGGTGAATACTCGCCACATATGACGCGACAGGCTATGGACTCGAATACCCAGCCCCTGAGAATGGCGGCACATGACGTAAGTTCACAGCTCTGCATGAGGCGCACGGCATCTTGCTTGTTCAAGTAGGCTACGCGTTGCATCACCTCCTTGGCGATGTAAGGCGATTTGAAATCAAGCAAAAATCTGTCGCTTCCAAACAATTCAGCTGTCTGGAAAGATCGCAGTATGAATATGGAATGAGAGTGGTTGAGGCTCAATCGGTTCAGGATTATACCAGTCAGCGCCTCCTGACACAAGTCATAGAGAGAGCTGTTAGGCTGAATGGTCTATATAGCTTCGTTGACACCGTCATCCCAACTGGGCATGTCGAACTCTCGAGTATCCCAATCACGAGGGCAAGGACCGCAGTGCAATAGTACATCGTCCTAATCCTGTCGCTCAAAGAGGGAGTTTTAATATCTGAGTTGTTTACTTGTCAAAGAAACGAAATGGTGTGTTTAGAGTACACGCACAATGTTTTGTATTCTTCTTCGACCCAAGGGCTCATATCCCAGAGCAATACTCGTCCGGCGCTGTTCTTTCGATACCATTTATAGCGACATGGGTCCGGGGATACGGAATGTACGGGCATCAGCCTGTTATAAGCCACCAATTCCGCTCGGGGTCCTGCTTTGCTTGGATCGGCGTCAATCAGAGACCATAAGATCGTAGAGTTGATCTTTCGTAATACTCATCCAGATTGAAGTCCTCCCATACCATTTCAGAGAAGCGTGCGCCATCGATAAGGAACATACGGCCACTGGCGGGTGTCAACAGAACGGGCTGTCCTCTCGCTAGACACATCATCAACGAAAACATTATGAAAATGCTCTTCCCTGATGGCATACATTGAACAATGGCAACGCCTCGAGTGGAAAATTGACTCACTGATGCCAGGAGAACCCGTTATCACCACTCCATGGTTTTCCGAGGAACTGCGTCCATCGTATAGACGGCACAGACGATCATACAAGTGTGAATATTCTTTTCGTACGACCAAGTTACCGTCCTTAGAATTGAGAATGGTTGGTTCCATGATGCGAAGAATAACAGTAGGGACGGTCATCATAGTGGGAGGGGGGTGAAACTGGGAATGTTGGCCGATTGCAGCCACAAACTTTTAACGGTGGATATGTCCCGCTCTGTGAGATTATGAGGCGACTTGAGGCCCTGAAAAGCCATATCGCGTATGTGAATGATGAACATTGTATTCGCGGCCTGATGAGTTGTCGTAGCACGGTAGGTGACCATTGTGGACATGAGCCTTAGTATAGTAAATATACGACAACAGACGGGTCTTACGGTATGCTTCGGGCCCGCATACCGGCAAAAATATCAAATTCTGTGCTACCGTCCTGGCAACTTCAAGGAAGGAGGAAAAAGTACTTTGAACATGTCTGCCAGTGCCAACATCACATAACCACTCTAAAATGGCCCGATATGTAAAGGATGTACAAACAGTAGCGATTAGTGTCAGATTTATACAAACTACTTTCTACGTACATATTGTACATACTGAAGAGTGACACAACCTCGCACAAAAATTACCTGAGGATTATATCACATACTATTGAGTATTGCGGGTGTCTCGCTATGAAAGCTGTCATCAGACAACCAATCAAGCCGTGAACACTTTTCTCTTTGCTATCATGAAACATCTCACAACATATAGCAATGACGATCTCTTTCGGTAGATTCTGATCCGTCACCATGTCGAATCTCATCTGCAGGAGGTCGAACACCGCATTTGTGTATTTTGTTATGATGTCTGGATTGCTCAACTCGACTGGTGGGATCTCAGAGTCTCAAGATATGAAAGGCAGCGGGTCTGTCAATGAGAATATCTTCCATGAATAGGCCTGGTGTGTGACATCGTCCGTTAAATGCAACTGGAACGTCTTGTCGCTGTTGACAGTCCAGCCGGAAAGTATGTTGAATATGGACAGGAGTTGTCTAAACTGACATCTAGCCTTCTAGCACTGGACCATCTTTGAAATGACATAAGTCAACCGCTACTCAGAATTGACTGTGTGAGCAAACATAGTGAGCGACGCTCTTTAACTTGTATTTTCTATGTACAGTCGCATCCTAGCTCAGTGAAGTTGTTAAACATCGTATTGAATACTTCTGGAAACGTGGACCCAGCCAATCTGTTGATTTCAAGAATATAAGTGAGTGCAAAAGATAGCCCATACATTGGTGACTCTTTGTCACGCAGTAGTCTTTGAGTCCTGGTCTCTGACTCTAATGTTACTAATTCGACCATGAGAGAAGCTGGCAGGCGTAAGTACTTTGCAGAGGGGTAAGTGATCGCCGTGTCAGACGGCCGAAATGCCATCTATCAGATGTTGCTAACTGCATCATTCTGTAACTCTCAATCGGATGTCTGAGCACATTGACAACAAGAGCGCTCATCCATGTCATGTCCGATGTGATATTTTCGATGTCGGTGGGACGATCCCATTGTCACTTTCCCTGTTCTCGATGAATAGGCTCTCCAGCATGCTGACATGCTGAAGCTCTTAAGGAGACTGAGCATGTTCTTGTAGATGCACCTTACCATGTGCAAGTGCACTGTTGTGGAAGGAAACATGAACGTTTCTTCAATACATGCTTTCTCTATGTGCACGTCGGTCAAGCAGGAGAATAGTGATCTACAGATTGGCCAATGATGGGCCGGAAACCTTTTAAAAGTGAATGTGGTCACATCACTGCTCTGTCTACTAGTGATGTAGTGGGCCACTTGATAATGAACTTCATTCCATCCCTGTATTCATGAAAGGGTCCAATTCTATTCTGATGCGCTGTCATTGACAGTAATAGCAGGCGATGTCCAGTTGATGTAGTACTCGATCTGGAGAAGTTGAACATTCCAAGCGTGACATACAGTCTGCACTTGTCGACAATCCTCTTTCATAGTATAAGCCAAAATCTCGTCAAAGAGCTCTTGAGGCAATGTCGTCGTCAGAAATGTTGCGTTTTGAATACGCAATTCTCACTTGAACCCTGTTCAGTGTGAGTACACAAAACTTGCAGCAGACATGAAGACACTTGCAGTCGACATTGTATTTGTTGAACAGCTCCTTTTACTGTTTGTAGATGAATCGAGCCTGTTTTCTTTCCACTAATAACAAGTCGGCCTCTTTCTTTGCATCCCAGTCAGCCCTTTCCTCTACTGAGACTTGTGATCACAGTCTGCTTCTTCCTCTATATTCCCCAACTCACAGTAACACTTATAGAGCTGTGCGCAGAATTGGCGCCTCTCAGACTCGATACACTTCATTTCCAGCACTTGCATATGCTGTTGAATTAATGAGTGCATGGTATGGATAATATAACAAAGGCCCACCTTTAGATCAGATGTGTTGTCCTTCTGCGGAAGATCCTGCTGATCCAATGTATTGAAGGCCATTCTTCAGCACTGGTGATGGTCAGTCTTGAGTATGCAACTGCGAAAAGAAAGTTAGAAGACTTGAACAGAATCATCACTTGTCACATAAGCTTCGGACATTAAGGTTCCGGCTTTCTTGATGTAGGTGTATCGAGCTTGTGGCACTGGTAGTTGGACTTGGTGACTCAATACTTACAAAAAGTCTTTATAGTGCAAGTTAAGTAATTTAATCAATTAAGAGGTTTTGTACAGTCCAGAAGATACAACATATAAGAAAATAGTTTGGAAGATATGACGTATACAAAAAATCAAATTCAACCCAGAATCTCCTAAACACCTTCATTGCAAATACTGAGGAAGCCCTCCTGGCCTTGTCCCAGGTGCACACTCTGAAGTGACAAGCACCAGATATGTTGAGGATGAAGCTGTCGGCTATACTCCTATTTATTTTATGAGCTGCTGTATGGATGCGCTAACAGAGATGCTTACATGTCTTGAAAGATACCAATGCCTTTGCCACGACTGACAATCCACTAGGAGAAGGGGAAGTTATCCTCATCGGGAAGCATGTCGAGATCAATGGATTGAAGTGCCTCCAATGTAGTCGCTGACATTTTTTGAAGGACAATATCTGGAATGGGTCCGGCTGGTTCAAGTCCTAGTCAAATAGGCTTGTCTTGGCTTGACTGGGGAGTACTTCAAGGGTTGATGTAGCGAAAGTATTGATGAGGCATATATCAAGGTCTAGCAGCCAGATCATTGTGAAGAGGAGTTGGGACGGTCCCAATGTCGACAGGAGCTATAGAATCGTCGACGTGAACAACTGGGGTGTCAGTTACAAAGAGTAGACAATGCATCGTCAATATACTGTCAAGTATGGTGTCGGTGACAGCTGAGCTGACAGTGCAAAAGTAAGGCAGAAAGGATGGGATGAGGATGATGGCGGTCAAACAAGAAGGTTCTTATACTTCAGAGAATTGAGAAGCTAGGTGAAACAGAAACATGTGATGAGGCGCTTCGTGATCATAATGTAACTATAAAAGGAGCGTGTATTGCTATTGCTATCTCAGTGGATGCACGTTCATGCACTTTGGTCGCAGGACACCGCTTCTAGTACTGAGGGACGCAGCTTTGGCTAAGAATCAATTTTAGGATTCATATTATCATACAGTCTTGGAAGCTATGTTTTTATATCTTATACACTTTGTGAAAAGGGCAGAAAATGGGAAGATGGCAGCCATGCTAAAAAATCTTGCACCGGAGACGGCAAGCGAGTGTCATGTCTTTGATAGTGATAGTCACCTGCTTGGCGTGCTGGGCGGCTAGGTTGGTGTCCTCAAAGAGAGTCACTAGATAGGCCTCGGTGGCTTCTTGAAGTGCATCTAAAGCAGAGCGTTTAAAATGAATCTTGGACTGTATGGTGTCAGTATGACCATAGCTGTCAGACTGTGCACATATATCCAGATCATGCATGATCTCTTGCACTACTCTTATGAATGTCATCGTGGGCACCAGGAGCTCTGTCGAGCCCTGATACTTTTGTGTTTTGCGACGTACCACTGAGCCAATGCTTATTGATTCACACAGATGAAGTAGGCTAAAACGGGCCCAAGGGCCTATAAATTACGCGGATCGTGACTGGCTATGTACAACAGTGAAGTACTACAAGTACATATAAGAAACTACATATTAATACAGGGAGTGGAGGGTGGGGAAGCAGAAACAAAGGCAGGACAAGCTAAACTGTGCACAGAAGCGAAATTAAGCTTGTAGGCTATAAAGAGTGAACTGGGGACACACCTGTGCACAGAATCCCAAAGGCAACGCTATAGAGAAGCGATGGAGCAGGGAGGGATTGGACACTGTGCACAAGATAAGGCATCAACTCGAAATCAAGTTGGGAGAGCATACCAGTGGCAAGGGACAGCAGTGAGAGATCGAGTTAGATCTAGCTATAGCAGATAGCAGGGAGGGCTAGAGGCTGTCCAAAGCGTACACTGGTGAGAGAGGCATCAGCTCCTGTGAGCAGAACTGGAGGGACACTGTGTGCAGACCTTGCAGAGCCAAAATGCGAAGATGAAGGCAGGAAGCAAGCTGCAGCACAGTGGGATCAAACTCGCAACTCTGGAGCGCCCTGGGCCCAGCATCAGCTGACAGACAGCTCTGGGTCCAGGCCAGATGATGACAGATTGATCCTTGAAAAGTGCGAAGTTACCCCATGTCACATGGATGAGAGATGGGTAACTTGACAGATGGCATCAGAAGTGGACTTCTGGAAATGATTGACAGATGCTGTCATGATTGACAGCTTCTGTGATCGGAGATGGCATCCCTAGATAGGGGAGATAGCCTTGAGGCTAGTAGGTCGAGAAAGGAAGTCAGTAGCATGAGGCTACATGTCCAAAAAGGGAAATTACTCGCAAATGCATTTGAGCTCATTTGGAGAAAAGTTGTAACTACACAATGACATGATGGTGTAACATGACCAAACTCATAGGATGGGTCCGGGACCTCATGAGGGACATGAGAGTACAAATAGCAACATGCTAGGTATGCTCGATGTTGCGCGATTTGCGATTTATTGCCAAATGCTTTTGAGCTCATTTGGAGAAAGTTGACACAACACACTGTAAACATGGCTGCTCAATGCCAGACTGTGCTGAGGGGACCCAGACAGTCTGAGGGAGGTGGTGTGAGGTGCAGAGGCCTCTGAAAATGCTCCCTACCCTTGGAATCCGCTTTTACTTCGACCAATGCTTATTGATTCACACAGATGAAGTAGGCTAAAACGGGCCCAAGGGCCTATAAATTACGCGGATCGTGACTGGCTATGAGAGCTATGAATGTTGTGTGTGGGGGATGGTGGTGGTGAGAGGAAATGTGAACGAGACGCGAGATGAGAGTAAGAAGTGGTCTTAAGAATTGGAGGTGGAAGCATGGTTTTGTGCTGCAAGCTGCTGTGCAGCGCGCACTTTAGAATTATCACGGATGTATATCTTGAAGGCCTCTGAAGACCAGCGACCTAAGGCTTGAATGATAGCATCAGAAAGACCCAAACCAGCATAGTAGGTAGCACCTCCAGCACGAGCAGAGTGACCTCCAAACTCTTTTCCCACAAATGCAAACAACTTTGATTCAAACCAGCTGCGGGTAGGAATAGTCCCATTCTCACAGATAAAGAGAGCAGACCGAGCTCCATGCAGCTTATCTCGGAGTTTGGTATATTGCTTGAGAAGCTCAACCGGATTTGCAATCCTTTGGGAAGTGAAGAGCATATCTGTGCCCTGGTAAAATTGATCTCCTTTGTGATAAGGTAGCTTGTATCCTGCATAACCAGGCTCAAAATGTAGAGTGGCTCTTTTGATGATCTTACGCCAGTCTTGCAGGACGAAGGTCCCACATTTCGCGAATGATGGTGATGGTGATCGATGGCCAAATTAGATTAGGCTATAACAGGTACTGTAGACGAAGCTGTCGGCGATCTGCTTGAATTCGAGGTAGGGAGTGACATCGGTGTGGACAAGAATCCTCGGCAGCTCGCCGGAGGCAATGATGAATTTGGGGATGAGGTCGACAGTGTAATCACGGTTGCTTGTTAGTTCGGCAGGGGGCAACTGATCAGGGCGGAACTTGCGTTCCTGACTGTACGGGCCCGACGAAGCTGTAGGCCGTGTGAATGAACCATACGTTGCACCAGTATTCAGCGGATATTTGTGCAGTCGATTTATTGGTAAGTCATAAGAGTGCGCGGATGCTACAGTGCGTCAAGGCGGCCTCGTCCGTTGAGGATCTAGAGGAAGATCTAAGCACAAGGTTTACTCACGTCATCTAAATTCGCGGTCGGACGACGGAGCGACCTGGGCATCGAGGAAAGTGTGGATCAGGCGCTTGACGACGTTCGAGGAGGGGTTGAAGGTGGAGGACGAGAAGATGAGGGGAGTGGTGATGCCGCCGCATGTGCCCAGCTCGGCAGACACAGCGTCGACCAGCACTGAGACTTGCTCAGCAAAGGTGAAGGTGAACTGTATCCATGCAAGATCTGGCGCAGGGAGCTGAAGTACGGCGTTCTGCGGCTTGCTGAAGCCGCCGAGGCGGCCAGGCTGGAGACGGTCTGTGAGGAATTGCTTGATCTTGTCCTTGCCTATGAAGGTGCAAACGCCAGAGTGCATCTGGTATGAAGAGAGTGGTGACTCCGTCAACGTCGCCAGCAGACGCCGCAGACGCGAACGAGTCCATTCAGTCGGTGGCCACTTTCGTGGCATCCACGTCGCTGCTGAAGGGAGCAGATACGCCTAGCTTGGGCAAGGTTGGCAGGAGGGTCATATCTAAGCGGTATATCTAAGATCCCGGGGGGAGGCACAAAGATAAGGGGCGGCTGTCGGTAGTATCGATGAAGGGAAGTCAGGAGGACGCCCGCGATCGTGCTCAAGAGCGCGTGCCAGTGTGGTCTGCAGAGCCAGTGGATGATGGCGATGCCCGCCGGAGCAAATGTGACTAGTGGATGGCGGTACTACCGGAGTCGCACATGGTGTCGGCAATGGCGAGCAGGAGTGTCTAAGTGCGAGTTCAAGTGCGAAGTGTATAAGTGCATAAGTGAGATAAGTGACCTGGCCAGAAATGGGTGGCGATCAAGTGCGGCAAGTGAGGCCCCAAAAGTGACTTTATTCACTCTCCGATCAGTGTAACGCTAGCTCTTCTTTTTCGACTCTTACCGTTGCCGTATCCAGTCTCGCTGCAAACGCGCGCTCTTTTTCTCGACAGTACAAGATTTTCGGAGAAATTCGAGACGAGGCACCCTATGAGACTGTGCTATCCAGACCCTGCGATGGGCTCTGTCATGACCCCAAATTTCATTCCGGAAACAGGATTGAAATTCCAGGGAACCGTAACTCAGGTATTGCTCAGAAGGATTGCGTTGAATTGTCTCGTACACAAGAGACCGAGTAGACTGTCTTGTACATCACGAAATCGATAATATCTGTAATAAGAACAATACAATCTGCATATGATGAAAATGACGGTAGCAGGGCTACATTATTCCATACTCTCGGACGATATGCTCGGTGCGTTCATCCCATCCGCTTTACAATCAATGGGCATCTTTTCCTGTCTATTTCCTGGCCGACGGAAGGGATATGTACATGACATGCATGCTGGTGCTGATTGCCTTTCTTCCATTGTTGATGTGCATGTACTGCGGGTTGATGTCCCACCGCACAGCTGTTTTTTCAAGGGAAGGCGTAACAAGTACGTATCTGTGGGATGTCAACAGAATAGGTGGTGACAGAGTAGAGCACTCACCGAATACAGCTAACCAGTACCTTTTGGTTATGACGTGCATGAACACAATCAACAATGGACTGAAGGACGTCTAGCCCATCCACTTCTCCACTGTGGTGTTTGGAAGTAGTGGCCTGGAAAACCCAGAGTATGACCTTTGTGGTCATCATCCATCGGTAGTCATCAGTGGTAAACAAGAGAAAATCAAAGAACAGATTATTTCTCTGTATAGGCACCCACAACACACCGACACTTGCTTCAATTTGGGATGGGTCGTCATAACGGAAAAAGAAGGAGGCATGGGGAGCAAGAAGGCGTTTTGAGAATGAAGCGGCCTAGGGTATTTGATTATCCTCCTCTCGCACGTCCCAACCCTTTTGTATGACCGTCCAAACACTGTCATTCTCTTTACAGTGTGAGAACCTCTCGTGCGCATCCATAGACATTTCGTAGAGAGGTTCGGCGCGAACTTTCGTCCAAGGTGAATACTCGCCACATATGACGCGACAGGCTATGGACTCGAATACCCAGCCCCTGAGAATGGCGGCACATGACGTAAGTTCACAGCTCTGCATGAGGCGCACGGCATCTTGCTTGTTCAAGTAGGCTACGCGTTGCATCACCTCCTTGGCGATGTAAGGCGATTTGAAATCAAGCAAAAATCTGTCGCTTCCAAACAATTCAGCTGTCTGGAAAGATCGCAGTATGAATATGGAATGAGAGTGGTTGAGGCTCAATCGGTTCAGGATTATACCAGTCAGCGCCTCCTGACACAAGTCATAGAGAGAGCTGTTAGGCTGAATGGTCTATATAGCTTCGTTGACACCGTCATCCCAACTGGGCATGTCGAACTCTCGAGTATCCCAATCACGAGGGCAAGGACCGCAGTGCAATAGTACATCGTCCTAATCCTGTCGCTCAAAGAGGGAGTTTTAATATCTGAGTTGTTTACTTGTCAAAGAAACGAAATGGTGTGTTTAGAGTACACGCACAATGTTTTGTATTCTTCTTCGACCCAAGGGCTCATATCCCAGAGCAATACTCGTCCGGCGCTGTTCTTTCGATACCATTTATAGCGACATGGGTCCGGGGATACGGAATGTACGGGCATCAGCCTGTTATAAGCCACCAATTCCGCTCGGGGTCCTGCTTTGCTTGGATCGGCGTCAATCAGAGACCATAAGATCGTAGAGTTGATCTTTCGTAATACTCATCCAGATTGAAGTCCTCCCATACCATTTCAGAGAAGCGTGCGCCATCGATAAGGAACATACGGCCACTGGCGGGTGTCAACAGAACGGGCTGTCCTCTCGCTAGACACATCATCAACGAAAACATTATGAAAATGCTCTTCCCTGATGGCATACATTGAACAATGGCAACGCCTCGAGTGGAAAATTGACTCACTGATGCCAGGAGAACCCGTTATCACCACTCCACGGTTTTCCGAGGAACTGCGTCCATCGTATAGACGGCACAGACGATCATACAAGTGTGAATATTCTTTTCGTACGACCAAGTTACCGTCCTTAGAATTGAGAATGGTTGGTTCCATGATGCGAAGAATAACAGTAGGGACGGTCATCATAGTGGGGGGGGGGTGAAACTGGGAATGTTGGCCGATTGCAGCCACAAACTTTTAACGGTGGATATGTCGCGCTCTGTGAGATTATGAGGCGACTTGAGGCCCTGAAAAGCCATATCGCGTATGTGAATGATGAACATTGTATTCGCGGCCTGATGAGTTGTCGTAGCACGGTAGGTGACCATTGTGGACATGAGCCTTAGTATGGTAAATATACGACAACAGACGGGTCTTACGGTATGCTTCGGGCCCGCATACCGGCAAAAATATCAAATTCTGTGCTACCGTCCTGGCAACTTCAAGGAAGGAGGAAAAAGTACTTTGAACATGTCTGCCAGTGCCAACATCACATAACCACTCTAAAATGGCCCGATATGTAAAGGATGTACAAACAGTAGCGATTAGTGTCAGATTTATACAAACTACTTTCTACGTACATATTGTACATACTGAAGAGTGACACAACCTCGCACAAAAATTACCTGAGGATTATATCACATACTATTGAGTATTGCGGGTGTCTCGCTATGAAAGCTGTCATCAGACAACCAATCAAGCCGTGAACACTTTTCTCTTTGCTATCATGAAACATCTCACAACATATAGCAATGACGATCTCTTTCGGTAGATTCTGATCCGTCACCATGTCGAATCTCATCTGCAGGAGGTCGAACACCGCATTTGTGTATTTTGTTATGATGTCTGGATTGCTCAACTCGACTGGTGGGATCTCAGAGTCTCAAGATATGAAAGGCAGCGGGTCTGTCAATGAGAATATCTTCCATGAATAGGCCTGGTGTGTGACATCGTCCGTTAAATGCAACTGGAACGTCTTGTCGCTGTTGACAGTCCAGCCGGAAAGTATGTTGAATATGGACAGGAGTTGTCTAAACTGACATCTAGCCTTCTAGCACTGGACCATCTTTGAAATGACATAAGTCAACCGCTACTCAGAATTGACTGTGTGGGCAAATATAGTGAGCGACGCTCTTTAACTTGTATTTTCTATGTACAGTCGCATCCTAGCTCAGTGAAGTTGTTAAACATCGTATTGAATACTTCTGGAAACGTGGACCCAGCCAATCTGTTGATTTCAAGAATATAAGTGAGTGCAAAAGATAGCCCATACATTGGTGACTCTTTGTCACGCAGTAGTCTTTGAGTCCTGGTCTCTGACTCTAATGTTACTAATTCGACCATGAGAGAAGCTGGCAGGCGTAAGTACTTTGCAGAGGGGTAAGTGATCGCCGTGTCAGACGGCCGAAATGCCATCTATCAGATGTTGCTAACTGCATCATTCTGTAACTCTCAATCGGATGTCTGAGCACATTGACAACAAGAGCGCTCATCCATGTCATGTCCGATGTGATATTTTCGATGTCGGTGGGACGATCCCATTGTCACTTTCCCTGTTCTCGATGAATAGGCTCTCCAGCATGCTGACATGCTGAAGCTCTTAAGGAGACTGAGCATGTTCTTGTAGATGCACCTTACCATGTGCAAGTGCACTGTTGTGGAAGGAAACATGAACGTTTCTTCAATACATGCTTTCTCTATGTGCACGTCGGTCAAGCAGGAGAATAGTGATCTACAGATTGGCCAATGATGGGCTGGAAACCTTTTAAAAGTGAATGTGGTCACATCACTGCTCTGTCTACTAGTGATGTAGTGGGCCACTTGATAATGAACTTCATTCCATCCCTGTATCCATGAAAGGGTCCAATTCTATTCTGATGCGCTGTCATTGACAGTAATAGCAGGCGATGTCCAGTTGATGTAGTACTCGATCTGGAGAAGTTGAACATTCCAAGCGTGACATACAGTCTGCACTTGTCGACAATCCTCTTTCATAGTATAAGCCAAAATCTCGTCAAAGAGCTCTTGAGGCAATGTCGTCGTCAGAAATGTTGCGTTTTGAATACGCAATTCTCACTTGAACCCTGTTCAGTGTGAGTACACAAAACTTGCAGCAGACATGAAGACACTTGCAGTCGACATTGTATTTGTTGAACAGCTCCTTTTACTGTTTGTAGATGAATCGAGCCTGTTTTCTTTCCACTAATAACAAGTCGGCCTCTTTCTTTGCATCCCAGTCAGCCCTTTCCTCTACTGAGACTTGTGATCACAGTCTGCTTCTTCCTCTATATTCCCCAACTCACAGTAACACTTATAGAGCTGTACGTAGGATTGGTGCCTCTCAGACTCGATACGCTTCATTTCCAGCACTTGCATATGCTGTTGAATTAGTGAGTGCATGGTATGGATAATATAACAAAGGCCCACCTTTAGATCAGATGTGTTGTCCTTCTGCGGAAGATCCTGCTGATCCAATGTATTGAAGGCCATTCTTCAGCACTGGTGATGGTCAGTCTTGAGTAGACTTGATCACGAATGAGGAGTAAAAAAAATATATTCAATTATATTTGTAATCATAATCGCGAATAAGAGTACACGAGTATCACGAATATGCATGAATAAAGAGTATGCCAGGAGTGACAATTACGGGTCTTCGGCACGCGAATATTCGTCACGAATATAGGCGAATATTCATCACTTTTCCAGGATAAAATGAACCCCGTGAGTATTGAACCCACGAAGCTCGAAGCCATTTTCACGAAAGTATTAACTGAAGTGACAAGGACATTTACCGTTGGGCCAAATGGCGATGAATGCCTTACATTTTCACGCCATAAATCATGCCGATTTCGTCACAACACTACAAGAAAAGTCAAATACTATTGACTACAAGATATGCTATTTTATAATTTTTTCTGAGGCGGGTGGTGGTGTGAGGCGGGTGGTGATAGTTCTGCGGGTGTAGTACATTGTCAATAATATATGAGTAAAATGTCCGTATGTATTGCAAAGTCCCTGTCCAATCAGCTGTGAAGTCCGTGGGGTACAAGAGGCGGGCGTCCGAATACATGCTGGAAGCACCTAACATAATGATAGGCAAGGCGGGCCTCAGCGACGTATTGCTCCCCGAGGTCCAGTGCTCCCACATCAAGACACTTAGTCGCAGCCTTGACGGTCGCCCTGTCCATCTCCGGAACCCCGCGCCACTTGCGCATAACTCGGAACAACTCGCCAAAGGCCCGGCGTCGCTCTGGATGGAATTGCGAGCCGAATCCCTGGTCGTCCATGTCCTTGAAATCGCCGGGGATGAGACTGCTCTCCCAGTAGCTCATGGCGCCGAGTACCCGAACTTGACGGTCCGCATGCGACGAGGCGTCCAGGTCATCGAAGGTAGAGTCCGCCACCTCTTCTCCTTCTTCACCCTCCTTGTCGACATCCATGGCAGCCTCTGCAAATCCGGGCGGCTTGAGCTCATAGCATTTGCAGTCGAGGGCGAGCAGTTCGAAGCGGAAGTTGATTTCGAACAGCTCCCAGAGTATCTCCTTGACGATCCGGGGGGGTGGGACTCGGTTTGTTTCTAATTCAGTGCCGCGCCAATTGACAATGGAGTATCGGAGGTTTGAGATATCCACGGTACCCTGATAGAACATAAGTAATGGAACTGTGAGTTAGCAAATACGCACCTGAAGACCACCCTTCTCGATGCAATCACACAGGTCCCTCTTCATCTCTTGATGCTGGGCCTTCGAGCGCCCATCGCCTCCACTCGGATGAAGCTCAATCCCCAAGATTCGTCTCCAAGAGTTTGCCTTCAAAGGCTCGAAGGCTGACGACTGCAGGCGGTAGTGGAGGACATGGCGGAGACGAACGTAAGCAGTGAACATGTATCCGCGCGTATGGTCCGTGTCGACGCCAGCAATGACATTGGGGTCGGGGAGGGCATAGCCGTTATTGGTGCCCGCGGCAGGAATGATTCGTGGAAGTTTGGCCACATCCGCCTTGACGTTGAGAAGGGCTTTCATCCAACTGTCAATGGACCGCGGCATCAGAGGAGACTCCACATCCACGAACTTATCGCGGTCCACCCGAGGCGGACCTTTTGGTTTGGCGGGCACCGGGCGCGGTGGGCGTGAGGGCAATGACGGGCGCGAGGGAAGTGGATCTGCAAGGCATTCAGCATGAAAGTGCATTGTAAGACCAATACGTACAAGGCGCGTGAGAGTGGCTAGTGACGCGTGTGGCACTGCGGGACGGTCCTGGAGCAGAGGGAACGAAGGCCGTCTGGTTTGAATACAATGAGGTGGGGGAGGGTCGGGGAGGGGCGGCAGCAGCAAGAGTTGATGAGGAAGGGAGGATGGCAACACCTGTCTTGTTGGAAAAGAAACCAGGTGGGGAGGCGAGCTTCTTGATGTAGTGAGCCATCCCGCGATACCGTTCGAGGGAGGCAACACTTCCCTCAAAGACGACGGGGTGAGGAGGATTAGCGTGGGCATAGGACACAATGAAGGATTTGGGGCGCATCTGCGGCAGGTACGTGACCCAGCTGTCCACTCTGAGACCTTCTTCAGCACCGATTTGGCGACAGAGCCAGAGAGGAACACCCGCCTGATGAGAAGATCAATGAACAAGTCATATATGGGCAAAGAAATACGTACGCGGTAGAGATTCTCTGCGATGTCCTTCTGGTCGGTCACTGTGCCGACCACATTCCGCACTCCAACCCGTTTCGCAGTAACATCTTGAAAGATCCCTCGCACTTCCAGCAGCCAAGTCATGCGCGCCTCAACCTCGAGAATGAGATGCTGAAACATGGACCACACCATGACCGCCTCGTCATAGCTAGAGGGAATGTCGAGGCGCCCAGCAAGATACTTCATACGGGGCATGACATCGTGGAGGTAGGGATCGCGGTTGAGCTTGTGCACATCGTCCGTGCCCATCAACTTGATATTTTCCTCGCCAAGTTGTTTCCTCACCCGCCGCCAATGGTCCTTCAGGATGTCGCAGAACTCGTGGTCGATGGTACCAAGACCGGAAGATGCGTCTCCCAGCTTGACAGGTTCGAAATGCGACTCGGTGGGGAGGAACCATAGGAGTTGGTCAGTGTGTTGGAGGTTGGAGGGATGGCGGATGAGCGCGAGGTGGGCAACGGAATGGTCAAAAGGCTGCGGATGGTAGAGCGGATCGTCGATGCCAAAATGACGATCAGCCAGCATTGACACAACATGGTTCTCGCGCGGAAGGGGTGGGAGTTCGATGTATTCGCAGTTGGGAGAGGTGATGAACATGCCCTCTGCCTCGTCGAAGTAGCCGACCTTGCCCTCGTAAGACTTGAGGGGAGCGTACTTGACGCGCGACGGACCGGCCGCAGCGGGTGTGGATGAGGCGTTGGACATAGTGTAGGCGGGGTCTGAAGCAAATGTCAGTTTCTACACTTGTCGGGTCGAGGATGATAACCCACCAAAGCAGGATGTTTCCTCACCAGAGAGAGAGATCGAGAGATAAAGGACTTGCGTGCTGCTGCCCGCCTCGCTAGCTGACCTTTTAAATAGCGGGGAGACAGACACTGAAGTAAAACCAAGTTAGTCGGTATTGCAGGCAGCACGGTGGAATGAATCACTCACCAGGAAGAGATCAGAGAGATCAAGGACTTGGGCGCTACTGCCCGCCTCGCTAGCTGACCTATTAACTGGCGTCAAGATTTCAATCAGTACGCGCCCTAGACAGGACAAATTCAAAAGGCACGCACCTCGATCGCCAAAAGGGCCGCACTACCCGTCACCGTTGGCGCCCCGATCCCGATTGCCCAGAGCCCGTACCAACAAATGAGAGATGACGGTGACAGACGATTAGTCTGCACCTGGCAATAGACAGAACTCGGCGATTATCCGAGTTCTGGAGGCTGCAGCGAAAATTATTCGCGCAGTAGAGGAGATACTCGCCACTGACAATTAGTCAGTGGTGGGAGCGACGGCGATGGGGAGGCAGGAGTGGTGTTGGCGGGGCGGGACAGTGGCGGTTGGAGTCAGGAGTGGGGGATCGGCACCTAATTGGCGTGTCAAGCCCCGGTCCTGCAGCGCGGCACTTCGGCAGTGCTGACAAGAATTTTCGCAAGTCCGTTCCACAGCCTTTGCAGAAATGCCGCGCCACCAGCCACGAGCTGGTGGCGCGGCATTCCGGCAGTACTGACAAGAATTTTCCCAAGTCCGCTTCACCACCTTAGTCCCACCACCACTCGTACCGCCGCCGTCGTCTCTGGTGCTGCCCTCCGCCCGTCGCTGTCTCATTGTCAGCGGCGCGTATCTCCTCTACTGCGCGAATAATTTTCGCTGCAGCCTCCAGAACTCGGATAATCGCCGAGTTCTGTCCATTGCCAGGTGCAGACTAATCGTCTGTCACCGTCGTCTCTCATTTGTCGGTACAGGGCGGGATGGGGCTTGTCTGCGCGCGCCAGTGCTACTCAGGTGAGTATTTGCATATCCTCCTCCGCTGCACGCCCTCACGAATTTTTGGCGCACAGTAGTGTTCATCAACGGATCACGCCCTTGGCAGCGCTAGGCCATCGCCTTCCTGCGGCTCTCAAAACTTTCGGTATGTGTCCCATTCATCGCTCCCTTTACACAGAGCACCAGCGTACGCGTACCGACCTTGGAAATGCTGGAAACTGTGTGCTCGGGCTGCCTTCTTGCGTGTCCGAATCCGCATGCGCATGAGCTGACCGCCCTTCACAGCGCCCTCCCAGCGCCTACACACACTATTCTATAGTCAGCAGTAATTGTTGCCCGCCTTTGTGGTAAGTGTTACTCTGCTTCCCCTACGAAGCCGACACAACTCACATCCGTAGGCTTCCCATCGTTATCATCTATTCAACAGTCCTTACAATTCCTACGCTACTATCCGTAAGCGCCACACCTATCCGATCTCTCCTGCCGCTAATCTTCGCCAGAATAATGGCCAAGACTGTTCCCACCGCGGACAAGACCCGCAAGGCCGCATCATCCTCATCTAAAACCAAACCTGCTGCCGCCGCCGCCAAACCCACTCGCAAGACAGCCGCCAAGCAACATGTTCCTCGCCGTGGCACAGCCCAACCTCCCAAGGTCACCACACAGAAGGTCGTCAAACGCAAGGGCAGGGTTGCTGATGATTCAAGTGAGTCGGAGGAGGAGGAGGCGCCGGCCCGCAAGCGGAAGAAGACAGTGGAGGCAACCAAGAAGAAAGCTCCGGCGAAGAAGAGGGTGAAGAAGGTCTTGACCCCGGAGGAGCGGGCGATGGAGCAACAGATGGAGCGCGAGATCGCTGAAGCGCAGAAGGAGCCGGAAACTGAGGTGGAGGAGCCTGCCGGTCCTCGTCCCCCCAAAGGGACGAAGGAGTATTATGACTGGGACCTTCGTACGTGTGCTTACCCCTCCGAAGACTCCTGATAACTGACTCTCCAGAAAGCGAATCAAATCAAGGAGTGGAAGGCTCCCGTATTTGCTCACTTCCACAAAGTCCCCTACGTCGAATGGGATGACAAGAAGCAGAAATACTTCCATAAGTTCACCTGCAGGCTGTAAGTACACTTTATCTAACTTCCGTCTCATTATTCTCATCTTTCGCAGAACCGGCAGCATTACCTCACGTCCCGTCGGTATGTCGACGACGAGCAACCTCATCTCCCACCAGAAACCCTGCGACCACCGACATGAAATTGCTTCGAAGGAACTCAAACAACTGAAGATCACACAGAAGATCCCCCGCAAATTTCGTCGCGGCCTCTTCCGCATGAAACTCTTGTCGTGGGTTACACGTCGCCACCGCCCCGACTCCATTATCGCCGATGAAGAGCTGGTGCAGGTCTTCACCTACCTGAACCCCGATGCCGTTCCCCCCTCTCGCCAGACCATCCGTCGCGACATCCATGATGCCTTTGTCATGACGCGCGTCGAGCTGAAGGCTCTTCTCCACAAATACGAAGGTCGCTTCAACACCATTTTTGACTGCTGGACTGCTGGGAATGGCCACGAGTTCCTGGGCGTCCTTGTTTCGTTCATTTACAAGGGGAAGCTTTGGATAACATGCCTCGACATGATTGAGTAAGTCGCAAAACATCCTTGTACAATTTGTTCACTCACATCTTAATAGGATGCTTGTATCGCATACCGGCGAAAACCTTGCAAGGCAAGCGTTCGAGCTCTTTCAAGAGTTCGGAATCGCCGAACGAACACTCGGTCATACAGGGGACGGGACAACGCTTCGAATAATGACACGATGCTCGACCATCTGTGCGGGCTGTACAGCGCCTTCGAGAACAGCATCCCCGGCAAGTGGGACACACAGGTGCGATGCTTTGGACACATACTCAACTTGGTATATCAAGTAAGCATGGCCATTCTTCTGCTGAACTTGGACTGACATTGCGTAGGCTGTCTGCTCACAGTTTGAGCCATTGAAGAGAAAGAAGATGGCACAGGAGGACACAACTGTTGATGACGACGACGACGATGCTGAGGATGACGTGGATAACTGGGTGGATGATGAAGGGGACGAGATGGATGACGAGGAAGCCCGGGTGCATGAAGAGTTGACGAAGCAGGTGGATAAGAATCGCGAGGAGTTGGAAGCGTTGTGGGCGGCGTCGGCACGTGAGGATATCATCGAGCCAACCGAGGCTGAGGCAAAACAAGGTCGTTCAGCAATGCAGAAGGTGTGTCATGTTGTCATTTTCTTTGCCGTCGTGCTGACTCTGGTTCAGATTATCAAAGTCGGGTCTCGTTGTGCGCGAAAGGGGCCTATGCAGAAGGCTCTTGCCGCCATGTTGCGCAAGCGCATCAAGAAATCAATCAAAATGGTGAAGCGAGTACCAACGCGCTGGAACACCATGCGAAATGTGGTCAAGCGTGCCCTCCGCCTAAAGGAGTGTCTCAAGGCTCTTTGCGCCGCACCACAATGGAATGAGGCAGCTAAGAAGTCGCGTCGTCTTCGTCGCTACTTCGTCACTGAAGCGGAGTGGCACATCCTTCAGGAGCTTCTTCCTGTACTCGAGGTATGTTCTTTGCTTGCCTTTGCTCATACATACTAAGATTCGATGATCTAGTTACTTTACGGTGCAACCGTTATGTTTTCGGTAGATTCCTATCCGATGCTGCATCAAGTCATTCCCGCCATGGACATTCTCAATGCCGAGCTTGAAGCATTCCTTCGGAACCCGGATCTTCCCGCCATTATCCGACGAGCCATTCAACGCGGACTTATTGTCCTGGACAAGTACTACGCCCTCACCGATGCATCTCTCATGTGGAAAACCGCCATGTGTAAGTGATACCATTGTCCTTTCCTTTCGCTCTCTGATTTCGATTACCAGTACTACATCCCGAATACCGCCGCGCCTATTTCGTTGACGAAAAATGGGAAGATGAATGGATCGACACCGCTACCCGCTCAGCGCGGGACGTCTGGATCAACTACTACAAACATCTCATCCGCATGCCCGCTGTTGAGACGCCTACTGTTCCCGACAAGGCTGTCCAGGACCCGTATCGAAAATTAAAACAGAAGAAACAAGTTGCCCAGCCCACCGAACTTGACCCCTTTGATGAGTTCATTCATGCACCACCAACCGACGACGACGCGATCAAGTTCTGGACGGAGCGCGAGGTTTCCATGGATGTCGACATTGTCTTACCTATCAATGCACTCGCTCGCATGGCCCTGGACTTTCTCGCAGCCGCGGCAACAAGCACGGGCGTCGAGCGACTCTTCTCACACAGCGGTCTCGTTGTTGGCAAACGTCGTCATAACCTGTCGCCCAACTCCATCCGTGAAAGCACAGTGCTTGGGAACTGGTTGAGCCACGATGGTCTGGTACCCGTCGATGCTATAGCACGTCATTTGAACCAGAAGAAGTCACGCAAACGGGAGCCGGACACGGCATCAGAATGGACGGACAGTGATGAGGAGGAGGAGGAGGAAGAGGTCAAGGGAGACGAAGCAATAGAGACTGAGGTGGTTATTGTGTCGGATGAGGAGATGCAGGTTGATGAGTCCGAGGAGGAGATTGCAATGGATGTTGATGGAGATGTTAGAGTCGGAGAGGTTGAGGAGTCTGAGGAGGAGTCCGAGCAAGAGGGGAAGGAGGAGGAGTATGAGGAAGTCATCGTTCGTCGCCGCAAAACTGCCACACCTAGTAGACACTCATCTTCATCCTAAATTATTCACCATCACTATATTTACCTACATCTCGTTATCTTCTTATATACACGCACTTCTTATCAATGTGAGCATGTTTGTTGGGGGGGTTGAGTCATAGGATGGAATATGGTAGGTATAACTCGAGTATACTCGAGTATTCGTGACTATATTTGTACATACTCGAGTATCTGTGTACTCGTTAATGGTCATATTCGTCTCGCAATTAAGTTGCTCGAGTATGATTACGATTAAGTACTCGAGTAAAGAATGTGGGGCCTGGGCTCGCAATTATTCGACATCACGAGTACGAATATACTCGAGTGTATACTCGTGGACAAGTCTAGTCTTGAGTATGCAACTGCGAAAAGAAAGTTAGAAGACTTGAACAGAATCATCACTTGTCACATAAGCTTCGAACATTAAGGTTCCGGCTTTCTTGGTGTAGGTGTATCGAGCTTGTGGCACTGGTAGTTGGACTTGGTGACTCAATACTTACAAAAAGTCTTTATAGTGCAAGTTAAGTAATTTAATCAATTAAGAGGTTTTGTACAGTCCAGAAGATACAACATATAAGGAAATAGTTTGGAAGATATGACATATACAAAAAATCAAATTCAACCCAGAATCTCCAATACACCTTCATTGCAAATACTGAGGAAGCCCTCCTGGCCTTGTCCCAGGTGCACACTCTGAAGTGACAAGCACCAGATATGTTGAGGGTGAAGCTGTCGGCTATACTCCTATTTATTTTATGAGCTGCCGTATGGATGCGCTAACAGAGATGCTTACATGTCTTGAAAGATACCAATGCCTTTGCCACGACTGACAATCCACTAGGAGAAGGGGAAGTTATTCTCATCGAGAGGCATGTCGAGATCAATGGATTGAAGTGTCTCCAATGTAGTCGCTGACATTTTTTGAAGGACAATATCTCGAATGGGTCCGGCTGGTTCAAGTCCTAGTCGAATAGGCTTGTCTTGGCTTGGCTGGGAAGTGCTCCAAGGGTTGATGTAGCGAAAGTATTGATGAGGCATATACCAAGGTCTAGCAGCCAGATCATTGTGAGAGAGAGTTTGGACGGTCCCAAAGTCGACGTAAACAACTGCGGTCACGGTGTCAGTTACAAAGAGTAGACAATGCATCGTCGACATACTGTTAAGCATGGTGTCGGTGGCAGCTGAGCTGACAGTGCAAAAGTAAGGCGGAAAGGATGGGATGGGGATGGTAGCGGTCAAACGAGAAGGTTCTTATACTTCAGAGAGTTGAGAAGCTTGGACATGTGACGAGGTGCTTCGTGATCGTAATGTAACCATGAAAGGAGCGCGTATTGCCATTCTTATCCCGGCGGATGCGTGTCCATGCACTTTGGTCGCGGGATTCCAGTACTTAGAGACGCAGCTTTGGCACGAGAATCAATTCTAGGGTTTATATTGTCATACAGTCTTGGGAGCTATGTTTCTATATCCTATACACTTTGAGAAAAGGCCAGAAAATGGGAAGATGGCAGCCATGCTAAAAAATCTTGCACCGGAGACGGCGAGCGAGTGCCATGTCTTTGACAGCGATAGTCACCCGCTTGGCATGCTGAGCGGCTAGGTTGGTGTCCTCAAAGAGGGTTACTAGATAGGCCTCGGCGGCTTCTTGAAGTGCATTCAAAGCAGAGCGTTTAAAACAAATCTTAGGCTGTGTGGTGTCAGTATGACCATAGCCGCCAGACTGTGCACATACATCCAGATCATGCGTGATCTTGTGCACTACTCTTACGATTGCCATCGTGGACACCAGAAGCTCTGTCGAGCCCTGATACTTTCGTATTTCGCGACGTACCACTGAGCCAGGATAGAACCAACGTAGCTTGGGTCCAGGTGCAACAACTGGCAGTAGACGACGTGATGTCGATCTGGATGCATTCACTGTGTTGAATGAGCACAGTAGTATGTGTGAAATATACGATGAGTGCATACATTCAGCGAGGCTCTTGGCTTGTCTCTTTGTGCGACCCATTTGATGATGGCAGTAGCGGATCAAGCCCCGTGGGGTCATGGATCCATGGGGTAAAACAAACAGTGACGTATATGTCTCTCTTCACACTGTGGTCTACTTCCTCTGCATCAATATAAAAAGTGCAAATGGTCAAATTTGGCACCGTTATGTAGTTCTTAGAGGGTATGGTGACACGGGTGTCTCATCGCTGACAGGCAAATGACGACGCTCCGATGCAGAAGCGAAGACGTGTCACTCGTCGAGTTACAGCCAACATTCCACTATGTCGTCCACAGGTAGGCGCGTGTGCTCCCATCTTTGAGTCGTAATCATTCCAAGTTACAGAAGTCTTGAGCAAACAACCAAAATCCAGCGCAACACTGAGTAAGGGTGCATCAGAAAATGGGATTCGCGTCCGTATTAACAGTATGCAGGCTTGCCTAGCTTATCGGAGATGTGGACAGAGGCTTCAACACCCCCTCCCGCAGCATATGACATCAAAGGTAGATTGAACATCTGTGGTAGATACACCTCCACTGATTGCCCAAGACCATCTCGACGATATCTCCTCTGTTGACTACTTTGAGGAGGTTTCTACTCCTCCAATGGAGCCTGTGCCCAACGACGCGCCAGAGACGGCTCTGGCGCATCCCAGCTGTGATGACAAGAACGGTGAAGAAGATGAGGACGGTGACCGTGAAGACGAGAACGATGAAAACGACCGTATACTCCGGCGATTCAACTTGTGTTTGGGCTCCCCTAGTCTGTTTCAACTGATGAAATTCGGGATGGATTGACGAGAGTTTATGGACATTCTCTTGAGTCCCAGGTCTGGATGGTGTCTAGACTGTCGCATGTTTCGTGGTGGGCCCAGGCACGGGAAAAGTGGCTGCACGGTCCAAGCGCCTTGCAAGAATACGGCCTTTTTCGAACGGCTAGCAGGCTTCCAAGCTACATTCAAGGCCACGCTGCAGCTCCAGGGGACCCCAGTCTGCCACTACTGCCTCTTCCAGTCCTGCAGCAATGGACACTATGGCAAACTCTGCCCCCACGTCAGTTCACTGGCAATGACGGCCTGCACCTACATGGCATTCCTTGTGTTTGCAACTGTTGAAGGCAGAGCTGTCGCTCGACAGGCATTCGGCATTGAGTGGGAGACCCTTGCCGAGGTTGATGTGTACTTTTGGTGGTTAGTTGTGCAAGTCACCGTGGAGATCCTGCGATTTCATGTCATGGTCTGTTCAGTCATGGGAGTGTTGGAGAAATGTCGCAAAGAGAATAAGGATTTGACTCTGTTGTAGATTCTGTATTCGCTTGCAATGTTTGTAAGAGTCAATGTGTGACATGCTGAGAAAGGGTGAACATAAGTTGGTGTTCATCTGACCCGTTCCTTGCCTTCGTGACGCATTTTCTGGACTGTTTTAGAGAAAGATGATTGACTTGACGCCACGTGTTTTGCATGATGGTCAAGGGCGAAGTCGTTCAAGGGGCACAAAATCGCGCCCTGGTTCTCTCCGTCTGAGTCCGTTTCCGTCATATCTGCGGGTGAGTTGTTTCGGCTGACTGGGCAAACATTCTCCTCTTCTGGAGCAGCTTCCTCTCCAAGACACCGTACATCATCGATCAAGCTGACCACCCAGTGACAGTAGTTGTTTAACGGGTAACATTGTCGTCCCTCCGAATCCAGTTTGTAATGGCCAGTCTGAAACGCTTCATGTTGCAAGATGAAACTATCGGGCTCGAGCATGTCTTCTAGCCAATGCTTATTGATTCACACAGATGAAGTAGGCTAAGATGGGCCCAAGGGCCTATAAATTATGCGGATTGTGACTGGCTACATACAACAATGAAGTACTACAAGTACATATAAGAAACTAGATATTAATAGAGGGAGTGGAGGATGAGGAAGCAGAAACAAAGACAGAACAAGCTAAACTGTGCACAGAAGCGAAATTAAGCTTGTAGGCTATAAAGAGTGAACTGGGAACACACCTGTGCACAGAATCCCAAAGGCAACACTATAGAGAAGCGATGGAGCAGGGAGGGATTAGATACTGTGCACAAGATAAGGCATCAACTCAAAGGATAAGGCATCAACTCGAAATCAAGTTGGGAGAGCATACCAGTGGCAAGGGATAGCAGTGAGAGATCGAGTTAGATCTAGCTATAGCAGATAGCAGGGAGGGCCAGAGGCTGTCCAAAGCGTATACTGGTGAGAGAGGCATCAGTTCCTGTGTGCAGAACTGGAGGGACACTGTGTGCAGACCTTGCAGAGCCAAAATGCGAAGATGAAGGCAGGAAGCAAGCTGCAGCACAGTGGGATCAAACTCGCAACTCTGGAGCGCCCTGGGCCCAGCATCAGCTGACAGACAGCTCTGGGTCCAGGCCAGATGATGACAGATTGATCCTTGAAAAGTGCGAAGTTACCCCATGTCACATGGATGAGAGATGGGTAACTTGACAGATGGCATCAGAAGTGGACTTCTGGAAATGATTGACAGATGCTGTCATGATTGACAGCTTCTGTGATCGGAGATGGCATCCCTAGATAGGGGAGATAGCCTTGAGGCTAGTAGGTCGGGAAAGGAAGTCAGTAGCATGAGGCTACATGTCCAAAAACAGAAATTACTCGCAAATGCATTTGAGCTCATTTGGAGAAAAGTTGTAACTACACAATGACATGATGGTGTAACATGTCCAAACTCATAGAATGGGTCCGGGACCTCATGAGGTACATGGGAGTACAAACAGCAACATGCTAACTATGCTCGATGTTGCGCGATTTGCGATTTATTGCCAAATGCTTTTGAGCTCATTTGGAGAAAGTTGACACAACACACTGTAAACATGGCTGCTCAATGCCAGACTGTGCTGAGGGGACCCAGACAGTCTGAGGGAGGTGGTGTGAGGTGCAGAGGCCTCTGAAAATGCTCCCTACCCTTGGAATCCGCTTTTACTTCGATCAAATCACGATATTTCCGACTGCCAAATCTCATCATGTTCTGTATGCCCCAGCCTCCCGGGTTTAGATCGGTAAACCCGATGAATGGCACACTGACTTGATGCTTAAATGCGGTCACTGATAAAAACAAGAAGCGACCCACTTGCAGGACAAAACCTCAAGCGTACACTTTGCGACCACCCTGAATGCCCTATCTGGCATGCCGCGCATCTGTCTCAGACTCAGTCAACTTGATATGGCATTGCTGTGAGACTGACTACCAGCACAACGACATTTTCCCTCTCGACGATGCCTTCAGAGGTAACACGATGAGCAGCGGACTGAAGGAAAGTTGAGTTTCGGAATTTGGACACTTGTCAGCATACCTTTGATTTGTAACCTAGGAGCGCTTTAGGCTGCGTGCCTTTGAATGCAACCTTTATCCTGGACTCGTTTGGGAGGACGACCGCAATTGTGGGATACAGAGCAATGCGACTGCCGCTATGAAGCACGAGAATGACGCCCTTGGGGCCATAGGCCTCGCCGTGGCTGAAGGGCATCTGTTGGCATCGTGTACTAGTCGTTACTTGCTTTCAAGAGAGAGGCACGTACCACCTGAAGCTCTTCCCTAGAGACTCCGCCAAGATGTACCCCGATGATGTTGACCATCTGGAAATTTTGCCTCAACTGAAGCCATTCAGAGATAAGACTGACAAACCCTGTTGAGATAGTTGTGGTAATTCTTCTTCAACTTGAAGATATGCAGGAGCAGATACAGAAGCTGTCTATAGGGAACGGATCATATCTCCAGTTGTCTGAGAGGACCAGCGCACTCACCTCCAACTGTTGACGTAGCTATCTGTCACGGACTGATAGATTTCTGCGATTACCGCCCAGAAAAGAGCTCTGCTATGAGACTGCTTCGGAAAGTATGTAGCTTGTTCTGGCAGTGGTGTGTCATCCCAATCTGCAATGGGCACACAAGGCGGAGCAGACGCTCTCCGCTTGAACTCGTCCATTACCATGCGCCTGAGATTGTCTGCCAGTTCTCGACGCTAGCCGCTCAGTATTGCAGTCACGTTGTTGAGCAAGATCGACGACATGCTCGTCGCCACGATTTTTGCGTGAAACTGTCCATCACTCTCATCCTATTCATAGCAGTACTTGACCGCCAGGTCGCCGCACTCTACCGCAAGTGTGCCGTTTTCTGCATTGTCTTCTGCTTTATACGCCTCGTCGTATTCTGCTATGTACGCCTCGTCATATTCTGTTTTGTATGCCTTGTCGTATGAGGGCGCTGCACATAGTCAGGATCAATGCCAATGAGCAAGCATAGAGGGTGCACCGGTGATCTCCTGGACCTCATCTTCGTCAAAAGCATACAATTCTGCGAACGGCAGTTCACGCAAAATTGCAGCTGCGCTATCTGACTTGAACATAGCAAAGATATGCGTGGGTCAGCACCAACCAGAGCAATGCTTTGAAGGGTGTGTGGCATACAAATGGTCGAACGATATGCCACGTACAACGTAGTCACTAATGACACCCTAGAAGTCGTGCAGGTCTTCTCATCGGACGCAGATTGCCCTTCCTTCCTTCCTTGTGGCAGCATAGTCGACAAGAACGTCGTTTGGGCTGAGAGACGCGTACATCTTGGCACGCAGGCGTATTCGGTGTACGTTCACCCAAGTCCAGAGACCAGTAGAGATCCATACGTGACCCTACGTCACCCACGTACACGTGTGCACTCAGAGTGCCCAATCCGTGAAGGGCCAAATAGAACAACCTTAATCTGATCATAGTGTCTCGAACTCATACTCAACAATCATGTGGCACACCGTACACCAAAGTGAGGCAAGTGAACTTTCTGGCAGAGCAAGCAAAAATCGGAAGGTGAGATTTATAGTCGCTTCTTCTCGAAGTCGCGATCTCATCATTTCCTTCAGCCCACTCTAATATAGAAGCATTTCAAGAGATGATCGTTGCCGTGTCTTATTCTCGAGGCTCATGAACGGAAGCACGGCAGGCTGTGGTCTTTTCTATGGCACTTCAGCACTTTCTATCCCATCTTCATTGTTAGCTCTATCACCACCACTACAAGCTCGATGCAGATGTCCTTCCACCAATCCATGTTCTATCCAGACCCCGCCACCCATCCGCATTGTGTTCAGGATGTCTCCATCGGAGTCACTGCGTCGTTCGATCCTCCTACCGGATGGACTATAACTACCTCCGCCGACGGGACATCGCGGTTCATGAATCATCTAACCCGTACCCATGAAACCAGTTGAACGTGCCCGTCCTACCAGACTGGCTGGATGGTCTGTACAGCACCTGACGGGCAGACCCTCTTTGTCAACTACGCCACTGGATGCTCCGTGTAACCTTCTTCTGCCGCCCCAGTCGTGCCAGCCTTCTGGACGCTGACCACCAGTCTAGAAGGCTATGTCTTCTTTGCCCACCTCGTCATTGGCCAAACCACCTGGCAGTACCCCACTGGGTCTGGTTTTTTCTGGATGCTATGCGCTGTTGACGGGAAGGTACAGTTTCAAAACGCACTCACGCAGAAATGCACCTCGGTCCTTCCGGAAGGTGTTGGTGCTCTTCCATCGAACTGGAAAACATGTATCAGTCGGGATGGATGGCCATTTCTGCTCACCCTCCGCGGTGACAAGTACGTACCACCGTTCCTCCATACTTCTCAGAGTTGCCCCCCACCTCCCATCGAACAACCCCCACATGTCTCGTCGCCCCCGCCTCCCATGGCCACCGAAAACCCGTGGGATATATATAGACGACGTCGCCGGTGCCCTGTTCGCGTCATGCCACCCCCAAGCGGTGCACCCATCTGGCGATTTCAATGGTCCAGGCTTGTCTCGTCTGCTACAACCTCCATCCATGCTCGAGCTTCTCAGACTCGTTGCCTGGATGGGAGGCCGTATGCCTAGTTTGTCTGCCGACCCAGCCAGGGCTGCCCTTGCCCCAGCTACCGCTTGACCCAGCTGTCGCCAATGCCAGTCAAGCTGTACTGCATGCACAATGCGAAAAAGCACGATCTGATGAGGAGGCCGAGAAACTTCAACAGATACTCATCTGACTATATCTTTTCATGCAGATATCTAATTTCCAAGCAGCAGTCGATAGAACAGATCATGGAGGTCATGATTTGCTAGGAGAACTGTGCAATTTGAGTCACAGAGCATGTGTTATGTTGCATTACAGCTTCACTGTAATATCTACTTATGTATAGGTCATGTACCCCATTGCCACCAGTGACCCACAGAATTCATAATTGCAGTACATTGCAGTAAAGAGGCAATTTTTTTATTCGATAAACACAAGCGAGTACATGAGACAGCAGATAACATGGAACAGTGACAGAACAGTGTGTAACTATGAAACAGGGAAAACTACATGAATAGCCTGAGAAAGTCTAGTTGACAAGGAGACGGTTGCAGACGAGTGCACCAGCTTTATAGTCAATGGCCTATTTGGGGGCACGGTCCAGTCAAACCAAAAGTCTGGAGCAACTGCTTCCACAGTGTTGGCCTGTCCTCCAAGGAGTCTATGAGCCCTGCTTCCACATGGTTATCTCTTGTGTGCACTCTCAAGTCTCCCTTGACTTTGAATCTGCTGGGGCAAACCTGCCAACAGAACGTAAGCACATGTATTACACTGGTTTGGGTGGATCTGACCGGACACTGAAAGGGCCGCTACTCTGAATGCACTACAGCCTAATCAGCAAGAGACTCGAAAGACACAAAAGTGCGACATACTCATAAGGTGAACTCATAGATTTCCAGGGGACATCTTACTGTAATAGTTACACTACGCCCACTGACAAACGGGCCTGACATGGGTGACGACATGTTCACTATGCTCCTCTGGTGGCGCAAAGGACATATTGCACTTTTTCCAGTAGCAGTAATGCTTTGTCGGCAAGTTCGAATGTTTATCGATGACACGTTTTTTCATTTGCGGATAAACTTTGAATCATTTGAGGCAACTCTGTCAACACAGTATAAGCATGATCATCAAGTGCCCGTGAACAGAGAGATCTAACATCAGCATTCACTCTGTATCGCACTCTGTATTCATTTCAAGAAGAGACATTGTAGGACATCAGTGTCTGACAAGAACTTCCCAGCAAAGTAGGAGCTGTGAACAATATGTTCGTTCTTGATGTCAAAGTACATGCAGTGAGACAGGTAGAGTCGGTTGCCATCAAACTTTTCATAGGGTTAGGAATTAGAATTCTTACTCTCTTACGATCATGTCCGCATGTACTGGATCTTATCCTGACGCATCCTTTAACTTCTCTGCCGCTGTCAACAGCTCATCTAAGATAAATGATCTGGTCGCTGAGATTCAAAATCTCTACAAGATTCTTGTTTAAACGCAGAGTTTGGTAGGGACTTTGATTGGTGAGGTACATCAGCTACTTGCAGAGGTGAAGAAGCAGAAAGCAGAGAGAATGAGGAAAGGCCGACAAGAAAGAGATACTCTTACTGAGCCAGATCAAGTGAACACGAGCAGCATCACCTCATAGAACAACAGCTATTTCGAACTGATCTCTATCTTGCAATCTCCCTCCTCCCTTCCAGCCTCTCTGACTTCTATGCAGCATGAGCGCTACAAGGCAGCTTTATCATCTACAAGCTGGCCCACATTCAAAGATTTTATCAAGACTGCCAACCATTCAAAGATTTTATCAAGACTGTCAACAATGACATCTTAGAATATCAAGAGCACGCCTAGTACTTGATGAAACTAATGATGTCAACCGTCTTCAAGTGTATTTCACTACATTTATTATTTGTTTACAGATGCACATGATCATATCACAAAGCTTCACAGATTGTCAGTTTCCATTCTTTGTAAGTAGGCCTCTGTATGCTCTGACTTTCAAGTTGACAGGTCTTGACCGTGTACCCTATCATTGAACATTAAACCTTAAGCGGCACTCAGAAAGCTCAAATAGGCTGAACTATAAGCAAACTCAGTGTTGGGCTAGATAACGATGAGCGTATGTGTTGTCATTGCATAGACGACTGGAACATTCATTCTCTTTTTCGGACCAAATATATGTTCCACGTCCCTGTTTTCTTGGACTGTTTCCTCACGGTGACAGATTGTCCATCAACGACGCTGTGAGACAGCTAACCTTGCATGACCTTTTCTGACACTGATAGTCACTAGTTCATGGAAGAAAACAGTGGCAGCAACGATCTTGTCGATCTGTGATGCAGTCTCGGGCCTTTTTTTTTTCTTTCCGCCTATCAACAAGTGACGTCTAGCATGATTTCAACTAGCTCCAGCTGGAAATTTTCCACCTTGACAAACACCAGACAATTCTGGAAATAATATGCACAATGGGTTGTGCCTTTCGCCTTCTATCTCATAATAAAAACAGGGTCTAGAAAGGACGCTCAGCAGCACTCGTGCACTTTCAAATTATCAGCTTCTCCTAGTGTGCCTTTATCGTCAACTCGAGGCCGACATCAAAAATCTTGAGCTAAAGACTTGGGTCACGTTTTACTGCAGAACTCCAGAGGCGTTCGCGGGTCACATCATCATCGAGCAGGCTGTACAGAGTGGCGCAGCAATGAAAGCAGACCTCGAGAGTAAGCACCTGCAGTGCTATACTGAACAGGAAGTCGCGCTCTTGTATTTTGGAGAATAGCTGTATGTTCGTCTATATTGTGCTAGCATTCCTCTGACAAGTGACACAGAAACCCTTAAGAGTCTTATTGAAAACCCAGTTATAAGGGGAGCTGATCGTGTATACTTCCAGGTTGACCTCCTCACGTCAGAAGTACGAAGTCTCGTTTATGGCTATCTGGAACAGCAGAACTGCGACAACGTCCACTTGGTATACTTGAGCTGGGAGTTGGACATTCCCAACAAAATAGCACCTCGTTATGAGTGAGACCTGGCCCAACACAATTGGGATTTTGAGGATCCATCTGGCAGCAATGCTCCAGACTCTATCATCTTGTACTCATATGCATTGCGAGATATTCATCTCAGTAGGCATTCATATCTCATTAAAGTTACTATGAAAAGAGGCGTCAGTCTGGTTTAGCCTCTTTCCTCAAACATCTTCACGTATCTCACAGAGGTGTTTATTGACAGTGTCCGCATCACTGGAACCTTTTGATTCTCTCTCACCACAAGATACCTATCGGCCATTTTCTGTAAGTTCGACAATTTACTGATACTGCAAAAGTGTCTATAAATGATGAAGCACCTGTTGTTCTTGAATCTCAGTCATTCAGCTGTTAAGTGCAGTCAGCTTGTAAGTCCAACTGCCTCAGACTGTATGCTTGACTATATTCTGTTGCAGGGCCTATCTATAGACACAGTCTTATGATGTCTGGCCTACCAGCCATTCTACTAAGAGCACCCCTACTCACTCACAGAATTGTTGAGGATTATCCATTTCAACATATTGCTGGAACTTCTCGCACAGCACTCTCATCTGACCATTGGCGAACACTCATAGTACGGGGTTTCACACTGCATGAAACATACAATATTTACGCTGAAAATATGATAAAAAAATGTAAAATTTATTTAGCATTTTTTCACTTAAACAATAATAAAAATATCATGAAATTGAGTAAAAATATGTTAAACATATACTATACTTTGGTAAATTCAAATATATTTAGCATATCTTCATTTCTTTTTATGATATTTTTATTATTATTTAGGTGAAAAAATGCTAAATAAATTTTACATTTTTTTATTATATTTTTAGCGTAAATATTGTATGTTTCATGCAGTGTCAGTTGTCTAGATTCGGATTCTGAAACTTGTCTCCTCTTATTTGTCTCCAGAGACGCTGTTGACCTTCACTAGCCTGATCAAGCTTGTCCTCAATTATACGTTTTCTTCTTTAGAGCCAAAGTTCACTCTGATGTGTCATACTAGTATCTCGCGTCAACCTCCTCATAAGATTATTAATCTTGCTGTCCATATTCCACTGCATGAAACATACAATATTTACGCCGGAAATATGATAAAAAAATGTAAAATTTATTTAGCATTTTTTCATCTGAAAAATGATAAAAATATCATAAAAAAAGGTGAAAATATGCTAAATATATTTGAATTTACTAAAGTATAGTATATATTTAGCATATATTTACTCAATTTTATGATATTTTTATCATTTTTTAAGTGAAAAAATGCTAAATAAATTTTACATTTTTTTATCATATTTCCGGCATAAATATTGTATGTTTCATGCAGTGTTCAAGTTGAGGATCAAGTGCGCATTAAGCAACCTTCTTCACATATTTTCTCTTCTTATGATATGAAAATGTCAGCATTCAAAGACCTTCTCTCTCTATATAAAGAATGACTCATATATTGCAAGACCTGATCATGACTTGTTATAGCAGTCAAGCTGGAGTGATTACGTCCAATGGACTTGCCTGCCCGCACCCATGCCTGCCTGACACACTGCATCTATCACTAATAACTTTTGGAACAGTGTCAAACTCTCTCAGCTCTTATACTATTCATTCAACCAAGAGGCCGCTGAGTATGCTAAGAAGGTTTACGCTTGTTTCGTCAATGTATTCTGTATGGCACTTAATAAGAAGCTACTCAAACACATGTTTATTACTTTTCTTGATGTTTCAAGAATGGCAGCGTACAAGCTTAGTTTGTGACAGTTTGCTGAGGACTTAGTGAACATGCTCAAGCAACATTCCAGCTGTGAGAGAAAGGTCTGCATGCTTGACAGTGGTTATTGCATTAATTGAAAAGAATTGTAGACATGTTGAAAGTATCAGTAGATGCTAGCTGTCTGTCTTATGGCGCTTCCGATGAATTGGAACTGAATGGTGCATCTGAGAAAGAGACAGTTTCCATATATAAAATAAGCTGCTTCCAAAATATTCATTACTTCTTGATTACCATCATCGCTCAATAAACTACTCTGACACAAATACAGAAGACAGTGAAACTGATTCGCAATTTGACAAGATGGATTAATTCATTGTAAGTATTGCCTTGACAGCAGATGAGTACCACACAATCGTCTCACATATGGGTCCTGTCTGACAATGATTCTCAGAAATGACCTTGTTGATCAGCGCCGTCTCAAAAGGTGACATGCAAGCTTGCGGAGTCAGGACAACTGTCAGTTACAGAATGTCATACGTATCAATGAAGATGACTAACGGGATGAAAAAGAAGGGTATTGGTCTGTAAGAAATTATGGCATATTACAAGAATGAGGAGAGAGGGAGACATCTTTTTCTGCCTCTGACTACAGTGTCATTTATTAGACACATCACAGTCTCAGCCCCAACTTTAAAAAGTCATCAAAGGACAAGTTAGGCACATGGTTTATTTTGGTTCTGAGACTGCCGGTTAATTTTCCTATACAGTCACTTGTCTTTAATAGTCACAAGTACGCTGATCATAGCAATAATATTTTTAGATAGCCGGAAAAGTTGTCGCTAGAACTGACTGCTATCAATCAACTCACATAGTCAATTACAACATCAGGCTCAAGCTTATCTAATGAGTTCATGAACACTATCATTCAGTGTGCCAATACTGGCTCATCAACCAAGCGACCCAGAACAACCTCACTGCATGAAACATACAATATTTACGCTGAAAATATGATAACAGCGTAAATATGATAAAGAAATATAAAATAAAATTTATTTAGTATTTTTTTATTTTAAAATTGATAAAAATATCATAAAATTAAGTAAAAATATGCTAAACATATACTATACTTTAGTACAAGTATATTTAGCATATTTTCATCTTTTTTAAAAATATTTTCATGATTTTTCAGGTGAAAAAATACTAAATAAATTTTATATTTTTTTATCATATTTCCGGTGTAAATATTATATATTTTATGCAGTGTCTCCTACTCTTCATTGACAAAAGTGTCCCGAAACGTCTTATTCAGAATTGCATTATTGCATTCATATCTGCGTTGACTCGACTAGTATACTCAAAGTTTGATATGCATATATTCTAATGTGAACTGACAGCACTTATTGAAGATTGTGTTGTTGAAGGTAGTGAAGTGATTATTCCAGATACTACGAGGACAATTTATGAAAGTGTTATCTTTGATTTCGCTATTATAACATTTGTATGCTTTCAAAAAAGTGTTTGATCCCTGGTATAAATTCTGTAAGAAGGAGTGTGCCTAATCAGGAAGTTACTCAGAGTTATAGTTGTCCGTCTAGTAAATGGAATGTTCTTTCGTGATCTTGTTACATATTAGAATGCCAGAATAAACATCAATCATATAACTTCAAGTTTTTGTCTCTCTTCGTTATTATATTAGATTTTTTCGAGAACATTGATCCCTTCAACAGCCTCAAATCTTCCGACGATCTCTTGAACAGCCTAATCTCAATCTTCGAGAAGGTGACAGAAATGCTCACAGCCATCTCTGTTCTGCCGAAGGATGCACCCATCAAAAGGCTCGCTGCACAAATAAAGCATCTCAAGAGTATTCAAAGCATTATTTTAAATCTCATTAAGGATTTTTAAGGAAAGTGTTGCTCTAAGTTCAGAAAGAAATGACAAGAAAAGGCAAAAAAGAAGGATGCCAAAAAGTTTGGCGAGCTGATGTGTTCATACATGCTACCAGATTACTGAACACGCTAAATCAAATTACAAGTCTACGATAGAGAAGCGGTTTCAGAAGCAGGTCATCTCTAATTGTCCATCCCGTCAGCTTTCTGCATCTAAGTTTCGCCGCATGCTCTCAGATTTCTCTTACACCAGTTGAACTATCTTGATCATTAAGAATGAGGCTATCAAAAGGCTTCTGTTTAGCTATAGTGCACCGGAATAGTTCTGGAGGACGCAGCTCATGAAACTGGCCGGCAGCCGCGAGACAATGCAAGAATTTTGCGCGCATGACAAGATGCTGCAAAAATTGAATAATGTGATAGAGTGACTTGTCGAAACGCATCAGGTAGATTGTTTGCCTGGATTTGAGCACATATATTCATGCATATATAGATTATCGTGAGTTATGTGAATTTGACACAAGCAGAGAGTTACATAAACTATGTAGTTCGCACAGTCGAGACACTGAGGCTCGCTCGCAAGTGGTCTCAAAGCGGAAAGCTGCCGGAAAGAAAGAGTTGAAAGAGCAAGATCATGCTGAAGTGTTTCCACAAGGAACACACTGATCTCACCCAGCGCTACCAAAACAACTTAACGGACAGTAACATTCTAACCCAGTATGAGACGGTGCTCAAAAAGTACCGGAAGACGCACTCAGAGTTGATGGAAAAGCAGTGCTGGCTTCTGCAAGTTTACGACAAGATAGGCATCCTTGTTTGTGTTGCAATATATTTGAGCGATGCATGATTATAGTTTGGACTGGCAATCCTCTTGAATCGTTTTTAGAACGTTAACTCTGTCACTTGACATTTCAAACGCTTCAAAGCTTTTGTACCTTTGATGAATCTTGTACTTGTGCATGACATTCGAATGAAAAATATGACACTAGTCTCAGAGTACAACTACTCGCTCTATGCAGATTCATTATATCGAGCACTTCACATTCTAACATCAAAAGAAGTTTCACTTTATGTGGAGAACTTCTTGATAACCAATCTTCCTAACTTAACTGACACTGTCAGCTATGTTTACAGATGAGGAATGAAAAACACTGCATGAAACATACAATATTTACATCGGAAATATGATAGAATCATGTAAAATTTATTTGAATTTTTTCACTTGAAAATTAATAAAAATATCGTAAAATTAAGAAAAATTATGCTAAACATATGTTATACTTTAGTATATTCAAGTATATTTAGCACATTTTCACCTCTTTTTATGATATTTTCATCATTTTTCAGATGAAAAAATGCTAAATAAATTTTACATTTTTTTATTATATTTCTGATGTAAATATTGTATGTTTCATGCAGTGAAAAGATAGAGAATAGGGACGCACTCATTGTATCACATTGAAATTACGTAGGATAAACTTTGATTGTATAACACATGCTAAAAATAAAACAGATTGTATATTATAATATAAGGAAATGAGTTTAAAAATACGGAATAAACAAGCATCAGCCTGTTATAAGCCACTAATTCTATTCGGGGTCCTGTTTTATTTAGATCAGTGTTAATTAGAAACTATAAGATTGTAAAATTGATCTTTTTGTAATACTCGTTCAGATTGAAGTTTTCTCATATTATTTCAAAGAAGTGTGCATCATCAATAAGAAATATACAGCTATTGGCGGGTGTCAACAAAATGAACTGTCCTCTCAATAGACACATCATTAACAAAAACATGATAAAAATACTCTTTTCTGATAATATACATTAAATGATGGTAACACTTTGAGTGAAAGATTGACTCATTAATATTAGGGAAACCCGTTATCACTACTTCATGATTATTTGAAAGACTGCATTCATTATATAAATGACATAAATGATCGTACAAGCATAAATATTCTTATCATATAATCAAATTACCGTTCTTAGAATTGAGAGTGATTAATTTCATGATGTGAAGAATAATAGCAGAAACGGTCATCATAATAAGCTGGATGAAACTGAAAATATTGACTAATTATAGTCACAAACTTTTAATAATGAATGTATTGTATTTTATGAGATTATGAGATAATTTGAGGTTCTTCATATCGTATCTGTAAACAATGAGCATTATATGCATAGCTTGATAAATTGTTGTAATATGGTAGATGATCATTATGAACATAAGTCTTAATATGATAAATACATGACAACAGACTGATTTTACGATATGTTTTAAACTTGCATACTGGCAAAATATCAAATTCTGTACTATTATGCTGACAGCTTTAAAAAAGAAAAAAAGAAGATATATTAAGAAAAGGTACTTTGAATATGTCTGTTAGTGTCAATATCACAAAACTACTCTAAAATGACTTAATATATAAAGAGTGCATGAACAGTAGTAATTAATGATAAATTTATAAAAACTATTTTTTACATACATATTGTACATACTAAAAAGTGACATGATCTTACATAAAAATCACTTGAGAATTATATCACATACTATTAAGTATTGTGAGTGTTTCGTTATAAAAGCTATTATCAGACAACTAATTAAGTTGTGAACACTTTTCTCTTTGCTATTGTGAGACATTTCATGATGCATAATGATGACAATCTCTTTCAGTGAGTTCTGATTCATTATCATATTAAATCTCATCTACAGGAGAATAAACATTGCATTTGTGTATTTTACTATAATATCTGAATTGCTTGACTTGACTGACGAAATCTTAAAGTTTCAAAATGTAAAAGACAGCAAGTCTATCAATAAGAATATCTTTCATAAATGAGTCTGATGTGTGACATTGTCTGTTAAATGCAATTGAAACATTTTGTCGCTGTTGACATTTCAGCTAAAAAGTATATTGAATATAAACAAGAGTTGTCTAAACTGGCATCTAATCTTCTAACACTGAACCATCTTTGAAATGACATAAGTCAACTGCTATTCAGAATTGACTGTGTGAGCAAATATAGTGAGTGATGCTCATTAACTTATATTTGTCATGTACAATCACACCTCAGCTTAATGAAGTTGTTAAACAATGTGTTAAACACTTTTAAAAATGTGAATTCAGTTAATTTGTCAATCTCAAGAATATAAGTAAATACAAAAGATAGCTCATATATGAGTGACTCTTCATTATACAGTAGATTTTAAGTTTTAGCTTTTAATTCTAATGTTGCTAATTTGATTGTAAGAACAGCTGGCATATGTAGGTACATTATAAAGGGGTAAAGTGACTGTTATGTTAAACTACTAGAATGTTATTTATTTAATATTACTGATTACATCATTCTATAATTCTTAATTAGATATTTGGGCATATTAGCAATGAGGGCATTCACTCATGTCACATTCAATGTGATATTTCTAATGCTGATGAAACGATCCCACTGCTAAATGCTGCCACTTTTCTGTTTTCAATAAATAGGCTCTTCAGCATGCTTATATACTAAAGACTCTTAAAAAAACTGAGCATATTCTTATAAATGTACTCATTATGTGTAAATGCATTATTCTAAAAAAAACATGAATATTTCCTTAATATACATATTTTCTATATGTACATTAATCAAATATAAGAATAGTGATTTATAAATTAGTTAATGGTGGGCCAGAAATCTTTTAAAGAAAAATGTGATTACATTATTGTTCTGTTTACTAGTAATATAGTAAGCTGCTTAAGAACAGACTTTATTTCATTTTTGTATTTATATAAAAGTTTAATATCATTCTGATATACTGTTATTAATAGTAATAGTGGATGATATCTGATTGATGTAATACTTAATTTGAAGAAATTGAATATTTCAAATATGATATACAGTTCACATTTGTTGATGATTTTCTTTCATGATGTAAGTCTCGATTGTAGAGATAGCTGAGTCTAGATGAGGACAATGAATGCATGAGTAATAATCCTCAGTCTGATGAGAGGAAAAAGCTATATTCTACCTAAACAAGGACAACGAACACGTGAGTAATCTATGAGACGAATCAGCTATATACAATGATGAAATAGAAGACACTCAGAATTCTCAGTCTGATGAAAGAGAAAGATTAAGGATTGCAAGGTAAGACAGATGACTATATACAAGCGAGAAGCAATGTAACTTAATCTGGGCAGAGAGATCGAGAGTGAGTAGAGTAAGATATGGGTATGTTACGATCACGAGCACGTGCACGATAAGAAGAAAGGAAGATCCTCCAATACATCTTCATTGCTGCGCACTAGCTATCAGGTTAAGGTACTGGTAATGCTTCTGGTGAAGGATAGGCGAGAGTGACTTCGTCAAGACATCAGCAGTCATATCCGCGGTAGAAACCCAATGGGTCTCAAAGAATTCCAAGAATAAGTGTTCGCGAATAAAGTGATATTTAATATCGATATGTTTCATCCAGGATGAATTATTGAGTGGTATACATGCGACGTCGAACGGTCCCTGGTTGTCACTGAGAACGGGGTAAGGGCGCGAAATAGGAAGAGAGTATGTTGAAAGGAAAAGACGAATACAGATGGCCTTCTTCATTATATGAGCACAAGACATATATTCAGACTTGGTGGACAAGAGAGCGGTAGTACGCTGTTTGGTGCTCAATCACAAGACGAGTGCCCCATAAAGGAAGAAGGCAAATCCAAAAACACTGTGACGGTCTAACTCGTCGGTAGCCCAGTCCGCATCTGAGAATGCAGAATTGGCACGAACAACCGTGTCGGGGCCAACTTCCTCCTGCAAAAGAGGTCCACCATATTTAAGGGCATGGGTGGGCGTACTAGCGAGGTATCACAGGACGGCTTTTGCAGTGACTAAGTGAACTCGCGTAGCACATGAATTGAAAGCGCCCAGTGCTATGACAGCATATGCGATATCTGGACGGGTGCATACGGCGAAGTAGAGGAGTAATCCCACTAGTCGTTGAAAGTGTTTGAGTATGTCGGTGTCGGCTACGTCGGATAAAGAGGTCGATTGTGCAGCTGGGATTTGGTGTATTTTATTACGGAGAGGTACTAGTGAAGTCTTTATGGTAAGCATATTATAAAAAGAAAGTAAATCGGAAACATAGCCTTTCTGGAAAAGCAACAGACAACGATTAGGACAATCGCAGATGATGGAGATACCCAAAAATGTCGAAACAGGTCCAAGATCCTTGACTTGGTATGATTTGTTGACTTCGTTGATGAACCAAGTGTAAAGCTCCGAGGAGTTAGTTGCGGCGAGGCCATCATTGACATGCAAGGAAAGTAGCATGAAAAGATCCGAACCGTCAGCTGGCATCGAAATATTTGGTGACAGTGAGGAGGACCAGCAGCCGTAAGACATGGCAGCATTCACAGAAGAGGAGAATATGTCTAGACGGCGGAGGGTGCCGGATAATTCAGTAAACCATTCGTGGCCTGATTGCTTGAGACCATATAGAGCGCAAAGGGCTCTAAGAACGGTAGAGGAATCAGAGTCGGAGAAATCTGGAATCTGGCGCATGTAGACCTCCTCCTTCAATTTGACGTTCAAGAAAGCTGTTTTGACATCGAAAGATCATAGTTTCAGGTTCTGCTGTGCTGTGTAAGCCAAAACGATCTGGATACTGGTTATTCTTGCAATGGGAGCAGTGGTTTCACCATAGTCCTCGAGACGCTGTTTGTGTCCCTGCGCAACGAGGCGAGCCTTCATATGAAGGATCTCGTTGGTAACCGGTGATGTGCAAGTTCGGAATAGACCTCTGAAAAAGAAGCTATCGTCTAACCACACTATCAATCCTTATCACAACTAACACTCCTTGTAAGGGAGCTGGGGTGCACAAAGGTTCGAGAGAACAAGGTGCTTTTGGGTAATGGAGAAATAGAGATGTATTCCGAACGTTGTAGTTAAACTACGAGTTGTTTTTGGGGGTGTAGGGATTCTGATCGAAATGATACAAGAAAACCTTGAAGTCGTAGGCCGAACCTCTTGACGTATGAAGACCTTAAACAGCGCGAGGCAATGTAGCTTCTACCTATCAAGTGCTCTGGTGTACAAGGACTTTGTCTTGGAATCGTCAGGCCGCTACCACAGGTTTTACGCCACTGGACTGCTAACGATAAGGACTCCTCCTTGCACTTAAACCAAACTTCTAGTGTCTTGCACCGGGACCAAAGGTTCCGAAAGGTGTCTCAGACGTTGACAACACTCGTTCAAACTCAACTTATTCCTCAAAGGGAAGTACTTCACGAAAGAGCGTGAGTGCAGGGCAGAACCACTTGCAAACCGGCCTTCTTGCGAATACAAGGTTCTAACACCAAGTAGATTCGTTGGTACTCGACTTGGTACGTCGGAATAAGGTTCTTTTGAGTCCTTCAAGGAGCTTGGCAACACCTGATGTCTTTAAATCTTGGAAAGGTCTTTGGGGTCTTTGGAAAGGTCTTTGGGGTACTTTGCAGAAATGAGTCGAAACTCGAGATAGATTCACTACAATGGCTGCGTCTGACTAGCGGCTACTGGGGGGGGATCTAAGCTACCGAAATATGGGTCCTTTGGCCCCTTTTATACTACTGGTGGACTCCTACTGAGTAAGCATCTATTCTAGGATCGGATACATCGGACATTCGAGTCATACAAGTACTGGTTTCTCATTGGCTATCCCTTGTCGAAACGACTGCGGGTAGAGCGCTTGGTCCTTTAGCCATATACGCCACCTTGGCAGTATGGTGCAATCCTTTCGTGCCAGGCACTCAAGGTCCGAGAAGGACTTTGTTCCTTTTGTATCTTTATGGTGCAAGGTCCTATGGACACCTGCTTTCTTGTGACTAGGTCGGATTGATAGCAGCAAGAACATCCTTTCGAGCGCGGACGCCACAGAGGAGTGCTTTCTTAAGGTGGTAATACACCCTTTTTTCGGGGTGGTCCTTGATCGTGGATCATGATCGATTGACATAGCGGAAGGCGTTGGTTCGGAGTCGGTGACAATTCCGAAGGTAATTCTCAAGAAGGGTATGACGTCCTTGAGCTATTTTGGGACCTTCCAGGTCTTAGGTTCCGACGTGCGCAGGTCCTGGGTCGCTCTGCCTGAGCAGCTTAGAGTCCTTTGGGACCTCCTTGAGTGCGAATGGTGATAGCACAAAGTCTGTAGTACAAGGTACATGCAAAGGTACAGAATCTTGAAAGAGATCCAACGCGCGGATAAGGATATTCGGACAAAGGTGATCGAAGGTTTCGATCGCGCCTGTCCTAATGGACTTATTAAGACGCCAGAACCTTGTCCTGGAGGCTTGCCCGCGTCAAGGCAGTAACTCCTGCGTGCTCTATCCTAGGTACTTGACTGGAGGTTCCTAAGGTCCTTGGGCTACTTAGGAATCGCAAAATTCCCTGTTTCTAGTACTGGAATAGTATCCTGCGTATCATCTCCCCTTGACTTATGAAATGTCGTCCCCGACATAGTCCTGGACAGTTCATAACCGTCATCCTGAATACCAGGTCATCGTGACAAAGTCCCCTTTTGGTTTCTGGCACCCAATGAACCCTCCTTTTGCCTGTCTTTATTCCACTATAAAAGGTTCTGGGACTTGTCCCCACACAAGTCCGAGTACTCCAAGTCGGCGTCAACGAGCAATACTGCCTGTGAAAATGTCAGTCAAGTCAAGACTAAGAAAGAAGACGAGCACGCACCAATGCTCGCAACCAGCCGCCGTGCGTCCTCCACGAGAGGGCGCAGAACACGAGTGTGTACTGGGCAATCTGAGTACAGTTGCACGGACGACAAGGGCAGTGGTGTAGCGAGTAGATTGAAGGATGTGTTTGACGGGAGGCGGGGCGGCGAGAAGGCCGAGTCGAGAGAGCCAAGGGAAAGGTCAGGCTGTGCCGAGCGACGTGTCGTTGATGGCGTCCGACGACATGCGGGTCGGACGCCCTGCATTGATGACAATGTTGCTATTCGAGGAGCGTGCACGCCTCGTTGATTCACTGATTGAAATGACGGTATAAGGGCTGCGCAGCTGCCATCTACGACGGTGGTAGCTGATAGACCGATGACGGCGCATGCCCGGGTGCGGTGTGGCTGCTGCCGCTGCCTGTTGTCGGTGGATGCTCGTTTACTGGCGATGAGCGCTGCTTGGGAATGTCCATGGTCGAGTCTCTCGGGAAATAAAGCTAGTCCGGAGGTGCGAGAATGGTCCCGTTCGTCTGGAGGGCCGCAACAGTAAGGAGTCAGCGCGTACTGCTGATTACTGTGCGCGGGCACGTACCACTTTTGTTGGTGAATGGTGCACGAGCTTGGCGTCTGGCACAGCATCGCCAACCAGCAAGTCAGAGTCCGTTACAAAATGAGCAGCACTCACGAGGAAGTAGCAGTGAGCACAGGCATTGTGGTATGTAGACGTGGGTGTAAGTGTGGATGCGGGTGTGGTGGTGGACATGGGTGTAGTGGAGGCAGACATTGTGGTAGTAGATAAGGAATAACTTCGGCACTAGCTTGTGGGCTAGAATGACGTCTTCCGAGCTTGGGATTTTGGGAATCCCAAGCTCAGAAGACGTCATTTTACCCTGACATTTTCGGTACACATATCAGCAACGATCATTCTTTTTTTGCTTTACACCATCACTTGTCCATTCTGCGGGTTGTTCTCGCTCAATGGCTCCCCTCCTTCGCGGCTCTTCTTCTGGAAGTCGGCGGTCACTTTCCTCGTCCCCGAGACAGCAGCCTACACCACTACCCAGACCAGTCTTGAACCCAACACCCTCGGTCTCAACTCTTCCCCGCCCAATGACCGTACCCCCATCAGATGGGGAGTTGGTGTCCATTGTAAACCGCGACCCTGCCTTTCCGCAAGTCTACAAAGTCGACACACACGACCAACGTCCGCCAAACCACTCAGGTCCAATCTATGTCTTGTACGGCGATTTCACCAAGGAGGGTATGCTTGAGCTGCTCTTGAAGGTCGGCTCTTTTAACCCTTACGATGCAAAAGGTAAGTTTGTTCTGTCAATGTTTGATTTATTCCTAACTCCTTGCAAGGAATGCTTCTCCTCGATCCAGACGACGAGCCAATACTCTTCATGCGAAATAAGTGCGGCGACCCAACAACACCCGACATCCTCAAGTCATGGGGAATGCCTGCCTGAGTTGTCCATGGCCATTCTCGATATCAAACTCATCATCTGCAGGACGTCCTTTACCAAAGAGCAACAAGATGCTCGTGCTGCAACACGGGACTGGATTCTTGGGGACAAGGACAAGTTGACAGGGTCTGCGCCAACTGATCAAAGCGAGCGAACAGGTGGTGCTCATTGGAAGCGTAGCTTGCGAGTCAACCCCTTGAAGGAAGGAACTCGGGCCTATACTGTTAGTCTGAATCTGCAGCATCAGAGGAAGCTTGCAGGACCAACACGAGGGCTCAAGGATGCTATCAGTGATGTAGACGGTAATATCGCAGGTCGCCAGCAGTTTCTCAAGGTCTGCCGCTAAATGTCTTGAATTACATGTTATTAACTTGAAGTATAGACCATTGCAGACACTTCAATGACTGCTTTGCGCCGCGTACTACCACAGGAAATCCTTCAAATCATTGAAAATCAGGCTGATCTAGTAAACATGCCTCGCATTGGCTATTACGGAAACTTTTGCTCGCCTGCCTTCCAGATCAATCTTGCGGGTGGCGTTACTCGTATCTTTGGTATGCTGCCAGTCTTGTATTCACCATGCCCAGCTTGACCTTATTTCAGCTTTCCAGGCCATCGCACAGTTAGGCTCTTTTGGAGGCATACATCTTGATGGTTTTGATGCTCCTGCGGGAACTACTATCATCAATACCCTGTCTGACAATGATGACCGTATCGAACAACAACTATTTTTCATTATGGAACTCGGTGTGGCATGGATTCTCAAGCCTGGCTCGTCGACCTGTTTCTCTGGTCTTCATATGCATGGTGGCTCAGCCCCCGTGTACAAAGACAGCGCCTCGGTGACTCCACCTTACACTTGAGTCACTGCTATCGCATACTGCCCCCTTCACTTTTTCGAAGGGTCATCATCTTGGGCGTTCGCCTCTGATCATACAGGCGGATTGCAGCGTCTGCCTCTGGAGATGCAAACCTTGGGCTCTCAGCGGTACTTTGACAACCGCGCCGATACCAATCACCCCAATATGCTGGCAGATGCACACGCTATCATGGACCGTCAGTCATATCTCGACTATATTGCTAGAAGCTTCTCCCAAATGGTTTCATTCTATCTCTTACAATCACCTGCATCACTCGGTATGTGATTCGACAGAAATCAGTTCATCTCAAGCTTTTCTGTCATGTCTGACGAAGAACATATTCTCGCTCAACCGACGGAGCTTGGCCCGGGTTGGGCTTCCATTGAATGTCAGCCAGGTTTGATCAGACATATCACACCGGCACCACCTTCATCGTCAACCTTATCACCGACTCCGGCATACAATCTCGCTATGATGAAGCAGGCCTCTGATGATCCGGCGCTTCAGCATCTGCCATTTGGCAATCCACGCCTTGATGGTTCGGTCACTGATGCATACAACAATCTTGCACAAACTAATGCCAATTCGATCCCTATCTGTGCCGCTGTTCAGACGTCCGAAGGGCCTATTGGCGGACATCCACAACGTAGACAAGGTAAGCATCACTCCCGATATACTCTGAATATGTATGCTCATATGTTTCTCAAGCCTTTTTCAAGAAGATTCGAGCTGGAGAAACCATTGACGAGGAGCCAAGAGCAAAGCGTACCAAAGTAGTTCGTGAGGAGAATCCGAACCCATCACAGAGCACCCGCTCAAAAACACGGAAGAAAGGTCCGAACTTTTTTAGACAGTTGTATCATGAAGACCGATTGTAGTGTTACAGATACCTCAATTCTACTCACCGATCTCTCTCTTCGTAACATGAAAGATGTCTGTGCAAACATTCGCCGGTATACCAAACGCATTGTTGGGGAGGATGCTTCTGCTTGGAGGTCGTTCTTCGAAGAGGATAATGCTACTATTGATCTCACAAGCCAGAATGTCATCAGCTTAGCAGCACATTCCCGTTGGGCAGCTGGACGTCGAAATGCGACCGACATTACTCTCCGTATCCAGAATCAGAATTTCATGCTTCAAAACATGATACTTTGGAAGTGGCTTGATCAAGAAGCCACTTTCGCCTCGCAGGGCAAAGTCAATCACTGGCTGTTGGCTCTATACGTTGCAGTGGACGATGAGCTCAAGTTTGGTGCCAGAGGATCGACAATAACGTGGACCTCAGTCAAGTACCTCCCGACCTATACCATACCGAAAAACCACCAAACTTACTCGATGAAATTGTCTGTGAAGCGAATGTTTGCTCCGACACCCGAACTCGTTATTAAGCATGTCTGTCGCATTGTCTCTTTCTGGCTTCACTTCCCCACAACCTATGATATTGAGCGTTCTCAAGCAGAGCTTGTGTTTCATCTTGTGTTGAAGCAATCGTCAGCTGTACTGCTTCTACATTCTATTTGGGAGGCCTGTTCGCACATGCGTCGGGATATCTTCGGAGACACAGGTGATCATAAACCAAGTCACACTGCTATCGCGACATGGTGTCAGAACGTCTTGCAAGATGCAAGTCCCAATGTCTTAGAAGTGTTGAAGAGAATTGAATGTAGCGTCGATGTGTGGCGAACACTGGAGGAACGATATCTACCCACAAAGGTGTCCGATCTACTAGCACATCGTGCCGACAAAGATGGTCACTGGCTTCACAGTGATATGGTATCAGACCGAGTAGAACGGTTCGAATCAGAGGAGCCACATATCTTGTACCTCAACCGATCCGCTCAGAACGCTCCAACCTCCAATCCAGTCACGCGATCGCATTCAAATAGCTTGTCTACTATCACTAATCAATCCTCTGGTTCAGGTGCACAACTGCATATGAACACTTCACCTACTACAACACGGCAGACTTCCAAGCTGTCACCAACCATTCAGCACAAACTCATACGCTTGCTGGACATGCTCAAGCCCCTCTTTCCTCTAATTGAGGATCCAGACTATTTTGTCCCCCATGTATCATCTACAAAACACAACAAAACAGATCTTGAACTGTTCCATCTTGCCCATCATCGTTATGTGGAGCATGTACGCCATCTCTCCGATAAACAACTTCCGTGGCGTGACCTTGCTTCTTCGCGGAGAATTGTCCTCAGTGGAACAGGGCCATACTCTGCTCAGCATCTATACACTTGTGCCGGTCTTTTCAGTGCTCTCATTTATCGTGGTGTCACTCACAACTCCGACTTCCTTCGCGAAATCAAGCAGAGTTTCTTTAAAGATCTTGGGGCATGGCAGCACATCTATTCATCACTCGATTTCAAGTTTGACCAAATTGACGACAAGGTTGAACGCCTCAAAGCAAAGAAGAATTTCTTCTGTTTTGGATCAGCATATGGACAATGGACTCGTAGAGACCCCGACAACATATCCATATACGAAACTCTTATGGCTGAGCCTGATAACTCACAATGGTTGCTTGATCACGAGTTTCCCACCTTCAAGACTGTTTTTCACAAAATGCTAGTATTTCCTGGTATTGGTGCTCTTCAAGCATTGGTCCTCGCGGGGGACTATGCTATGGCTGGTGCGGCACAGTTTCCCACAACGGATGAACTCGCCGAGTTGATCATCAACGACTTGAAGGGAAAGGGAGCCATGAAGGGTCTTACACAAGGGATTGGCTTCTCATGTACAACACAAGCTGAAGTCAGAGATGCGTTAGAGACTGTTCATAGTTTCCTTAGGGACTCTATTCCGAAACATCTACACGATCAGATTCCATTCAATATCTTAATCACAGAGCATATCCTTTGTAAAATTCATCAATTAGATACTGTAGATTACCGCAAACTGGAAGAGGCACTTAGTCGCCTTACTCTAGCTGACCGTGCCCTTACATATGCTACTTACCTACCTGAGCCTTTATTTCTACTGAGTGATAGCGACACGGAATAAATTGATCATGTGATAGTCACGTGATTTGAATTATTCCCAAAAAGGTACTTTCTTCACAGTCTTGACACTGACAGCGACAGTCTTCTCGACTCTTCACATTTGCTGCCATGAAAAACTCGATTCCCAGAAGACTCTACGCCTTTCTCTTTCCCTCCTTCACCACCTTGTCCCAGTTTGCAGGTTGATCTTGCTCACTGTTGGAGTCCGACATGCCGGCACCTCCTTATACCCAATGCGAATGTCGTGGACTCTGTGGCATGCGTATCTCTATTTTTGTCCAGGAGAACCCATATGAACGCGTAATACAGGTCGAAAATAGTCTCTGTGCGTGTACGTGTCCCGTCGCAGTACATATCGAGCAGCCACACCTTCCACCACGCTGGTATGTTACAGGTGGATGTGCTTTCCTGAATGTATGTTCATACTTCATTTGTCAGATCTTGTCTGACTCCTAGCTTTTAGAAGCTTTTGCAGAGTTATACAGCTGTGTGTGTGCACGACGGTTGCGGGCGCCCATATTTTGCGCATAGTGAAACTCGTGTCTCTGCTTCCTCCTCAATCCCTTCCCTTTCTGCTCCCCCGACACCTTCTGTCCCTACTCTTGTCGGAGTCCCAGCGCATACCTCCATCTCTGCACCCATCTTAGGTTCTTCGAATATTGGAGTATCGCCATTCATCCCCACTCCGTATCAGGATAATGCACGTCGTGAGGCTGGGCGTAACCGCCCTGATCTCCAACGAAATACACCATTAGGAATCTCGACTGCCAGTCCCTTCCATGCACCGATGTTAACAGCTGCTTTCCCTCGAACCTCTGCTGCACCCTCAGGATCCTCCTCTCGTGGTAGTGGTGCACGAACGCCTACTTCCCTCATTAATATTTCACGAATTGAATGACAATATCGTATCGTAATCTCAGGGCGTAATTTACAAAGCTATAGTGCCAAGAATTCGTTACACGCCCCAGATGTTGACCGGCATGAACGCATGTATAATCAAGCCGTCGACTTGGGATTGGGTTTTACTTGGAGCGTTACCTCAATGGGACAAGAAGTTGTCTCTGATCGACTGAATGAGCGGGTGAATCAGCATCTGACCGAGCATGGACTTGCCTATACCCACCTGTCACCCGAGATGCTGCTCAACATACCAGAACAAAAACGCTCTCTCTACTGGGAGATTGCTCTTCCCACTCGTGCTGCCACTGCTCTCATGAAAACTGACCCAGTACTACACAACACAGAGACAGAATTTCTCAATTATTCGGCACTGGAAACAGGCCTATCAAAATATCATGGGCACAAGCCTTCATTTTACTTGGTAGTGATTGTACCCCGTTATACGTCTTTAGTTGGGCCCTACCTAGGACAGGGTATGCATGCATGTTTGACGGAACGCCTTTGGTCAGGCTTTCAGACTCGAGACCTTCAAGAGGTTCCAGATACAGATATAGCTTGTTGGGTCGATTGCACGGATACCACACTCCCTGTCACAACCAATACTACAACTTCCCCCGGACAAAGAATTGCAACGGAAAGCAGTCGTCCGCGGCGCTCCCGTCACCTTGCATCTTCTCCGCCTGCTTCACCGACTCCAGCTCCAGCTGCTAGTTCCTTTCGTTTATCATTGACCGAACCTTCCGAAGACCATAACATGGTCGATGTTGTATCTTCCTCTGCCGCCAATGCACCAACCTCTACATCTACAGACGTCACACTTGACGCATCTTTTCCTTCCGCCATACGCCAGTCCTCACCTGTAGTACGCCCGTCTTCCCCTGAACCTTTAATGCTCACTGTCAGTCCATTTTCTACATCTCCTCCTGTGATACCGGCAGCTGATCTGTTCACTTCCGAAGGAGTCGAGATCATAGACATTGATGCTTCAATGGACATCGATACAGACTTAGATATGACAACGCACTCAAATGATGGGATATACGAGTTTATTGTGAATGACGACGGCACTATGAAGGCGACAGATATGACAAATTCATCTACAAGTAGTGTACAGTCCGGGTCGGGTCCGGGTGCCAAAGAAGTGACCCAACCCGGACCCGGCAAAACCCGGCACCCGAGGTCCCGGGTCCGGGTCTGAACCGGGTCAGTGGCCGGGTTTTGACCGTTTGTGCTCTAGCACGGTCCCACATGCTGAGATCAACTTGAACCCAGGTATCAATCTGTTTGTCTTGATGAGGACTACAATATTGCCTCTTAGACCATGTAAAACGGTGCACATATGCCCGAGATATCAATAAATTACGCATTTTCAGAGATTTATTAGCATTGTTTGGGATATAACATGGTACCCTGAACTCTGGAGGCATCGGACCCATATACCGAAATGTTCGTCCCATTAACCACTACAGTTTCGGTCTCCTGATCATGTAATATAGTGCTGATCTGATTGAGATATGAATATATTACAGCAAAACAGACCAGTAAAAATACAAACTATATTCATATCTTGCTCAAATTAGCACCATTTCTCATGATCAAAAAACCAAAACTGTACTACTCAATGAGACAATTTGAATGGTATATGGGTTGATGGGGTTATGGGTCTTGTATGCCTCAGAATTTCAGTGCGTGCACCTAAAATCAATTAAATCCGGGTCTATCCGGGTTCCCGGGTTGACCTCGGGTCCTCAGATCATGACCCGTACCCGGCCCGAGTCACACCCGGACCCGAGACCCGGCCAAACCCGGCTGACCCGGGCTATTCACTATCTACAAGCATTGAAACTTTGCAGGCGTGGGATCGGTGGCGCACTTGTTTCTCTCATCATGGAGACATGTCCATCAGTGGTTCTACGATTCCCATAGTAGTGGACTTTCTCTACAATACTTTATATGCTTTTGCAAATAATCTTAGATTTCCCCTAAATACGTCTGGCGCTGCTATTCGGGACTTCACGAGTGAGAATATTGCTCTACCTGGGATCCGTTGGGCTGTTGGAGATGCCATTGGCAATGGCGTTCAAAAGACAGTTACCGCTATGCTTCTCAAAAAGGTCGTCAAACATCGGCTATGGACACCGCTCGTGACTGAAGTCTACATCCTCGATTGTATCAATATACCACTATCCTCGATTGACCGGCAAACACTTCGGACTGCGGGGCTCATCATTCAGCTTGCTCTCCGATGGGGATTGGACATCCTGCCTGTATCACCTTTCCTTGTTCATTATCTTCTAACTGGCTGTCATGACGAGGATGCATACAGTATGATTGCTCCTCTACTTGATCGTGGCCTCAATGATCGACTGAAGGCATCGTGGCCGCCGGTTTTGGAACAGCATCCAATCTCGGGAGTCATGACCTATCTGCAGACGTCGGCGCCAGTTATTGCAGCAGGGGAATATTGTGCAGTGACTGTCAGTTCAACCTTTCCAGATCTCTGAAAACTCTACTGACATTTCTTTCAGGTTTCTGATCTCTTAGAAATGGATGCAACGCAGAAGGCAGATATGGAAAAGTCAATCTGGAGAGGAACTCTATATGCATCGGATCCTCAAGGAAACAGTCACCTGAATGCTCGCCTTGCTGCTATCCGTGATGGCTTCGATCTCCCACTTACCGATGATAAAACACTTCGTCAAATCGCTAAAGGCTATGACGATACCAAGATTATTTGTCATCTCATCCGCGGACGAAGAGATGCAACGGTCGATAAAATCATGGACAACTTTGTCTACGAATCTCAGGAGCCTCACGGATCGCCCAAATGGAGTCTAGAGGAGAAATGGATCTGTTCACTGCAGAGATGGCTGGAGGTAGACCCATCGACACGAATAGAGCGATTCCTGGTCGGCATAGCAGGAACTTTCTACTTTGACCCAGATACAAAGTACAAAGTATGGTTCTACTTTCATAATTTTGTATTCGTTACTGACGGTACTATACACAGATTCTATTCATGAACTCAGAAGCCGCAGCAAATAAGCCGAAACTTCTTCTTTCCGGTATACATTTGCATGTGTGTTGGACGCAGATAGACGTATTGACGGACACAACGGCCTGGATACAGATGATGAATTCCGACAATGATGCTATCGATGCTGCCACCTTTGAACTTTTCGACTATAATATGCAATTAGAGTTTACAGCGTTGTGATTATTTATACGTACATGTTATTTTACCTACAGCTCAAGAACCTGCTTACGACTTGCTTGCCTCAGATAGATTATAGCTTATAATATTCTAGTATATTTCAACTATGCCAAATACGATCTGCTTCAGCCAATGCCTCCCTCCATATAACAATGCGGTGATTAAAGTCTGGAGTGTGACAATGTGGCAGTGCCTCTAGGAAGGTTTCCAGCTGCATGACTTGTTCCATGGAGAATGGACAACGAACATCTGAAACTTCAACATGGGCTAGGTGTTCGGGTTGGTTTGCAACAAAAGGATCGGTCGTGTCTTCGGACACATTATTCTCCCGAAAGTGAGTATGAATACCGGTGATATCAAGATCGTCCCAGTCTACACCATAGCCAGCATCATCACCATCTTAAAGACTGGGATCTTCCGACGAGACTGGTGCAAATCCACCGCGGACTCCCTGGGTGATCATTCCGTGTGTGTACTTCCAGATTGGTGTACGATGGGCTTCCACACGACTCGAGATGATGTCATTGTTCCAGACATCAGCCCATCGCGCTAGGTCCATGTTGAGATCCGGCAGAAATACGAAATGAATCAGCCAGATGTGAACCTCAATCTTGGGATTGAGCAGTTGGGCTGTTTCGAGTTGACGGAAAAAATCTTTCCATCCTTTGCCTGTACCTACAACATTGATTCAAGCTTGTGCAATATCGTCGACTGAGGGATCTTCCCGACCTCTTGTGACATCGACCCAAAGTCTTTCGATGCGAATGTTATGTACTGACCTGATTTGTACGGATCAAAAAGACTCTGATAGACTCAAATAGTGACATACCGGCCAAAGATATATGATCTGTGATCAGTGCCTCGTGCCATTTCCATCTGGCGGGCGACATATAGGTTCTCTGTTCCGTGATCTCCCCAAACACAGCTTGGATAGCCAAATTGCTCAACAATCTCATGGAAAAGATCCAAGACGGTTGTGGCCCGGTTGTTGTTACTGATCCGAATACCAAGAACAAGACGAGAGTAACCATCTACAAATGCATGAATCACCATCTTCCAACGGATCAATCCTTATGAAAGTAGTGAGTAGTCAATCATTATGGATAAGAGATCAAACTTACCATGCTGGCCATCGTGATGTCAAAGACTGTTTGGACCGGGAACTGAGTAGGCCTGTCGGCTGATTCTTCGAGTAGCAAATGTGCGCGTAGATGGCCCAATGACACGAGCGTACGAGTCCAGGATATGCTGCTGGGGTACACGCTCTCCAATCGATATGAGGTAGCCATCAACCATTCGACGACCAAAAGACGGGAATTGGTGATAGATTTGTGTGACAAGACGGTCTAATTCTTCATCGGTGAATACCGACAAGTCAGAAGAACGTCCTGGCTGGTATGTGATAATCACAGTGCCATCAGACAGAGTGGATGTTTGTGCAACCGGTGGACCTGGGGGAGAAATCCCATAATCAATACGCCGGCGACGGATAATGCGAGCTGCACAACTGTATCATGCTGCAAGGTCCACATTCGTGGTACGGCCATGTGCCAGAGTTCGAAGATCATCTGAGGGAATTGCAATAGCTGGGCGGCCTGCCCTGCCCGTATAGATATACTCTCGCTCAATTGCCGCAGAAGGCGCATTTGGTGGGTCAGCTGAAATCGCCAATGCAGTGTCAAGGCACTCAAGCATGGATGCAATGCTTGATTGCATCAACTGATATGTCGCTGGATTGATAGCTTGTGCAGCCTTCACAAAGGTCAGAGAATGCAGTTACGGTGAACTGAAACTTACCCAAGCATTGGCAACATGACCTATAAACTCCTCACAGCGTCTGCGCTGAAAGATAATAAGCCTGCTGTCACCAATTTGACGAGTCAGGGCATCAGAAACACTTATCTTGAGTGTCTCAAAGGCAATGCAGAGGTTGTCAGCAAGGGATACAGCGGGTTGTGCCATTGTTCGATAACGCAGTGGGGCAGTGGCACTTATATGTGCACGGCACTCCTCCCCCCCGGACAAATTGCGCCCAATGGCACATATCGCTTGAGGCTTACAAGCTTAGGTAGATCCGACACAGAGGCTGCAGCCCAATGGCATAATAGACGTGGTGAGCTATCTACAGTGGTGTGGAGCAAGACCCGTCCGACAAGCAGAGCCACCAAGCAAGCAAGTCGCGTCAGAGCGAGGAAGGCACGTGCATGGTGAGAAAGGCACGTGAGCAGTCTGTAACACTGGGCTGTTGACAAAGCGATGGTGTCGAGACCCTATAATTTTGTCCGGCGGGGACCTTCATACTTCATGACAACTTTTATTATCTCAGACTATCTCAAATCATTTGCTAACCACAATTCAGATCCCTCATAAATGTATATTATCATAATTGAGTTAGGTCAATATGGACTCAGTTTACTCGTGTTCATTGTGAGCATATTCTTCTAGAGTCCAGATGCTACCTGTCAGAAAACACTATCATGAGATCAACAAAGTACTTGCAAGATTTTGTCTCAGCATAGCATGGAAACTCATCAATTTTTTTGAGGTATACTAGTATATCTTTGACGCTCATGATAATCTAACCTATTATACAGTTTCTAATATGCTATTATTGAGAGCGACTAAAACACATTTCTGCCACAAAGATGAAGACCAACGTTTCTATCAGAATCAAAGAGTTTGTAGAAACCTGTCAGACTATCCATACACATGAGTGTGAGTCATTAAAGTGACTCGCTTTTATCATTCTGCTCTTAGATCTTGAGTCTTGTCCTGATGGACCAGATGAGATTTAGTATCTGAAGCCTATTATTCCCAATGCATATTCCTACTAGTTTTAATCCTTTTTCAATTTCAGGATAAATCAAGACACTTTGAAGAAACGGTCATTCGCATTTACACAATCATCTGTCTCCCAAAATTTCTTGTCACAAGCGTCTATGCTTCTAGCTGATTCCCATTTTGCTTGTGTAGAAGCTTTTGGTCAGAGAATCTGAAAATGGAAAATTCTGATAGAGTAATTACGAATTTAGTGGCCTCATTCTGTATCTAAAGTATGACAAAACTTTCTGAAAGACACTGATCCGGATTCCCATTCAAAAAATAATGGGTTGCTGCACACTTGATATATTTCTATCTTGACTTGAACGTCTATTCTTGCATAAAGTTGATAAGACCTATCATTCAAATCATAATCAGGATAATAACATTCATCAAAGGAAAAACTAGAAGCTTATATGCAAGCACTTAGATAGCTTGATCAACATAATACATGTTGCAGGATAGGATAAAACTCTAGAGATAGACCATCAAGGTAGATGATTGTATAAATTACCCAAAAGATCTTTTTGATCAAGATTGCATGTGATTCTGAATTTCTTATATCATAACCACCATAAACGAACGCAAACACATTGAATAATTCCTAGCTTATTATCATACTCTAGTTAATGAGACATATTTCATTATCACTTTCTTTTTCAATGCAGAGATGACTGCTATTGAGCGCTCTTCTCACCAGCTACATGCAATCTGTACTATTATTCTCTTCATTTATAATATCTATATCTCTCAGAAGAACATAGATGCTATGTTGGAGACTGTAGATGCTCATCTCTGTAATTTGGAAGATTTCCTGGACTATCCACCACTTCCACTTGTCAATTATATTCCCCGCCATTATTCTGATCTTCCAAGATGCCCTGCATATGCATTAGATCTGGAGCAAATCTGTCTTCTCCATGAGCTTGTGGAAACATGAGAAAATATAGCAAAGGCATATGATGTCGATTGCAAAATCATTTTTGCTATTTGCAGTATGTAGGCCTCAATCTTCCCTACAAAAAGTTCATCGTAATTTTTAATAACGATCTAGATGAGCTTGTCTCTCAGTTCTCCAGCAACTATCCATTCATAAGCTTTAAGATCTTGAGAGATTATCTGAAGTCTATGAACATTCATTTGCCTCAACATCAAATTTAGAAAAGCTTGAGGTATGTCGATGTACTGAGGATCTTCTCAAGATTTATTCATAGCTTTTTAATAATCTCTGATTTACATCTTGCCTAGATGACATAACATTATCAAATGTCGAATATATAAAGTCTATGGATCAAATGTGCTTTGGCATCAGGATGGCTATAAGAAGCTGAAGTTCTAGAGCTTCTGGGTCCATGAATGTGTCGATGGACACTCTTGCCTTATTGTCTATATAGAGTGCCATTCAAACAAGTGCGCTAATATGATTACTCAGTGTTTCTTAGCTGACGCTGAAATGCTTAGTTGGCCCAGTCGTATTCGCAGTGATTACAGAACTGAAAATAATGACATCGCAAATGCCATGAACTTTCGATGAAGAGAGGCACATTGTGCATATATTCGTGGACAGTGACTCTATGCACATATTCTATATTTTCTTTGCTCACAGATTATTCAGATCTATGCATAATGTCTGAATTGAACATATATGAGTTGACATATAGAAAGACTGTCTGGAAAGCTTCCGCCAGATTTTTCTGTATCTGGAGAAAGACGAGCTTTGGGTGAAAGAGAATCTCATCCATGGTATCTGTCTATTCCTGGTATTTCAGCCTTGCATCCAGTTCTCTCTCAACGAGGCAAAACACGCATGGAACCATCACAAGATTCATACAGCTCACTACAAGTCTCCAGTCGCAATGTATGAGCTCAGCTGTCAGCAGCTGATCAATCACAGAGTCTGGTTGGGGGATGTGGAAGACAACATTACCTGTGTTGACGGGTACTATGGTGTGAAAGGTACAAACAATGCAGGTGTTGAGATTCCTACCGACCATTCCGACAAGACTATATTGTTGAACAAAAATGAGGATATTGAGGAGGTTGGTGCCATGCTTGAGGCAAAGGGCTTTGATGTGAAGCACGAGGATGAGAACTGGGGTATCAATAGTATTGTGAAGCTGTTATCATAATAGAAATCTTACTTAATGATGATGCATAAGTACTTATGTCTATTTGGGTGTTCCATGTCTAAGTACTTATACATATACATCAGATTAGAACACAACCAAAAGACGCTGGAAAGTCAGACACTAGGAAGTCAGATACCCAAAAGTCAGACATGTTCAAAAGTCAGACCTTAAAGTCAGACCGCAAAGCTCAGATGCACAGAAATAGTAAAAACCTCAAAAGTCAGACCCCCAAAACCTCAAAAGTGAAGATGAAAACCTTAAACTTGAATTTTGTTCCATTATTACATCAATACAGACACACAGAAATAGTGCAAACCTCACAAGTCAGACCCCCAAAACCTCAAAAGTGAAGACAAAAACCTCAAACTTTAGTTTTGCCCCAATATTACACCAATATCATTCTATACTAGAAAGCCAGATGCTCAAATTCAGAAGTCAGACTCTGACCACAATAGTTGGAAAGTCAGACCCGTAACAAAAAGTCAGACATCCAAAAGCTAGTAAGTCAAAAGCCAGATTTATGCCCCATTATACCACCCACACTGTTCCATTATTACACTGATACATACAGCAAGCAGTTTCTTACATCTAATGCACAAGCACTGACTGAAAGAAACGGACTGAAAAAATCCAGTATCAGATAGTTACACAACAAATCTCATAGCATAGCATGTAATAGGTAAACAACACAAGAGAAAGAAGAAACAGTATTTAGCAGTTGTCAATCAGAGCGCCTCCCTTCCCATATCTCTCTTCCATCCATCATACATCCTCCATTCCATCTTCCTATCCACCTAGGGCGACGTCACCCCCGCCGACACTCCCGCTCCTCCCTCCTGATGCGACCGTATCGTATACATCATCGGCGCCGTCGGGTACTGCGTCGGATACATCAACACCGGCGGGCGCGGGAGCAGCTGCGGGTCGATGTTCATCGGGTGGACCGGGGGCGGGTGCGCATGTGGGTGCGAGGGGTGGGGAGACGGGGCGTGCCCAGGCGGCGACAACGCGGAGTTCGAGTTCGGTGGCATTCCGAGGTTCGGGGAGCTCGACGCACTCCCCGAGCTCGACCCGGACCCAGATGAGTGCCCATGTGCACCCACACCCCGAAGAGAGCCTCCTCCATTCTGCTGTGCGCGTGTTATGCTGTTGTACCTGCAAAGCGGTCAGCTGTGGGTCCCTCTCTCGGGATCTAATCAAATTGAAATAATGGATGGAGGTGCGGAAATTATGACATGGTCTGCGGGGAATCGGAAAGGAAAGTGTAAATCATCGCTTGGCGTCAAGCGAATGGGTATTCGAACGCGACTGACTCCGAGTCGATGCGGAGAGAACCCCGCGGAGATGAGGAGACAGGACTGATGATGCAGCTGATAGGCAGTGGATACTGGTAGATCCACCCATCGCAGACGCGCAGTGGCACGGGATCGTGATGCGCGTATGGTATGCGTCTGGTGTGCCACAAGAGACGGGCGCAAGACGGGGAGGAGACGGGGCCGGGCCCGGGCATGAGAAATGCGCGAAAACACACGCACCTATTCTTCGCACTGAGTCCGGTCCTCCCCGGGAAATACAGCTTGACGATCTTGGTCCAGAGCTTGCCATGGTCGTCTACGGCCTTCAACAGCATCGCATCCTGGCGTGACATCCCATCAGCATCAGCATCAATGACAATTACGCCACACTGGCAGCACGCACCCCCTCGGGCGTCCACGTTGTCCTGTCGATGTCTGGATTGAGCGTATCCGTCCACCGCTTCGCGCACTGGTCGCTATTCCGCGTGCTTACATACGCTGCGACCATTGACCACCTGCGGGGATAGTATCAGCCATCACGAGCGAAAAAACAGTGCAGTGGCGCACCTGGTCCCCAGCGACTCGATCGCCTTGATGAGCCGTTGATCCTCGTCGGGCGCCCACCCGCCCTTGACGACATCGCTCGCCATCTTGGCAAACCAGCGCTTTCTGCAGTCCTTGTTGGTCCTGCCGGGAACGTGCTTGGAGATCGCAAACCAGCGCGACGGCGCCATGTTGTCGGGGTCCTCTGGCGGGCATCGTCAGCATGGTCGGCAGTGGGAGGATGGGGGAGGGTGTTTAGGGGCGGGAGCGAGGTAGAGGACACAGGTAACGGCGCCGCGGTACGGTGCGCGGTTTAGTCTTTGCACCTTTGCTTCCTGCCGCGACGACCACACCCAAGACCCGAGCACGGCGACTCACCTTTCTGCACGGCCTCCCGCAGAAGCTGGTCCTCCTCCTGCGTCCACGACCGCCGCTCGCGCGTGCCGCTCTTTGCTGTCTGCTGTACGGGCTGCTGTTGCATATTCGATATGAGGAGACCGGGGAAAAGAGCAGAGTTCGGAACTGCAAGGCAAAAGCGGGTGTTGGTCTTTTGTTGGCCAAGCGGGTGACGTAAGATTCCAATGGCCGAGAAACACGGGGTGGCCCTGTCCACGCGACCTGCTGCCTTCGTCTATCTTTCTCACAGCACAGCGACACAATAAACGTTTTGATCTTTTCCCAGCCTATTGTACCACAAATACGCGCTCGCCGTCGCCTTCCCCGCTCCGAGCATGAAGGAAGCCAGCCTATGGTAGCGCCCGGAGGACGGCTGCAGGTTGTGTATCCCCAATCTTGCGCACATCTCACGCTCATACAGCCTTGCGTGTTATTCGGACCGAACATATGAATTGACGCTGACAGGACCCAGGACCCACATCCTGCCTCGAGGCGGTCACTCATCGCGGGATATCGGTCATCATCCTGATGCACAGGATCTACAGGTTGGTTCCCGAGAAATTGACTAGTACCCGTCGCCGCGTCACTGCGAAATCACCGCTGCGTGCACTCATCTACAGTATGCGCCTCTCCCAAGTATCGGCTCACGAGCAAGGATTCAGCAATCAGAACATCGTCGCTATCTGTCGTACACAAAGCGAGCGGTCTTGGCCTGTCCATAGGCAACGCCATCTTCGCCTGTGAAGCGATTTGCAGGTCACTTGAACGTGTCGTTCTAATCTATCACATCTCGTTCTATTCTCGCGGCCGAGCTCACTAAGCCCTGCATTCGCGTCATTTCTCATTTGTGAGCGGGGGCCTTACCTCCGTTCAAGCGTCGAGGCGACGCCAAACTGATAGGAGAAGCGTGTAGGCCTCCTCCTCTCCGGATGCCAGTGATCTCCAATCTATCATCACCGCACACCTCAACGCCTGTAGGATTTGCAGCAATCACGGATAGTGCTGCTACCCGTACCCGGCGAACTCAATTGCAGCCCAAGCGTTTGTCCGCCCGCGCCGTCCAAGTCAGCGCATCGTGTATCTCTGATCAATCCTAGTTTCGCGTCTACGCCGACGACCACTCAATCAGCTCACGATGAGCACGGGTACATCGTACAATGCTGCCAAGCTTTCTCAAGATGACGAAGCCTCCAATTCATAGCACATCGGATACTATTCCTCCGAGTCCTGGGCCACGCGTCACTGGTTCGTCTCCAACACAATGCATCCTTGCATTCACTCACAGGTAATACAGCTCTTTCGTTCGCCTTCGCCGACGCGCAGCTTAGCTGTCCTCCCCAGATGTCGGTCTCTTCTTGACCGCCGAACAGCGGCCTCCATCTTTTCACGAGGATCGCAAAATGATTACCGACTCGTACCCGCGTCCTGCAATGCACTATTTGTATTCGTGCTACTAGTCATTGGAACAATACATCGTGTTCTGGCCTCCTGACCGTATGATCTCGCACACATTCAAGGCTCAAGCGCATCTGATTTACCTCGCGGCGTCCAAAATCCACAGCACTTACGCTCTCTGCTCCCATACCTTGCAATCGAGTAATTAGTCCAGAATTGTCCACTGCTCTCCCTCTGCCCTAGGTGACAACCACGACTAACGGCGCAAGTGCCCGCAGCATGCGCCATGTATCCGACCCCACGACGCTTCCGCCCTTCACGCCGCCAGTCTCTGCTTGTCGGTAACCCACACTCGTACCTCTAGGATGGTCGGAATTTTTATTTGTGGATCTGCGTCAACCACCGGCGCCACTTCACACTCCGAGTTGCTGCTACCCAAAGGGCGCTTCAACAAACTGCAATCCGAAAGACGTAAAAGCTTACCGCAAGTCACTCGCTGAGAAGGGTGAATTCATCTTCCGAGCCTTCAGAGAGTGTGAACGCCACGACCGCCTCCTGACGTAACACATGTAGAGCTATACCCAGCAGTGACTGAGCCAGGATTGTTTCTCTCAGGTCTGGCGAGCCCTCCTGCTTGAAGAAATACAAGATCACGGAATGGATGTCATGTGCGGCAAGACACAGCAGGCGGTGCGCAACAGCTGGGAGCTCCTCAACTGTGGTATCCTCGGTCCCAGGGTGTCCAAATTGTTCATATCGCAATGACAGGAGCCTGAACCAATCGTTTCCATCGTTTCCATCGAAGAGTTTTGATAACGGTAAGGGGGGAATTGGCTGAACGGGGAGTCGTGAAGGGCTCATGGCCGCTAAAGTGTCGATCTTCTGAAGTATAGGAAAGTGGTCACTCAGATGATACTTGCATGACTTCATGAACTGCTTCGATTAGTAGTGCACAAGAAATATGCTTGTGAATACAACTCACAGGCAACATATAAGCCCTCACAGCCCCAACGTCCTCCCAGTCGACATCATCATAGTTTGCATCATATCCTCTCCAGAGCAGCGTTGCTTGCACGAAAGGCACATAGAATGCTTTATCGGCCGCCTCCCTCATCTCCATGTCAATTTGGTAACCTTGAACAATCAATGCTACAAACACTCCGACTTGAAGTGCTCTAACGACCACTTCCCAAGGCCGAATCCAAGGTGCTTCAACTGGTGCTTGTTCTGTGGAGAACCGTTGGGTTTGTTGCAAGGATTGTGGGCGTGATGTCGCTGTCTGCAAGAGCGGTCGGGTAGTCCGCAACGGTAGCAGTGACGGCCTGAGAGGCATTCTGGAACAAGACAATATGGACATCACACGACGACAGTGCGACATAGTCGATGACTGGGGTGGCCGCGTCTGGATGACGTGGTGGGAAGAGAGTATGAAGCTGAAACCCTGAGATAGAAGTTGCCCGTTATGGACGCTGCCGCGGCCCGCCGAGCAAGGTACATTTCATCTCGGCACTGGATTGGTATCATCTCTGAAGAACATCTGCTCATAACTACATACATATCTACACAAGCAACTCTGTATCACACAGGCAGTTCCGCTCTGCAACGGAGACAAATAAATTTTCATATATACATCTCCATCATACTATATTGTACACCATGAACACCTCCGAACAAGAGTTGGGATCTTCCTATTCGCCAAACCACATAGGCAAGCATCAAAGGAACTTCTAACCCAAGTCCTCGATCCCCTGGAACTGACTCCCGCTTGCCCCTTTCGCTACTTATCTTGATCATATACTCGCATGTCTGTTGTTGCGCACCCTCCCAGGCCCAGTTCATCGGAGCCTCCGCTCGCCGCCCTGCCAACGCCACCTCAAATACTGAAAGAGGACATCACCGTCAATGCTACATGCACACAACTACACACTCACCTCAAAGGTCAACATCATGCACTCAAAATCCTTGTCGACCCTTTATCCGCAGCTGAGAAAGCCACAGCAAACTCAAGACGCAGCACGGTCATAGCTATGCCCGACAGTATGTGAGCATGGAACACCACTTGCCAGTCCCTGATCAAGTCCCGTCTATTTAAGTGAGACGAAAGCACAAAATGGATGTCATGTGCAGCAAGACAGCACAAGCGGTGCATCACAGCTTGAAGCTCCTCGAGCGTGGTGGGAGGCTCGGTCCCAGAAACCCCAAATTGCTCATATCGCAGGAACAATCTTTTGAACTCGAGGTCGTCGGGGACTTGCTGCGGGAACGGAGGATACAGTGGTACGGGGAGCCGCGAAGGGCCCAGAGCTGCCAGTTTCCTGAACATCTCCTTGTTCATTTTGTGGTCGGGGTGATGATCATTGTGGCACATTTCGAAGAACTGCCCTGCATCAGCGATGAACGAGACACCGTGATCATAACCCTGAGAAACACAACTCACAGGCAACATGTATTCCACCACAGCCACGACGTCCCCCCAGTCGACATCATCGTATTTCGCATCGCATTCCATCCAGAGCGGAAACATCGACTCCCAAAATGCGATGCGTGCCTCCGCACGTGCACGGCGCGCGCGATCGCGAATTATGAGACCAACGTCCAAGAGAGCCATTCCTACGGCCAAAGTCTCAAGCTTGTAATTCCTCAGGAGCTCTCGGCCGAATTCTCGCGCTGTGGAGAACTGTCGGACCCGCGGCGGTGGGAGCAGTCGCGGCACCCTTGGACGAGACCGAGACATCATAGTCACAAAGCGACGCCAGCTGCAGGACATGGATGAGTGAGTAGGGATGAGTCAGGGTGTAGCCCTTCTGAAATAGGATCCAGATTAAGCTCGCTCGTACGTCCTCTCTCGGCAGAAGGACGTGAAGCGGCTGGTATTGCGTCTGCTCGGCGAGAAAAAGTCTGCAGCGTGACCGCTGCGTGGTGTCTCGGCAACGGTCCGCGTCGTGCGAAATGAACACTCCAGATGCGTTTTACACTCAAGCAGAGCGAGATGATGAGGTTCAGCTTGATGGAACTGGTTGCGTGAGAGAAGTATCAGTGTCCCATGACTGGAGTCCAATCATCACGACCTCCGCCCCAGATCGCATGACTCCTCCATCTGTGTCTGTCGCGCTTCCTTCCCACCCAGCAGTCCGAGATGTGTACTTTGAAAGTTCCTCGGAGTCTGAGGTGTCCGTCCCATACAAACCATACCATCCCGCCCTCACTGACACACGCACTCACTCACTCACTCACGCCCAAAAGCCCAACCAAATCAATCTATAATTGGCCACCTCTCTCTAATTAATGCAAATCATACCCAACAACATGCCTCCTCCCAATCATCTCGCCGACCTAAATAAAAATTAAAAAAAGCACGAGTCAGCATCCCCTAATTTCCCCTTTCCGCTCGGCCTCTCACGCACCTTCCAAACAGCCCACGCCTCGAGCGCGATCACGCCCGCGCGTGCGAGGCCCTTGGGCGTTACCTGTCTCGCGCGCACGGTTTGCACGAGGGATACTGCAAAGAGCATCAGCACAAGGAAACGAGAAGATGACGCGCAATGGATGAAAGACGGGCGGGATACCCAAATCGAAACGGATTGCTTGCGAGACAAGTCCAAACGCCAACCCCTCGCCCTACTCCCGTCCCGCCCCAAACCTAACCCAACCCAAACCGCAAAGAAACGAAAAAATCCACTCACCACCCTCCCCCCAAACCCCCCTCCACGCCCCCACATCGCCCAGCACCTTATGCGGCGCCACGAACTCGGCCTTGCCCACCTGCTTCACCAGCGCCTGCGCGACGAGGAGCCGCGGGCGGAGCGAGGGCGCTAGGGCTAAAGAAAGAAGGGGGTTAGTGATTGTGTTTGAAGGGAAAGGGGGGAGGGGGGAGGGAGAAGGGGGAGGGGGGAGGAGGAAATGGATGGGGGGAGAGTAGGGAAAAGACGGGGAGGAGGGGGAAAAGACGGAGGAGGAGGGGAGAAAGATGGCAGAAGGCGGGATGGGCATAGAAAGGGGGAGGGGAGATGGGGCGTAAGGGTGGGAGAGGTATGTATGGGCAAGGACAGTGGGAATGCGGGAGAATGTTGTGGGTACGGGGATGGGAACGGGGGACGGTTCGGAGGTGGCGACTGACCATTGACCCTGGGGGCGACGGCGCCCACGCCCGCGTCGAACAGCGCCTTGCCTTTTTCGGTGGCTTGTTTGGCCTGCAAAAGGTATTGATTAGCATATAGAGCAATACGATAGGGTGGAGCGAATGGGTGTGGTCGGAGTGGCCGAATAATAGAATAGACGAGGAATTGCGACGTGCGAGCCGCTCTTCCCATATCACCCACCCAACAACCACGCAAAGAAAGAAGACTCACAGCCTCCACGGCCTTTTCCTGCACGCTCTGCCCGCTTGGCGTCGGCTTTTCCGAATACATCCTGCGCGTCGCGCTCCTCAGACTCGTTTTCGCGGGGTTGTATGAGCGGAACATCCTGGTGTAAAGAGCGGGGTGGTGACGGTGTAAAGCAAAGGGGGAGCAGATCGGAGAGACCCGGGTCTAGGCCCCGGGTTCACGTGCGCGTCCACGGTCCCAGCTTTTTCCTTCCAACCGTGACCAAGACCAAGACCAATGCTCGTCGCACGACTCGGCCTGACGCGCCGCGTGGCCCTCGCACGCTATGCGTCCTCCGCTGCGAAGAAGCCCGCCCCGCCAAAGCCGACTGCTAGCGCGCCGTCCAAAACAACAGCACCAGCCGCCGCTCCTTCCCTCTCCCCATCGGCAACTTCCGACTCCACCACCCCCATGCACCCTTCTACGTCCTCGCGCCTTCTTCCCAAAGCACCCAACGACCAAACCGCGCTGACGCGGCTCGTGCTCGCGTCGCCCTTGGCGCTGCGCGTGTTCAAAGCGCTCGTGTTCCTGCTCGGCTACAGCACCCCGCGCCAAACCAGCGGCCGCCGCATGTACCACCTCTACACCCACGCATGCGCAAAAGCCCCCGAGCGCCACCAGCCCTTCTTCTTCGGACCGGCCACCACACCAGGCTCCGGGTCAACCCTCGCCCTCCCCCCCACATTCCAGTCCTTCTTCCTCACCACCAACCTCCACGTCTGGCTGCTCGCCGTGCGCCTGCGCGCCCTCCCCCTCCCCCCCTCCTCCCCCCGCCGCACCCCCACCCACCCCGCGCTCCAGTCCCTCATCGACCACTTCTTCTTGGACATCGAAGACCGCATCCGCCTCATCCTCCGCCCCCCCTCCGTCCCCACCGAGCCCTACAACCTCATCCCCCCGCCCTCCATCTACCCCACCCCCGCGCCCACATCCCGCAGGGGAGCCAAAGCCCCCGAGACGCTCGTGACGCGCCAGATGAAGGTCTTCCGGGACCAATGGCAGGGCATCTGGGTCAGCCTCGACTACGCGCTCGTCCAGGGCGACGAGCACCTCGCCGCCGCCCTCTGGCGCAACTTCCTCAACGCCGGGGAAGGGGGGGATGGGGATGGGGAGGGGGGCCCGCCGACGGGCGACCTCCCCCCGACATCCTCCCCGCACACCCCGAATCAACTCACCACCACCACCACCACCACCACCGCCCCCCTCCCGACGCACCCGCCCCTCCCCGCGCCGCACACCTTCCCGCCGCTCCTCCTCGCGCTGACGCACTACATCCGCCGCGAGCTCCTCCGCCTCCAGGCCCTCCCCGACGCCCTCTTCACCGACGCCCCCATCCCCGACATGTGCAGGGAGGTCTCCAAGTGGGGCGTTATCCCCGTCGCTGGTGCGTTCCCCTTCCCTTCGTGCCACTAATTTGCTGACGCTTTGCAGGCACACACCCCGCGCCCACGCCCGCCGCACTCGCACACGACGCCTGGCTCGCAGAGCTCTGCGCGGGCGAGGTCCGCGACGTCATGGACAAGGATCAATGACGGATGGGAATCCGGGGTTTTTACTTACTTATCGCTGCACCCATCTCACTGACCCCAAGCATAATATATCCACTCAATATTGCGCGTGAAATACACCAAACCACAAATCCTCACACCTCTCAACGTTACACTTCCTGAATTCTACAAACACCTGCCCTAGTCCTATCTCTTGCCCAATCTGTCTCGTGACCTTTTGACTGCTTAACCGACGCGCCGAACAACGAACGTCTGTTGTGCAAGCCTCAGAAATTGAAATGAATCCGCCGCTCAGCCACCCTCAAAATCAATCCGGTGAACCGAATCGTGATCAACTGTCATCTCCTCATGATCATAGCCTGACCAAAGTGAGGCTAAAATTTTAAAGCCGTCACTAACATCTCTGATTCCGAGGACCGACTCTCAAATTTTCTACCTAGGGTGGCAAAGTAAACAGTAGGTATCGGTACCCGACCGGTTTGCGACGGTTTCTTACCAGTAACTTACCGGTAAGATACCTCGACGTCTGAAGGGTAGGTAACTTACCTCCACGTGACCATTTCACGTGATAGGCACACGGCGCGGCGGGAAGGAGCGGGATAGCTTGAAGAGGTGTGGCAGAGCTTCAATAATCCAAATAGAATGATTTCTCAATGCTATTACACATCAGCAGCCATAGAATGCATAATTCAGACAGTTTTTGTACGGTAGGAGCAAGGATATTTTGTTTTTGTGACCTTAGCGGAAATTGCGCCACGAGCATCACGTGAATGGAGCATGTGACTATCGGACGGTAACTTACCGTATCGATACCTGGGGGTCCGGAGGGGTCGGTAAAAAACCGGTAACATACCAGGGGGTAGGTATACTTCGCCACCCTAACCTCAATGTACCAGAACGTCTAAACGTCCAGCAAAAAGCCTTCCCACTTGTCCCATGGGGACACCCAGGATTGAACTGGGGACCTCCAGAAATTACATAAGCACTCGACTTCAGTCTGTTGCTCTCCCAACTGAGCTATGTCCCCGGTGAAACTAAAAAACACACCAGCTCCATATCTCGCACGCTGATCTTCCTCCAAGGCCCGCAGTTGAGCACAAAGGTGCCTTGGCGAAGTGTTGAGTCCCGAGCAAGGAATTAGTGATCCCAGTCTCGGCGCCTCCCCCTCCCCCACCTCCCCCTCAACCACGCTCCGTCCACTCTACATCGATACAAGTCCTCCGGGCCTGGGCAAAAACCTCACATGGCGGACTCGCGCGAGGGTACAAGGCCCCAGACTCCAGTGAAGGTTCAAAAGGGCTGGGTGGGCCCGGGCTTGGCGCTCAAGTCGTGGGTCATGGCCAGAGGGGATAGGAGCGTGCCAACATGGACGGAAGTTGATACTCGCAGCCTCTGGTAAGCACGACAAGGAGGTATAGTGACTACGTGCTCAACCACGGGAAAGCTCGCGTCTACTAGTCTTCGGGTGGTGAGGTGTTGCACTCCTCTTCATCTGTTGACCTCAGGGCCTGGGCAGATCAATGTGTCCTCGCTGTTTCTGGCTGTAGCAATGACCGACACCGGTACTACCGCCGCCGGGATAGCGCTATACTTTGTGGTGCGCAATACATCGAGCATGTTGGTCCAGTTGTCGGAAACAATGGTCCGCAGGAGGTCCAACTATGAAGGACAGAATGAGATGGCTTTCGCGTATGACCAAGGTCCAGACTTGGGTCAAGAAACCCGAATGCAAACTCAAGCCAATCTTGTGAAGTTGCGCCCTTGATTTCCAGCCCGGTTCATTGCCAAACCAACGTAGATGTTGGGAACCCTGCCGCCCGGACACCCGCATGCTAGATACAAGATACCAATGGACTGGGCATACCAGAGCATTAGATTCCGTTTCTGGCAACCAAACCATAACGAGAGTCAAGGATGTGTACAAAAGTTGTTAGTGTCAGAGTCTCTGCAAATGTCGTAGGTGGTGTAGTAAATTCGGCAGGTGTGGTGTTCAAACGGGGAGAGCGACGCACCTGCCAGGTGAATTGAGAACGTGCCCATCTTCAGTCTCGCCAAAAGCAACGGGATGGGAAGCGGTTCGGGGTCTGAGCCCACCCCTGCGTCGCAGATATACAAAAATCACAACAAGTTAGATAGTCAGATAAATAGCACACCACAGTCTTTACTCGTCCTTACTCTCCCCCTCCTCCTCCTCCTCCCCCTCCCCCTCCCCCTCCCTAACCAAGTAACTCTCCGGCACCAACGCATGCGTGCCGTCCTCCCGCTCCACGACGACCCACCCCACCCCGCCGCCGCGCCCAATGACGCGCACGACCTGCCCCTCGTCGACGCTCATCTCCGCGGGGCCCTCCGCGATGAACGGGTACAGCGCGCGGTACACCCCCGGGGTCGCCCCGTCCCCGTCTTCCTCCTCCCCCTCACTCTCCCCCTCCTCGGAATAATCATCCGACACCTCCTCCTCCTCCTCCTCCCCCTCCCCAGCAAAGTTGCGCTCAAAATCACTCTGCGTCTGCGTCTGTGTGGTGTGCGGGCGCGAAGAGTCAAACGTCCAGCTCAGCCTATTAATGCCCCACTTGAACGAAGACTCTTCCTCCTCCTCTTCCCCTTCTCCATCCCCATCCCCATCGTCCTGCCCCTGCCCTTCTTGCTGCGAAGCAGAAAACGGCGGGTGATGCAGCGCGGAAGAGGGCGCGTACGCAAAGTCGCGGATGATCGGAATCGAGGAGGAGCCAGAGCCAGAGGCGAGCGGCGTAGATGGGGACGGCGAGGGGGACGGCGCAGAGCTGCGGGAGGCACGGCGGGACATGGCAGGCGAGGGCGGCGCGGGGCGCGTCGAGGACAGCGACGTGTGGCGCGAGTTGGGTGTGTTGGACGCCCGTTTCGGGTCGAGTGACGTTGACGTGGACGTGGTCGTTACTGATGCGCGCTTCGCTGCCGCCTTTTCGCCAGTGGCATCATCGCCGCCGTCGGTGCTTTTCATGGGTGTGGGTATGGCCGGTATGGATATCGTCGGACCAGCCGGATCTATTATGTTTTTTTCAATTCTTCGCAGTCAGCGTCTTCGCCTTTCACATAGCAGGGTAACGTGCGCACGGAATGTGGGAGTGGGTGTCGTCGGTGTGAGTGCTGTCGCCATAACGAGAGTGGATCGGGACCAGGACCAGGACCTGGTATCGAGTGATGAGAGAGAGAGCGAATGGACCGGGGTGGCACTCGTTGCAATTGTTCCCTTGTCAAAGCTGGGTATATGCGTATGCGTTAATTCAAAGTCGCTCCGATATGGTGTAACGGCTAACATTGCCGCCTTTCACGCGGCAGCTCGGGGTTCGATTCCCCGTATCGGAATGTCTATCGGGGCCTTTCGGCATCTTTTTGCCTTCGCTGAATAGTGGTCCGTGGAGTCTCCATTGCTCAATGAGAGTCATGAGACTCTCAGAGTCCAGACGTTCGAAGTCACTTCACTGTCCAATGCTCAGGCACTGAGCACTGGAGGTCCGAGGGATTTTTGCTGGTCCGTGGATTGAACTCAGACGTTCAAACTTTACTGTCCACTGCTCAGTGCTCAGTGCTCATTGCTCAAGCACTGGAGGTCTGAGGGCTCTCACTGCCGATTCTCCGAATAAGACTTGTCCCAACGCCGTTTAAGTCACCCGCCACCAGGCCCAGAACACCCTACCTCAGCCTGAGGCTATCATCCAAACGAGGACCCACACACCCAGATGCCAAGCGTGACCTGGCTGGAAAGATATCGCAACAGCAGTATGGTGTATACCGTTTCTCATTCGGGGAAAACGTACAGTATCTCTGTTGGCTCAGAAGTCGGGGCTGCAGCTAGTAACACCGTGACGGCAGTCAGACGAAGACACCTCAATCAAATCCTAAGCGAGAATGCGTATGTAGGCTTCAGCCGCGTATCTACATCCATACACAATTGAAGTTGGCCAATCATTACTCCGAGGGCCAACGCATACATATGTACATAGTATACATACACCACTTGATCCTACGTCTCCAGCTCCAAATCGCTCTTCTTCACGCTCGAACGGTCATCCTCCTCCGCCGTCGCCTCTCCTTCCTCCTCCTCATCCTTCTTCTTCTTCTCGCCCTTACCCGCATTCCTCTCATCCCGACGCAACAAGAACCATATCAGCGCAGTCCACGTCAGCAGCAGACACTGCAGGACTAGCAACCACCACATAGCATCAGTTTCGTGGCAACCGGTAGGATGGGCACTGACTTATAGACCAATGATACCCCTTGGTCGCGCGCGGGAACGCCGTCGTCTTCCACACGAAATTCGGCGCGACGGCTTGGACGACGTACGCGAGATCGTTCCCCAGTGCCACACATATCGCGCGTAGCTCGTTCTACGGTCCCAGTCAGACCCGTCCAGCGCACTCTCAATGATCATGAACACTACTCACATCCGCCTGCGTGATCTCACTTATCCAATTCAGAATCAACGGCCCCGCAGTCGTCTACACGCGCATTCCCTCAGGTTCACGATGCACCGGGCAGGAAAAGCCACTCACCCCAAGCGTCATAAGGTAGAAATACGCAAAATGCCCGTGTATGCTCTTGTACAGCGGCAGCGCAAGCCACGTCACGTCGAATATCAGCGTGACGATCGCACCCGCGACGACGAACGGCCATCGGAGTCCTGCAACCAACCATTCAGCCGAAAGCACTTTTGCGCAAGGGTCTTAGCTCACCTTTCGCCACCCCGTCACTCACCCATGCCAGAGTCAGACCGGTCACGACGAAGATGGCCGTCGCCGGGAGTGGAACTATGTACACGTCAAATCAACATGGAACATTCCAAGTCTCATCTGAAGAATGTAACGCACGAAGTTGGATCTGCGACACCGTATAACTGACCCCTGGGACGGGGTACGGCTTCTTGTTGAACGACTTGAGCCAGTACTGCATGGGCGACTGCGCGCCGCCGTTGTTCCACAGGACGTACTCGATGGGGAGGATGTAGATGTACCAGCCCGTGAGGATGCGGCGGAGCTTGCATCGTATGAGCATGAGCAAGAAACCAAGAAACTGCCTACCTTGGCTCTAGTCCAAGGCTGTCTTTCCCGTCGACCGACAGCCTTCATCCTCGCCTGCGCTATCTCAATTTCCTGGTTCCATGTAAGTCGTGTGCTCGATGTAGAGATCCGCGAGCTACCCACTGGTTGACTGAGTAGGAGAGACGGTTTCGCAGACCAAGGCAGATCAGGCAGGAATATGAACCCAAAGATCGCGATCGGTATCGTTCTTTTCGCGTCGCGTCAGCACACTACCAGGAACAACAGAAACAAGGCCACGAACATTATCGCGTCGATGATCATCAGCCATCTATCGAATCATCGTCAACTCCTCTCCCCCACATCACATAGTAGGAAAAAAAACATACCGCCAACCAGCCAGTCCATGAATACCATTAAGGTTCTTATACGCCGCAGTCTGCAGGAACCCCGAGAACATCGTCCCCAAAGACCCCGCCGTCCAGAATATCATCGAGCGCTTCCCCAGCTCGCGAGGCGTGTACCTTTCCATTCACACATCTGAGTCTCACGCAATCCCCGCTGGAGATGAATGGGGTACGAACCACGAGCCCAGGATGTAATGCATCCCGGGATAGAACCCCGATTCGAAAAGCCCCACTGTTCGTGCGTGTCGATGAGGTACTGCGTACACTCAGAGTAGATTCGACTACTAACCGAGAAAGCGCAACGCATACAGCGCCTTGACGTCCTTCACCGCGTACGTCCCGAGCGTCGACACGCCCCAGGCCAGTTCGAGCTACCAACCATCCCAATCAGTACATCGACAACCGCGAAAGCTAGCACGCAACACTCACTGCTGGGATGACGAACCGCGGCGAGAAGCGCGTGAGGAGGAGGTTGGAGGGGACTTGGCCGATGACATATCTAACGTCCGAGTCCAGGCCGATGAGGATCATATGGACATACCAAAGGCAGACAAGACAGCCACACACCCAGCAGTCCAATACGACGTAGCGTGCACAAGTTGGTTGCCATACATCCCTCTGCGGAGCGGCGCGTCAGCGAAGACCTCTGCTTGGATTGTGGATTATGGGGCGAAACGTACAGATCCTCCTCCATCCCAGCAAAGAACTACGGACGGATAGTTCAGCGCGGCCTCACATTCAGAACGCGGAAGGACTCACAGCGCTAGTGACGTTTGTCTACAACAACCATAAGCTATCAGTGAAGCCGGATACACAACACCCCCATACGCACCTGGTCGAGGTTCTTGATGAAGTACCCAAGCTACACACCCATCCATATCCGTGAACCACCACCCACAGTGACACCCAAAACTCGGACTCACAGACGCAAACACCAACAACGACGCATCCACCTTGAACAGCAGCCTCCGCTCCTCCTTCGCCAGGTCCGCCGTGTCCCAGAGGTACCCAAGCCACGTCGGCTTCTCCTTCAGATTCTTCGCCACCACGATCTTGGGGTCGTCGGAAGACATGGCCAGTGCAGACCAGATTGTTCAAAGTGCATTTTTGTATAGATGGGATATGCGGCTTGCGCCATAATGAGGGCAGATCAGCCCATAGTATGACCGAGATAGTGAGTTGCGTCCATGGGAGTGTGGAAAGAAGCCCAACGTAGTTTGATCGCCGGCGCGCGCGTTCACGATCGCATCAACTTCGAGGGCGGCGCCCACCACTACCACCACCACCTCCTCAACGTACGCTGACTATTTACGAACAAACGCGTTCACTCCTTCGCAAACAGTGCTCAGTAGCACCACGCGCAGTAGTCCAGCCGACTTGCCAGAATAAGTAAAGGCTCCGCTGGCACTGGGTGGTGTAACATTGCGCTATTCGCTCGCACCATGATACTTACTTCCGTACCCATTCATTCGTTTGCTGATCTGGAAGGTCATCTGCTCTTATCTCTCAAAGATAAAGGCCTGGTGCCTGCCAGCGATGGCTCAAATCACCTTGCTGACTTGCATTCGATGCTCTCTATATGACGGCGTCCCTGTACTACGTGGGCCTGCACAGTCCTAGTCTACTCGCTGTCAACATGCTCCTGCAGGCCAGAAGACGAGGGTCCGAGTCGGAAGGGCTTGAAAATGGCTATCAGACCTCCGTTCGGACTAGCTGGCATGAACGAGGTTGAGTGGATCGCGTCGATTTTCAGGAGATATTTGACCGCCTCTCGCACGGGACTGGTGCCCTCTGTACTGTATCATAAGCAGTAAATCATATTCGTGTCCGAAAACTAACTCCGTAATACCAACAGTGATAGTAATCATCAGCACAAACAGTCTTGTTGAGCATAGTAAGTAAGCATAAGCAGCGTAGTCCATCTCAGATTGCATTCAATTGTTACCGCTCCGCTCCAGCCTATCCCAGGCCAACACATCGTGTAGCAAGTCATGCATATGCTGCCAACGAAGAATACATCAACACTCCATCATGATGCACGCCATACGCCAACACTTACCAACGGCTCGAGACTCGAGAACTGTTCATCACCAGCGACGTGAGACGTCAGCCCGGATGTCGAGCGCGAAAGCAAGAACCTACCTGGATCTTCTGTTCCAAGTCTCGTCCAGCCTTGCGATACCGAGCCTCGATCTTATCACTGAAAACAGTTCAGCTTGAAAGGAACGCTTCTTCATGTTGACCCAAGTACTTCATACGTCTCTGCAATCCCTTCAGCGAAATTGGTTTCTCACCGTTCGCTTCTTCCTCCATGCCCTCCTCCAGGACATCCACAAAAGCCTGCACGTTGGGTAAACTGCTAAGCACACGAAATTGATGCGTACAAAGAACTCACGCTCATCATCAAACCGCCTTTCCTCGCTTGCTGAGCGATTTCATGGTCCTTGCAGGCCGAGATGCACAACTACCCTCTGTGAGCCATGAATGAATAACATAGATAGGAACCCACAATGAACCCGGCCCCTTTCTTCTTGGCCTTCCTCCTACACGACCCAGAACACCCCATATGCCGTAACATATACTTGTCGTATCTCGACGATGTCTTGCCCTTACCCAATTGCGCGACCGGCAAGAAGCATTCTTTGCTCCACCGTTCCAGGGACTGCTTCGAAGGCGCAAACAATTCGAGGGGGACAAGTTCATGCACTGCCCAACAAACGTAAGCCTGGCATCAGCAGCAGACGTAGATGTTGTACACACTTCGACGTTTCAGCCGACGAAACAAAGATGACATCGTGCGATTATAACGATTGCAACGGAAATGCTGGAGATCTACCATACCACACACGTCACTAACAGCAAGAGCGATCACAAAGGAGAACGCACCCATAATTGTTGCACTATGGCAACAATCGAACAATCCCTGGGAGCATCAGGATCAATTCGACATTCATACGGTCATTGAGAGGAGCGCATACCAACAACCTCGCATCCTTGACACTCCTCAAATTGTTGACCAGATGCTGCTTGATCCAGTTATCCAAGATCCACATGTCATGTATGACCTGTCCGTTCGCATCCACAGCATCGCATGGGAGGATGGCTGAGAGATCGCATCAACAGCATCAGTAGGATTCATAATTGAACGCCAAAGGCTTACCCTCGTTCTTACCGTCCTCCTCGTAATCACCTTCGCACGCATCACATTGTGTTCCGTGTCCTGTGTCTATAGATCTGTTAGCCAGTCCCGACCCCGAGAAAGACAAGGACTTACACATCAGCACGTAGAACCCTCCCTCCCTCATACAGTTAACAAGAGCTCGGATCGCCTTCTCCTACTTGTACATTAGCCTCTTGCATCGCGAGAAGCATGACAGAAGAGACTGACAATATTTGCCTTATTAGGCTCTCCCCTCCAGCATAGTATGTTCTTCTCCCCCTCCCTTTCGGCATACACGTCAATCTGATCCTCGCGGAACCCACGTACGTCTCAAAAATACGGCGCCCACAGAGTCAGCACAACGAAAATTTGGGAAAATGATATGGGGTTGACATGTATTGAAACAAGAGACATGCAGATGATGATACAAGGCGACGAATAGACAGACGAAAGGGACGGACTCACCCATCAAGTATGCCGTGAGGCGCCTCGCGTCTTCCACCGTTGCTTTCAACGTGCAAAAGCCCTGGCCTTTTCCCACTTTCGACTGTGCGAGATAGGAAACAGCGAAGAGGACCGCTTTCTGCATTGTCGACGTCGATGCCAACAGACGGAACGGTCGTCGCGAGTGGTGGTCTGGCGGTGACCACCGTGTTTGGAGGATGTAGTGGTTTGGCGCAAGAAGCTTGAATGTGCTAGGGAGGGGGAGAAGAGAGTGACGACGCCCTCAACGAAAGTGAGCCGTAACTGTACGGGTTAACAGACTATGGCCGCGTGAGCGCGCTGGAGGCGAAGTTCAATGTCACTTGAAATGTGTGAACGTCGTGATAGCAGTGTTAGTGGTGTTTGGGCCGGCGCCAGCTCCAGCCCGGATGGTCGATCGATGGCAAGCAGACTAGCGCTTACACCGCGGGATCGAAATGGTCTTGAGATCGGAGTTAACAGACAGTGTGCAGTGAGCGGAAACGATAGATGGAAGAAACTTTCAAGCCACGGGCAGCGGTCTTTAAACCCGGCGTCGTCGTGTGTGACTGCATAGCCTTAGAATTGCTGTATGACGAGGAAGTCGAACTGGCACCTGAGTGGTCGGTGAGCGGACATGGGCTGTAGGAGGATGCGCTCACTGCTATGCCCGAGCATGCCAGGTGTCAAGCTCGTGCCCTCCGAGGGTTTTGGTCATCACATGGCCCAAAGGCGGCTCTCTTTCCACTCGCATCTTCCAAACCTCCGTCATTTCGAGACACAGCCAAGCGTATGTTTGCAGCTACTTTAGAGCAATGTCGAGGTTCGGGATAAGTCGCGTCCGATTCGAATACCTTGAGGACGCACAGTTTCGCGCGGCAGCCGCCCGCAGCTACCAGGGCTGACGGTTACAGCAGTGGTATGGCCATGAACAAAAAACGACATATCGACCTTGTCCGGCGATATCACATCCTATCAGTGGTCATCTGGTGAGACGACAGCAAGTCGAACGCGGAAGGTAGTACCTTGTCATGGCGGTGCACACTGATCAAGCAACCTTTGGCACAATGAACACGGTGGTAAGAGCACGATGGAGGCGTGCAAATTGAGTCGTGCTCACGCCGACGGTGGGGAGAGATCAAGTTGCGCCACGTGCCGATCATTCTGATCGCTCTTGATTTCCCGAAACAATTTGAATATGAGGATGATTCGCGCACATAGTACTAAGTACCGATGTATACCTGCTACCTAAGGAGAATCGTGTACTCCAGGGTTTTTGTCATCACACTACGACCGTCCCGCAGGGTAATGTTTCACTGTGTAACTGCCGATAGTCCGGAGGGGCAATCAGCGCCCCGATCCTGCGCTGCCGGCCAGCGCCAGTGCCGATGCCAAATCATCATGCATATCCTGGGATCCGGAGAGTGTCAGAACTCAACAGCAAAGGTCCGCGTAACCTCCTCACTAAAGGTTTCAGGCTTGAAAACTGGTTTTGCGCACATTACCGGACGAGATCAGCATTGCAACGATGGAACGCACCTGCACCCGCGGTATAATCACATCTGGGCGGTGGCGACTCCCGTAGAGCTTCTTGACCTTTTCGCTGCACAACATGACACCGCGTCAATATGTGAAGGCAGATAGGCTGGCAAGGCGAAACAACGTACTTCATCAATCGCTGCAAATCTTTCAAGCAAAGTTTGTGTGTGTCAAGATGCTCCAAAATCTTCACGAATGCCTGGGCGAAATAGTCAGTTCCTTCTATAGAAAGGAGGACGTCCCTGGACCATAGCCACGCACCGATGTCATCAAGCCCCCCGTCGATCTAAGTTCGTGAGTAATCTCTCCGTCCTTGCATGCCGATATACACAACTGCAGAGCCCTCAATCGTCGGTTTCACAGAAAACTCTGAGGTCTATGGTCCGCTTTACTCACAATGAATGCATCCTCTTTTCTGTGTGGCTGTCTCACACAAAGACCGTTGCATTTATACCACTCATTTATTGCATTTGTCGTCGGGATGTTCAATTTCTCCCGGAGGAGGGTCTCGCCCTCCATCGCGTATGGCAACAAGAAGGCGGTGGCATCGGGGAAGGTTTCGAGCGCTAATCACTGTTCAGTTGAGGTCATATCCAAGAGAGTTTGACTTACATGTTCGCAACAGTCGCCTATACGAGCTGGCCATCGAATCAACGCGGTTGCAGCGGTGATGGGGAAGGTCTGATGCGCCTCAAGACGATTGCCAGAAGCTCCAGAATGGGGTGAAACTTACCGAGAATAGTGGCGCTATGACAGCAATCAAATAACGTCTTTACTGGTTGTCAGAGAGGTCATTGCATCCAATGATATGAGACTGAACATACGAGCAGCCTAGCCCCCGGGATTGCCTTGATCCTCTTCACCATTGTATCTTCTAACCAGTTATCCTTGATACACATCTGAATGTTAACTTTCCCGTCTTCTTGAACACTATCCATGGGCACAAGGCCTACCGACAAAAATAAATTTACTGTTCGCTAGCAGGAAAGTCAGTTCTACGATTGCCTACTCACATTCATTCAGTTCGTCCTCCTCGTCCGGGTCGTCTTCAGCCTTTTCCTGCATCCCATGCCCGGAATCTGATAGGAGTAATGAACGTCTCAGGAACAATTGAACGCATACGTCAAAGACAAGGACATACACATCAGAACATAGCACCCACCCGCTCTCATATCGTCAACCAACTCCCGGATCGCTCCTTCCTATAGGGAGCTGTACTCACGGCAACAAAGATGCCAGCGTCTAACTCACAATGGCCGCCTTCGTCGGAAGCATGCTCGCATCGCACTCACATTCTGCCCTCGCACGACACTGGCACTCAATGAGTGTCTTGACTTCGCCGCCAGCAAAACCCCACGAATCTGTATTTAAGGCGAACTGTCAGTTCCAGCTCAACTTTCTAGAAACCTTGCAGACGACTAACCATGCAGAAGCTTCCGAACCGCCTCCACGTCCGTCCCGGTCTGTCGAGTAGGCATGACAAGGTTTTTGAGTCTCGCCTCCTTCTTAGGAAGCCAGGCGCCAAGCTGCTTGAGATACGCCACACCTATCAATAGGGCCCGCCGGTGCTGGCATGGTTCAGGCATGGTACTGAGTCAGTGAAAGTAGACATGTCCACCCTACTTTGAGCCGGACTTTTATGTCTACTCACCCCGGGGCTTTTCCCTCTTTGTACGCGATCAGCACGACCAAAGTAGCACTCTATAACTGAATTGCCACAGGACGTGATGATGGATCCTCGAACACAAACCAACCTCGGACCTGAGACAAGAATACAGAGATATAGACCGGCATCGACATTGGTGCGAGACAATGTGTTGGCAGTAGCAAATCCCGCTGGTCGATTGTTGATGGAGACGTTGTTAGGCAATTCATTGTTTCCCCTGCGCGCTTCCCTCTTGATCTTCCATACGCTGCACATGATGGGCAGTGCGAAATTCAATGAGGATCTTGAAGGAGAATCTTGATATTGTGCAAGTGGCTCGGAGCGAAACTGATGTGATTGGCAGTAGGTCTCCAAATAGGACATACAACAGCGTCATTCAGAAAATAGTACCTGGATGAGATGACAGTTGTAAGCAAAGGGAGATATTGTCCGATGACGAGAGCATACAGTGTTTCACATGAAGTAGACAATATGTCAAGGTAAAGGTCAAATAAAAGCATAGCATCTTGAAAGCGAATGATTTATACATTGATACGATGTCAGCTCGCACGCTCGGATACGTCGGGCTGAGAGCCTTTAGGGGTCCCACTTCGACAGCATGTTCTATCGTCCGGGGTTAGCACTCTCGTCAAGAGGGTCCTTCATCGGAAGTCATACCAGTCGTTTATGACTTGATAACTTTCGAGAGGTCACATATATAAGCTACCTGACTCCACTTCGCGAACAAAGAGAAAGACGTACTTGCGCGTCCTGAAAAGTATTAAAATCCGGAAACACACAACGGTCTTTCCGGCGCTTCCCAGCACGCTTGCACTCAAGTATGTAGTTCTTGGCCTCCTCATGTACAGCCAGTAGCGACTGATATAGCCTATGACTGATACAGAACATCAGATCCATCAGGGTTGGGTAGGGATCTTTTCCTTCGGAGAGCATCAGTATGACCGGTGTATGCTCGACATGGCTTAGAGAACATACGTAGGATATCGACCAACGCTGTGGTCATTGAATGCCCATCACGGCTTTCCCACGTAATTTGGTCATCCTTACATGAACTCAAGGACATCTGGCATCACTTTAAGAACGGACAATACAATACGACTGGAGCAGAAACTCACCACATGTGCCTTGGTATCTTCCGCTTCGTTTGGGAACTGGGGGCACCAGCCGTTGCAGGGAAACGCTGAGACTGGGGAATCGCATCGACGACCTGCTGGTATGCCATCTATCTCCACCGGCCAAGGGGTATTGGGATCGAAGAATGACTTGGTACTGAGCCGACGCGTGGCGACGCGTTGTTGGCCTGCATGTTGTGCGATCGTAGACCGGCGCATCATGACCATGGTGTCATTGACGCGATGTGTCTGATAGATCCTCTTGGTGTATACGGCGGCAGGACAGGTGCTGACGCGCGCCGGAGGCTGAAGTATAGCGTCGCGGCGGATTATACTCCGGTCCCTGGAGATCCATGGGACGTGAACACGGTGGCAATGAATATGGTCAAGGTCTGCATGGGATGTTCAGGCAAAGAGGAATGACTTGGATAAGCTTGCTACCTAGAAGAGTTGCAGAGTGACAGGCATCGAAAACCGCCTATCGCTGGTAAATGACTGTGCCAAGTATCGACACGAAAGCGACGCACCACTAGCCGGCTTCCGACGGGCAGTTTATCGACGAGCCGCCTTTTCAAAATCTTCCAGGAAATGAGCAGACCGTCCGCGATTGGAAGGGCTCACGTACGTCGTCGGTGATATTCTTCGTTTCGTCGTTGCCTGCGTCCAACGGAACAAGACCTGGTCGTCCAAAAGTCAATACGCGCTGTGTCAAGTAGGATGCATGAGCCTGACATTCATCCATTCCATCTTCTTCCGTATCATCATTGCTCTTGATTTGGTCGGCGTGGCCGGCGTCTGTAACCGTATAAGGACTCGTCGAACAGAACGGCGAGATGGGAGACGTACAATGGAAGAAGAAGCGATCCCCAGGTTTGGCTCCGCGAACGAGGTTGTCGATTTCTCTTAGCTATAAGCCATAAGCGTTGGGCGAGGCCAAGAGACGATACTAAACGCACGATGTTCCTGTGGGCGGGCTGCATATGCGATTCCACTTGCTCATCGTCCATCATGACCACAATGTCTTCGGGAGGATAATCGTACTGATCTGCTTCCGCAGAAGGCAATGGGCTCTAATGGCTGCGAAGCGAACGAAGAACACACCGATGAGCAATTGCCTGATTGCTCGTACATCGCCATGAGGACCCTTCAAGCTGCCGACTTCTCTCACTACACAGTCGCCCGACTCCAGGGAGAAGGACAGGGTCGAGGACGACGAAGAGGCCGCGCTTGTCACGCATTCCTGGGCAGGGTAGGGATTGGTATAGCTGATGCCGATGAGGAGAGCCTTTCTCCTAGGCTCGCGTGTGGGATTCAGAGGGCGGGCGAGGCCCGCGGCCATGGTGGTAGATAGGCAAGCGCAACAGCAGTGCAATGAGGCTGTAATTGGCCTCTTCGATAACATGTCGACATGACCATGGGAGCAGAGTGTAAGGCAATGCACGTGTGAATGCACCTGGGCCTGCCATCAGCCAGCGTACTAGTGGTGGTCGGCAACGCTGCGAGAATTCTGTGACTGTGAATGTGGTATTGCCGGATTAGATATTTAGCCCCTATTGTAGTTCACACCGTTCACGTTGTTGAGTATTCGCCTCCTCGACTGTTCAAACTCGCGTAATAGTGTCTGAGATTTGGTACAAATAGTCTATGCAACATTAGATCTAGTGTGAGTAAGTCAAATCAATAATCATCAAGCATATCTTCATCGTCTTGGTCCTCCTGATCATCCCAGCTGCCTACAAGGGATGTATCGACATCCATTTCATCCCCGCTAATCTCCAGAGCACCAGAGTCGATAGCCTCACGGGCAAGTCGCTCCAATGAAGGTAGAATGTCCCGGTTGTATCGACGTATAGCTGTAATCAGCTGAATAACCTTGTCACTCTTTCCCATCTTCGTGATCAAAGTCTTCATCGGGATGATACCGACCTCGGTGAACTGTCGATGCCAGTTGATCTGTTTGACAATCTCCGTTGCACTGACTGACTTGTGATTTGCCTCAAGCCACCCTACATCCAACAACGGCACGAGGCTGTCAAGCTCAGCTTTCCGCTGTGCAGCCCGTACCTGCCTTGCTGCCTCGGATTCCTTCTTCTCCTGCACAACAGCCTTCTCGTGTGCCACCAGCTCTCTGCGACGCTGTGTCTCACGCCCAGAATCTACCCGTCGTCGCGCCTCTGCACGCAACCAGACGCGAGTAGCATCTGTTACTGCTTGACTTCGTAAAAAGTCACGGGTGCCGTTAATGGTATACTTTGACTTGGCGTTGTGGGATGCAAGAGAGAGTCGAACGGCCTCGCGTATTGCGCGACGTAGACGTCCAAGAGCACCCTCATTGAGGTCATTCGTAGGATTGATGTAGATCTTGGCCCGCGCTGATGCAGAAAGTCGGGCAATGACACCGTTCTCCGCATACTCTTCTGAGAACCGGGACCAGGTGTCTCCAGCACCGCACATGAAAGCTTTCAGACATCCTGCCAGGTGTGGCAGACCGGGTGTAAGCCGCTGAACAGCATAGAACACGTCTGGATGCTCCCACTGCTTTGCGTCCAGGGTTCCGGAAGAGTATGATGCATCGGGGGCCAGTAAAAGATCTGTGTTCTCGGCAACAGACTCGCAGAACTTCAGAACCTTGACATGGAAGTCACCGAGGTCGAGTGCATTACGACGCTGAGGGCCAGTTGCGCGTACAACACGCATATACGGGTGGCTGACAGAGATCGCATAGAGCGCCATTACAGCAAGCTCGGTAAGGGTAGGGATATCCTGGAGACCCTCTAGAACGTTGGCCTCCATGTGATTGAAGCCGATCTTTGTCTTTCCGTACTTGACATGCGAAAGGAAGCCAAGGATATGTGGGAGGTAGAGAATGATGAAGACTGCACAGTCGCAATGTGACTGAAAGCGCGTGTTGCTAGTGTCGGGGCAGGAGACTGAATAGCCTAGGAACTCCTCGAAGTAGTTCTTGAAGGTGTCCTGCTGGCCTTTTTTGTCGTCCTTGTGGTTGAATAGTGCTCCAATGAGGCTGGTGAGCTTCACGGCACCACCTTCAGATACATCTAGTGCACTGTCTGACACTGTCGACCCCTTCGCACTTTTGGAGACCGCAGCAGCATTTGCCTTGTTCATCAATTTGACGGGTGGAGGTCCACCAATGGCTTCCCAGAACAGACGCATTGCCCGTACGCCACCCTTCACCGAGTTCATCTCCTTGTGCATACAGCATCCGCACCAGACGACCAGTTCCGCCTGCTCGCGCGCCGCTGGCGAGAGATCCTTCCACTTCTCCTGACCAAAGTGCGCGCATAGCTTTCGGTATGCAGTTACATCGCGACGTCGCTTCTCCTCCACGGAAAGAGAGTTCCATGCATCAAGACCGCCTGCTTCTTGAATCTTCTCGTGATTGACACGCACAATCTCGGGGAAATAGCTGGTAACCTCGGACGAAGTCAAGTACTGCTTTCCCAGCATCATCTTGTGCGCATCAATGATCCAGATAGTGATCTGACGGCTCTGGCTTCAGGCCGGGCCAGCCGTGGGCCAGCCGTACTTGAGCCAGAGCCAGGCCGGGCCGTAGCGACGGCTTTGCAAGGCTCATGGCCTGGCTTGGAATCTCAAAAGCCGTAGGCCAGCCGTCAAGCCGTGGCTCAACACCGTGTCAGGGATCAGATGGAATGCGCTGCAAACCTTCACGAGAGCTTCACTGCGACAGGACCGTAACATTTGGGTGCTACTGGTAGCGTCCTTGGGACCACATCCCAAGTCGTGCCGTGAAATCTGAGCCGTGCAGTGAGTGATGTCCGGATTAGGAAAGACAAGTCTCCAGTGCTCACTCGACGTTACACAACGCTCAGGCATCCACGGAATGGATTTATGCTGGGAAAAATGTCATTAACAGTGCTCAAGAACAACTGGTGCCATCTCACGCACCCCGCCACACCCCGCCTTCATCCCGCCTCCATCCCGCCGCATCCCGCCCCAAGCCGTGGCTCAAGCCGAAGCCAGGCCAGAGCCAGCCGTGACTGACGGCCTTGGCCTGGCTTGTCATTTCGATGAGCCGGAGCTTTGGGAAGCCAGGCCAGGCCGGCGGCTTTGGGCCAAAGCCGGGCCAGCAGATCACTAGATCCAGAGCGTAGAGATGTCGCGTAGTTTCTTCTGATCATTGGCATGGTCCGTCCCAAGGCCCTTGATGAAAGTCACAATCTCATCTGTGTCGATGGGGTTCTCTTGGCCGAGAGGCGAGTCGTTATAGGTACCAGCAAGTGTATCGTACATCATAGTCTTCCAGCCATCAAGTTGAGCTTCACTGGTGTGGTTTGGGGCAGAGGTGATGTCAAGGACGCGTGTAGTGGGAATGGATTGGCCAGGAAGATACATAGTGATATGTTTAGCCTCGTAGTTGATGTGGCGAACAGTCGTTCCGTCGCCGCTAATAGTCACGGCTGGAAATAACATTAGCCTAGATCTGGAAAGATAAAGACAACACGCACCTTTACTGCTCTGGATTTCATGAGCCACCTGAATATCCGATGCAATGCCACCCTCTTCCACAATACGCCCTACTGCACGCGCGCTAACGCGATCCTGCACCTCAATACCAAGCCCTCTGGCCACCGTGTGAATGACAGAATTGACACTGGCAGGCGGTACCTTGTGTGTGGAAGCAAGATCTCGTAACATTTCCCGGGATGCCTCCGTGAAGATGCCACCATTCCCCTTCATCCATCGCTTCTGCGGAGCAACACGCGCATCATCGAGTGCAACATCAATTGCCTTGATCTTCGACCGCTCGACTCGACCACGGGAGACCACTGCTTGGTGCTTGGCGCGCTGCAGCTCCAGATGGCGCCGTTTAGATGACTGAGCCGCCGTGCTACAACGCCGCGAGGTGTTGTGCAAGCGCCTCGACAGCCCATCGTTACGCGCTCCAAGTTTATCGTTCTTCCCGATGAGTGCTTCGTTTTGACGCTCCAAGGACGCGATGCGGTCAAGAAGACGCGTTTTCCGGGGGGTGACAGGACTGGCAGGGCAGTCGACACGCGATGTCGGCTTCAGTTGACCTGTTTTACGTGCGCTCTGCTTCTGTTCCCGGGTTCTCCCCATCTAGAGACCGAGCGAGCGTGTTTTTGACACCCGGGCACGCGTCAATGCGGTGATGAGAAGGAGATGACGGCGATCGGGCCGCGATTGCCGCACTCAAAGTTCGCGTGGAATATGTCGAACGCTACTGCTCACTCACGATTGCTCTCAGCATCCCTGACAACCACTCTCAAACCTGTAGTTCATGGATCTTCACGACGACTACTTGTTGAAAATACAATATTGGCACCCAGTTTTATATAATACATGGTTTCAGGTACTCAAATGACTGAATCTACTACATGGCGTCAATAAGGAGCTAATTCAGCAAGTAGTCGTTATTTTAACAACCCATGCCAGTACATTCTTCCATACAAAGTACCCCGAGAAGTGGCTCAGTAGACCAGTAGAACATTATACCATGCTTCACGCCAAAGTCGGAGTTTGAATTTGGCGGTAATGTGGCTGTGTGTTGCCGACCACCAGTACTAGAAGCGCGTCCGACTCCTAGCAGTGCACACTCAATGATATACTTAGACCTCTTCTTTTGAGATGCATGAAGGACGATCAATCTTGTAGAGAGCCTTCGAACAGTTAATCATGTACATCGCGTGAACGGAATCAGGTCAGTCGAACGAAGTCAACATCACAATGGGATGACCACAACTCATAATTTCTACTTCACAACGTCCTAACATTCGTATTGACATGCTTGGTCGAAGACAGGCGGAAGTATGCCTGACCCGCCCTTGAGGACCTAACAACAACTACCCCGCACGCCCTCCGAGTCCTCGCAGATCGCACAGCTACCCAACCCTCTCCACGGCGATGAATGAGCTCGTGTCCACCTACCCAGTCACTCATGGCTGCTCCTTGTGCCGAGCTCGCAAAGACACGCTAGACTGAAAGATATTCATAGTTGCAGTGCTTGTTCCAAAATCGAATTCAGAAAGGGCCGAGAAGGGATGGTCAGAATCGTTGAACCGGAATGGTTGGTTATCCACTCCAAGTCGTCAAGGCATCCACCTTGTCTTCTCCATGTTCTAGTGACCACGCATCAGCCTGGGCCGGGAACGGATAGGCAGAAGACTCACAATTGGCTGGAGACTTGACAGCTACGCGAAGCAGTCTTCAGTATATCTTTGAGTCAGCGATAACGCACGTACCTGTGGATCCTGGAAGTTATCCATATCCCTTGTATATCTCTGGTTCTTCCCCCGATTCTTCATGTCCTTCTTATATTTTTTGACACTCCCATGCGCATCCACAGCCGCGTTGTGCAGCTCGTGGCTGACGCGGAGCATAAGGTCTTTCAGAGAGGGGTTTGGGTTCTCCTCTGCGTAACGTAAGGGATGAGGCGAGACGAAGAATGAGCGACATACCCAGAATCTTCACCAGCGCCCTCGTCATCGAATTCCCATTCCGATCCTCCCACGAAAGCTGGTCGTCTTTACAAGACCCCACCGATATCTGCCAATGGCATGGCATGTCATGAGTAGACCTCGATGCACAAGAAGACACATACCACTTCGGCCTTCTCCTCGTGCCCCGTATCCGGCATGCACCACCCGTCGCACTTCCACAGCGCTATCGGCGACTCGCACATCTGCATGGCGATCGGCGAAAGCCCGTCGTCCTGAGACTGTGGTAATCCAAAGAACACGGACTTTGTCCGCATCGTCCTCCTGGTCGCCTTGACCCTCCCCTGAACCTCCTCGAGAGTCGCCTTGCGCGTCTCCACAAGCGCGTCACTAACGCGTTTCGTCTTGTACACCGTTGTGACAGACGAATCGCCCTTCGCCCGTGTGTCATTGTCCTGCGCGTCGCGCCGCACGACCTCGTTCCACTTCGTGTCAGATTTTCGACGTCCTTTGGAGCGCCAGGGTACGTAGACGCGATTACACCGGAAATGCTCTAAGTCTAAAAGGGAGTTAGTGTCCCGAGACATTGAATGAATGTGGGAACGGCGAACCCAAGAGAGATGCGGAGTGACATGAGTCGAAGATGGCCTATTCAGTCCCGCTCAGATGATTGCCACATCGACAGAAGACCGGTCTTACCACAAGCTGACTTCCAACGGGCAGCGTATCCACGAGACGGCATTTCAATTCCTACAGATAATCAACGAGTGAGCTCTCCTTCAGCAGTACAAGGATAGAACGCACATTATCAGGAATCATCAACGTCTCGTCGTCCTTGTCTTTCTTCTTGGCATCAACCGGTAATAAACCTGTATCCAAATGAGCGCCCATATACAGAAGCACACGGCGCATGACGGACATTCATCCATCCCGTCCTCTTCGGTGTTGTTCTTGTTCTGGATCTGTTCGACATGTCCGGAGTCTACGAGTCCGGTGAGCGTGAGCGTGGGTGTGAGGGAGTTGACAGACATACAATGGAAGAAGAAGTGATCCCCAGAACGAGCGCCTCTCACGAGATTATCAATTTCTCGTATCTGCAGAAGGTCAGCGACGCGGAACGGGTTGAGGGCATGAACACACAATGTTCCCGCGCGTAGGATGAAGCTGGGGATTCTTTCCGTCGTCCATCATCATGACGATATCCTGGGGCGCGTATTTGTACAACTCTGCACCATTCCTTAGCCACCATTCGCGAAATAGGTATGTGTCACTCACTCGTGAGCATATCCCGCATCTGCTGCACGTCCCCGTGCGGGCCGACGAGCTGCCCATCCACCACAGTGGCCACGGCATGCTTCTTGTTCCTGTTGCGCCTGAAGACTGACTTTTTTCGCGTCTTTGGGTTCGGGTCTGAGTAGTTGATGCCAATGAGGAGCGCCTTTCGTTTCGGTGTCGGGACCGGGTTCGGCGCGGGCGTAACAGTTGTCGTAGGAGGAGCGGGAGTAGGTGCAGGTGCTGAAGTAGGAGCAGAAGGAATGGTGAGAGGCGGGGCCTGCGGGCGCCGACGCTTGTTGAAATTGATGATCTTCATCGTTGTAGAACTAAAGGTGCGAAGGATCCGCGACTATGACACTGAGGGTATATAACCGCTATCCTGAAACAGAGGCAGTGCGCGGGCTAGGGTGTTCGCCGGGAAGGGTCGTTCTGTATGATATGGATATAGTGAAGTGCCGTGAAGGTGGAGTAGGAAAAATTGCGAAGCTGGAGTGGAAAAGAGAAGCGAAGCAGGATCAGAGCATGATGAGGATGAAAGCGGGAGTGAACCCATCGGAACCAAGCCGAACGTGAAATACAAATGGCATTCGACAAGCATCGTGTCACGGTTTGACGGCCTGCATCGAACCTGCGTTTATCATTGCCATGTCATCCGCTGCATCGTACTCCGGACATCCCTTGTCCTGACACTTCTCGTGAAGTAGAATAGAATACTGTACAGAATTATAATACGCACCAACGCACGGCCATGACATGACCACTTGACACACTTGATCTGAGTGAATCTGGAGTGAATGGCTGTGCAAACCGAGACTGACCCTGGGCGCCCTGATTGCCAGACGGGGGCAATTCCGGGCAATCCTCCTGGTTTCCGATTGATAGCAAGTACCTGGCAAGTACTGCTGGAACCTACTAGCCGCCATCTACCCACACGGAGCTGGAGCGAACAGCGACAACAATCCATCGCCCATCACGCAACCCAGGCCATTGCTATCTACCTACTCATTCAACCATTCACAGCGTACATAACATACTGATGCGAACGTCGACTGGTGCATAAATGTGATGGGCGGCGGCATGACTTCCCGAAACACGTCTGCGCTACTTAATTGTAAAGAACGGGGAACTTTCCCGCCTGAGGCCATCGAAATGGATTTGTTAGGCCGTCTCGGTGTTTTCGAATTGCTTTTCCTTGATCCTCGCACAGCCACTTCGCATCTTCGTTCTGGACCAGCACGATGTCCCACGATGTCCGATAGCAGGCGCGTCTTACATACTGTCCAATCTCGCACATCTTTCTCACATTCGGTGCAGCGCAGGTGCAGCGTCATGGTCCCATTGAGTTGGCCAGGCAAAACAGCTAGTATGTGAGTCACACAGCATGACAATGGCTGCCATCGGCGGTCACTACGAAAGCGGCCTCATTCCAAGAGCCTGAGAGCACCATGCTGACGCCAAAAGCTCAATCAAGGTATGTAGTTCACCAGCCGTTCGATGCGCTCACTTTCGACTGCAATACTAGGTCTGATCTGTCGCATACTGTAGCAAATACAGACTTTGTTCTTTGTCATGACTTGGAATGCGCTTGTCTCTGATGAGGCCCACCAATCTTAGTACGAAGTAAGCAGCTCCACCTCATTGAAGATCGTGACTGTTCTCTTGAGAGCCACGGATCCCCGGATGTGGACGCTTCAATTACCGTATAGTTCGCTACACTACCCCGAAGGCCGCGAGCTTTGCTTTAGGTCTGCCATCAACATGTCTCTGTACGCATCTCGCTGCAAAGCTCATCTGCGGCTCGGGATACTGAACAGTCGGTGCTCAGACAACATCATAGGCATACGTCTGGTCTCGATTAGCGTTTCCAACCGATAGCAAGAGGCACTGATGGCTGATGGCATACCAAATGGTGGCGTCCGCGCTGGTTCCGCGCCTCAATCCGAGTCTCCAGCCGACATCCAACCATAAACAAACCGCATACTGTGGCACCGTGTTGCAATTCTAAACGTGCTTGCGTCTACAACGTTGGGGTCCAGACGCGCCCCGATGTTCTCGTTCATCAGCGTAGACCATTCTCTGTGCTTCGCGGGTACTGCCAATGCAGGAAACCACAGATAGTGCGCCGCCGTCATCTAGAGCAGACCGAGGAGCATCAATGCCTTGGGAAGGCGGGATGATAATACGGAACGAAAGTTTGTGTCAGTGGTAATCCTTCCTTGGCGTACAACAGCCCTAACTTCAGACCAGGAGTCGTGGTGTATCGTCTTATGCTGACGACAACAGGCCATCGGAGACGTGACGGCATGACTCAGATTCAATATTCGTTTCCACGACAAGTTTATTGTTGTTCGTGGTCGCTCCTCTGGCTATTGTGCACAGTATTGTGGCGAGGAGCCGTGATCAGAGAACCATGGCGACGCCCGCAGATCAGCAAAGCGACGAGTTGGTTAGACAACATGATTGGAAAGAGGATATGCGATTTCGAGGGGGAAAAGTCGAGTGCGTGCATCAAACCAATCTCGTTCACCTTGCTCACCACCGGACATCAGAGATGATCGAATTGGGAGACACGTCATGTCAACGCGAATGGACCATCCGAATCGCAGATCGTGATGAACACGGAGACGTGAGCGCGCATCCGTAACAATGCTTCCTTGTCTTTCAATTGATAAGCCCGTCTTATTGTTTTCAGGCGAAAGTTTGGGCCGTTTGCCCCAAGAGTTGACCTTTCAGTAGGTGTAGCGGAGCGTCAGCATCGACTCTACATAGCGTTATGAACACTCAGTTTGGATTTGAATTCGACTCAGATCAGTGTATAGTGCACCAGATCATCTCTGAGCATGATTGCGCGTCGAGGAAATGTTACAATCCACCTTCAATTTGCTATGGAGAGCCCCAGCGTCATCCCTCAAGATCTTCCCAGCAATTTCTCTCACCTTCCACGCGGGCGGGTTACGGCTCAGTTTGAAGGTATCGGGCTCACAGGAAGGAAGGGCGTGTCTTGACCGCTCGTCAAGCAATCGTCGTCATCAATCTGCGCTACACTGTTGTTATGCTCTTTTGGACATCGTTCATTTGAGAGGTGCGCCTTCATTCGAAAGCATCTGAAGGAGGCTCTTGTTCTGGGTGTCATTTAAACAAGCAGAGTCGCAAGGATTCACAGAACAATGGCTTCTAATAATCATCCCCCTCCCGCATATCCTCCTGCCGGTCAGGTGTATGCTTCCGCGCCACCCAATCACCCACAGGACGGAAAACCCCTACCTTGCTACACCACCATCTCTCCTACCCCTTCTTCTCATCCTTATTATCCGCCAAAACTTCAAAATGACCCAAAGCTGCTGTTGGCATTTCGATCAGAGAGTCTCTTGCCAAAGCGTGATTGGTTTCATTCTGTCTGTGGCGGGGAACACTGGAAGGGGTACCGGTTTCTCAACAAGAAATTGGCGATAACTTGGACTTGGCATGATGCCGAAAACCGCTGGACCGTATACTCATCCGCGACTGCACCGTTGCTGCATGTCACTGATGCCGACTTGAAGAAACTTCATTGGAGTCTTCAATTCCTTTGTTATCAAACTGCCACCTATCCTATACGTCGGGGAATACCATCATCCCTGGCAATCGATATCTTTCTCGAAGTTATCTTCACATCGCTTACTCCGTCCCCTGAGAACTGGAAAGATGGATATGAGCAGATCAGCAACTTGACAGGAAGGTAAGTCTATCAGCTATGTTCAAGCAGTCTAGTGAATTAAAATGAACTGAAGGACCCATCAAGATATATCTGCATGGTTCAAATTGCGCTCATCTTACGAGAACACCAGACGCAATAGCATAACGGAAGAAATTGAACGCCGTGCTCTGCGATTGTGTGAGTCTGATCACATCCCACGGTACTATCGTGATCATGCGCGTAGAAACCACTTGTCGCCACAAGATCCTTCTGACCTCCTGAATGAGGACTTGGAGCCTGTCAAAAATAGTGTCTTCACGGCATCACTTCGCAGGTCAGCTGTCCGGTGGTTTTGTACCAAGTTTCGTGATTTGTGGTGTCAGAAGGTGCAGTTTCAAGCATGCATTGTCGAGCATCTCCAAGCCCTTGCCGACAATCGTGAGATGATGGAACGTGAATGGCAGAAAGCATGCTTTGATATGAAGGTGAAGGAGATTCTGGATTTGCGGCAGGCTGCACGTCATTAGTGATAGGGCTTTGTTTGTTGCAACCTGCCTCGGTCCTCGTTACAATTAAGTTCTTGTCAGACTTAACCACATATGTACCCTCGGTATTTTTGCACGTTTAGAGCCGCGTATGCTGCCGGATTATTGTAGTCATGACCGTATGCGTCATTCGCTCTAATTGTCTCTAGAACTGTCAATCAAATGAAGGGCAGTGCTCACTCGGAGCTGCGGCCTGGGTCTCGATACTTATAAGCCATACCGCTGTCGATTGCGCCACTCATACCGACAATAACAAGCTCTCGATAACCAAAATGCTGTCAACCGATTCCGAAGACTTCGTAGTCAACGCTGATGACAACGGACACGTCCGACTGTCGTGGTCATCGTGTACACATACCATGACTTCCAAGACTTTTCTGGGACTAGGATCATTTTCGTCAAAGCATGGTATTGGCCTCTGTTATCCCTGCAGTACTAGTTCGCCGTCTTATGCCTCACACAGCCTCGAATGACCCTTCTGACTATGAGCAGAAGTATCCTCCGGATGCGCCGTATAAAGAGCTGTCGCCTTCTGCGAGGGTATGGCGAACATGTATGGACGAAAACAAGAAAATCGATGCAGATCTGCTAGCTGGATGGCGTGATAGCCTTGATGTACTTCTTGTCTTTGTGCGTATCTCCATTATCGTCGAAAGGCAGTCGGTACTCACTCTTCATGTAAGGCCGCCTTGTTCTCCGCTGTTGTGACTACGTTCGTTGCACAAACCTGCCAAAATCTCCAGGCCAACAGTACACAGATGAATACGTCCATGATGAAAGAGATGCTCGGCGTTCAGCGAGCTCTGCTCAAAGGCTTGGAAGCCGTCAATGCTGTTCCTCAGACCGATCTTGACTCTCCTACTTTTCAACCCCGAGCATCCGATGTCTGGGTCAACGCTCTATGGTTCACGAGCCTTGGTCTCAGTCTCACGACCTCGATGTTCGCAGTGTTGACAAAGCAGTGGATCCACAACTACGCATCGTTACCTTCGGGAACCCCGCTCGTCATCTCACGTGTTCGGCAATCTCGATTCGTGTCATTGCAGAAGTGGCACGTCCCACTTATCATTGAACTCCTTCCGGTCCTTATGCATGCATCCCTCGGACTGTTCTTCCTCGGACTCGTCATCTTTCTCTGCCCTCTTAACCACACGATAGCCACGGATCTAGGCATCATTGCGAGCTTCTGTTTCCTGGTCTACGGGATCAGTACGGTCCTGCCTGCCTTCCACACAGACTGCTCCTATAAAACCCCTCTGTCATCTTATCTTTTCTCTTTGGCTTGCTCTCTGCAGCGGCGAGCTCTGTTGACGACTACATGGCTGTTTTCTCCCAAAGATCTGCCCTACATACTTCAGATTGTCTCGGAGCGCTCGCCGTCATTGAGTGAGACCGAGCTCGAGAAGGTGGAGGAGTCGGCAGACAAGATTGACATGTCTACTCTGGCCCACCTTTACAATACGACATCCAATACCTCGGTGAAAAGTGTCGTTCTCCAATCGCTCAGCAGTCTTCCCCTGCACTGGATCCCCATGATGCAAAGACCGGCTCCTGATGGAATTTCTTCAGTTTCTGAAGCCATCAAGGATCATTCCGACTACGAGCAACCTCTCGACCGCTTCGAAAGATTCCAACGAGCCATGCTACGTTTCAGGGACTCGAACGCTGAATCTCTCACCTTGGACGATTTGCAGTGCACTGAGCCAAGCAGCTATACTCGCTACCGAGACTCTGTCTCTGCCATCAAGCTCATCAGCAAGGGCCTGATAACCCGCAGAGCGGATACCAACACAAGATTTGATGCTATCCTTTGGGGTACCATATTTACAAACTCATTGAGTGGAGGATTAGAGTGGTTGGGGATAGACAATGAGGAACCTTCCCGCGTCTGGTCCGAGCTTCTCAGGTATGCGGTCAAGTGGCATGACTGTTCACAATACGGCTGTATAGGAAATCCTCCATGTCTGCTCCACACGTTTCCTTCCTGCCAAGGCCTACCTTCTCTCTCAATCACAGACTATGATCTGCGTGTAAATGGCATAAGCAGCGCACTGGGTATCGCGCTGTCCAGAAACATGCGCCCGTCTTTCGTTCGATGGCTTCTTGCGGCCGGCTTTTCAACTGCCACCCGTTCTGCTCGGGACCACACAGAGAACATTCCAGACGACATCTTTCTACTTGTCAACATGGTAAAGACACCATCGATACAAAAGACATCCACGTTTCACACGGTCTGGGCGGGTGACGATGCAGACCTTCAAGCCCATCCCTCGTTATTCCAAGAGCTCGCTTGTCTACTGAGGAAGTATGCATCCGGACACGAGGTACCCATCAGACACCGCACAGACATCATGAAAGCTACCGTTTGTGCGCTTCAGTCTGTTCTTAGGGCGGAATCTTTTGGGAAGAGCACGAGCATTCTCTCAGAGGACGAGGTTATCATTGTGGAGAGCATCTTTGAAGGGCTCAACACCGGTATTCGCCATGAACTTGGCCACGATTTCTCTTGAATGACACGCGATCTAGGCCGCAAGGCATTGGCCGTGGCATTTGCAGCAGAGTATCCAACGGAGATTCTCGGAAACATCATAGCATATTCTCTTTGCTCAAGCTCGACACTTGACACTCTCGAAGCGGCTTACGACGGACTGGTCAAACGTCAATGGCTGGGGGGGTTGAGTATATCATTCAGTGGTGAGATTCACGCCGTGTCACCAGTCCCGAATGAGCGGAATCGCCTCACTTCGCTGCACCAATGGGAGCCTCGAAACACGGCGTTCTTGGCCGCCCTTTACGTCGACGGACTTTCCTCTCTTGCCAACCATTCCTCCGGCACATATACACGTGCTATGAACGATCTGGAAGACCCGGCCAACCTCTCCACGATCTGCAGAGTCCTGCTGATGACCGACATTTGCACTCAAGATAGGTTATGGAAGCTGGCGAAGATGGTCCGGGTAAATGATTGGTCACAAATTCTTGAAGATCTGGTGTCATTCGCAGGATCCGACGAGTGTACATGTATGTATCGAAGAACGACTTCCATCGCCCCCATAGGCCTCGGCGCCAGTATCCTTCAATATGTACCAGAAGGCGCACTCCCCATTGTCGCCGCTACATTTGCTCACGATGTGGTCCATGGTTCCTACAATCCTCCCAGATACGCGCTTGAGACCTTGCAGGTCAGTCAATCTTTGGTTGCATCAATTTGTTAAGTACACATACTGACCATGAGTTTCAGAACGGTTATTTACCTCAAGAGATAGTGTCCGGCGGCGGTGGACAGGCGGTTCTAAATGCCATGATGGTAAATGAGTACATGGCACAACAAGGTCTTTGTTGAATATCATTAGTCCTTCCTTCGACTGTACACCAAAGAAAAGAGTATCTTTTGAGACTTGGCGTCGGTTCTAAGGAGGTAATTCATGCTCAACGGATTGAGAGATGCCTCACGTACTGTGCAATGCAGGTCTCAGTCCACGAACCATGATGGCTTGTGGCGGCCCAAAAATTTGGCGGGGGAGTATGCAGAATCGTGCTTCATATACGACGTCGAGTACTCACCGGTGGAGTGGTCCGAGCGGAAACTCTGCGAGACGACGAACACGAGATGATGGTATGTGATAAAATGAGATAACCCTAACCCAAGAAACAGTGCTGGTCTATGCTACATTAAACGTTAAATCCGCTGAATCCGTCTTCGCAGCTCTCTCGGATGCCACGACCCCCCACTGCACCGGATCCAGCTTGAGATGCTGGAAACGTGTGGACGACTTACTGCTCCGGGAGCCTGTTGCCGGCTTCGTGACCTTCATACCGAGGTATAGTATTTCTCCGATCGAGTCTAGAAGGACATCGTCTTCGATACAGAGTCCTTCAAACGGCGAAGTGCTTTTGTTCTTCCCATATCGGACGCATCAGCGTTGAATAGTTAAATCATCATGGCTGTGTGATAGAAAATGCGTGTCAAATTCGTCTGAAGTAAGTTCGAATCCATCTGTAGCACCAAAAAGATGATACTTAAAACTTGAGTTTTCCCGGTCGTGACCGGAATGAGTCGAGTCTTGACTCGAACTCGAAATTTGCCCACCATGTTTTGCAGAAATTAAGATCAATATATTGCATTTTATGTACTACTACAAATGTCCACTACAGCTCAGACTCAAGTTAGCAACTCAAGCTCTGACTCGAGGCGCACTCAAATTGGGACTCAAACTCAAACTCGAGATAAGGTCGGGTCGAGTCGTAACGAGGCCGTGACTCAAATCCACAAGTCGAGCTCGACTCGAGTTTGCGTTCGAATCATCCCAACTCCAGCTCAACTCCAACTCCAATCGACTCGACTCCGGCTCGACTCCAACTCAACTCGACTCCGGCTCGACTCCAACTCAACTCGACTCCGGCTCGACTCCAACTCGAATCCACAAGACTCGAATTTTGACTGTCAACTCGAGGCGCAACGCGAACGATTCGAGTCAGATTCGATGCCTGGGTCCAGACCGTGTCCCGGAAGGAGCCTCCGACGTACGTAGCGTTGGATGAGTGTGGGGATGGGAGCTTGCTGGCGGGAGAGAAAGTAAGCTGGGAGCCTCGAACACTCCGCTTGCAAACGAACTGGAAGGAGATCAGCACGCGTCACTGGTGTGCACGGCAGGCGGAAATGAATGGGACTGACGAGGGACCTAGGAAGACGGTTGACCGCCTGCTCCGGCGCTACCCGTCTATGTCGACGCATCGGCTGGAGACTGCCCTGGGTCGGAGAGCACCTGCTGTCGTCGAGGGGTCGCGTCACTGCTGTTGACGTCGTCCAGTGGGTCGCCGTCGCTGTGGTCAGGGTTGGAAGAAAAGGTCGGCGCGCTATCGAGGGATGGCAACGCGTCGACTGGTGAGGAGAGGGTAGGGTTTGAAGGTCCGGTCCGGTCCGGTCTTTTGACCTCAGAGGTCATGGACCGGGACCGGACCGGTCCAGCAAATTACTAAATTTGGCTGGACTGAGGACCGGACTGGTTAGGACCGCAAAAACCGGTCCTAATCAGTCCGGTCTGCGGTCCTGAACCGGTCCAGGACCGGTCCAAACCATCACCAGCTCAAAATTATATTTTCGCAAATTTTTTGGTAAGTTTACCATATTATAAGTTTGCTATGTATGTCAGACAGTATATAACAGTTGAGTTTGTGATTACTTAGGACTTCATAATGTATTCTAATCATTATAAGATGAGATCTTTAATTATGAGAGAAGAAATAGAGCTAAGTTGAATATACAAGAATATAAGCAAGGTAAGTTTACCATGAAACTATATAAGCGGAGGTAAGTTTACCATGAAAACTGAAATAATGACCATTTTAGAGGACATTTAACTGGTCCTGATTGGACCCTGAGTAGACCGGTCCAAACCGGTCCTGGACCAGTCTTTACCGGTCCTACAAGTTTTAGGATTGGCATAGGACCTAGGACCAGGACCGGTCCAAATCATGGACCGGTCCTTTTTGGACTGGTCATGTGACCGGTCCAGTCCGGTCCAGTCCACCGGTCTTTACCGGTCCTAAGGACCGGACCTTCAAACCCTAGGAGAGGGACGAGGCCTTGCGTCGGAGGGGTCCTGCCGTCGTCGAGGGTCGCATCGCCGCTGTCGTCGTCGTCGTCTTCGCCGCCGCCGCCGAAATGGTCGCCGCTGTGGTGGTGGTTGGAAGAAAACAGCAAATGATTAGTCAGCTGTCCGGCATGGAAACGTGTCCAGACGCAGTTGATGTCCAAAGTGCATAGGCACACCAGGCACACATTACAGGGATGTACAAGTGCCCGCGTCATTACAGTGACGCGACGAGATGTATACAGCTCGATAAGCAGGTAGGTAAAGATTATAATACAACTATACATAGTAAAGAGAGATTGCCAAGAGAGCGAGACAGCGCACGAAGCGAAAACAAACCCGATTCAAGATAGTCGACATTCCAAGAAATACTGCGCCACACCTGCCAACGCTTTTCCTAATTCATCTGCGCGATAGTTAGCATTGAATGCGCCTCGAAGCAGCAAAAGCATACCCTCAAATGCCCTTCACGCCTGAAATACCAGTCTCGCGGACGCTTGGCGACTGGTAATTCTCCAAATTGGGCCTCCGCGTCGTATACCCGCCACCGCTCGTTCCTCCAGTAGTTGAAACACTTCGATCCACCCCACCGCTTGCCCGCCCACTCAACAGCGCCCAAAGCCCAGCCGTCGTGGCCGTAGACCCGCAGCGTCAAGTGCCTTTGCTTGAGGCTTTCCTTGTTCTCTGGAGGGGATGTATGATACCCAGAGGGCCTTATCACACAGTCCAGCTCATCAGATAACCACATAGAGAAATCAAGTAGACGACGGACACTCACATCAGGACGAAACACACTCCAAACGCCCCAAATTCTCCCGCGTATTTTTGAACTGAATCGTACAGCGCCACTTCCGCGAGGCTGAACTCGCTTTTCGCGTAGGGATCGAATAGCTCGGGCGGCGTTGGGTCAGCAAGTAGCAGATACTGGGGCATCTGGGTATCCATGACTAGGTTGTGGATGCGGATGTGAGAGGCGGGATGAGTGCGGGTTTTGTGAGGCGGCATCATTTCCTTTCGTGTAATTCCCATCGGGAGCGATCGGTCCGGTCCTTCGAAGTCGAGTCTGTTCTGCTGGGTGTCCCCGCCGCAGTCCAAGCCCTGGGCGGACGCAATAAAGGATATAGATGTCGATGGCTGTGGGCAGTAGTCTTCCGATCCAAGATAGTCAATCATCGTCAAGCCGCGAATAGATGGATACGTACATTACTGAACAGAGTTTTGGTTCCCGTTGCGTCGTTCGCTCTCGTTGTCGCTGCGATCTAATATCATGGGTGGCAGCATTCCTGCAAAGGCTTACCCTGAAACCCATGAATGACGCGGAGACTTGTCAAGTCACAGGTCACTGATTCTGAGCATGAGAATATCATACGACGTTATTCATTGACTCGTAGATACTTCTGACTTTATACTCCGTCTTCCGGATCTTCCAGTGCCATGTTAGGGAGATCTAAATCAAAACTGCGACGATATATGAGAACATCGCGGTGGCAAGAGGAAGAAAAGAACTGTCTTACACGGGGTCTCCGGTGGCAGACATGAACATGGGTGATTCTCCTGCACGAACTCTATCGCAATGCTTGAAGAATAGTTCCTCGTCAGGCAGTTCAAGTATGTGGCCGTATCCGCAAGCTCGGACACGCAAGCGAGCCCGTTCAATCATGCGACCAAACATTGCAGCATGCTCACGAGCGTACGCAACGTAACCGAGTTTTGGTGGAGTCTCCTGGGAGCAGGCTTGCGCACATTTGGTCCAGGTCTCTTGTTCCCTTTCGAACATGCGAATGACGTTGAGAAACTCTGCTTGCATTCGTTCGTGCTGCTCCCTCCACCTACGCATCTCCGCTTCTGTCCGAAAGTAGCGTACACGCTCACCTAAAGAGCCCGCTTTCAGACAATTTAACAACATCAAAAAATGAACATACCATCTGTTTCCCATGCCTCAACGTCCGCATTACCGAGGCGACCGCGTTCCAAGATCTTGTATGGCCAGCCGTCTCCTTTTGCGGCCTTCTTCTCTAGAAAGACGATTGAGTGTGCTTGGGAAGTTCGCGACATATAGCACTCACTTTGAGGGTTTGCAGCAGATCCTCGCGGTCTTTTGTTCGGCTGAGAAGGTCCTGCACTCAGTTTGCGTTAGACTGACAGTATAGACATGCATTGGACGCGTACCAGGAGCTCCCTGTCCAAGGCTTCGTTTGTGCGAGCGCTCTGTAAAGCCTTCGGCCATGATCGTTGTCTGGTGCTTATGCAGAAAGAGATGAGCCTGGCCATCTTGCCTACTGGAGTCCAACGGCTGACGCAGGCCATCCATCGACTTGGCAACGTAAGTGTCTGCAATCGTCATCTCCGCCTCGACACCATCCAAGGGCGAACTCTCTAACCCGCCGAGATTCCGCAACGCCACGAAGTGGTCATTGAAAGTCACGATAGCTTCATCCCGTCGAAACTTTGCACGAGAGATGCACGCCCGGCTCTTCGTAATTGTACCGTGATACTTTGCTTGTCTTTTGTCGTATCCCAGGGCAAGGAGCTCCCGAGCGACTAGTATGACCAGACGGATAGCTTGGAAAGCAAGTGCAAGACGCATCGCTTTCTCTTGGTCCGTCGCTGCTTGCAGGGAGGTTTGCACCTCAGGCGCCAACTGCGAAGGCAAACACAGCGTCCAATCCTCCACATCCCCCGACTTCACGTACCGCCGCTCTTGGTTCATGGGTGTATGTGTCGGCCACTGTGCAAACGGTGTTGGCTCCCCGAAAAACTTCTTTCGTAGAACCAACCAAGGTTCAAGCTCTTCGTGGAGAGTAGCTCTTTCGCGCATGATTCGTTCGTCGTCCGTAGCAGATTCATACTTGGCAGTGCGAGTGCGAAGAGCACGCACGAAACGCCTACATTCAGTAGATGAGTAGACGTTGTACTGCATGGAAATAGCCGCTTACTGCCTAGCTTCGATGGTGAGACCATCGTGCAGCCACTTTGCCAATATATCAGAAGTGACGTTCCCGATACACGCCAGACTCTGTGGATTCTCCAACAGGGTGTCGAGCACAGAGTCCATGCATGGAACTGGAGATACACGCCTCAGTGGCATCCATTTGAAAGAAAGCAAGTAAATAAGGATTACCCTTCATCTCTCGCTCCTTGTAGGGGCTCAAGATGACCTTGCTCTTGCCTTGAACCGTGATCTCGAAGTGTCCACCCCGCATGTGTCGATTGGGATAGGCCGCATTCCACTCATCGATGTAGTCCGCATTTTGTAGCATTACCAGTTTGAACTCGTACTTGTAGCGCAAGTACATCTTTCGTGCATAGATAGTGTTCTTGTACAATTCGTTGACTGACGAGTATTGCTGAGCATGTACGTTTGATAATCAGATAGAAACTCACCAGCGTTCATGGTTTTCTTCCAATTCCAATCCATAGCGACTGTGAAGTAGACCTGATGCCCGTAATGCCGGTTCATGTGAAAGATCATGGGCGCGTAAGCATTCGACTTTGGCTAGAAATGCTCGCATGTCTCGCCGTGAAAGTGGCATTGACATTCGACATAGAAGGACCCAAACCTATATATGCAGCCGTTTGCGTGGGTGTATACGTGAGCGGCATTGATGAGTTGTGTCGCATTCATGATGTGTGGTTTCATCGAGCTCAGATACGAATGGCTGAAGCGACGCTCAATGTGCACGCCGTATTGACAGTGTGAATCATAAGACAGCGAACTGGGCTGCAGCCGGTCGTTGGCCGCTGGGTTCTCGGGGAATCCGGATCGCAGATAGAGCAGTTTCGTGACTAGGTCCATGGTGATTTGACTAAGAGACTATCGTCAGCTGTATGCGGAGACAGGCGAGTTTTTCTTCATACTCTTCTCCTCTGGGAAAATCGGCGGTGGATTTGACGAAAACATGAGAGCATTGTCCTTGCCCAATACCATTGTATACGCAGTCAGCATTGCGGACATGCTGCTGGGTTGACTTCAAGTTGTTACATGGGATTTTCTACGAATGTCAGCTAGACTCGTGAAAACGTATTCATGCGAAACTCGGCTCACTTCGCGCTTGTTCGTTGGCGACGGAATGGCCGTCTTTCGGTACGTCTCAAACTCGTCAAGAAGCGGCTGAAGTCCACGACCGCGCAAGTAGTCGATATCCTCATTCTTCGCATTCATGCTTCCCATGCAAGTCTTGAAGTTGCCATCAAGGGTATAGAACCCGGCGATGAGATGTCTGGCACAACCTGTGAGCTGCTTGGCGTTGAGAACTAGCAGAACGAAACTCACGAGTACTCTTCGGGCGTGAGCCGCCATTCCTTCTCCATATTGGCACCATTTTCCGGACACAAGGGACAGTAGACGAGTAGCGAATCAGCTTGGCGATTGGGGAAGCCGACTTGGTGCTTATTGAAGATGAAACCGCTTCGACGTTCGGCTAAGAGAAGGCTCCATATGCGCATGACCCTCCGTAGCTGCTTGCTCAATTGCTACCAATGTAGTCAGCGACAGGCATTCAGGAATCGGTGAGTGGAACTCACAGCGACCAACCAGGGGTACTCATTGTTCGTGAGCCTCTGGAGGTAGGCCGAGAGGTCGTATATGTTCGCTGTACACTCCAGGTGCTGAAGTTGGAGTTTTCGAAGTAGCCTAAAGCTGAAGACAACCTCTGGGCGGGCCACAGTGGCTGGGAACAGGCGCGCCCGCATGAGTTGGGCAACCCTATCAACGCCGCCAAGTTTGCAGTCACAGAATCGCAGCCTTGTGTCGTGAACGCCATCATCGTCCACCACAATGAACTGAACGGGGTTGTTGGGAGAGGGGCAATCCTGACCGGCGTGGCCAAGCTGAGGAAAGAAACCCAGAGCGCTGATATCGCAACGAGCAAAGCACTCATCCCGTTCTTGCCACACCTCAGGGAAGTGAGTCCACATGTTTCGGTGTCGGTCGACGAAGCAAACTGAGCACCAGACACCGTACTCGATGCATGTTGTACACCGCACGGTACGACGAAGGTTTCGGCCGCAGGGACAGATATCAGATGTAGCCGTTTCCACCTCTGTCTCCATCATCAAATCATGAAGACGGGGAGACGCGTCAAGGAGAGACTGAAGACATTTCCGTGTCTGCGGACCGCTAGTCAGACAAAAGCTGTTTGCCTACGAAATTGTACTTACCTGGGTGTGGCCCGCATTTCCAACTTCTTCCACTTCATCGTCCTCTTCGTTGGGGGAAGGGTCTTTGTGCGGTGCTTCGCCTTTCGGCGGGCGTTGGGGTGGGGTGTAGAGCTTGAGAGGCGCCGGCATGATGGTTTGGCTCTCAACGATCATCTTTCCATCGTTGTCGAAACGGGTGAGTTTAACGGCGATGGGCTTCGGTCGTTCGGTCTGCAGTGTGCGAATAGATCCGTGCTTCTCCAAGTCGCGAATTTCAGCCAGCTCGTCGGCGTCCTTTTGCGCTTTCGTTCGGAGGTCAGGTGGTGGCATGGCGGAAAGAGAGGGGGAGACTCACCACTCGTTCCTCCGCTTATTCATGGTCCCTACCACAAAGCAAGGGCAGTTTCCTCATTGGGGCACACGGGCCTGCGGCAGAAACAATTGAACATTCGAGATGGTACGGTACGATGACACAAAACGTGCGTTCGGCATGATATGTGTACAACGATGAGTGCAAAAACCACAAAGGTAAGGTCGGTAAATATACACAAGTATCTGTTTATGACTACGTCTTCGCACTAGTTAACAAAGTGGGTCAAATAGAACAAAACTTTCTTGATTTGGCTTCGAGGTCGACCTGAACAGGTAACGCGACGGTCTCCAGCATCGCCTCACACTGCATGAAACATACAATATTTACGCCGTGAATATGATAAAAAAATGTAAAATTTATTTAGCATTTTTTCACTTAAGAAATGATAAAAATATCATAAAATTGAGTAAAAATATGCTAAACATATACTATACTTTGATAAATTCAAATATATTTAGCATATTTTCACCTCTTTTTATCATATTTTTATTATTTTTCAGATGAAAAAATGCTAAATAAATTTTACATTTTTTTATCATATTTTCGGCGTAAATATCGTATGTTTCATGCAGTGTCATGTCTCTCCGTCTACGATGCGCGATTAGCCGCAATAGAGTGCACAGACGAAAGGACAGCCGTACCGTACGTCTCTCTGGCCAAAATCGTTCGACAGTTTCCCCATAGGTCGAACCATTCTCCTCTACATGTTTGAGATACATCGCATGTTTGAAGATACATGTATCTTGATGGGTGTATGTGTGCAGAGCGTTCATCGTCTGGACAAAATCGACACTGTGAGGTTTGGTCAGAGGACGAAAAACGATGAGAAAGATAGTAATCACCGGCGAGACAAGAAGGTCAATAGACAGGGGAAAAACGAACGCACCCAGACGAAACAGGCGGGCCTTTTAGCTCTATTCGTCACAAAGCAAGCCGCTTTCCCGACTTGGGCACACGGGCCTACAGTGAAACACATGATTATTGGTATGACCGAAGGCAACGGCGGTACATAGAACGCGCCCTAATCTCTAGAACGATATATCTGCTCGATACAATCTTCCCAGCCGTTCAATCTGTCAACCCCACAAACCTTGAGAGCCAAAACACGGTCTGGATTCGCTACGGGAACTTTATCTTTCTGCGGCGGAAGCCAGCTAGCCATGCGCGTCTCATAGTAGGACAGCCATGTCTTCGTTGCTCCCACTTCGCCGAGCAACACGAGATTGTATGGCGAACACAGGTCAATCTCCGTCTCGTTCGAGAGCTTCAACGAAAGACGGGCCGGAGGTTGCTTATCCTGCAAGCAAAGCGATGTGTGAGAAAGCGTACAGCTTTCGTGTAGGTGACGGGATGTACTTTCAGCCACAGGAGCACATCCACTGTCGTAGGGTCCGATCGTTTCCGTTTCTGTAGATTTACGGACTTGATGCGCTCTTCTTCGGCGCGGTCCCTGGCTTGCTTGCGTAGGCGGAGACCGTCTAAGATGAGACTGGATTCTGACAACCTCTCTTTGGGAAGACGTGGCGTGAGCCATTGACGCTCTTCGTCGAGGTTACACTGTGCAAGAATCAACTCGGTTCGAGGGGCTTCAGGATGGAATGCCTACAATCTGGTAGAACCGGGCTATGTCCGCAGCACCGGGGTCATCCAGACTCAGTGGCGCATTGTCCCCCTTGATACCCCAGTAAACTCTGACGTCGACACCGACGCAAGGTTCGGCTTTTCCACTACATGGCTGCGCTTTGCGTTTGGGTCCAGCAAGAGCAGTGGCTCCCGCGCGAATGAGAAGATCGATGTCTTCTTTGGAGACCGTGCACTCCTCGCTCATCGAGGAGTTCGATGTAGACATGAGAAGGTGGGACGCGTGACATCAGTCTTATATAGAAGACCGAGCCTGGGGACAGATCTGTTAACGTTCTTGAACCCACAAAGACGGAAGGAATTACGCACAAGGAGTGTTTGTTTCCTGGGGGCCGCCCTGTCAAGGCAACAGATAGGTGGCTGACAAAAGGTTTTGGCACCAAAGTTCATGTCCGCAGGGAGTACGACTACAGTTCGAGCAGAATGAGTAACGGTAAGTGCATGAGGTAACAAGGTAGATGATAGGGACAATATCACTAAATAGAGACGAGACGTTCCATGTATAGGAGGAATTACGATGTAAGAGTAACAAGAACAAGATGCTAAACGACTCGAGATAACAGTAACGATAACAGAACGGTGAACGATTTGCGGTAACACGATAACAAGCTTTCAAACGATTCGAGGTAACAGTAACATAACAAACTTTTGACCGATCCAAGACTGGGGATAACAGTTGACGCCTCTAGACGTGTTCATCGCACAGATCGCTCATGTGATTCTTGATGCCAGTCAAGTGTCGGATTCTGTCCAACTTGATACCGAGAGTGACCTTCGGATTGACGACGAAGGGCGCGTCAAACCTCGTCGGCTCCCAAAGGAAACCATCCGGGTTGAAGCGGGACAGCATGCCTCCGTCGTAGCCAACCTGGCCGAGGAGGATGCGATTGTCTTGGAGAACGAGCTCATTGCGAGCGTTGATGTCGAAAACCAATAGGGCAGGCTCGTTGGAGGACTGGAAAATGTGCACTCAGGAATGTTATTCAATTGCTGAAAAGCCAGGAGTACGTACGTCTAGCCACAAGAGTACTTCCACGGAGTTGAAGTTGTCGTTGTGAAGCTTCCGCCTGAGGTAAGGAGGCTCGTCGGATGGCCCAGCCGGGGTCGGCGATGAAGGAGGAAGTGAATCCTCCTTGCGCTTCGATTGTGACTTGGGGGTTGGGGTTTGGGGCGTTGTTGTCCGACGATTCGCTGTGGCGCGGAGAAAGTCGTGCCCGTTGAGACCCGCCATGAGAGCTTCGCTTCCTCGGATGGCCGCAAAAGTGCGCTCCTTCATATAGAATTGATACCACATGTGCCGGGAGCACTGCTAAAAGCGTGAGCAGGGCACGAAACAACAGATTAGATGTAACTTACATGAGCCTGATGTCGCCCAATGTCTCTGACCCGTTCGGGATGGTTGTTGAAGGTAACGTCGTCCAAGTAAGCCTGACCTCTACCGAGGTAGACGCTACTTTTGACGTAGCACCCAAAGCCGTGAGGACAATGAGGCTTTTTCGGCCTCTTGTCGGCGATCTCGTTAGCGCCACGAAAGACCAGTGCTCTGTATTCCGCATCCAGGGCTGCACGGGTTTTCTTGGGGGTGGTAGGCGGTTTGGGGTGGCGCACCTTCCTAGGTGTAGACGGAGGTGAAGGGGATGATGATACCCGAGAGGATGATGAGGCGGAGGCGAGCTTGCGCTTGTGTTTACTGGAGTATTGTTTCATGGAAGGAATGCGTATAGAAGGACTCGAAAGATGAGTGGTTTATAAGACGGTGGGGACCATTGTTCGACCAATGCGGTATGCCCAGTCGCCATGGCCGCTCGCTGCGAGACGGAGAACGACTATCAATAGCCAATAATCAGTAAATAATGTGAATACTTACCAAAGGAGAACATACAGATGTATGAATTTTTCGCGCCCATTGTCCTGTCCGGCAATTCCAGTCCGTCGGGAGGCGCTGCAGGGATGGACTTGCATCGTGAACGCGGAAAGCTCCGTTCTAGGGGAGAGAGTGGCGGCAGAATCAAGTTGAGAGATATTCGATTGGCGGGCCTGAGAGTGTGATAGAAATGATCTAGAAGTGTAGTGGGTCAGATGAACTCCGAAAGACAAAGCAAGGATTCGTAGCGTACCTGGCATGCGCCACAGCAACGCGACACATACGACCACGTCCCTTCTGATCCCTGGTTACACTCAAGGGCTGCAGTGAAACTCAGTCGACGATGGGCGGAAAATCGCATTGAAGACCCACTCAGCCCGTAGGTTTTGGAATTGATCGTCCCAACATGGACTCTCCCTGCAAATTTGATTTTAGTGGCGGCAATTGGCCTTTCCACGGCTCTGAGACTTACGGTAGTTGACTTATTTTCACACTTTCATGAATGAGCCCGTCCCCGTGGGCATGAGCGGCGCACTGCTCCGCCCCCAATCCTAACGGGTGCCTACATTGTGGTGCGCTGGCAAGATGGGAAAGCTTACATAACTGCAAAGCTCGGCAGGATACAGACTGCCGTTTGATGTGCAAAGTGCATGGGCTGTGCTGTTCCACTTCGCAAATGTCCGATGCACTTTGCACATCAATCGGCAGTCTGTATCCTGCCGAGCTTTGCAGTTATGTAAGCTTTCCTACTTTGCTTTGCGCCACCAAGAAGGTCCCGGCGCAGGCGCTGCTGGTCTACCGCCCTTCTGATGTAAGTGTCATAGAATACATCTTAGAATACATTAGAATACGAAACAACCGCCATCCCGCCTTGTGCGGTTCCAAATCGCTTTTCAAAAGTAATCATAATTAAGACACGTCGCGCTAATTAGTAAATCAGTAGGGCAGGTCATGCCCGACGCGGCGGCGATAGAGCAGTTCCTGTCCCTAGAGGCCCAGGACGCCGACGACGACGAAGTTTTGGATGAAGAAGAAGAAGATCCGACGCTCGAAGGTGCGTAGTAACTCTCGACCGACACCGTGCCCGACATCTAATCCTACTCGATGCTCAGACCATGATATCTACAGCGACACTCCGAGCTCTCACAGGCTCACCCCGAAGGAAATCGCTAATTTGGAACGGACGTCGGAAAAGCATTTCAACTCCTGGCTGGAGTCTCTAGCCCCGGCTCCTGCCATACGCGACGACGACGATGAGCATAATGAACTTGCACGCCCAATCGCAGATCATGGGCTTGAAGATGACGAGGGTCAAGACGATGACGAACCCGCCCCTCATTCTCGTCTTTATGATGCGGCTGACGAGGATATAACGATATGGCGGATTAAATGTCGCGTACGTTACAATATTTCCATCCATGAACAACAGCATTGACTACTTTGATAGTATCGAACCTCCGTCGAGGTCTCCAAGCTTATCAAGGAGAACTTGAATTTCGACCGCCATCCCCCACCATGCCGACGACGAGATTGCGATTGGCAGCATGCCGCTGGTTTGGCCTACCAAAACGAAGAAACCCTCCCCGAATCAACAGAGGATTCCCCAGACATACGGGAGCAACGGAACGAGCTCTCTCATACCATCGCTCATCGCCTCCGTCACGAAGCTCGGCCTGAAGACGATATAATCGATATATGGCCCAGCCCGAAAACCCCCTCCCAGCCATCCATCTACATTGCCACTAGGGGGACCTTGAATTCGTTGATGCAACTTCTTGTCGACGATCTTGGCCATGCGAGATACGGCCTTTCCCTCCGAACCATGCAGCCACTTCGATCTCCCAGTGAGCGTTTACGCGCATGGCGCTGCAGTCGAGGTGTACGAGACACCTTCACCAAATGTTGGGTGACTATTCGAGGAGGAAAGTACGAGGGGGACATCGGTTGGGTGCAGAAGGATTCTAAGAGCGTCTGGTGCGCTGTCAAGGTCGTGCCGCGGATCTCTGTCCGGTGGCAGCGAACTTATGTGAGCGAGGGAGAGCCTTCTGAGGAGGAACTACGCGATGACCAGTCTGGTAAACGCCCTACCGACCCGAACTGGACTTCTTTGCCCCGTCCCATACCTCCTGCACCTGGTATCCAACATCCGCCCCGCCTTCTCTCGTCGGAAGTACGCTCTAAACTGACCGTCAGCGAATCAAAACATGGCATAGTTCATTACGAGGAGATGGGAAGCACAGCTTTCGTGGACGATCTTGCCTTGATTCAAGTCCGCCGTACGCACATCTCGATTGCCATCTCCTCACCTCCACACATCCGCGATCAACTCATGCGATGCGAAGATTCTCATGTTCAATCCGCCCTTTCCTTGCTACCTCCAGCCGAGAATGGGATCTTTGAAACAGGCGAGATAGTAGAGGATGTTCGAAATGGTCTGAAGGGAGAGGTCCTGTCTTCTCAACACGCAGCGCACGAAGCGGGTGGGCGCACCATCCTATCGCACACCGTAACTGTGCAGCCCGTCGTTGATGGGGTGAATGCCGTGGAGATTGAGAGAAGGTATCTAGTCCGTGTGTTTGAAGTGGGGCAGGAGGTGGCGATATGGAACGGCAGTACGAAAACGTCTTGTGGATGGGTGATACCAACGGATTCTACAAGGAGACCGCCTTCTCAAGGAGGAGATTCCTCCATGCGTCGTCGCCAAGAGCGACACATCACGGTTCTGATCTACTGGACCGGTGAAGACCCCAAAGAGATTTCACCGCAGGTATGTCCTCAACGCTTATCAGTTCTCAGAATGCCATTGATGCCACGTTAGGTCGTCCGAGTACACAAAAACAACTGTGTTCGCATCACCAGCAACACCCAACCGCCGGAGCGTCTGACAGGGGGGCCATTGTACACTCTAGCGCCACCACCGCCTGGTCCAGAGCCCTGTCGCCTGGTGAATCGTCTCCACGACGAGTTAGAGTACGACGTGGAAAAGGGCATCTTCACTGGCAAGGTCATCTTTCATCCAGATTCGATGTACACCGGCAACGTTCCTTGGTTTCGCCGTCCAGTTATCATCAAACAAGGCACCTACAAAGGACGAACCGGGACGGTCGAAGACGTCATCAAAGACGACAAGACGGCCAGTGGTCTCAAGATCCTCGTGCGCTTTGATATGCTGCGAGCTCAAGAAGGAGTCTTGGAGAAGTGGTATTGCTACTCTCAAGTCTTCGATCCCGAGTATAACTTTTGATTCAACCACACAAGCTACCTAGACTGACACTCGCCTTAGAACGTATTGGCCTCTTCGCATCATCTATCCTCTTAGTTCGTTACAACACAAAAGCGGATTTCGAGGGAAAGAGCAATACTACGCGGACGAGCTTGCACGGACTTATTCTGTCCATCACGACACATACGACCAGAAGCTTCTTAGGGAGATCACTAGGCCGAAGCAACTTACGTTGAGCAAGTGTCAGGAGAGTCTAAGGTTGCGTGCCCTCGGTCCGCCCACACGGCCCCCCGAGGAAGGACCTTGGACTATCGGCACCCGAGACCGGGAAGAATTAGGCCTTCCACACCCATTCAACTACTGTTACAACGACAAACTCCCGTGGTGTTTACAGCCCTACCTCCAGAACTTGAGGATTACTGTCCCGACGGCGGGAATCGAACTCAAAAAGGGCAATGGCTCTTCGGGGAAGGACAAGTTGAAGGAGCATCTGACGACGATCCAGCAAGTACGCGCTGACAACGGGACAGTCAGCGTACATCGGATAGTGCAAGGCAAACGACAAGCGCAGGCGCTAGTTCCCAGCCAAGTCGGACTGAAACATCCGGGAACAAAGCCAGCTGATGGTCACTGCTGGTTCGTCTTTCGAGGTGAATTTATAGGAAACTTCGTTCGACCTATCCGTTTGGTAGACATGGTGGTCTCGGGGTTTAAGAAGCCGGCTTGGAATGTTGCTGTAGTGAGGCGTAGGGGGGCCGGACAGGCCGATATCATCACCTCGGCGCGGTGTACCGTTCTCAACGAGGATCTCATTATACTAGAGCGTGCTTCAAATTGGAAGGAGACGGACCAGGAAGTGATAGCATTACGGGAAAAGAGTCGACAGGGGAGTGCCAAGAAGACAGTTACTATCTCTTAAATTTGTTCTAGACATCTTGTATCACTACTTCACTTGTTCATGTATACTACGCCACCTTCAATCACACCGCTTTTCACCATTCGCCCCACCTGTGTGCCGGCAAGTGGACAGATGGAGCATCGGAAGTTTGCGAGGTGAGTTCCCCGTCTTGCGGATTATCAGTTTCGGTGTACTCATCCAGGGATCTTAGGACGATGGCGCGAGCCTTGTGCTCGCAGTCCTACCCGCGTAAGGAGAACAATGGGAAGACAAAGCAAGTAGGTTTCCCTTGTTTTGGCTACTGGTGCCTAGAGACGGAGAGCTCTGACGACTGGTTTCGTGTAGGTTGACTGTCTCCTTCCCTTCTTCGTTCACAATGAGACGGGTCAGTGTGCCACTCGAGACCTTTACGCACGTTGACCGACCTGCCATAGACCAAGCGCTTCCAGACGAAGATCCCTCAACACTTTCACCTCCATCGCAAACGTAGGGTTAAGCGCCCAAAACGGGGAACGCGCCATGCGATTTTCATCTTCTATCGTCCTGTATGTTAGCAGCGCAGTCATTCCTTCGCGCTATTCTCATGATTGTCCTCAGGGCGGCCGAAAAGTAGGAACTATCGTCCAGCTGAATAGCACTCGCACTCGACTTGCAGATCATCCAATTGATCTGGCGGCAATAGGCGTCAACGAACAGCCATATTTCAAGCGACTGGCTGTGGATGGCAGCTCCTGCGAATGGGTCACAATCGGGTGGAGGACGTTCTTCGACATTGCGGATCCAGTCACTCCCATGTTCTTCAAAGCAACAGAGGAACCGCTTCCTGCTGATTGGGCTCTCGACGTGGGGAGATTCCTTCCTGCCCTCTGATTGTGAGTCGATATCGTGGCGCATACCTTATTTGGTCACTGACGCTCTAGATTTAGGACAGGGGAGGCGTGATATTGCCCTGGGCGTTAGTGGGACCTTACATGATTTGATATGAATATATTCAACCTGAACCCGGGGTGATTAGCACAAGTATTGAAGCGGAAAAGATCGTGGCGTCAGGATCGACGTGCTTCGTGGCACCCGCGGATGCAGGATCGATGTGCATCGTGGCTCCCGCAAGGCGTCAGGATCAAACGGCTCCAAGGTATGTTTGGCAGACAATGGTAACTACGTAGCAAATCATTCACACGAACAATAGACTTCGGCGAAAAGCAAAACGAGAGAGGTACAGTCAAATATCTTGTCGCAGGTCCGGCTCTTGCATTGACTTTCATCTGTACGCCCATAGTCATGAAGAAGCCCTACGACATGGACGCGGACGACCCTTGGGCTGCAAGTGGTTTTGACCCCACGACGCTACCGGCAGATACGCTCTACAAGGCGCGAAAGACAAGTGACGGTACCAATTTCAGCAACTCCCAGATGACCGTGCTTTACCGGTTTCTGCCTGAGTGGACGAATCTGTGCAACAAACAGACCGGGCAGGTGTTGACGGACTGGAAGAAGGCGGCGGCGAAGGTTGCTATGAAACACCCTGTCTTTGCATCTAGGATGAACGAAAAGACGGAGAAGGTGCGTTGTCCAGAGATCTCAACATTTGCGAGAGAATCGAGGTTTTGCAGAAAATATATCAGTGGTTCCGCAATAAGAAGAACCACAACATCGACAAGGGCAAAGCTGCCAAAGTTATGCCCACGTTCAAGCACGACGAGGATGACTCCAGCGGTCAGGAGGAGGAGGCCGAGGAAGAGCAGCATGATGCGAAAGGGAATTTCGCGGGTAGACGGGGCCTTCTTCGGTTCTCGACATCGCTGAGCGGACAGCGTCTCTTCGTCGAGGAGAAGATGGATTTGGTTCGGCAACGTGCGCAGGAGTTGAAGACGGAAGTCAAGGACGGCAACAATGGTGGTGCCACTCGTAGAGCCGGTACCCAACTTTGGACCGAGTTGGAGGAGTCGACCCGTGAGGAGTACGAACATCGAGCCAAGGAATTGGGAACACGCGAGGGGTATGTGTCCGCTCACATCTTGGGTCACCATAATTGAATAACAGTTCCACAAGTATGATCCTTCGTTTACCCTTGGCCATTCGAAACTTGTCGAGAAGGGTTGCGGAAGAGATAGAGGGCATCGCCGGACCTGCAGCAGTCACCATCCTATTCTGTTATCGCGACCAGGAGACCGGCGAGGTTGGAGGGGCCGCGTACGTCTCCAGTTTTCACCTGGCTGTAGCCTAGAACTGAATGGGGAAATTTTCAGTGCGGACTCCCTTGTTTTGGGACAATCCAAGTCCACGATGTCCGAGATCTTTCCCCCGAATATAGTTCACAGCGCGGCAAAGTGGTTCACCTCGAAATGTTCAGGTGAGGTGACCTCTACAGACCTTCTTCTCCGTTGAGTACTAACACAGCTTCTTGCGATAGATCTCAACAATCGGGTCCTTCGGAAGGATCTTGATATCCCCCGCTTTACCGACATCGACATCGATAGCAGGACCGGCGCGGAACAGGACATTAGCATCGACAATTACATGGAAGATGTCTGGCGTGCGTGCAAAAGCTTCTACTGATGAAAGCATTCTAAAGCTGACTGCACAGGCTCTACAAATGTCGGAACCAGTCTCAATCGTAACGACCTGGCAAAGAATCCCAGCCAATACTTCAATACATCGGACTGGCCTGAGCTGGAGGCGTATCTCGCTCCTAGCAGCGCAACCACTGTTGCTAAGCGCGCTCAAGCTCGGATAGCAGTGATCTCTGCATGGATGGAGCGATCCGGGAAAGACTCGTCGACACCTTTTTGTTTCTACGGTTCAAACGAGACTGGACTGACGCTACCCTCTGACCCACAGGTCACGCAACCTTTACCATTCTCAGATGTTCAACCTACGGTCCTCTCAGTAGGTAATTGCTCGCCGAAGCCGCCTTCTCGAAATGTTGGTCCCAATTCGCCACCACAACGATCAGAACGAGGCGGAAGAAGTCGAGTCCAGACGGACATGGGCGATGCCGACGATATCAATACGATGGCAGACTCGTACGTAGAACTCTGTCAGCACGATGCTGAGCCTGACTGACTGTGCGGCAGTGCTTCAGACTGTGTGGCGCAAGCAGTAGGGAATTGCTCGCCGAAGCCGCCTTCTCGAAATGTTGGTCCCAATTCGCCACCGCAACGATCAGAACGAGGCGGAAGAGGTCCAGTCCAGACGGACATGGGCGATGCCGACGACATCAGTATGATGGCAGACGCGTAAGTAGAACTCTGTCAGCACGATGCTGAGCCTGACTGACTGTGCGGCAGTGCTTCAGACTGTGTGGCGCAAGGTACACTCGAAGGAGAGATGGAAAATCATGAACCGCCCAATGCAACGCTCAGCTTTCCGGACGTACCGACCAGTGTTCCGCTAGAGGCGGTGGAAATGTAAGTCTCCTCCCCCCTTTGATTGGTGGCCAACTTGAAGAGCTCACTCCAGTCCCGCTAGGAGCGAACCAAAATCGTCGAGCGGAACATCAGCGTGAGTCTTTACTCATCGTTTACACAAAGATATGCATATCTCTACGTCATCTAGTGAAAATAGACACCTCGATGACCACCTCACTACGCCAGCTATTCCAACGGGTGCTGGTGTCGCAATCTCGGATTCGCGTGGCGCCGACGCCCTCGGTCCTACTGGCGACGTGCCGATAGTGAAAAAGAAGAAGGGACCATCTAAGTGAGCTTGACATTCATTCGTGATTCGACACAACCAATCATATCCAGAAGGAAGAGAGGGAACCAAGACAGACCAGACAAAATCTCGCAGCCTGTCGCGGGGGGTAGCTCCGTCGGGGACTCGAATGCAAACATCAACCGTCCACCCAAGAAAAGGTATCTCAGGTATCAACGTATTTCTCCCATCTCGCTGACGTACGGCATCAAAGGCTCAAGAATATGCATTACGAGATGGTGCATCCAAGCAATATTAAACCTGGGCTCCTCGATCAGCCAATTGACACCAGTCTGGGACGAGGCGGCCGTCGCAGAACTCAATCTTAAGTATATTGCTCAAATCTGATCAGAATCGTAGTTAAGATGGCTACATGAGTAGAAGTCTGTTGCGGCGTAATTACCATTCGAGTTGTTGAACAGTGACTCGAGTAGAGTCAGGTTGGAGTTTGTCGGTGAACCTGGAGTCAAAACTCAAGTAGTGACTCGAGTCAAAGTTGAGTTTGGGCTGGCTTTCGAGTCAAGAATGGAGTCACGCTCTTGTCGGAACTCGGGTTGAGTTAGAGTCAACTTCGAGTTGAGTTCGAGTCCGGTTTGAGTCGAGTCTGAGTTGAGTTGAGTTCAAGTCAAATGTGTATTTGGGCACAGTGAGAGAGGGTTTCGAGTTCGAGTCAAGACTCGACTCATTCCGGTCACGACCGGGAAAACTCAAGTTTTCTGGGTCTCCTTTCATGTAGCACTGAGTCAAGTAGTGGCGGCCTACAGGAGAAATCTAGCTGATCCGAAAGTCGACCAGCACCGGTGCAGGCGCAACTCAACATTGCTTGCTCTTACCGGCCTCATTAGCCTTCAGTTCGCGTTCTGCGCCCGTGCGCAGACATCGCTGAGTGACGATAATGTCCAAATAAAACCTAGAGTATGGCTGGAGGGATGAGGCTGAGCGATGGGCATGAGGTCCTCGGGGTACTCATTCCCCACTGGTTCTCGTTGGTACCGACTGGCACGTTAGTAGCAGGTGGAATCAATGTTCCGACCCAAATTCTGCGATGGAAGAGGACTGCACGCCGACGTCTCCTTCTAAGGCGTCTACCAGTAGGCTTGCGCGGAACATCTGAGGGCCGAGCGGTCGTTCCCGATACGACGCTGAGGTACATTCTGAGGACAATACTTGGTGTGTGAGGCTGGTTTGTTCATCATCTTCGCCTGCCAGTCACCGCCGTTTCTTCCTCAGTCACACTTAGCAGGTTTATCGCAACGTGGTGTATACTGCCGGGCTCCGTATGGATTCATGGTCTCGTGTGCACAGCACTCAGGCTCAAACAATGGCAAGTAGGGCTCGTTGTGTTCGTCGCCGTCGTCTGACTAGTACCGTATCCGGAAGTGCCACGGGAACACAGCATCAGCAAATCTGGGAAAAGATGTTGAGTGGTTATAGGTATTATGAGGTACCGATCGTCTGGTATCGTCGAGATATCAAATTATAATACACTATAATGTTGCTGTAGACCTTATCATTCGACGACAATATGCTAGAAGGCTTATTGTCGATTACAAGATCTGTCTAGTACCTGCAGCATCTCACTGGCGAGCAGCACCCACGTCGCCCATGGCAACAAAAATTCAACCAGATGGTAGCACCTCAGATTCTTGATATTGGGGATGACCGACGTGCGCTTGCCTGATCATTATTGGGTCAAGTAAATTGTCTCGTTCAGCCAGCAGTGCGGAAGAACGCAGCAGAATCGTTCGAGACTGTAAAGTCCATTTCGAGCTCCGATCGGTCCGAGTGCTTACCGGTTGCCGGCAATAGAAAAACCACGCCCAAAAAACAGGGACCACACATTGCTGCTCTTCCCTCGACCACCATTTTGCCACACCGCAAACGACAGTCAATGGCACCTGCAACCGAGTGCGACCACCTCCGAGAGCCTAGGATCATCCGACTGCAACACTCCAGCCTCCCCTCGTTTCCCACAAAAATTCCGCCCACGTCGTACACAACACGTATGTGCCAGGGCGTATGCAGACTGTTTACTCGGCGACCCCTCTTGACGAATGCCGAATGCCCCTGGACAGGGCGGGGACGAACGACGACGACGACGACGACCATCACCTCCCTGAACCGCGCCTCGCAATTGAAAGTCTCCGGCGTCAGCTGCACGATACACTCCGTCTCGCCGCCGCCACCGCCTTACAATTATCGCACCCCGACGCTCGAGCTTATACTGGACGAACACGCTGAATTGCCCCTGGAAGACGGACCACCTCAACGTCTGACGACGACGACCAAAACGCCTGACGACGACGACACAAATGTCTGACGAGACCACCCAAATGCCTGACGACGACGACTTAACCGCTCGACAACGTCCAACTGGACGCCTAACGACGACATATCTACTAGATTGCGAGGCCGCTCGACGTCCTGTTTACTGTCCCGCACTTCGACGATGACGACCAGTGTCTGATGAACGAAAATCTTCGCGATCATGGCTGGATCATCAAGTCACTCACAGCAGGTTGTCTTCTCGTGTACGTCCGCTTTCATTTTGTTTTTGTATTCATTCTGAGCATTGTTTTTAAGTTCTAGCACTGTCTGTCCGCAATATGTGGATGCCTGCCTGCGCGGATTGTCAGCAAGAGCCGCCGTGGCTGCAGTTGCGGCAGATTAGGCACCATTGATGTCGATGACGGGTCAACAGGCTGCTGAGCGGGAGATTGAACGGAAGGCTCGATGGCTTAGTGCCGCTGCGCGAGGAGTCCTGTCATCTGTACGCGCTAGCCGCTTGTGGCTCTGTAATTAGAATCTAATCTGTACCGTACTACTTTTATACAAACATTTGCCCGCTCTTTTGTTCACTGTTCATCGTTGTGTTCTGGTTCCAATTCGTACCCGATTTGATACATGGAACGTCGGGTGTGATATGATGTTGTAGTCAGGTTGTAGTTGGTTATCGTCACTGAAAATCCCTATGAGTATGGGTGAGATATGTAATACATATGCCAAACTATAGATGCTTATACTTCTCGAAGGTCCACTATAGTAAGATCATAATCTGTGTCATAAAGGTGATACGAAATTATAAGGATTATATGACACGACAGTGAATTATGACGCCTTACCGACTTTTCCCAGATTTGCTGATGCAGTTGAACACTCCAGCTGTTGTTCCAACTCAAGACAATGAATCTAGTATGCTGGAATCACGGTGCAGATAAGTCTGTCAATCAGGCAGTTAGAGATAGTCGCCAGCCCCTGTACACGAGTTACTATTGTCCTTTCAGCAGCTCACGATTTCGCACAACGACAAATCGAGGACCCCGGATCCAGTGAATGGGCCTCGAGCCCAAGATTGCCTTGACGAGTCCCAGTCTGAGTTCGCTCTTCGGTTTCAGGAAGGCTCGTCCACCTTTGAAGAAGGTTACAGTCAGCCTCACCAAACGGGGCAATCAGTGAGGATCGTACACTCATCATCATAGAGCACAAAATTCGAGGTCATACGTATCATCAGTTCTTTATCGTCGATCATCGTAAATTCGTTCTACGATCATAGTGTCAAGACATGAGCATACGACCGACAAAGTGGAAGCGTACCTCTTTGAGAACCGACAGGATGTCAACGTCGTTGACCAGCATTGTTGTGATTCTACGACACTACTACGCGTGAACGCTTAGGCTTGTCGAATATAGCTTGCAAACTCACCGACCGATGACTGAGATCATTGATACACGCAGCCGGATGATACGGCTGTGACTCGTCAGACATGCGTCCAGCGGGGACTCAAAGTATCACTTACAGGTCTGAAATGGAAGGAGATCGGAAAAGAGGGAACGTCAGGACGTAGAGCTTTGGGTAGCGAGTGCCAACGCCTTTGCCATTTAGTCCAAGGCATTCGCATGTCGTTGTAAATGCGAGGTGCAAGGGACATGTGGAAACCGCGCATGGCGACACAGGCGGGTTCGTTGGGGAGAGGGGGATGGGGCGGTTTCACTAGACTTGTCTGGTAGCCAGTCGTCGCAACGTGCTCAACTTCGACACCTTCAAGGAAGCGAAAGTCGTAACTCTTCGGAATAGCGTCCTCTGCTCGAGGGATAAGAAAGTCCATGGCAAAACGGGTATTACCTGACTCGGCCATAAAGACGCGCGAAGACCAGTAGGAAGTCTTCTCACATCCAGTGACCACGCAAAGACCGTTGTTCTGGAGTGAAAGTCCCAGCTCCTTGACGAAATGTCTGTACCAATGTTGGCAATGTATCAGAGCAAAGCGGCGAAGTTTCTCGAAGCCGACAGGCGTGCAGTTGTAAGAGGACCCGCCAAACGGCATGGCACACAAGGATCCCTCAGAAGCAGTCGACGAAAATCGTATCTTATTGAAGTCGTTGTCGGTCCTATTCAATTATTTCTGCTGAGAGGAATAATTCGCGACAGAGAGCTTCACATACTGTGTGACGTGTGTCTCCTTCAACGAGCTCCCATCGCTCGTGGCGGCCCAGATAATCGGAGACGGGAAGTGGGCAGGATCATGAACGACGTCGAGTTCCGGATCCAACTCGAGGTGCTGGAAATCCTTGGGTATATTCCTATTGCGAGGATCGCTTTCAGCTTTAGTGACGTTCATGCCGAGGTATAGTATCTCGCCGATCGGGTCAAGAAGGACGACATCTCCAATGCAGAGTCCTTCGACGACGAAGGTGCTCTTGGTTTTTCCCATCTCGGAAGCATCAGCGCTGAAGGGTGTAAAACCCTTGGCAGTGGGATAGAATATGCGGGTGAAATGCGTCTGAGGGGTGTTCAGTGACATTTTGTGGCGCTGTCTTCAATTGTGGCGGGTCTAAACATGGTGTGTTGTGATCGCTGCCCGGAACCGCAGGCTGGTCCAGAGTACACCGCCGGCACCTAAATATGGCCGGGCATTAACAACTACCAGCTTATTGAACAGCGCCTGGGCTTGACCCGAAGAGGGTGGAAGCATCAGCATCGGAGACGGAATGCTGCCTTGCGCGCAGTACACGTACGAATACGGGGACAATCCGGAGTGACAAGGATGTTCAGATGAAGCCATAGCTGAAGACACGAGGGCGAGAGTCAGGTTAAGTGGGACTTCTATATCATTCATCATACGGCTGGAGGTGGAATTGACGGACGACTCATCCAGCGCGTTCCCAACCCACCGTCAAACGCTCTGGGCCTGGGTCAAGCTTCCAGTCCGAGGCGCATCGTCCTCATTCATCCCACCCATCGAACGAGAAAAGAGAAATCGCATATGGGTCAGGTCAGGTCAACGCAAATGGCATGTTCATACAAGCAGCATAATAGTCGCGTCGCATAATCCTTACTCCCTCGGAGCACCCCGTCCCACACCGCCAGCGAACGACGGCCTGTACTCGCCTCCAGCGCTCTCCTTCTTGCTGCTGCGGTAGTCATCCCTGTCTCCGCGGGGTGCACGGTAGGCACCATCGCCACCACCTGTACGGACGCCGGCGGGACGGGCGGGGCGCGGGGCCTTTTTGTGCGTGGCGGGGACGATTTCGGAGGGGAGGTGCAGCCTAGTGAGGTTTGAATGAGTATGGGAGTAGATTGGTTTGTTGCGTGGAATGACAGGAGTGATGAATGGTAAACGAATACTCACCACTCGCGGAGGAATTCAACGCCCTCGGGGGTGAGGGTGTAGTAGTAGTATTGCCACGAGAACTGGGTCTTGACGAAGCCCTTGGAGGTGAGGCTCTGCAGGGCCTTGATCACTTGGAGGTTGGGCACATCGAGCTCTTCGTGCTTGGGCGCATTGTAGTCCTTTTTGGCGACCAGAACGCCCTCTGCGAATTTTATCGGTTTGAATGAGGGTTATGGGATGGGATGGGCACACGCACCCTTGAAGAGGTTCTCGTAGATGGTGCGCCGGGTCTCTTTCTTGATGATCATGCTGGGCGGGTGAAGGGCTGGGGTCGGAAGCTGCGAGCCAATTCCAGATCAGTTCCCTCCAATGTGCGAGACGGGGGCAAAGCAACGCACTGCGACAAGACGATCGCACTAATTCCTAATTCTGCAAGCACATCAGCATCTGTCTGTCCATCCAGCGCTTCCTGGCGTCCGATTTGTGCGAAACGACCGTCCACGGAGAGCGCTGGGTGCGGGGAGTCGAATGCGCTACTTACTTGGCGGGGCTTGAGGTGCTGGCGGCGGCGGGAGCGGGAGCGATGCGTTCGATGGCTGCGTTGCGCGTGGGAAGCCAAAATTGGGGACGGAAATTGCCGCCGGGCAACGCAGCCAAATGCCCCGCACAGCCACCGATCTTGGTTTTCATGGATCCTTCTTCTTCGACCACTACGACGCGCTTGCATATATCTGGTCTGACGCCTGCGCTGACCGCGGATGATCTGGCGAAGCGACTGTCGACGTTTGGCACTGTCAAGGCCGTCGAGGGATTCGGCAAAGAAGATGCCGTAGGACGACCTCGACCGTTCGGTTATGTGACGATTGAAGCAACAGCGGCCCAGCTAACGCGCTGCCAAAACGTTCTCAATGGCTCGACTTGGAAGGGCGCGAAGCTGCGCATTGGCGAGGCTAAGCCGGATTATGCTGAACGGTTGGCGATAGCACTTTCTTCGTACCCCACTGTATTCATATCTGTTAGGATCGCGAAAGAGCACAAGGATGAAGAGGAGTCTCCCAAAAAGAAACGCAAACTACGACACTCAAAGTACGGCGCCGTCGAGGCCGCAGACATGTCTCTCGTCACGCCCGAAAACGCCTCGACGCGCCCAGGATGGGTTCTTACGCCTACTGGTCGCCTACTACGCCCTATGCGCATGCGTCCGGAGCGACCGCTCCCACCTCCCATATCCACCGCTGCTGCTGTCAAGAAACCCAAAACAGGCCTCGAAAAGAAAAAGAAGGAGCGCGTCAAGCCTCCGCCGGTGCGTGCTCGGAAGAGGACAATCGACACAAGACGGTGGGAGGGCGCGACGTCGCATCTCAAGGGCGTCTTGCTCGAAAACTTGGTGCCTGTGTCGTTGCCGTCTCGCGCACCAGCCGTACCCGAAGTCCAAGAGCAGCTTCAATCAAGTTCCAGCGAGGATTCGGAGGATTCGGAGGAAGTCGAACACGAGATAGCAGCATCGCTGGCATCACCCCATAAACCCTCGCCGTCTCCTTCTCCTTCCCCAGCGATTCCTCCCCAGCCGAAGGTACTCCATTCTGTAGAGACCACGACGGATCTGGCGCAGGAGAAGTCCCAAACCCTCGGTTTTCTGGCCTCTATGTTCGGAGACGATGCCGAGGATTGGGGTGGTGCAGAGTCTGATATCGACATGGATGTGGTCGTTGAGGCGACGCGGGAGGATCTGGAGCTCGAGTACGAGGTGGTGCCCAAGGATCCACCCAAGGAGAACAAACTAAAGACGCTGTTTGCGCCCCGGGAGGACGAAGGTACGTTTCATTCATTCAACGATTTCTCGGGGACTGACATCAATGCTTCTTAGGGACATTCTCACTCGGGTTGGACTTCGAGATGGACGAGGACGCCGAGATCGACTTGCCATCGTTCGCACCAGCACCAGACACCACCACCACCGAACCTCTCCCACAACCCGTCCTACAAACCATCCCCATTCCCTCCCAGCCCAACATCACCCTCGACCCAAGAGCACCGCTATTCTTCCCTATGCCCGCGTCGTTCTCATCTGGCGCTCACTTGCCCAAATCGCGCGTCAGGGATATCTTCGACGTTGCACAGGAAAGGCAGTGGAGGTGCGGGATGTCTTCGACGGGCGGGTTTCACCGTACGATGAGCGAGGAGGAGATGAGGAAGTGGTGGGAGGAGAACCGGGGGGAGCTGACGCGGGGGTGGAAGAAGAGGGCGAAGGAGGCGGGGAAGATCAGGCGAAGGAGGGGTGGGGGCGCAGGGGATCTGGAGTGATGTTTTACAGTCTCACTTCCTCGGTGCTAAAATGCAATTTGCCATCCTACTCATAGATGGAACGGGCTGTAAGCGATTCGAGAAGTATTTGGGGGTTTGCGCCACTCTGGTATCCGGAAGGAACGATCTGAGGTGATTCATCGAAAGCAACTCACTTTCCGAGTTCAGAAAGCTCTACGCTGTGTTCAAATGCTGGTCACTTCTCGTTCGAGGCTGCGGGACTTGGTGTTTGTGTCCCGATGACCAATGAAGAAAGGGTTCGTCAACCACTCCACGACCATGTGAGCGCGTTGACTCGGTTTGCTTTCACTCTTTCAAAGACTTTCTTTGTACAAGAACCTGGTGACATCGTCCTCTTTCTTTGATGATTGTCTAGAATAAAGGCCATCGACTGTACCACCAAGACTATCAACTTAACCACCAACCACGCCACTCAATACTCTAAGCACTCGTCCATCACCTTCAACCGTCCAATACAATGCTCCGCCGCCCACCCACCCTCATAAAGATGACCGACGACGACGTGCAGGACGTCCGCGCGCTCAAGCGCAGAGTGGAGACGCTCAACCACATGCGCATGCTCGCTGCCAATCCGCAAGTCACCGCTGCGGACCATCACTTTCATCTACAGTTCGCGGCCTTTGAGCAGGCGCAGAATGGGATGAATGGAGGTGGAGGTGGGATGGCGAATGGAAACGCATACGCGGCGGGTGAGTTGTTCACTTCTTTGGTGAGGCTGAACGAGTCTGATGCACGCATAGGTTGAAACCTGTCTGCGTTTTAATTAGTATTACACGCCTGGGACTAATGAAGAGCTCAAATGTATGCTTCAGCGCGTTCCCCCTGGACTCCCAGTGATGAACCAACTTGTGCTGGACTGACCTGATATCTACAACGGATCTACAAGCCCCGGAGTGAGTATTCTGCCCAGGGACAGAGCCGGCCCTGACATCCATCTTGTCCTGTCCCGGCGACGTGCGCTCTGATCAACTTCAACTTCACGTGTAGCCATTGAGCTCAGGTTGAACTCGACGCATCATCCTCCTCCTCCTCACTCTTCCTTCCTTCAAATTTGATTCGGCTATGGATGAAAGAACCACAGCTGAATGGCTCGCCTGGTCTGAGAGGACCGAACGAAGCCTCGCCCTCACAAGTTGCCTGAATCTCGATGCCCTCAAGCAGGCTGTCTCTGATGTCACTGGCTTTCGGTGCCGTGAATTGGTGACCAGAACCGAAGGCATGTCGCGTCGGTCTTTGCTCGCACTCAGACTGATAGAACTCTAGGAGGATACCACCGCGTACGAGCTTACTGCTTCATCGCTCGGCAGTAGCCTTCAATCTCTAATCATTGTTCTGTTCTGCAGATCTACTACGCGCAATGTGATGGCGGCAAGGAGTTTGTAGCCCGAGTAGCCTTCGACAGTCCAGATTTCTCTCTGTCCTTGAGGAAGATGGAGTCAGAGGTACGCTGTCCTTCTCTTCATGCACATGCCGAGCCAACAACGATTCAGATTGCAACCATATCTTGGCTTGCTCAAAACACCGACATCAATGTTCCCAAAATCTATTTCTATAATCCTTCCCCAAACTCTCCAGTTCGTGCACCTTACATGATAATGGAAAAGGTTGGTTTGCTCTCAAGGGTAGTGTCCTTGCGCTGAAATACCATTCAGATTCAAGGTCTAACTATGGAGCGAACGTGGCATAAACCAAACTGGTTGGCAGAGAAAATCATAAGCATAAAGGCGCTCGCCAGGATTGTCGTCTCCCTTCTCCGTACTCAATTTACGGCTATTGGAAGCCTTTATCCAAGCTCAACCGACGACGGCCAGATTGTCTTGGGGCCCATGATGCCTCCAGCCACCCCATGGATGTTCACCCGAGACGATTCCCTCGACAGCGGACCGTGGCACTCTACACGCGAATACCTGCTTGCTTGCGTCAGGCGCGAATACGACTGGACTCTTTCTCACGCCGCTGCTGTTGACGAGAAGTGGAAGGATTTCGATCCGGCGATCCTCGGGGAAAAGACTATCCACGAAGGATATCTGTCCCACTACCGTCGTCTCCAGTCACATATTACCGATCTAGAGGTTCTTGCCACGCCCCTCCCCGATGGCTTTGGCCCGTTCGTTCTGCGCCACACCGACCTCACCAATGTCAATATCATGGTCGACGACGCAGACCCCTCACGCTTGACCCTGATAGACTGGGAGTGCGCAAGAACAGCACCATTTTGGGCTGTGGCGGGGTTGCCGCAGTTCTTGACACTTGGTATAGCCGACACAGAGATCCTTGCAGATGCATTCATTGCCGAATGTGAATCGCTCCTTCCGGGTGTATTCAAAGCGCAGCGAAATCTCGTTCTCGAGAAGAACTTGATCAACCTCGAAACCTTATGTCAGTTGACGAGCATGTTTCTTGACCCCAAGCAGTATAAAGAGCTTTTCGACGAAATTCTACCCTTCAGTCCTTAGATGGCGACTACCCAAGATGGCTCACCAACCATAGTTTGATCTCTTGGCGCATCACAACTTTGGAAAGGAATCGATGATGTCAAACATCGTTCTGTAATTTCTGTTTCAAAACCTTTTCAGTAGCTACATTACTTAGCTACTTGGAGTTCAAACCAATGAAACGGGGACGATGCGAGGGACCCAGACGTGAACAAGATTAGGAACCGGAACGAGGGACAGAGCAGCGCCCGTGTTGATGGCGAGAACGAGAAATGAATTCTGGGATGTCCGTATTTGGACCCTCGTTACAACCTGCCGCCATCATGTCTGTTTTGGAGACGCCCACCGTGGATGGAACTGAGTCTCATTCAGAGACGTCCCCGTCTTCTATTCCCTCTGCAGACACCTCCTCTCCCCCCTCTGCAGAGACAGATGCCCTTGCTGAGATTACATGCGGCACGTTCACCTCCTCCGAGTCGAGAATATTGCAGTCCGGTTTGCACACGTCCCCTCTTTGCTCAGATATCTTCGCCGAAAACACAGGCCCCACGGACACCTCGTCAAGGAGGTCGGAGTTAGATCCAGAGACGTCCTCTTCCCCCTCTGCAGTAGAAGATACTCTCGCCGCTGTCAGGTGGGAGAGGGTCGAAGCGCATGTGGCTGCAACTACAGGCGCCACGGTCATCACCTGGGGAGAAACGAAGTCTGGCGGCTTCAACCTTGTTCGATTTCTCCATCTGAATGCCGATCCGTACACTGCGGTGGCGCGCGTCCCACTCCACCACTCCGCAGATGAAGAGAGGACCGTTCGTAACGCGGTTCTCGCCATGCAGTATGTCTCCGAAAATACCAACATCCCCGTTCCCCGAATTATCTGCCACAACACCTCTGCAGCAGATGCTGGGCGACCTTATGTTGTCATGACGAAGGCAGAAGGGATTGCTCTCATTAAAGCTTGGGACAATATGCCGGACGTTCCTCGTGAGGCGATACTTCGCCAAGTCGTTCGCATACTGCTCGACATGTCTTCGCATCGCTTCGATGCGATTGGATCTCTGACTCGTGACGATGGTTCCGAGACGTGGCGCGTAGTTCCCACCTCGAGTTCAGATCGATTGGTCTACAAAAGTGGGACGGAATTTTGGATGGCAGCAGGCTCACGTATGCTGGCGTCTTTGCGTAATAGGCAAGCAGATCCGTGTGCCTATTACAGTTATGGCCACTTGTGGTGGATGTGCAGCCTCATCCCCCATCTCTACGACAACACGCTGGACGCCGACGGATTCCCCTTCATGCACGCCGACTTCCACTCGCAGAACATATTCATTGTTGATGCAGACTCGGACAACCCTCGTATCAGCTCCGTAATTGACTGGGACGGTGCAGGGACTATCTGTACGAGCTCTTTTGCCCAACCGCCCCTCTTCATCGTCGATAACCCGTACATGGATCCTGATGAGGAGGGCACCCAGGCGATGGCAGCTAGAAATTCTCATGACAGAGACGTCTTCAACCGTCTACTACAGGAGGAGCAGCCCAATTTCCCAAATTCTATTCCGAGGCTCTGGGATGCCTTCCAAAATTGGGAAGGAGTGTATCTGTTTGAACAGTGTATCGGTGGCGGCTCTGCCTACTCTGTTCTTTGGGACTGTCTCCTCCATCATGTGGTTGGTCCCGGCGAGGCGGCCGAGATCGCATTTTATGCATACCTGGAGTATTTGGATGACGGGATCCTGAAGCCGATTGTCACAGAGTTATCGACTAATGATGACGGCAAGGATTAGCATTAAATAAGGATGACAGTGATGCCTGACCATCATCTAAAAATCCAGGTCGGGTATTTCCCCCTCCTGAGCCGCCTTTTAGCGGAAAATTGAGTTCTATGACTCACTAAAACCCTCCGTATTTTCAAGCTGCCTCGAAGTGGCCGGTGTACGCGAAAAACCTTTGCTCTCGACTACCGGCTACGAAGTCGGGCAAAACTGGTTGGGACACTTTCTTGGCCTTGAAGTCAAGCAAGTGCCCATCCCAAAACCTGCAATGTTGTGCTAGATTGGATTCTTCCATCTCACAGTGCTTGCGACTCCGTTCTCTGCCTGGCAGAAAACGGGGGAGAATTGTGCTGGTCGGCGACCCGCTTCGTTTTCGAGCGAGTTTGATGAGTCCACGTCACAGTGGGTGGCCCTGACTTTCAGGGCCCCCACTCCGCATTGTTGCGGTGGCGCGCCGCCCGACTTGATTTCGGCTACATACGCCTCGGAGCCACGGGCCGTTGAGCTCGTGTTCGGCGACGTAACAGTCGTCTGACTCACTACTACAAGGCGCTCGGATCTACAGTCTGAAAAATGGCGAGCTCGTCTGGGGTCCTAGTAGTGGGACAGAGTATATTAGTAGCTCTTTGTATGTATGTACTCTGTGAGCTGTCCAGTTCCGGTTCTGGGACCACCTGACGGTGTAATCTACCTACCTACCTACCTACCCTAGATCAGGGGTTGTTCTTGACATCCACCATCACCCGCCTATCGCGAATCACCAGCCAACTATCAACCATGTCAATCATGAAGGGCATTCACCGCCACTCCGTTGTGGCCGTGAACACTTATAATTGGGCGGGAAGGGGAAAGTGTGCGCGAAGGGCCCCGGAGCAACAACAATGCCTTCCGATGGCCTTAGCACCGATAAAGCGTACTTGATCGCTGTATGCTTGGAATCCATACTATATGGTGCGTTTTTTTCTTACCGAACTGGGAATATCCAGTTGATGATTGCGTTAGGCGCCAACGCCGTTCTCTTGATCGGTTATCTATTCTTCGTGCCTACGAAGGATTTCAGGAACAACACGAAGTACCTCCTACCGGCGGCCGTCGTGATGTTTCTGGGAGCGACAGGACGTTTGGCGTTGGACATCTGCCGCCTTTACGATGGGTTCATTCTACACAGCGACAATCCTGCTGCCTTCTTCAACGACGTTTCGGTTCCCACTCATGTCGCCAAATCCGTGGTGCACACGTTCAACTGTATTTTGGGCGACCTGATTGTGGTAAGATTGAGCTTGCGCTGAAGACGAGTGAGGATCTGAACCACGTTAGGTCTGGCGATGCTACTTGGTCTGGGGAAAACGCTACAATATCTGTGCCGGGCCCATAGTCCTGCTCCTAGCAAGCACTGGTGCGTCTGTCACCCCCTGTGGGTTTCGGAGGCTGAGTCTGTTTGTTAGTCGCTGCTTTCGGTCAGGCAGCTACCTTCGCTCGTTATAAATCGGTCTACGATCCTGCCATGCTAGGATGGAACGGCACTGCATTCGTGCTAACGTTAGCCACAAACCTAATAGTCACGTTTCTTATCGCAGCTCGAATTGTGTATCACTAGAAGGATCAAGACGTTCCGAGGGCCCACGTAAGCACTGCGTATAGGTTTGAGCATGTATGAGACTGTATCAATATATCGGGCCCTAAAACAACTTGAGAAAATTGAGTAATCATGCCGAACATGGCCGGCGGGATCGCTGCAAGTATTCAGGATGAATTGTCCTGGTAAGAATCATATTATACCCATATGTCTGCCTGTTATATCCGTCCCATATCCTGAGTTCGCTGCGATTTCCAAAGTCTGCAGTCTGGATCCTGTCTTTAAGAGACCTAGTTCCTTTTCAGGTGCTCCTCGGTGCTCTGGTATATGATGTGAATTTTGAGTTCTGACCGCATTCGTGCGAGGGCTGAACTCGCCCAGAAATTGAAGTTCCCCCGCCGTTCCAGGCCGTGCTGAGTTCATGGGGGATTGATCGAGTCTTCAAAATATTGAGCACATTTTCCGGATTTGAGTATTGTTATGATATTTTGAGCTCACAAACCATACAAGGGGATGCTGGACTGGCCGAGAATTTGTAGTTCCTGACGCCAGTGCATTGTAAATACTCATTGACTTGGAACATGGATTACACGCCAGTCGTGAACTGAGTCTGAAATTTATGTGTAATTAAAATACAAAGTGCATTCAAAACAGATACAACGTTCCCTAAAAGGGATCCCGAACTCATACCGGCCGGACATCCCGATGTCGGGTGTGCAAAACATACAGACGTCCCGATGTCGGGTGAGCAAATATACCGATCATCCCGATATCCCAACACTTTCCCTCATGAAAGCTACAGTGCGAGGGAAACACAGCGACGTACTGACGTGTAGAAGACGCGACAGAGCAGGAGGTTGAGGCGGAAGAGGAGGACTTCTTGACTCAGACCCACAGTGACTCGGAACCGTTTACCATCGATACCATGGACAGTGTCTCTCATCTGGCCTCGTTGCTGTCTTTCCGACATTGCGTCGAGCGTCGGCGACAACAAGGAGGACTTGCACTGTGCATCATAGGATCCAAGGTGCAGACGAGGAACGTCGCCAAGCCTGCGAAGAAGCCAACGGACTCGAGAACGGCGATGGCGTCCATGAAGAGGAGAAAGAGACGGACAGGGTCTTCATGGTGAGCGAATAGCCTCCCTTCTTGCGCGGCGGCAGCCTATGTTCTACCCGCAGTCTGCCTCGCGCGTGCACTGCAACATTGCCTTTAGCAGACTGTCAACCTTCCCAACTTACATAGGTGCACATTTCGCAGACAACCCACGACCTCCTCCCGGTGTTAATTGACGTGCTGCGTGATATATACCACATCAACTTTGACCGGTGCCTGTCCTGAGAAGGTGCCGCCGCGCCGTAAGACTAGTTGGTTCGTGGCTATTCTCTCTAACAGCCGCATAGACTGGTCGCTACCCTATCAGCTTGTCTTTTTTACAGTCTCCGCTCTGCTGCGCGTGGCCAGCCTGCACCCAGAACAACAGCAATGTCGCGACTGGCACCATTGTTTGTATGATGCAAGTGGTACCGACGCCCCACTCCAGCTTTCTGGACATAGCCTCAAAGATGGCTGGCCACCTACAGCGCTTTGTTCTGTCTTCCCCTGCCTTGTTCCGAAGTCGCCTACGATACTGCATGATAGACGGATCTGCCGGTACGCCTCCGTCTGCCTAAATCTTCAATCCCAGACTTTGACTGGCTTTTGAGTCATCACCAAGGTCTTCGAGGCTCCTGTGATCGTAATCTAGACTTGACAATCGTTAGCCAGTCCCACCAGTGACCACCGATGTACGGACGTTGACCGCTGATGACGAACACTGACCACCGACGTACGGACACTGACTGCCGACGTACGGACACTGACCGCCGACGTACGGACACGGCCACCTACAGCGCTTTGTTCTGTCTTCCCCTGCCTTGTTCTGAAGTCGCCTCACCTCTGCTTGTAGGTAGTCCGTTGGGTCCGTTGGATATGTTGTTGCAACGTCTGCGTTCAGCGGAAACCCATCGTCAAGGCAGCCGTCGCATACAATCTTGTCGACTTGGCACTGGCAGCCCCAGAGAGCTCCTTTGTGGACATCATTCGCGTGTCCTAGACTATCAATTGGTCAGCTAACCCACACGTCCCACGTTTCTCGAACAACATGGTCTTAGCTGCGCAGACACGACTGGCCCAGGAGCTACATCGAGCGTTTGCATGGACGCCATTGCCGGAAAAGGTGTCTCAGCGTCCAGGACGACCGAGCGACCTAATCACCCAAGTAGGTGATACAAGGCTGCATCGGAGACTTGGACAAACAGGCTGCTTAACAAGCACTTTCCGAAGCCCTCTCTGCTGAGCTTCGAACGCTCTTGGTCTGCATCATTGCATTGCGAAGGCTCGGGATGTCACGTCCAAATTTCTCATTCGGTTCATCTCATCCCTCCCGTCCCTGATGTCTGATCCTCTGCTTGTATTTGCTGTTCTTACACTGCTGAGGAGATCTTGCGAGAACGAGTTCACTGATGAGGTATGTCTTGATCAAGCGGTCAAAGTAAAGTACTTGACATATGATGGCAGTACAATCCAATCTTCGAGTTCAATACTGCACGAGCCGACATCACACTAGGATAGCTATAAAGTCAGGAATGAGATATTGGCACAATTGCATCAGAACGTTAGCAGCTGGTTCGAGCTGCAATCGACATTGCAAAAGTACCTCACGGTTCATCAGTGCACTTCAGGCGTGGGAGGGTGCTGAACTTGGTGCCTCTGTTGCCGAGCAATTTGGGAAGGCTGTCAGTCCTGTGCAATCGCCAACCAGTAAGTCTGTATGCACAGTCCTACGACCTATATCTGATTGGTGTCCGGGTATGATAGCTTCACTATCGGCTCTTGCGGGACGGGCGCTTTATAGGTCTAAGATTCTCGCTACTCAAGTCAGTAAGGGGTAGTATGTTGGAGAAGCGGCCGGTATACGATTTCCTGGAAGAGTTGGTACGATACGGCTCTCACCGCGGTATCGTGGCGTCTTTGACTACCATCACGCTGACCTTTTCCTCATAGCCATTTCATCCGGCACCACACTGATTCTATGAGGACTTGGCGTGGAGATCTTGACGGCGTTTCCAACGGCGGTCGCGCTCGTCGTCTGGCTGTGAAATGTTGCGAGATGAATGACCGAAGAACAGATTGTCAACAAACTTGGTACGCGCAATGCAGCAAAACTCGCAACAGCGAACGCTGGGGAGGTCGTCAACGCATCCATGTCCATATCGACCAGTTCCTTCTCTTTCGCCTTGTCGGCCCCCGAAGTGCAAGGTGCGAAACATCTGTCTCCTTTGACACCCTGTATTCGCTGCCCCTCGCAGCTATCAACCACGGGCGCGGAGCGGCCGCTAAGCTATACGCCACCATCGATCGAGTCCCCGACATCGACTCTGCAGATTCCAATCGGGAGAAGCCTGACTCGGTCTGAAGAGAAACCATGTTTGGAGACATTCCGTTTGCATACCCATCGCGCCCGAACGGCTAGGTCCTGAAAGGTGTCAATCCTCAGTCTGGGCTGGCAAGACCGCCGCTCTTGTCGACGCTTCAGGATCCAGAAAGTCTACTGTAATCTCACTTGAGGAACGGTTCTACGACCCTCTCTCTGGGAACGTCTTCTTGGATGTCCGCAACGTCAAGAAACTTGACCTCAAGTGGTTGCGTTCCCAAATCTGCAATCGCAAGGCGACAATGAGATTCGCGATTTTCGCGCCTCTGGCGAGCCCATCAACTCCATCGCCGACACTTCGTTGGCACGTCGACATACATGGGTGTACGCAGCGCCCCCTCCCGCCACGTATACAGGGTGCTCAATACACTGTCAAGTCCTACGACTGGTCACTCGGCATCTCTCTTGTTGAGCTCGCTCTCGGCCGCTTCACCTTCTCAGAGTCTGACGACGACTCGGACTCTGACCTGTCCGAAGTTGACAGCACGCTTTCTCCAGCTCGGCCCGGGTCCATGGGCTCCATCGCTGCGCTCGCGCTCCCCCAGTCGTGCAAGGATTGCAAGATGAAAAAGGACAGGAGGAAGAGCAAGGGTGTCAGTCTACAGGGCGGCAGAACCACTAGGAGCGTACTCGAGCTTTTGCAGCATGTCGTCAAGGAGCCTCCAGAAGGCAAATACCCCGTCGAGGCTGAGGAGTTTATCGACAGCTGTCTCTTGAAGGATCCGGATATGCGCAGAATGCCGGAGGGTTTGCTGGTACGTTGGCCGAATATTCTACAGTACGGCTTTTTACCTGATACCAAGCATAGAACCACTAGTGGATGCTACAGGCAAGAAGGTCGAATTTGGACATCGAAGCGTGGGCAGAGTTGGGACGGGAAGATGAGCATGGAAGGGATGTCCCAGTCACAGGATAGACGCCAGGTAAAATATGTCCAATTAATCCACAGCGCTGAGCCGAGGCTGGTTCTACATACCCACCAATCCAATCAAAGCCGATGAGAGGAGAGCAACAGCTGCTGCGCAACATGCAGGGCCTGATCCGTCATAATAACAGACAGATTAGAACGCGTCGACACACCTCATCGACGTAGTGCGCGCCTCACGTAGAGTGGACGAGAATCCACATGTGCGTGCCAGCAGATGTGAAAAAGGCACTGAAAAGGGTATACACATCGCGTAACGACTGAAAATCCTTGCATCCCTTGAGAGGATTGGCAGTACATAGAGCAGGGATACGCGGACAAATTGTCACAAAAACGCCATATCGCTTATAACGGATTTGCAGTGCTTACTGGCTTATGAGCGCTTACAAGCCGTTGTAAGCCGCCGTCAGCACCGTCAGCCGCCTCTGCCATTTGTCCTGCTTGATCCTCTGCTGGCGGGAGCTCGGTCTTAAGATTAAGGGCGGCTTATGTCGCAGGCTTCGAGGGTCATAAGCAGTGAGAAGCCCGTACAAGAGATTCAGGATTTTTCCGACAAAAGCGCAAAAATACCAATAAATCAATGCATTCAGGCTCCAGCAGTCAGTCACCTGTACTGTAAACAAGGCAAGTTAAATCAAAGTGAGAGGACGGAGGCCATTCCTCAATCACAACTACAGGAAAAACCAACATTCCTTCAGTTCCCGCATTCCAAGGATGTCCTAAGGTGCTTCATTTCGTCTTCGGAGATGGCCAAGGGTAGGTTACACCAATACCCAATCCGTTGTCGTCAGTGAGTTATCCATAATTCTGACACCCTGTCCATCTTGCCCAGTACAGCGGCACCCTTCCAGGCGAGGACGCGAGGATCGACTTCCTTGGGCGGTGCTATGATTTGAACTTTCTTCATGCTCTGCACGAGAGGCGTTGCGATGGCCTGTAACCTAATCCAGTGGATTCGGGGATAAGCTCTCAAGCAAGTGTGTCTGACCGACGATGTTGTCGCCGAAATGACAAATCATACTCCTAGTTCGCTACACCTGTCAGTGTCTGAGACAGTACATAAGTATAGAAGGAATACCTCTGGATAGCTAAATAAAGGTCGACTTCCAGTCACCTTGTGGGCTGATGAACGTTCAAGTAGGCTTCAGTTATAACACCTTATCGCCCGAACGATCTGAACACCCGGCCAAAGCATGCCGATTGTACACGAAAGATGAGGTAGATCAACGAAACGGGTGTTTGCAGTCAAGAGTGAGTGGCTGTTGGTCCTTTGCTCAATGCCATTGCATACAGACACGATAGTCGAGTGCGTGCTGCGTATCGTTCACTTTGGCTGCAACGGCTGATGGGTGATAATGAAAGCATACCAGCCAAGACATTGCCCCTCGAGAGCATGCAGAGTCGTCATATGCGATTTGAGAAATCTTATGACGGTGGCAGGAGCTCAACTTGTAAATTCTATCTGGAATTCGTTCTCGACGGACTGCCGTGGCTAGATCTGACCGATCATGATCGCATTCTTGATCGGATCTGCCATCAATACCCAGTCCCAGCATCCGAACGTTCATGGGCGATTCAGATTCCGGGATACCTTTGGTGTGTAGCACTGCTGTATCTGCAAAAATATCTGATGTACTCTTCTAGCCACCACTGCAGATGCGATTCGTCCCATGCTCCTACCATGTTGATCACACCCGCAAGATCATCAGCCGCCAGCTCTATCACACGCCAAACCTGTCCCGCCACACTCAGTGAGTATTTTATGCTCTCCACACGGAGAGTATTATTGATGAGTGCAGAGCAACGTTCTCTAGAGTGATAGCGCCGTCTGCAGTACTCAAATGGCCATTTGCGCCACAACACGACTCAGATGAGCAAGTGACAAACGGATCCTTTTTTACGGGGCCCTATACCTCCAAATGGGCTACTCCGAATGAACGGCCGGGGAAAACTGTTTATTATCTTAGCCTTGGAACCATGGATTTGGGAGCTCCGTGTCTGGACTCAGCAGAGGTCGGAGCTATCTTCATGCATACAAATCTCGTTGTAGGAGGTAGACAAGTGTGGATCTGGTCCCCTGCTGAAAAGTGGGAGGCGGTGCCCTATCCTGATGGCGACATCACTCGACATGTCGTGCATCCCCACTGTTCCAGCAGATATTTCAATCTGACGCCAGTAGAAGCCACACCAACGTGGATCAAGAGAGCGAGTCTACTGAAAAACTACGCCACTGCTTAATCAATGTATCGTGCACGTCCAGAATACGAATGGATTCTGTCTTGAAAGGGTGAAGCCTGGACCGGAAACCGCAAGCCATCTGATTCAAGCCGTCGAGGTTAAGGGCATCGCCTCTCTTTCCTGCAATCGTCTCCGCGGCCCTCGTGGTTGCGCACCTTGTCATCCAGCACCCTCTTGATTCCGCTGTTGAACTCGCATGCCGGATTAGAGGCCTTTGCTTCAAGGAGCACTTGTGCGCGATCTACGGATTCCACGCATCTATGCGATGCCTTCAAGTTGTCATGGTCTCCGCCGCCGTCAGTGTCGTTTGGCGTTGACGAGAGATATGGTACATACACCTTTCTGATGTTTGCGAGGCAAATTTGTCCAGGGGAATTTACGAGCTCGTATCGTATTGTGCATTCCATGGATGACTCGCACGTCGGGCCAAACATCTGCCTTTCAGCTCCAAGTAAGTACTCAGTACTAGCAATGTTGCCGATTTCCTGTCGATCAAGATTAGTGGCAACGACGACATTCGTGGTGTAGTCGGCGTCGTGCGTGCTGCGTGAAGTCACTGGCTCGAGGAGCTGCAGGGCCGGAGTCAAGTGGCAACAGCAAAAGAGCACAGAACTTAGTTGTTAGCACCTGTACTTACTCAACACGACTTTGTTATAGGCCACTGGCATCTGTACTCAAATATGTACTCACATTTCAAAACAAAAGGATTCAACATTTCTCAACCAGCGCTAGACGTTTCGAAGAGGAGGGAGCTTCAAACTTCCAAGATCATCTACTTCCGACAAATGCTCCCACCGATGCGCCTCCAACATCTTATACCAAGATAACGATTTAAGACTTGGTAGCTGTATGTCCTGCAGCTGTGAAATTTTGTGGTGTTGTCAGTACCGTTCCATATATTCAAATCGAATACGGACGTGGTCACCCGATGAAGACGGTCTGTGTTCTACCTTTGCAGTAGTTTCTGGAGCTGGTGCAGACGTTACTAGAACCCAGATGTCATCGGACCCCTGCCGATGGCGGTAATTTGCCGACTCCCCGAATACTGCACTGAATGATGATCAGCAGGAAAGTTGCGAGCTCTCAAACCCTCATCAACGTACTGATCTTTCTCAAGATGGGCACACAATTCGCCGTATAATGGCGTGGGATAAACACAGAGATGGCAATGATAAAATCTAGAAGAATTTCAAGACTTGAATGACTTTTCTAGCAAACTTCTCACCCGTCGTCGGTTCGACTATGCTCGAGGACGTGTCGCTTGGGTTGTCTATCCCACTGGTTGCAAATCTTGCAGTACGACTGGCCATTCTAGAAATTTAGAAGAGTAACTCAATAGTGAGCTGAGGCGCCACGATTGAAAGAGGACTTACTGCTGCATCCTTCAGAGCCTCGTTGTAGCGCGAGCCGTCCAAGATTACCGGGCGTTGGAAGGTGGTCCATCGAGACTGGAATCCCTGGGACTTCATCTGTTTGAAAACTTCCTGAGCCGATGCAGGACACCAAGGATCCAAGAGACGTTTGGCCACATAAAAGGTGTGCTGCGCCATTGGGAATATCGAAATTCAAGGATACCACCGAGAATAGAAATCCTATATCTAGATCATCGGAGCTTACCCAGTGTGATTCTGAAAGATATACCCGCATATGGAGACACTTTACCCAGCTTTCGGCTCACGGTCGAAACAAGAGGGACCGTGAGCTCCGTATCTCAATCACACGAAGGCATGTATATGGCATGGATAGAGACCCAGAAGTTATCGTTCGCCATACCGAGCACAGTCAAACCGCCGTTCTACAATTCGGTGTCAGTACACTTTATCACCGTCGAGTCTTGACCGCGTACAATGATGGAGACAGCACATGATCGTGTGTAACCTCGGTCTGACTCTACGCCGTTCCGTCCACCTCCACTTTGCTTACTTCCAAGATACTAGGCAAGGAATCCTCATAACGCGAAGTCTCTTGAACTCTCAAACGGCCCGTGACTCTGGCCAGTGCGCCGTGCAAGTCCTCATCCCAGTCCACCCGTTGATCACATATACAATAATACATGATGTCGCATGTTTCACGTCCTGTCCAACGTCCGTTAAGATGCACCGCAGATACGGTTCAACATACCTTTACTCTGCCGGTCGACCATCTGGAGACAGAATTGATGCATTCTGCATCTGCAGTCATCGCGACCCTACCACACTGCTCATATTGGAACTGCACTTTTACAAGCATGATTGAGCGACTTACCCAACAACGAAAGTCGCGGCACCATCATTCTGCCTCAGACGTGCTACAATGGGCATATAGCTGCTAGGAAGATGAGAATAGCGGTATGGATGTGCTGTTCGACGGGCCTCTGCGTATTATAGCGGCGGGCGCTGGGCATGATATGTTGCTTCGTTGGGTCAAGGCGCGTGTCGTGTCTTATCACGGTCACAAACAAAGGAGGGCAAGGCGTTCTCGTCGACGGTTTATCTTGACAGGTATGCTCCGACAAGGTCTGCAAGCAAAGCGTTAATTAGATGTTGGGCATAGCTGGCAAGCCAATTACAAGGCAACGTACTAGTTAGTCACCTTAACCAAGAAAGTTCGATGTTCAGAAGTACATCATGAAGTCGGGGCCCCAAAATGTGCTGTATCGCCTTGCGACGGACAACCCATAGTCAAGACCCATGGACGTGGGCAAAAAGGCGAGTTGTCACACAGGTCGTTACAGATGCCCGCTGAGTGGCATATGCCGACTGAGGCAACACTCGTCATAGTAACCCTCTCTCAAGGTAATCATAACCGTTCAGCGGTTCATTCTTCATACTCTCTACACGAAGCTGTACAGTCTTTTAGATGAAGTCGTAGCACATTACATTGGACCCGTACGGCAGGCCCTCAGCTTCACTGCAATGGTCCCGTTGAGCAAACGGTGCTTCATACCTTCCTTCGTCCCCATAGCAGACCCTATTCCAAACGTACGGTTCCCTAGTGCGTGCCAATGTTGACACTCTCTCGTTCCCATCCATTTCCCTGGCGTCCACAGGGATGTAGCCTTCGTCATCCCAAACATGTCGAATGTGGACGAGGCTCACGGAACATGGAGCAATCCACGCAGCATAAGCGCACTCCATCTGGACCCAATCTCGGCGTGCGCGAGGATAGGTATGGACACCATCGTATGTGTGAGTCGGTGTGTCGTCATCCTCGTCACTGTCGCTTTCGTCGTCTACATCATCTTCATCGGAATGTGCCCGCAAAGCAACCTCAATCCGTTTACGAAGAAGAGATTCGGATGCACTTGAGCGTACACGGACGGCAAGGACGGTACCCTGATTAGAGTCATCCAGTCCAGCATAGTCGTCAGGCCAACTATCTCCCTCCTCCACATGAAGACTACCCACACTGCTAACACTATCTGTGTCGCGGTCTGGCATGTCCCGATCATAACTCGATGAGTCGTAATCGTTCGACAAGTCGTGCATAGCGGCGAACGTGGGCCAACAAATGGGGCCGTCAAAGGACAAGGATACCTCTTGGATGGGAGGGAGGAGGATTAAGGCGTTTTTCAAACGCATGGAACGGAAGAAGCAGCCGTGTGCTCTCTATAACCAGTGAGCAGAGCAAATTGACGAAACACCATCAGTGCTCACATTGCACTCGTCGGACAAGATTCTGAAATGTAATAGACTAGATGCATGGTGTAGTACCTGCATGAGCTCCTCGATTGTGTTGAACGTTCCTTGTCGTACATAGCGGAACGTGAGATCTGTCAACGAGTGCAGACCCGATTGGAACATAGACCGCAGACGACGAGTCTTGTCCAGGTCCCCCGTGACAGAGTCCAGCCAGATATCGAGCACATGAATATCGAGTGATGAATACATCAAGCGTTCATCGAATCGGCGAAGGGCGGGCATGGTAAGCACGTACGGAGACGAGCGGAACACCTATTCGTTGGCCTGGGTCACAAATCCGACGAAGAACTGGATACCCACGCACCTGCAAGGATCCACGCCCAATAATGGCTAACACCGGCGTATGTGCTTCTGGTTTGTCCGCGTCAGGATTCGTGAAACGTGTACCACCCGCGCCGTCCTGTGCAAAACGCTTGTCGTCCATAAGTTCCAGAGTGTGAAGCCGTATCATTTCCGATAATTCAACAACTTCATCTACGCGGGCTTGCAGAGCGTCGAGCGGGGTGACCATCGTGAGAGTACTTTCCGGTTTCGAAAAGTGCCAGTCCACTTCGCGACGTAGAGGTGGAAGAGTCGCTTCGTTACCCTTACTGCAACGGCAGCACCCTGTTGACTTCGTATTGTTTGCCGCTCCTAGAGCGCAAGCTGAAAGCCGTGATGTGGGTGGAGGGGAGAGACAAACGTGTCAAGTGCCGGCGGCGGCACTTACGACAGCAGGAGACAAACCGTGCGCACCTCCAGGCTCCTTTCAATACGTTTCCCAAAAAGTCTGAATGCAAAGAACCTCGAGCTCGCGGTTCCTGGTAAAGCTTCCTCCGCCTGACGTGCAGCCCAAAGTTTAACTATGTTTAGGGATTATCAATCCGGAAGAGAACTTGTCAAAATCGCAAGTTTCTCGCCGAAGCTTGCTGTCATTGCATCCAAGCAGCGGCCACGACGGCTCTCATTACGCGGATCGGACGGCCGAGATTATCAATATCTGTTGAAAGGCTGGTCTGGGAACGAACAGAGTCTACAGTGATTCATGCAAATCTGAACAGGACACGAGGACCTTCGTCAACTTATGTAAGACGAGCGCGTCATGCAACTGTTCAGTCTTAGCTTGTCAACACATTGCTCTCCGTCGACACAGCCAATTTCATGCGCCGCCTGCACATCCAGCGCTACCCTGTCATTCCTCTTGCTCCGAACGCCGGCCTCATTGGGTGGGCTCAAGGAAGTGACACCGTGACTTTCCACGTACTTGTTTGGGACTACCGCGAATCTCGCAAGGTCCTCTCGAACATTGAGTATCGCTTGATGCTCCAGGTCAGGCTTCCTCGTCAGCTGTTGGACCTGAGCTTAGAGCTGATCATGTTTTAGATGGCACCTGATTACGAGAATCTCACTCTCCTGCAAAAGGTCGAAGTCTTTGAGTACGCGCTTGACAACACGACTGGTCAGGACTTATACAGAGTACTTTGGCTGAAGAGTCGAGATTCGGAACACTGGCTCGAACGACGAGCCACGTACACACGTTCGCTTGCGATGAATAGCATGGTCGGACACATATTAGGTCTGGGCGACCGACACCTTTCCGAGTCAAATCTTATCTTAGAGCGGGAGACGGGCAAGGTTGTTCACATAGATTTCGGTGACTGCTTCGAGGTGGCCATTCGTGATCCTTGCTCACTGCTCTATCCCTAAGGCCGTCGACAATATTGTCAGCATCTATGATACATTCACATCGCTGGACGAGGCACGTCAAATGAGCCTGATAAGTAGAAATGATACGCATGGACTGCTGAAAGGACGATGCATCGAATCGCGTACGTGTTATATCTGGGCCGCTGTATCATCCCTTGATGAACATGCAGGCGCCGCTACGTCCGTTGCATATTGGAACTGCTCGACGTATCCTCCCATGCCGTTAAATACGAAGCCGCCACGACGCTCACCACTCTCACACAGACCCAGTGGCCGTCAAGGCTGCTGCGGCTTGCTTTATCAACCCCATAATCAAGGAATCCGACAATGACTCTTTTGAGCTTCTTGGCTTGTCGTCGGTCTTCCTTGGACGGACGCCGGGGACGCTATATGTCGGCCGTTTCGCAATCGAACTCGTCGTATGGGCTGGATGTATCGAAAAGAGATATTTTCCGCAATAAAGGGTGAGTACATGTGAATGGTGCCTCCACCATTCAACCTAGTGACTGACCCGCCGCTTTGAAGTTGCTCTTCTTTGGCACCCACCCCTCTTAACTCGATCTGTTCTCTTTCGATCTCAACAGCGCCATTGCCGCTCCTGAGCCAGCTTCTGCTGGTGCTCATGCTCCTTCACAGCGGCGGTCTTCCCCATATCTCCATCTCCTCCCGGCGCACTTCCTGCTTTGCCGCATCATCTGCTTGATGTCACTTACGTTCGGCTTGCGACTCCTTCTGTCGTAGTTCGGTAAGGTGATATTTCAGCGAGCCAAACAAGTGTTGTTGATGCCGATGTAGGAACAGTCTTCTCTTCCTCGCCAGGAACGCCTTTTGTCGCCATGCTTCCCTCATCCTCCCTATCTTTTCACTCCTCGTCGTCCTCGTTTTCTTCAACCGAAGCGTCAACATCCTCCAGGTCGGGTAGATCAGCAGTATTTTCGTTGAACGGATCGTCATTCGCTGATCCTCCCTTCGACAGTAATAGATACAAGTGGAATGGTCTCATCCGGCGTTCGATGCCGCTGCTTCTTCTGAGGACCGGGATGGGGCATTGGGATGCTCCGGCACTGCAATGTTGTCGCTTTGTGTCGCTCAGTTGAGACAGTATCCTGGTGAGGTACCCACATGCTGGTCGTCTTCACGACTCTCTTGAATTGTAGGTCGTCTTTACGGCTCTCCAGAACTGTGCAGGTCGTCCTCACGGCCCTCCCGAGGGGCTGGTCGTCTTCATCCATAACGAGCACCTCCGCTGCGTTGCACACACCATTTGCTCTCATGGCGCAGGAGTTGTGGTGTTCTCGCCTTCCACGTGGCGGCGTGGATGTTCATTCATGTACGCCCGCCCTGTAGCATAACGCCCGCCTCTCCAATGCGAGGTTGCAGTCCCTTCCCTTTTGGGCGAGGATTCGTCATGTGGAATAGGTGAGACCCTTCCTGCGGGAAGGTTGGGGGCCGTGTGGCACGGCTGATCATTGGTTAGATAACACAGTCTTCAGTCTCATCTGTGGGACATATAAGCTCGGGGACTGGAAATGTAACTCCTCACTTTAGCCTTACCTAGATGGCACAGATCCTGAATGCAATTATGGTGTTGGACTGCAACGACGTCCTTCTCATGGCGCCATTCCCGAGGCGCTCTGCGCATTGTATGCAGACTACGTTCAACAGTGGAACTACATGGCGCTGGCCTGTTTTCAACGGGCCTCATGCGTAGTGTGCGCATCGCGCCCCTCCGCACACCATCCTGCCATGTATTGACGTTCTCTCCGCGTCATGTCACAATCACATCGCTCTCCTGTTTGAGTCCCCCCTCATTCTCGTTCACTGACACAAGCGTCTTCGCTATGCGCGGCTGCAGGACAATCACCGCGCTGCCCATACCTCCACGCTCTCTCTCGAGTCACTGCCCTCCGAATGGGAGAGGACGGCGATGATGGTGTACTGTAAAGATATCGGGCAGAACGAGGATAGCAGTGCTGGGGGTTGTAATACACGGCTTGTCATCTTGGACCTTGTCGAGTATAATACAATTCCTTCCTTCCTTCCTTCCTGTCTTACTGGTCGAGGTGCATTATTGTAGATAGAATGTTAAATACAATTGTGGCTGATTCCGATTTCGAGCCGTCTGGCTGACGTTGCCTGGCATTTTGGTAAGGTAGTCAGCGCTAGTCAGCCCATAGGGCAAAAGATTCGTATCTGATGTCAATGGATCGACGTCCGTTGTCCAGGTCCTATAGTATTATCGATGTCTTGCACGGAGTCAGTGGCCCTAGGGCGTCGCCTGGGGATAGGCGATGCCTGGAAAACTTCTTGCCCGCTCGGTCGCCCGTAGGAGGTCGGTTCACAGGCGGGAGACGATACTGCTTGCTGTGCGCGACCTGCCAGCCAGCGTGCGCGTGAATGGGTCACGCGTGACCCAATCACCTAGTGGTTATCCCAGGGTTGTCCAGAACCTATAGCTAGGCCTTAGGTTCTATCCTCTCCTCCTCCTCCTCCTCCTCCATGTCGGCCTCTTCATTCCATCCTGGCAAAACATTTTGCGTGTGCAATGTCTGCAGGCAATTCGACCCGATTACAGGGCAATATGGTCGCCCGGGCTACTGGATCCCAAACCGTGTCGTCGGGAGTCATCGAAGTGCCCAACGCAGCTATGATTTGGAGCATCCTGCAGACCCCTTGCCACATCCTTCCACTCTTCCCCCTGCAAGACAAGGTGCACCCTTGCCTGCATCCGATGCTGCACCAACGATTACCACCACTCCCGTGTCTGCGTTATTGATGGACGAAGTACAGGCATATGGCGCAGATACCGTTCCCGCGGCCCCTTTGGATTTCAAAGTCCCCCCTTTACCCAATCAGCCCTTCCGATACCCACATATTAATATGGATGCTCTCGTTATCGTGTCTTGTAACTCTGGCGCCGCTGCTTTGAATCCCACTTCTTCCAGGAACCTTCGGTTTCTCGACATTGAATCCCGGCTCGTGGAAATTCTACACACAACCCGCCAACTCGATCTAATCACAGCCGAAGAACGCTCGAGTCTGCAGAGTGCGGTTCAAGATGCTCTACGCCGTCTCTATCGATGGAAAGAAGCCCAGTGGGTTGGACAGCAGCAGACGCCTGTGCCAGCAAATGTGACCGTTGTTAATACAGGTAAGTCAATATGTTAAGCTGCTCACAATATCTCTGAATGACCCAAATTAGACATGTATTTTCGCGAGCACATCAATCGAAACAATGGAATTCTTGTTTTCACATTCAGCGCTGTTATCGCCAGTCTTCTGTATCATGTTTCGCGCGCAGCAGTGTCCCTGCTGCTGATTGGTTTCCGAAGCTCGCTTTGCTTCTTTGGTGTGGCCAACGCCGAGGCCGATAATGTTCCAATCGATATCGACACAATCATCAGCGACTTCAACCTAGAGCCCATCCTTGTAACCTACATATGCTGTCCCACCTGCCACGAAATCTACGAGCGTGATGGGACCAAGGATCAACACGAGCGTCTCTCGACATGCTCTGGCTACGCCAATCTGGCAAGGGAGAGCAACGACACAGACATGGACGTTGATGATGAACCGCAGACTTTTGTAGAAACAGAGCTTCCTCGACCTGGATGTGGTACATCGCTTTGGGAGGAGAGAAGATTTGGCACTCGATCAGTGCATGTACCTCGCGTGCGGTATGTACACCAGAGACTGAAGGACTGGCTAGCACGGCTGCTATCTCGTCCCGGAATACCGGACATCCTGGCACGCAGTCAAACTGCCGAACAGAAGGAAGACATGACGGATATACATGACTCCCCCCTATGGCATGTCTTCCCCAAGGCCGTAGATGGTCTGCCCTTTCTCCGAGACGTGGACGAAGGTCGACTCGTCTTCGCTTTTGGTCTAGATGGATTCAACCCGTTCCAATCGAAGACAGCTAAGCAGACGGCTTCATCGACTGCAATTTACATGGTCCTTCTCAACCTCCCTGCAGAGCTTCGCTATCTTCGGGAGAACATGTACCTTGTTGGCGTTATACCAGGGCCGAAGCAGGCAACAGTAGAGCAGATCAATGCCGTGTTCCGTCTCATCGTGGCCGAGTTCAAGGAGTTTTGGGAGCGAGGGGTCTGGTTTAGTCGAACCTCTGCGGCTATTCACGGCTATCTTTATCGTGCAGCTTTGCTCCCCTTGGTGGCCGACATGCCTGCAGCGAGGGAGGTACTTGGATACGCCATTCCACGATCAAAATATTTCTGCACCTACTGTCAGATCACACTCCAAGATATCACCAACCTCAATACTTCCTCCTTTGAAACGCGTAGCTGGTCCAATCAGCGCAAGCTCATCTCGGATGCCATTAACCGCTCCGATTGTGCGGCGCTTTGGAACACTCACCATCTTCGATGGACCCCACTATACAATTTGCCATACTGGGACGGTGTCGAGTGCAGTGTTGTTGAGGCCATGCATTTCGGTGGTCTTGGCGTGATTCACGACCAATGCCGGGATGTCTTCAAGATCGATACCGCTAACGAGGGTGGTGTTGGCCTGGGCGTTCGGAAGATGCCACCGTACCCCGGCGCCACAAAAATGGCACACTGGGCTCATGCGCTGAAGACCTTGGATCCCAAAAGTCCTGAAATGCTCCGAAAATTTCGAAATGCTATCCTGAAGGAGCCCCCGAACGTCCTCTGGCATATCTGTCACAGCAACAAACTCTCGCATCATGGAAGTCGCTCCCAGTTGCTGAAGAACATACTTGAGTGGGCAAGTGTTTGCCTTCATTTATGCATCTACGCACCATGACCAGTTTTTTCCAGCGTGTGGATGCGGATCCTGATTCTATTATCATCAATCTGCCGGCGCAGGTTGAAGCGGTCTTCGTATTCGGAGAGGAAGCCGATAACGCCCCCGACGAAGAGGATCAATCGGTATACAGTTTGGGATCTTTACTGAGCACGACCTCAGCAAGCGTCAAGCGCGTAAGGGAGGACGACAACAACGATGTTCAAAGCACTTCCAGCGTCAAAAGATCCCGAAAAGGACGAAGCAAGACGGCGAACACCTTTGTACCTTCCTTCGCAGACGAAGGCATATTGGACAAGTGGGAGAAACTACTTCAGGAAGGCGCTCTACCGTTCTCACGAATCAACAACAAGACGTCTGTCTATGCCGAGGCGTTGTGCGTGCGTAAAGGCATCGCGTTCTCACCCTCTGATACCAAACGTCAGCTCTATGACAGGCTGAACGATTGGGTACGTTATTCATCTGCATACCACTTCCACGTTACTCAGTTGAATCTACATAGATGTCGACAAATGCTTTTCAAGTGCCTGAAGTTGATACAGCTCCTCGGCATGTCTTAGGAACCTCTGTCATGACCGCGGTACGTGCGGACATGGAGAATTGTATCCTTCCGGCAGCGCTCAATCGCGCCCCCTTGGATTGGGGAACTGCATCACGGGGTAAGCTCAGCGCAGATGAGTGGAAGATGATAGGACTCGTTCACCTACCTGTGACTCTCATTCGCCTTTGGGGCTTCCGAGACGATGAACCACGTCTCCTTTCCATGCTCGACAGCTATATGCACATGGTGAAGGCCATTGACACGCTGAACAACTTTCTGATCACTCCCGACCATTGTCGCTCATTCGACTATCATTATCGGGAATACCTGTGCACCACGATGCAGCTGTACCAGGATTTTCCGATGCGACCAAAATTTCATATGGGCCTGCATATGACGCACTTTCTGAAGGCGATGGGACCGGTACACGCATGGCGTGTGCCCGCCTTTGAGCGGTACAATTTCCTCATGCAGCAGGTAAACACTAATCAAAAAATCGGTCAGTACATATTTTGTCTATGATGGAAATCTTTGACTTTTTTCTCAGGTGAAATGGAAGGCACTTTTATCCACGCAATGGCCAGATCCTCAAACCTAATCGCTATTCTCAAATCGAACTCCGACGTGTGTCTCAAGGCTTTGGATGTAGTACAACGGTATCACAAGGACGCAAACAGGTCTACAGCGCGCACCTTCATCTTGTCTGATGATTCGCATGCATCCGAAGACGTGTCACTCTCTGAGCAAACCTCAATCATACCGAGCCAAGAGCTGTGGGGGGCCTTCCAAAGAATCTGCACGGACGATGTGATGCAGAGATTGCGATCACCGACCCAAAAATTTTGGCAGCTTAGGAAAACGGTGGTTTCGGGTGTCGAGTATCGCACTGCACCACGAAGGACCGATGGCACATCCTCGTATCATCACACATCTGGTGCGCATGCCTTTGTGCGAATCGACGGAGTTGAGCTGGCAGTCCAGATTGTCGATATCCTGGCTTCTGGCAGCGCTGGCGCTGGTATTCATAACTCAGACACACCACTGGACGTTTATCTGGTGGTACATCTGATTGACTCTATCGTCGATTTACCCTTCCTCGACGTCTATCGTTATTATGACTTTGGATGTCTGATGGCGACAACCTTGGATCAGCGGAGGCATATTGTGGCCAAGGCCGATGTCATATGCCCGGCGCTCATCAGTGACGTGGTTATTCAAGAGCGCCAACTGCGCCATGTCCGGCCCTACAACAAGGTCCGCATCTCACCTTACCATGAACATGTTGCTCAAGACGTTTTAGCACGCCCGCCCATATCGAATTCATGTTAGTCGTTCTGCGGATACCCCTACCTGATGACGGCTGTGTTACAGTCTTCAGGTACGTCTGATTTGCTCAAAGGCGATGGTACGCTCAGGACCTTCTCCTTTTAGCAGAGCGTTCATATATGAAGAAATGGACTGAGAAATTATATGACCTCAGCTACCCTGCCATGTACAACTTCATTGTCGACTATCTCGAGGCACCTCGGGCCGACAGTGATAAGGAACTCATTGACGAACTCCTAGAGTGGTGGATCAGGTAAGTACCGAACTTCTCCATGCACGGTAGTTCCGACAGTGACTTTTACTATAGCACAGTTTTTCCTGATACGGTGCCGACGCCCAGGAAGTCACCAATGCATCACACGACATCCTTGCTGCACAACGCGAGGCGAAGTGCATTCAGTGCATTCGACTTGAGGCGGAAAAGGAAGCATTGACGTCGCAACACCGACAAAGAGGTAGCGGCGCGCAGGCAGGCCGAGGAAGAGGAAGCTAAGGCCATGCGGAAAGCGGCTGCTGAGGCAGCGCTTCAACAGCAAACCAATGAAGTACCCAAGTGTCGCCATTGCATCCTTGCACCGGTGTCCCGTATGAGAATCTCGGCAATCTCTTCAAAGCCAATACGATGTGCTGCTGCCTTGACCCCGTACTTGATACGGGTCATGAGAGCCTGATTGACGTCGCCAGTTTCCGGATTGCAATGGTCGTATACTGCAGTGAATGTCAGCTTAAGGTTGCAATGGTAGGAAGATGATTCAAAGCATGCAGCAGCTCAATTGCGTTGAAGTCGTGTTCACAACGGCAGTGCACTCTGTAAGTTGACCGCGGCCCAACAGAAACATCTCCTCCTCATCACGATCATTCTCTTTGGTATCTTCATTAAACATAGCCTCAAGATAATCAATATCATAGTGGCCATCGTCGAGGACTTCATAACGATGGTTGCGACTCGTACCATAATGGAAGTGCTCACAGCTGATCGAAAATGTAAAGATCTATCTCGGTAGCTCAACTCGCCGCTATGGCCGTAACTCATCTCAATGCGACCGCGACATCGCAAGACATCCTCGGTGAAGTTATGGCGCAATAAGGTGTTGTGCTTCTGCACTACATCATAGGTGGCTTTCTCCGATGCGGGGACAACGGTTTTCTTCCTTTCATGCGCGTAGCAGCCTACGCGGCGTAGAGCGGTCACTACGGCCTGCATCCGGGTGAGAACCTCAAGTCGCGGAGAGTTTGTTTCCAGATAACGCTCCCGGTTGCGAGCAATCTAGGTCGACAAATGGGCAAGCTTTGACACCACCACCTGTGAGAGGATTAGAACTTGGAAGGGTCGCGTACAGAAGATAGAATACTCACAAGTACCGTGGCTTTGAACGCACGGCACCAGCGTATCGGAAACGTCAACAAGAAGCGGATGATTTATGCACCGGTCATCTGTACTCCGAATCCGTGGTTGACCTATGGATGGCCCCAGTACGCCATGCTATCCATTAGATTCAACCAGCTACCGGGGTCCAAGCAAAAGTGGTAGCCGACAGGTGTGTCCACTTCAGCGCGTGAGTATTCAAGGTATGCACGAGGACCTCGTAGCGGTAGAGCGTCGATAGAATTCTTTTCCGATTGATTTATACATTTGTCTCAACTCGAGAGGAAGGAGGTAGTCCGACTGTGAATCTGGCGACGGAGATTTTCGAGACGGGGATGGGGTGGGTAAAAACCGATAGAGAGAGATGGGCGACCCAAGGTCGATTGCCACAGAGTACAGCTGAGATGCAAGCTCAGCCGGACTTTCACATCTCGCCGCCACGTAGAGAGTGTGCAGACATGGCAGCGACTAAACCTGAACTGTCAAGAACGTCCGAGGGAACCATAGGCGCCGCCAGAGTGGGCGGAGCAGACTGAGACTCGAATTGGCTGAGTTTGCCACACATGCTGGGTTTGAGGAGGCAAGGTTTCTGCCAACGGAACCGGCAAAAGAACCGCGAGAAATTTCCTGCTCATCGAAGATGGGGCTGGGCGGGACTGACTCTTCCTCGGGAATAGTGGGGTGAATATCGACATCCTTCTCAGGCGCAAGATGTATAGCACCCTCTCTTGGGCCACCGTCAGGACCCAAGAAGCATCCCAGGAGAGCACCCGTGAATGTAATGTCAGCCGCCAACAGACACGGCAATAGGTAGGGAAAGTTTACAAACAGCGGGATCGATTTGAAGACGGTGCTGGCTGGCGTCTCGACTAGAAGGCAAATTCGTCAAGTTGAGATTAACGGACAGATATCTCGACATACAACTTCCCCCAATGATGGCATCCGCCACACCTCCAAAGGCGTTGCGTTTGCAGGTGTGGTATGTCTCGGCAGCAAGGAAAGTGGTCATGAGCTCGGCGGCATCGGGGATGAGATTCTCGTGCTCGGTATATCGCGTAAACGGCGAATACAGCATTTTTGCGAACTTAGGAAGGGCGGTGCTCGAGACAAGACCGGCACGTTGGTATGGGCGGCTCGAGAAGTTTGGAATCCTTGGCGATTGTGGTGAGGAAGCGGAATGTCGCGCCGCGGACATATGTATTGGGTTCTTGCTGGAATTGGGCGCATTACCTCCATGATTTGAGCGTACATCAAGGAAGAGGAGCGTACCAGGTCATTTTGGATAGCCTTGCTGCAGAATGTGAAGGTCGGGGATAGATGACCACATACACAACCAAAATCATCTCCTGCTTCAGCTTGCCCTACTCATCGTACGTCGGGCAGACTCCCCAGTAGAAGAGCAGCAGTTTCTTCAGCTGCTCATTGCGCGTGGGCATCACAAACCGGATTATAGAAATCGTCAACGTCGGCTGGAAAGCCGTTCAATCCACAGTGACCACTCGAGCGGGAGAGCAGCGCACCTGTGGGTTTCTGTTCCTTGTTGAAATGACGATGCGCCACAACGTGTCAATCTTGAAGTCGTCCGAGCCCTTTTCCAGCGACTGGCGCAGCTCAGCTACCGATGGATAGCCGGACGTCGACTCGAAGACGGCGGTGTAGCAGGACGGGTCGGGAGAGGACATGGTCAGCGCGGCAAGCTTTGTCTGAAGCAAATTGAGCGGCTCTTTTGAAGATTCTTGCAGATACAAGAAAGGGTATTAGGCGCGCCGAGGAGGACGCTCGGCGCGTCGTTGTGGTAAGACGAAAAGATCCACCGACGATTCTGGTCCATCCATATCTGATCCATGCACGTCATCATACATCATAAATATCGGCCCTACCTCAAACCCTGGCACGCGTACAAGACTATCGTTAGTCTTCGGGCAAGTTCGAGACATTCAGTGGCATAGAGAAGGACAGGAAGGCACTGAGGAAGTAGCTATGATAGATACGAGCACCAGAAGGTTGCGCAAATGCCCGCTCAGTCTAAGCTAGGCTACAAGTGCCCCTAGCGGCATAAGTTGCTGCAGCTGGCAATGGGACATGTCAAAATAATTCGATGGAGTCCCATCTGATCAATTGCCAACGACAGAGACCTATATGTATCTGTCGAAGACCAAGAGATGTTGTCATTGTAGCAAAACTTCACACCTTTGTCACCGCATACACGTGAGCGGTGGCGCATCAGTCCTTATGCGCGGATTTGTTGTGGGATTGACATACTTCGCCAACAAAGAAAGGGGAGTCATTGTGTACAGTACCAGGCTATCACCAACGTCTCGGTACCTCGTATAGAAAGACGATCTAGTAAGTTGAAGCATCTGCTTGCAATTGTGTGTCAAAATTGGTGATCGCCACGGGCGTCAGAGACTTCATTTGCCTGCCAGAGGTCATTAGACTAGAATAGATAGCACTGCTTAAGAGCGTACGGGAGTTCACCTGCGATACTGTTCCTGGAGAGGTAGAGAGACATTGCCACTACGGTCGCTTGGAAGGCAGCTCTGAGCTCTTTCACTAGCGAAGTCTCCAGTCCTTCCGGCAACTCCTGAGACGTGGACTGGAGAAGTTGCAGGAAGTCATGAATTACTTGTATGAGTTTGGAAGCGTGTATCTGTTTGCACTCGTATTGCCACATGTTGAGCAACACATAGAGCTGGTAGGTGCCACGCGCGGTACCATTTTGTGTCACTGGGCTAGAGATACAAGCCAGATCAGCTGAGACCTCGAACAAAAGCCATGGAAACTCGCCACGGAGATGTGCACTGCAAGAACCATTCGTCGGAGATCCTGAGGTATGTCTGGAAAGCCTCGATGGTTACCTGTGGTCCACGTAGAAAGAGGAAGTCCCTATTGACGGCGTCACAGTCTAGGGCACTTTCAACGTCGGTCTCACAGGCTGCCACTAACTCATTTGGTGCTGCCGACCTGAGAACGATTTCGCGTGTCTTGGTTATCGACGGTCTCGCAAGATAGCCTTCGCCTGGATAGTTCCTGGTATGATCTGGCGGGTGACCCCCATCTTTGACCCGATTGGTGGGAGGGGGGGAACGGCGCCGGCGGCGCCTGCATCGGCAGAGCAAAGGACATGGCTACAAGTGCAAGAGTCTGTTGAATTTGTGTGCCAACTACAGATAGAGATGAGTGGCTCGCCATGATTGTGTTGGTTGCTACAAAGAACACGTCTACCATGAGGACACCACCTGTTGGCATGTATCGAGCTGCGTTCTAAGTCCACCAAAGCTTGACTCCATCAATCCGGAAACAGAGACCACGAAAACTAGCGTCTTTGATAGTGTTTCTCCTAGGGCCTGATATGACAAAAGAAGTCGCTGACACTGAAATGCTGGTAGTACAGAACTAGTGTATACAAGCATGATTTCTGCTGGCAAAGCTTCTTTGCGGGAGTCTCCGCGGGAGTCTATAACAAGACAGAGTCACCGGGTCGATAGACTGGCAATGTAAGAAGTTGAATGTATACGCTGTAGGGAGTCAGAAAATCCCCCCATCAAACACAGATATTCCGAACCTTCATGAGAAGAAAGCAACAGACCGTTGTTGAATGTTATGTAGTAGTAACCGATCTCGAATGTCCTGTGTACGCTCTCTCGTTCGAGTGTCTTGGAGGACATGACCATCAAGCTCTGCTTTATGATCTTGATCAGTGTCATCGCCATTACTTTTGTGCTTAGCTAGTACGTACATACGTGAGCGGTGTACTGAGTCATATAGCGGAGGAGATGGGACCAAGCCCTTCTACGCATGCTGCCAACGTGACCAGCGTTTTGTGTGAGAAAGCGGGTCGATAGCGTTACGATGAAGTTGGTTGGCCATGACTGCATCAAGGAAGACCCAAAATCCAGAAAGGGGCCTCGCAGCGGACAGAACGTAGTCGAAGTCAGATGAAGAAAGAGCAGAGTTAGCGTTGGAAACAAAAAGTCAAAACCGTTGCCAATGCCAGCAACAAAGCATGTAGCCATGTGACCATATGTCGGTGCACGGACCGACCCGGACCCGGATGGCGCCTCCATCACTCTCAATCGTCGTCGTCTTCCACCCAACAAGTCAACGACAGTAATACCAGCAGGATGTCTGCGCATCCAGCAGCCGATGGCGTCGTATATCTCCGCTCGCGCATGAACACAGCTGCCATCCAATGGCACGCGGAGTTGATCTTGCGGCCTTTTCGCCCCCTAACAATTTATTTGGCTCGCACGAAACTAGGAAACAACGGGCGAGAGGTCATAGATTTAACGCACAAGCGGCGTCAACGGTTGAAAAGATACGTAGCTGTGAAATGAGCAGCAACATATCGCTAACGTAGTACAGAATCCAGGAAATCGTTGATTTAACTGTCGACAATGCGCCACACCCTCATCATAGGTCTTGACCGTCGGAAGTCATTGATTTAACGAATGAATGAGATACTCACCCAACGATAGCATCAATATCACATCCCATAGTCTATGCAATATGATGCATTTTCCTGCACATTCATCAAATATACGCCGTTCGCGTACCCTCGACAATGTGAATATGTCTTTCCACAAATCACACTGGCTCCAGCACCCTATCGACTCTCAAACGTCTCTTGGGCGACGGATGCACCTCTATCTCGTTCTATCTCATGTCTGCTCTGTGTTGCATCCTCAGTGCCAGCCTCGCAGTGCATGCAACAAATCTCAAGCGGCATAAACTCACCGCTCCTAGCATTGTGTTCTTTCCCTCGCTCAATAGCACCAGCATCTCTCTCGAGACCGAGTTTCTGCCATTCCCTCCGAGCTGACGGCGCTTTCTGTCATAAAAACAGGTCCCAATCTCCTTCTGCTCGGTCCTCACTATGTTATACCATAACAATGACGACTCAGAGGACTCCAGCTTCTTCCTGGTGTTCATTGCGACTCTGTAGAAGTAGTGTTTCAGCATTTGGCCCATGATCGCTTGTACTCGTCCTTGTTCAGTGCATCAAGTGACGGAGACTGCCTTCATTTGCGCATCATTTGGACTCGGCCATCGATGATGTCCTTACAAGTTACGAACGTCACACAGAGTCCTTTCTTTCCTTTCGTTCATCTGGATTTCTCACCAAATCCATGGATCAGTCTGCTACGGTAGGAAGGAATCCCTCATTTGTCGAGTCCAGGCTTAGTTCCGAAGATGACCAAGATGCAGAGGTGGTTCTTTGGGTAATTCGGAGTCAACCTTCATCGCCTATCCTTGAATTGATCAGTCAAGTTGCAGATGCATCAGAACGAGTGGGCTACTTGCTGGTGGGCATCAAATGCGGTGCCTGACTCTTTCACGAAGGCGCTGGCAGGCGCTCGGCGACGTACTCGGGTGTGCTCACTTCCATGCTCAATGCTGCATAGAAGCTGACCAATTCCAGTCGAGACGAAAGCTGAAGGCTGAGAGAAGTCCGAGGCCAACTGAGGATGCTCTTTCATTTGAATCGAGGTAGTCTCACGATCAGCACCCGATGACAAGGACACTTAGAAACCTCTTTCACTGCCGCTGTATACACCTTGTACACTACCAGATACTGAAACATTCACCAACTTTCCCAGGCGCTTCCTGCCCGGTCTACACATCTAATTCATCTCCTGCTCGAAGTCAGGCATTGATAATGATGAAAGAAAAGACTTGATGGCCGGGTCAAAGGTGTCTTTCGCCCAAGCTTCCGTCACAGACGACAGTCTGTCCAAAGACGGTGTCTCGTTTCCCCCTCTTTTGACCTGACCAACCCATCGCAGAGCTATCGCACCCTCAACTGCCCTCAAGAGTGGCACCAAATTGGCTAGAATCTTGGATTCTATCAGAACCAAGGTAATCAAAACGTCGGTCTGCGAAGCGTTCGAGGGATAAACGCGCGGGAGAGCTGGAATATAATTCTGCATCAAAGTTCGAACGAGTGTTGCTCGAAAGGTCGCCAGATGTGAATCCAGAAGGGCAGTTACAGTAGAGATGAGTATATCGAGTCGATCTGCTTCGATCCCGAGACTGGGAGTATCTGATCGGCAAATGATGAGCGGACGTGTTGCGGGCTCATAGCACGATCACCTCGGAGTAATCCCCACCAACGCATGAATCTCAGAAAGGCATTGGGGCGCTTTGTACTGCCAACATCTGACAACATGCTTGGACACATACTAACACCAGAGTTAAAGGGTAGAACACACCTCTTGCCTTATAGATAGCCAGTAAGTCCTCTCTGTTTTTTTCGATCCATTCCCTATCCTCGGCAGAGGCCATCATGGCCATCAAGATGATCTTGGAAGCCAGGAGGTCCACATCTATATTCTGGAGATCAGGCATCTATTCCATCGCGAGTCGGCATGCTTCTACATACCAGACATCTTTGTATTCGCCCTCGAGTCCACTTTTGATGAGCGCTTGTTCCACCACTTTGCGACTGTACCTAGCTACATTTCAGTTGGAGCGCCAGACATTCCCAAGCAGTTTTCACCCCAAGCGTCTGTCGCGGTCGTCAAAAGGAAGTCTATTCCCAAGGTGTGAATACGGATCCACTGATCGCTGTACTATGCACTCACTGCCAAAGGTCCGTGCAGTCTTCTAACCTTTACACGTCAGACCAACCTGTACAAAGAGAACTATACACACCGTTCGTAGGAGGAAGCTTGCGATCACTGCAATCAAGGCACCTGCGAAGGCTGATATGAGATCCATGACAATGGTCAGAGGCAGACCTGTACACGAGGCACACACACACAGAGCACACGATGTAGAACTCCGGAGAGACGTTCGGATATCCCCGATTCTGGAATTGTTCTTCCCTGTCCAAGTCCTTTCTCCATGACGTTCGGCGATCCCAGTTGATATTATGGGCTTGCGGCGTGTACTAAGTCACCATCATGACCTCTCTTTTCTTGTGCAGGGGTGCCTTAGCTTCAGCAGATTCGACCTGAGACAATGAATACACTGGATGTGGCATTGTATCGGTGCGCGTCCAGCTTCATCGGGGCTCGTTCTCAGAATGACCTTGTCGTGTCGTGATACATTCACACCATTACCGAATTTAGTCATTTTCGGCCATATATGGTCATTCTCGCGTAGTCTACTTCCTTACCTTTTACCACTTCGTTCTCTCGTTTAGGTACGTCGCGCTTCATGTCACTAGTTTACATTTATACAACTTCGTTCTCTCGTTTAGTCGTCGTCGCCTTGCGAACCGCCGCCTGACCATTACACTTGGTAAAAGGTCTTCAAATTTTTTCTCATGTCGGACACCGACCCATGGCACGACCCGACAACTGGACAGCCTTTCTCGGGCGCTCCCACTCCGTCCCCTGGTATTCCCTCGACCGACATGCCTCCTGGGTGGGTGGCCGCGCTGGTGCAGCACATGGACAGGAATTGCCTCACTGCAAGATACAACGACTTCAGCAGATGCATTGGCACACTGGAGTCGCAACCCCCGGCGCCCGTCATGCATGACCCATCCCTTCTTCGACGGCTGGAGGCCTTGGAGCAGCGCTCGTCCCACGCTTTCGCAGCTACCACCCCACCGGTGCAGGATACAAGGATGGCGCCTCCCGCGCACTACGACGGGGCGGACAAGGACGGTGCACGCGTTTTTATCAACTCTATGGTCTCATTTGCGCAGTATTACCCCTTCACCACCGAGCGCCATCAGGTCCTATATGCACACTCCCTTCTGACTGGCACCGCCAACCTTTAGGCGGCTCCCTTGACCGATGCCGACTACGATGGCGATGACGGGCACTTCTGGGCTCCGTTTTCCGCCGCTTTCCTCGAACGGTTCGGCGATGCCCTTCCGGTTCATACTGCCGTCAACAACATATCCACCATGTCATAGCGCGGACGCCCTCTGCCCACCTATATGTCGGAGCTCGCCTCGTATCAGGCATCTCTGCCGAAGGAGGACCGCAAATCCTTGTTCGTCTACATGGCCTTCAAGCGGGGGTTGGATACCTGACGGGTCATCACGCCGTCCGGACCATAGTCATGGAGGAGAGGATAATCGTGCAACGTTGGTTTTGGGACCAGAGAGGATGATGCGACGCGGAGCAGTGGTGAGAATTGAGTGCGTCGAGAATTCTGAGGTGCGGGCACGGGCATCCCATCTTATCGAGTCTGACGCCGAGATCCTGGCACGTATTTGCAAGGCTACGCCTCGCGATGAGCGTCTTCGAGTGGTGTTTGAGAAGGAAAAGGGACCGGGAGTGTCGCGGCGACGGTTGAAGGACTGGGTGGTGGATGATGGTATGGTTCGCTATCATGGATTGATTGTCGTCCCGGATAACAATGAGGGGAAGAGGCGGATTTTGGAGTCATACCATGACTCTATTCCTGCTGGTCATCCTGGACGTGTTGGGATCTTGGGTCTGGTGGCACGCAACTACTACTGGCCTCGCATGTCAGAGTATGTGAACCGCTACGTTGATGGTTGTGAGCCGTGCCAGCGGGCTTAACTACGACGTGTTCGCAAGCATGGTCTTCTCCAACCGCTCGAGGTTCCGACAGGTCCCTGGCAGCATATTTCGGTTAACTTCATCGATCCCTTGCCGGTCAAGAACGAGGACGACGATGATGCTATTCTTGTAGTCGTCGACAAGTTCACAAAGCGCTGCCACGTCCTTCCAGCTCGCACTACTATGACGGCAGTGGAGACAGCGAATCTCTTCTACAAACGGATCTGGTCCCAGCATGGGACACCCAAGAAGTGCGTCTCTGATCGTGGCCCTCAGTTCGTTGCTCGTTTCATGGATCGCATCTTCGAGCGCATGGGCATCAAGAGAGCATTATCTACGGCTCATCACCCACAGACAGATGGCCAGACGGCGCGTGTCAACCAGGAAGTCGACCACGACCATGGCACCTCCGACTCCGGGTCTGCTATGCTACCTCACGCCCCGAATACCCAGAATTCTAGGCAAACAATGGGCCGTATTCTTTTGTGGATGAACATATATGCGGGGGACTGGTTGCTTTTCTCATTCGCGTAAAGCTCGGCTCAGGACATCGTCAGAAGCGAAAGGAGCATTTGTATTGCGAAACAGCTTCTGCATATCTCCTTTTCTGCCTGACTAGTGTCGTGGCCATGACGGCCTGCGGACCGGTCTCGTCGTACACGACTTGGGGTGAGTAATTCAACAAGACCATCGATATGGAAACTGAAGAATGTCTTCCAGACCTTCATCTCTTGAGAGTTCACCAAATTCACTGTGCCTGTCTAGAAGCCGACCGTTGTTTCGCGAATTCCATTGGATGCATCCCGGCTTGTCCCTCTACATACTCATAGACATGATCAGACGACGCTTCCTTCATTATACCCGGGCCCTGACACGCTCATATTCGTCCCTTCATCTATCTTGATCGCCTCTCCATGAAAGAATCTGTCGCATTCCTCTCTCGCCTTCAAGCGGGATTGCCATTGGATGATGTCCTTCAGCCCTCACTGGACGACGAAGTCGAGCTCCGGCGGCTCTTCGCAACAGACAGGACCAACGCGCGCCTCAAAGACCCGTACGTCGGCCTCATAGACGTGTTTGGCGAGGGCACGGACGGGGTATTCATCACGAGCGTCTATCATCGCGCCATCCAGGGCGATGAAAACGACCTGACAGACAACTACGTGATGCCCTTGTCGACCGACCAGCGCCGCGCCTCCGGCACACCTTGCATCGTTCCCGATCTAGCCTCCTTCCACAGAAACTGGGCCACATTTACTGAAGGGTCTCTATCCCAATTGAACTGGAGCAATGTTGTCGCAGCCGGCGGGAGCGTCCTCGCCTGCCTTACACCCCTCCCTGAGAGCGCCACGCTCACTAAGAGGGCGACGCGCGATTTCTTTCATGGCAGCGCATACCCGACGTCGGACGTGGATTTGTTTCTGTTCGGGCTGACACCTGAGCAGGCTGAGGTGAAAATTGTCAAGATATACGAGGCAGTGAGGGATAGTATCCCATGGAATTGTACCTGTGTCCGGACGAAGCATGCCATTTCGATTCATTGTTTGTCTTCCCTCCACTCCACCCTTTCAGTCAGTTGTGCTCAGACTATCTTCTGTCCAGCCCAATATCCGTACCGCTCCGTTCAGATAGTCTTGCGCCTATATCTCTCCATTTCTGAGATCCTCACCGGGTTCGACATTGACGCGCCCTGCTGTGCGTACAACGGCACCCACGTATGGGCAAGCCCTCGTGCCCTTGTCGCCATGATGCGCCAGTGCAATACCGTGGACTTGACTCGCCGCTCGCCTTCGTATGAGGTTCGCTTGGCAAAGTACTCTGCGCGGGCTTTTGAGGTGTACATTCCTACGCTGAGGAGGCAGGATGTGGATCCTACGGTATGTTGGAATGCTATTCTACTCTCTTTCTATGAAAGAGACAAATTGTGTTTAGTTTCTCACTGATCTTGACAGATCTATGAACAATCTATCGCCCGAAGCAAAGGTCTTGCTCGACTGTTAGTCATGGAGAAAATCAGAGACACCAAGATTCGGAATGCGTTCCTGCAGAATCGACGCATACTTCGTGGGAGGCCAAATGACGACACTGATAGTTATTGGCGCCAGAGAAAGCATGAGTACAAGGGCAATTCGAAGGACGATCCAGGAACGTTTGGTCGATTAGAAACGAGTGATTACAACATAGCGTCACTGCACATCCCATATAGACCTGGGTGGGACGCGAACAAGACGGAGAATCTGGTGTATCAGACGGACATGAGTATGAACTGTGAGTCAATGTTTGCAATATGTTGGACACAGTCTGAATCTGAACGCAATAGCGACGTTCGACCCGAAGAATAAGGGACGGAGATTGCATCGCCATTGGGCGTTCTTCGGCACCATTGAGGAGTGCTTGGAGGATTGTTGTGAGGTGGATCGTGTCTAGTGTCGGTAGGAACTATGACTGACCCAGTGTGTAGGCCTGCCCTGCTGCTATTGACAAAGACGAGTGTAAGCTCTTGGGAGAAGAGGATAAGAGTCATATCCGTGGCCGGATCTCGTAAGTTACTCTTACTATCTCCTCGTTTGATTCCATCTGACCCATAGGCTCTAAGATTCATCGAAGAAGATCCCGGACGACAGAGCATGACAGGAAGCTTCAATCCCATAGATGCTGGCGAATGGAGCGAACAAGTCTACATTGAGCCATCATCGGCCAACCTCTTCAGAGCCATTGCCGCAGGTGACCGGGTTGCCGTCTGTTCCCTGCTCTCTGGACCCGAACCTGCAGCACTTCAGCGCCGAGACCATGTCGGGCGCACACCTCTTCACCTTGCCATCATCTGCCGCCGTACAGACATCGCATTGGATCTTATTGGCCGCGGAGCCTGGATTTCCACGAGGCTTGTTGACGGAAGGTCTCCACTGCACTTGGCGGCCCAGTATAATTTGAAAGAAGTAGTGGGAAGTCTGCTCAAGAAGAGTAGAGCCAATGCGGTTCAGATGAAAAAGATGAGTGTGGGCAAAGAATGGACCAGGGAAGAGGAAGGGGGCAAGAAGAGGGCGAGCTCGCCGAACGATCAGACGTTGGGAGATGATGGGGTTGTCTACACAAGTGATCTCATAGAGAGAGGTGATGAAGCCAAAGACGGCGAAGACGACAAGAGTTGCGATGACAGCGATACAGCAGGCGCCGCCGATGCCAGCAAACCTTCCAGTCCCAAAGTCAGAGGAGATGGTGCCTTCGACGACTCTGGCGAAGCACTCGACGTTCTCGACGTCAATGTGCCCGATTGGGACTTTGACTTCTCTCCTCTGATGTTTGCCATCCTCTACGCTTCCCCTTCCCTTGTCTCAATCCTTCTTGCCGCTGGAGCAAGCGTTGCGCAAGTGTCAAAAGCCAGGTATTTCAATGCTCCGGTGTTGCGCCCTCTCAGCTTGACAATCTTGCGCGACGACGAGAACATTTCCTGTGCCGTTGCTGAGATCCTCCTCAAGGCTGGTGCGGTATCCTCCGCAGTGGACGCCACTATGTACACCATCTTCCACGAAGCAGTCGCTGCAGGAAAGACAAAGCTCGTCAGCTTCCTCCTCTCACGCGATCCGACAGCCTTACATGTAATCCAGTCTCCAACCATTGACCCGATGAGCGTTGTCTTTCCGCTGGGAACGGCTGTCAGCGCCAAGGACCCTGCGATGGTTGTGACTTTGGTAGCGCATGGTGCAAGCCTAAGGTTCAGCGAAGATGATGTCGAGCAAGCGTTGCTTGATTCTCGAAATTGTGCCCAGAAGTGAGCCTTCTTCTTCCAGGAGTTCTCCATTTGTTCACAATCCTACTCAAGTTCCCGGCGTCGACTGGGTGTGACCAATGCCGGTGAGGCATTCAAGAACACCTTGATGCCTCTTGAATGCGCCATGACAAACCGCGATGATATGGTTTGGCTTCTCCTTGCTCTTGGTGCCGATCCCAACTGTGCAACCAAGCGCTCAACAGGTCGATACAGCAGCGATCACTTTACATTTTACACCTATTCGCGCTGGGCAAAGACAAGATCTCTCCATCATACCCCTAATCACTCGGAGACATCAACCACTGCCCCTGCGGGTCCTAGTTGGAAGGCATTCTACGCAAAACAGCTTCAAAAGCAGACGTCGACGTGGTCGAATACTGAACAAGCTAGGAAAGAGTGGAAGTGGGCAGATGATACCGCGGCATACTTTGCCGATATGGAAAAGCTGCTTGGAGAGTATGGTGGTAAGACGTGGAACGAGGTCTTCCCACATCAAAAACAGCCGGAGAACGATGATGAGCATAGCGGCATGCGTTTTGGCGATAACGACGACGTCATACCTGATCCGGAGCGCTATGTGGAGCTCATGATGGGTTGCTCAAAGATCAACGTTCCAAAGACTCTCAATGATCTATACGATGAACTCTACGAGGCTTGTTTCATCGGCGATAACAACAAGATCGAGGAGCTGTGTCTTCCTCGACAACTCACCTCTCACCGGCACCCCTTGTCGATGTCTGTGACGACTAATGACGGCCCTTGCGTCACCCCCCTCTACACTGCCATCTGCGGTCATCATTGGGATACCGTCCAGCTGGTGTTCAGCATCATTGGCGCCCAGTACGGAAAGGATGAGAACGATGACTCTCGAAATGGTTTCAACGCCACATTATGTGAGTGCATAGACTTTGTTCGGCGATTTCTACATTGGAATCTGACTACACCAACACAGATCAACGTCCCGACTACAATGCTTCTGATGCATCCTATGAGTCTGAAATCACCGTTAGAGAGCAAGTATTCGTGGACCTCATAGCACGGCCGTCAAGGGTCAAAAGCCCTATATCCCAAATGGCTTACCTTGATAAATCAACAATGAACGTTCACGGCGGAAAGTTCAATATCATTTCCGACATCATCTACAACGATGACCTCGAAGCCTTCCATCATGTCCTAAAACTTTACAAGATCGCCAAGGACGAGCCGCTACCTCTGCCGAATGCCATTCTCTCTCAGCTTCTGACCAAGGACCGCCCGGACATGCTCGACGAACTCATCCGCCAGAGTGGAATGGGCTTGGCAGTCGAAGACCAACACGACGTCGAGCAGCAAGAGGCGAGGATCGACGGAAACCGTATCTACCTGGGTCTCAACGTGCAGGGAAGAAAGCGAGACGACCTGGCAAAGAAAGGCTTTCCCATCGCTGTGTTGGGACAGATTAGTGCGGAGGAATCGCTCGTTTGGCGCGCAGCGCACATGGGCGCCACAGCTGTGGTCCAGTACCTCGCAAGCGACCACCCTCTTGCTGCCTACACATACTACTCAATAACACACCATGATTCTCTAGCCGACAAAATTAGGAGAGCGAACCACAATGGAGAGTTGGAGACGGTGCTACGTGTGTGGCTAGGGTGGAAAGTGAACGAGCTGGGCGAGTCGCCATACACTGCTGCGGTGCTGAGCGGGAAGCTGGAGACAGTAAAGGCGGTATTCGATATGAAGATGTCAGCTTCTGATTTGCCACAGGCGGCTGTACACAATCGGTGACCTTTTCGTGTATGATTTTGTTGACAGCCGGTTGACCACAGTCATTTAGCATCAAATTCAACGGCTCTAACCTTCTCGGCGTCGCTCTCCAGACTGGCTGTAAGAAGGAAGTCATCGAATTCTTACTTGGGCAAGGTCTAGATCCCATGGTCGGTGAACGGACCAGAGGGTATGCCATACTATGCTGCTCCGAAACGATGTCGACTGACCCATACTTTCAGGTGGAATATCTATCATATGGTTTGTGCGAATGGGGACCGTTCGAATTTTGACATCTTGGACTATCTTCTCAAGGAGCTTCCCAAAGAAACAAGCGAAGCAATGTTGTGCCAACCTTCGAAAGCTCGTTTGAATACCGTCCGTATTGTTTCGCTCTGAATCAGTAGTTTGCTCACGCATGACCACCAGCCACTCTATCTCGCTGTCAAGTCTGGCAAACCAGCCATCGTCAAGCTCATACTCGATTTCAGTCCCTGTTCGCTGGAAATGTCAAATGTCGATAGCTTCACACCTCTGCACGCAGCCGTTGACTCTGGCTTTGCCGATATCGCCCGCCTCCTCATCTGTGCCAGGCCCAAGCTCATCAACTGGGAAAATGCTGTCGGCAATACAGCATTGGAGTTAGCGAGTATCAAATATCTGCATCACTGCATGACCACACATAGCCAGCGAAAAATGATTGGACATGATGCGTGCCTGGACAAACAACTTTCCATGACTGTTGCTCGTCACTCTCTTGACAAGCACGATTCAGAAGTCCTGCGCACAACCTTGGACAGACTAGCAGGAAACGGCAGAGGTTCCGAGTCCTTGATCAAGGCGGTGGACAATTTTGTTAGGTTAGCAGAATTGAGAGACAAGAGTCCCGACGGTCTCATAGACGAGAAGGCCTATGTCGAGGACTACAAGCCAGCGGAGGTGTATAATGCTCTTCTCGGTGCAGTTGGTCAGAGTGGGCAACGAAGACTGATCAATCTTGTTGACGTACAGCGGTCTGTGCAATGCGCTCTGCGCAAATGCGCTGAGAGGACGGGAGATGAGCAAGTGTGGCGCAACAGCGGTGAGTCGAAGCTCGAGGCGAGCAATGAGGTGCAGGAGTGGAAGGGCAGTATGGTGTTCAAGGCTATTGGTTGGGCGCCGGAGAATTATTGATGTTGAGACTATACCTCGAACATTGCTTCTTTTGACCATCTTGATTTAGTGAGTAGAATAACATATGTCTGGTTGAATTCTAGATTATGCGGCACTTGAAGGAGAATGGTAACTCTGTCTGCTTGAAAAATGCCTGAAGACTCTCTCGGAAGCTGCCAGGTCAAAGGACGGTTCGGGATTCTCAGACTTCGGAGCTAGCTGTCTATATGGACAATCGGCGGTCCGGATGTGCAGTATGTTGAAAGACTGTTCGACGAAGACTGTTGTCGCAATGTGTGTCTCGAGAGGCGGCGGTCTCCGCATCATAGGCTCAATCAAGAGTACCTGCTAGATACGTATAGAGCCAAGTTTTAGCTCCAGTATAAACCCACGAGCAGCTTTGTGGCGGTGTACTGTGGCGGACATTATGATCCGTAAGGACTGTCGATTAGTGTATGCATGTGGTCCTGCTACCGCTTGCCCTGTCATTGTACTCGCCGAGGCTCTAAGCTTCTTGAAGCCTCATCCTTCAAGAATAATGCATCTGTGTATGTCACGCGTTACAAAGCAAGAAGGAAGGCAAATTTCAAGACACTAGTCGTCACCCTTGTGCTCATGAGTACTGTATGAGAGTACAGGAACACATTCATCAGAAGTCAGTATAGATAGTAATTAGATGAGATACCCTAGCTACGGAACAATTATGCTAGGCGTGCCTGTCTGTACCGATTCAATAACGCTCTGAATCATACTAGTAGTAACAAGGGGGACGGTTCCAGTGGCAGTCGCCCTACTTAGAGGAAGTACCTGGAAGACTGTCTGCACAAGGATTGTAGTCGACGTAGGGCCCGGCATCTGTTCTAAGATGGTGATGACGGATGTAGCGGTGGAGGACTCGGTAATGGTCTGGACAATGGGGATGTACTCGCCTACGCCCTTGACGTAGGCGAAGGCCGTCGAAAGCAAATCAATCGTCAAAGATAAGGCGCTGGCAGCAATGACTACCACGATGCGAAGTAACGTCATGAGGTTGTCAAGGCTAGTGATTGAGGTGTGGAGAAGAGATGTAACAATCGCAATCGCAAGGGCGGCAAGCGAATTGATTTGGAACGCATAGATCGCAGACCAGAACTTCCGCCATGTATCCTGAAAGATTTGAATACAGGATTCGGATGAATTGCGTGCGTTCGAACCCACCACGATATGTGTCAGCCAGATTGTCGAGTGACCCGGAGAACGGCGCTTCCAAACCTTGACACTAGGTCCGTAAGTCTTCTCACTGATACCAGTGGCAATGTATTCCACGCCATTCAGTTTGGTATATGCCTAGGTGTACGTTCAGAGTTGTTCAACCGGCGAAAGACGGCACTGCTCACCACAGCCTGCACTAGATCTTTATCTGTATGTAGATCAGCTCTGAGTTTCGCATACTAGTGGATAAGGACACTTGCAAAGAGAATGCTCCAAGACCTCGACGTGTCGTGTGGTGATATTGATGATACTTGCGACACCCTTGCTACTGCCCAGCAGAATGGACTTGTCCTCGTTGATGAATGTGATTGGAGTAATGGTGTTTTGAAGTATCGTGTCCGTGATGGTTTCTCGGAAGTCACAGGGAGAGCCTAAGGTGTAGAAATCGACGCCATCCAGAAGGTTCGAAGCGGCTAGTAGCAAACCGTCCTCAGAGATGACCGCTCTTCCACTGCAGGATTATGAGACCTTGTCGACACTACGGCAATTGATTGAGATACACACATTCGAGCGACGGGTAAAATACGCCAGAGCGGGTCCCAGTTGCCGACAGTCAGAGAATAACACCTATGAGCCAGAATTTCATTCGTGAAGGTCACAATGAGCACTCAAGAAGGCTCACGCAATGCCATGATTGAGGTATGTGACAATGATCCTGTCGTTGTGTCGGGGTATATGAATCGAAGACGGTCGAAGAAGAGGATTAGGAAACTGCAGCTCATACGGAAAGTCTGGGCGTTTGAGAATGAAGTTGATTGTGAAGTCTAGAAAGAGCGTGTCATTGAGTATATCAAACTGCATCCTGTAGTCAAAAGACTAACCTTTCTTGAACACTGTTACATTTTCTCCGTGTCCAACGATGAGACATCCGTTCCAATCAAACGACAGACAGCGTATTGGTCCCTCCAGGCTGGCCAAGTGCTTCTTGAGGATGCTGTTTTGAGTCTGAAGAGAAAGTAAGACACAGAGCCTAGGGAGAGATGGAGCATACTGACCGTCTTATCTGGTTTCATGAATCGATAAACAATCCCAGCTCGTGTACCAACGTACAGACATAGGGAATTAGGCGACGAGTCACGGGGGTTCCAGACTACAGCATCTATGGCAGAGGCTTCTCTTTCGTAGATAGTGCGTGGAGAACCACTGGCAGTGCGAAACACGCGGACAAAACCATCTTCACAGCCGGTAGCTAAATACACTCCATCTCGAGAGAACTCCAACACGTTGACAGTTCCTGCATGGCAGTCGTCGAGAGAGTAGTGGAGAGAGTAAGATGGCTCTGTAGACATACTTGTAGTGGGCAGGAAGAAGGCAAGGAGGCATCAAGACGAGACGTTTTATTCCTTGTGGCCGCATGTACACAGCGAGGTAAATTTGAAATTTTGATTTAGTCGATGGCAATATGTTTTGAGATGTCGTCTCGCCTGAAATATGGCCATTGAACCACTGGTGAACACAGAGAGAGCAAGGCATAGCTGTTCAAATGGTTTCAGATGACAAGGACCGCATCGGACATTGGACTGCACTGCTCTGTGCTAAGAACTACACGCCTGTCAGCTAAGTGGGCAATTGTATCCTGGACGGACCGGATACGTGGCTGGAGCGTACGCGGTCGACCGTAACTCAGCGGGTGTGTGCGATGATGACGCCAAGTCATAGGCCAGTTCCTGTCTCATGGACCTTCGTAGGTATTGCACGTGCATCAATGAACGAGAGTGGAGACGTCGGTTCAATGAAATTGGACCGCACGTGGTACAGTGGGTGTCACCAGAACAGAGGTTGTGCATTACAGCAAAGCATTGTCCTGCTGGATGCGGGCCAGGTAGCATAAGAAACGAGCGATAATCTTGTGCTGACGTGGTGCAAAGAGAACATCAGTTGTCCCGCGCATGAAAGGCTACGAACGGCATCACTGCTTGCCAGCGCTCAACGTCAACGCCCTCGGGCCCCATTTGCAAGGCGTCAACCCTCTTGATAGTGTAAATGCTGGAAATTTGCTCGAGAGCTGAAACATACCGAGGATTCAGAACCAGTCAAAAGCAAACCCTGCTGTCCCAGTCAGCATAGAGTAAAACTCGAAGCACTTCCGTCATTTGGGAGAAATAAGCGCTGTTCGAGGTTCATCCAGCAAAACTTTGGATACCGCATAAAATGGATCAGGGTGTTCTTAGCATGTTAAAGTGGCCTGCAGCACGTCGTAGAGCAGGAAGGGAGGTGTTTGGTATGATTGGAGGTTGCATGGTAAGTATATAAACTTGGAGCGAGTACAGAGAAGGATACAGAGCAGCAGAAGACTGCGTATCAGGCTTGAAAAGTCTTGTATCTACGAAGAGGGCGCCGAACCAGGTGTTACATTCTCTTGCTTTCCACCGCTCACGAAGATCTTTGGACTTCCCTGCGAGATGATCTGGCTCGTAGCGGCCCAATCCCTCTAGTCCCAAGCACGACGTTGTCAGAATCAAATTAACACCAGGCAGTCTTCTTCAGGCGAGGCGATTGGAAACTCTCTGCCTTGTTCCAGATTCGGCGGCCGTGGCATTGACAGGACCTTCTCTATCACAGTCACGATGGGATGGTTACGGATGTCGACAGACCAGAACATATTTGAGACGGTGTCATAGACGCCGATGGATTCGCCTAGATGGCAGCGAAATTCCATCGCGTAGCCCCCAATTGCACAAAAGTACAGGACACCGCTGCATGCTCCCAAAGCAATAGGATCGGCGGTGTGATATACATGAGTGATGTGCTATGTCGAAGGTAATGACGGCTAATGAAGACGGCTGGCTGCCACCTTTTCACCAGGAGCTTCGAACGCGACCACAGGTTACCCCGACGAGGCTTGCCAAAGCACCGAGAAGAGAATGGACAACGACCAATATGTTGGAATCGAGATACATGTATGACATATGATTGTAAATATCCTGCAGATCTTCAGATGGAGAGAAAGAACTGTTAGCGACATAAGTACCGCACCGATAGGATAGAGCAGGCTTTCTTCAACGCGCGTGGCCTCAACGCAGTTTTAATCGCACTTCCACCCTAACCCTACGTAACACCCGCAGACCGTTGACCACGTCCAGTCAACGCAAGCACAGCAGTAGCTGAAGAGTGGATTGTCGTTGAGTCTGTCCTTCTTGACCGTCGGCCCGCCCACGTCGAAGATGCAAGCAGATGTGCCTTGAGTGATGAGCACGACGGTCTTGTTATCGGGTGTCGCGCACACCTGTCCTCGGAAGCCGTCGGCGTCCGTTTCCCAGCGGAATGGGTAAGTCTGGCGTCAGCCAAGTCAGCAGGACTACAGAGCATTTCGGCACGCACAGTGGACCAGTTCCTCCAAAGTCATATCAACCAGTCTCGTACGACCGCAGATAGGCATTGTTGGCCATCTTGGCCATCGTCAGCAGCACCTCCCTAGACTCCACATCAGGACCCGCCACCTCGTCTTCCTCCCAGCGCAGGCTCAGGCTCTGACCGTGTCGCATGGAGCGCAACCGCACCTGTGAGACTGCTTCGAACGACGGCGGTCGCTGGGATCGTGTTATACGCGTTGCTACACTGTACGAGGTGCTATAGTCGCCGTCGCCCGATTCCTGTCTTGTGTAGTTCTGTCGAGGCCTGAAGTCGGAGAAGACCACCCTCGAAGAAGGGGATACTGTGCATGTCCTCCATGTCGCAGTTGAAAATGGAGCTTCGGTCGCAATCCTTTCATGGTGGCGACGGCGACAGCAAGACGGTGATCAAGGAGAGACTTAGGCTGGTCAACGCGTTGGGCAACATCAACGAGGGATGTTGTGATGGTGGCAGCACAAAGTCAAGACTACGCAAGTCATGTCCGCGCCGATGACGAGAATGCCGAAGCTGAGGTCTCGCACCGACTGGGATGGCGATGATCCGCTGTACGACAGGCAAGGTGAACGCATAGCCCATGGTCTCGATAGAGATGTCGGGGCACACTTTGTGGCCTCCCAGGCGAGGATCATGGATCCAAGGCTCTGTCCAAGCAACGTAAAGGCTGGCCACATTTCGTCTTCAACGAGCCATCTCATTTGGAGGAACACAAAGTGGAGCGTTGCTGGATCAACTGTCATGTCAAATCGCGACTAGTTCTTTGTGAGTTTGGATGAAGCTGAGCGCAAGCCTAGTTGTACCTTAACTTTGGCGATAAACGACTCCTTTGCAGCGTTGATATCACCACGGTACACAACGCTGACAACGTTGGGCTCGGTGCGTTGCGAGAAGCGATCGCTGTCCACAGGACATGCTCCCCGCCGCCACTTGCATTACTGCGGGGAAATGAGCCACATCTCGGTCGGGAACGGCGGGACACGCACCAGTATGGATGGAAATAGCCAACGACACGTCGGTCTTTTGGCTAGGCCAGTTCCGTCAGGAGCGCCTCCCTTCCTCGCGTCCCCGTCGGCGCAGAGTTATAATGCAAACATTGAGCAGGACCCAGAGAGCGACGACGGGCGAGGCGGCAAGTAAGAGGCGGGGATAAAAGTCGTGGTCGACGTTGTGATGCATGATCGGCAAGCAGCTGTCCCTGACCTGGTCCCGAGTTCCTTCCACTGCCGAAGACAGGCCGAAGAGCAACGGTCGCCATCACCGTCAGCGCCAGCGGCAACAGAGCCCCGTCCTTTGCGCGCAAGGCTTTGCCGTTGAACGTTGATCGTTGAATCGTTGAGGTCTCGCCCGAAGACACTGTCCTGAACTCCACCTTCCTCCTCGTGTGCATCCTCCTCTGGGCATTCTGCTAAGTCTCCAACATCGCCATACACATCACCCTCCGCAATCTGCGCCCCGAGGGTTCGAAAAAGCGCGCCATCCCGCACGGATACGGGTTTGACTGGGTGTCGTTCCCGAACTACTTCTTTGAGATCCTGGTCTGGATAGTTGTGTTGGTAAGGACGTGTAGCGCTGCGTGCGCCTTGTTCTGGGTCGTCGGGACAGGCCAGATGTTGCTGTGGGCTATCAAGAAGCATGCAGCGTACAAAAAGGAATTCGGCAAAGAGTATCCGAGGAACGGGAAGGAAGGCGCTCATTCCGTTCATCCTTTAGAGATATCGCTATCTTAGTATCTATACTTATCATATGCACCCAAAAGACTAAAATCTGACTGACCTCCTCGTAAGACGCGCTCAAAAACGGGCTCTTAGCTTCTCGCTCAACGGATGGGAAGGCGTATTGGATCGGACCCAAGCCTCAACATGGAGAAATTGCCATCTTGAAGGAACCAGCACCCAGCCAGCACCGCTAATCCCAAAGTTGGCATCTGAACTTACATGTGCATTGGCGTACGCCGCCGCCGCCAGCGCAAAGTCAAGCCTTACCATGTAACTACCTGTATCCAGACAATGTCCATGCGACTTGAGTACAGTCTTCTACCCGCTAAGTATCTTACCTACAGAGCGCGGCACAGAGAATATGTATCCAACACCTCAAGACACACACCGTCAAGTCCACCGGATTCTCGTTAGTAAGACTACACACAAACACTTCTACATATCTAGATTATCTTCTTCCCCAACCAACCCTCCATCATCTCCTCCGGGGGCGCACTGCCACCCTGTCCCCCTTCCCGGTCTTTGCGCACCGCCTGGACGACATTATTGACGCGCAGAAGCATACTCGCGGCCTGAAGAAGTTGTTAGTGTCACCGAGGTATGAATACGTGGTTGTTTACGAACCTCGATGGCGGTTTTGAGTGTTTGGATCTAGGCAAGTGGTCAGTGGATTGGGAGGGTCAAGATATTGCGGTTTACCTTGACGCTCAGACTCGTACAGTCCATACTCCTTCATGTCTACGGGCTTCCTAGTGTCCCCATTGAAACCCCACGCGTTCTCCCCGATCGCATGCTTGGCCCAATAAATCGCGATCCTTCAGTCATGCGCATATCCCAAAGGTAGGTGTTACACTAACCCTCAGCTCAGTGAGCACCCTGATCGCATTCCCCCCACTGTTCTGCACAAGTGTCCTCGGAATGACCTCCATCGCGTCCGCCACAGCCCTGTAAGGCCAGCCCTCAACGCCCACAATCGAGCGCGCCTTTGCCTGCAAGCCCACGCTAATCGCCATCTCCGTCGCACCCCCACCGGGCGCGGGAATGGTACTCGTCTCCAATTTTCTCAATGTTGATGAGCCCGTATCGCGTGCCGACGTCCGACTCTCAAAGGTCTTCTGCGCGGTTGACAACGGTGGCACCGACAGCGAGTGCTATGCGACTCTTGACCGATTTGCACACGCGACGGATGGCGGAGACGTTGTGCTTCATGAAAAAGTGTTGGGCGATGTCTGTCGAAGTGATGAGGGTCAGGATGGCGGGACGAGTAGGGAAATGAAGGTACCAGAAACACCCTTCTCAGTGATCACCGAGTCAGGCTTGAACTCCAAAATCTTGTCACATAGCGCCTTGATCTGCTCCTCCTCGATGCTCTGCGCGCGTTCCCAGTCGCCCTCCTTTGAGAACTCCATGTCAGTCTGACTTTGTACTCCAGCAGGCAATCCAAGAGGATGATCCTGGGGTTGGCGATACGGCGCCGCATGTTGGAATGGGTGATGTCCTTGTTGAGCATCACTCCGCCCAGAACAAGACTCTGCTCGATCTCGCCTCCAGGGACCTTCTCAACGCGTGCGTAGCGCTTGATATCGACAGTCTTGGAGCCGCCTTCGTCCTGCGCGACCGTGCGCACAGCATGGAGCGCGAGGTTGCACATGAGGTCGGACCAGCGCATGACGAACTTTCGTGCCGATGGATGTTTTGATGAGGGAGAGCATCCCCTCGTCGTTGTTGGTGTTGATGGGGACGGATATGCGCTTGATGATCTCGAGGGCTTCCTTGAGGGCTTTGTTGTAGGCCAACATTATCACGACGGGGTAGATGTCCCGTTCGAGGTGGGAGAGCGACTGTACGAGAATTTCGCCGGCTTTGAGACGGTCAGCGTGTGGCGGCGAGAAAGGATGGACAGACCCAATACTTGGTATGATACTTCATCCCTCTACCGGTACGGAGAGGGACAAAGAGATCGCCCTGGAAGTTATGGCACTTGTCTTCAAAGCCGTCAAACCCACCAGCCAGCCACCAACAACCGAGCGGCCACGCCTCCCTCCTAAACGCCTCTTCATGTACTCCTATCCAGGCGAGACCGCAACTGTCATCGGAACAAGTATGTCCACGCGGTCTTTGTCCAGCACAGGCTTCCTCGACTCAACCACCACAAGCAAAGGGAGTCCCACAAACCCAAACTTCAGCAGCTCTCGTGGATCCTCAAGGCGGTTGACCACCAACGACGGAGCGGCAAGTCTCGGGAGATAAGCCTGATCTTTCATCGCGCCCAGCATATCGCACAACATGTCATACACAAAATACTGCGTCTGTGTTCTGAAGCAAGTGAGGTTCAGGAGCAGATCAATGAGTTCCTGAGGGATGCGGAGCGTACATTCGTACACCACGAGCGACTTCACTTGCAGGACGAGCGCTGAAATAGCGAATGGAGCAAGACGAGCGCGGAAATGGCAAATGGATGACACTCACCATTGAGGCCCCGCGGCCAGGCGGGCGCAATTGAGGATGACAACGTCCTCGAGCCCCGCGCAGTTAGAGAATCACATCTTCGTGTGCGCACGTCAAGTTTCTGGATGGATTTTGTTCGGTCACATACATCAACCCCTTGCATGATCCTGGAGATGAAGCACAAGGTCCGTTTGAGCCTCTGAGATACAGTGATAGGTGCCAGAGAATAAGGATTCACCATGGTAAAGGTCCATGTTATCTGGCAGCACGTATTCACGATTTCCGCCAATAGAGGCAGTCTGCAGGAGCGGCCCGAGATAGCGTGGGGAGAGATGCTTGATTGTGTTGGAGAGTCTTGATCACAAGCAGATGGCAAAAGAATAAGGGCAAGAGCAAGGGAGCGGAAGCAGCGACGTACGGGTAATGCAGCAGCAGCCTCACGGGTCGCCGGTCACCGTCGAGGAGGTTTTGTTCCTTGTTCCACGGCAGCGGCGCCAAGCACGGAGCTCTAATGGCTGTATCGGGCATGGCTGGGAACAAGCTGAAAGTAAAAAAATAAATCATAAAGAGATATAGCGGACTGAGATACCACCCATTTTGAACTCCTGCCGTTGACGATCTCAAATGGCAGGCAAGGGAAATGTACTGCCGTCCCAATATGACCCCTTTCGCACGCAGAGATCAAGAATGCGTGCGTCTGTGAACGAGCAACGGCTTCTACAACATCTTGAATCCTGGTCAATACTCCGCGTATACGGTTCGAGCAAAGGTAACAATTGCCGCCGGCAAGTCTACCGCGCCCGGCAACATTCAAATATTGTCGGGCGCGTCCATGGTCTTGCCTCAATGACCTTGGCATCTGCCTCGCACAAAGCCGTGTTTCCAGGGATCCAATGGTCGTCAAGATCAAACTCATTGGGTCTTCCACCGCCATCGTGATGGATGGTCAACGAACTTGTCCGCGTTTGTCCGCGTTTGTTATCACCAACCGCCATGAACCTTTGTTACTCTGCATCAAAGACCACTTTGGAGCTCTCACCACTCAACAGGGCCTTGGCATCTCGTCTATAAGACAAGTGAACCATGGGGTCTGACTCAGACTCGGCATGGGCGACGCACAGGATGCGATGGACATCGACACAAGTGACAAGATCGTGACTTGCTTTGCATTCTCACCAACGAATCCTAACATTCTTGCTATTGCCTTTGCAATGCCCTCTGGAGATCCATTGGGGGTATGCCAGACTTATCATCAACAATTCTAATGCTAACTGTAGTACCTTGTAGGTGAAGATCATGGAAAGGACGGCGGAACGTTCCGAGTGGAACCTGAACCTGTTCTTTCCAAACATCCCAGCACGGACCATCTGTTGGGACACGGTGCGATACAAACAATACCACGCATTCTTCTGACTCACTTCCCTCTCTTGCAAGACTGGACAGTGGCTTTTTTGTGCCAGTCCTACTGGCGGATATGGGCTTGACCTCAAAACCGGAGAATCTATTCCATTCGGCGGAGCTTACGCTAACGATGCTCTTCGAGTCGGTTTTGCTCACTGTCGAAATTACAAGGCCGTTGTCTTGATTGGTTCTTCGGGAGCTCTGACGGTGAGACAGTCGTATCCCTTTCGCGTGTAATACGGTACTATCGTGCTTTTCCGCATTAGTTTTGGGATCTCCGGTTACCCAAAAGCATTATCACTACCCAGGTTCCTGGCGGTGCGCTACAGGCCGTGGACTTATCATATCCTCTGCTAGCGGCGTGTTCCTCACAAAAAGTCTATCTCTATGATCTTGAGGAACCTTGCCGCCCATCCATCGTCAGAACATCTATCATCTCACTCCTACTTGTCGTGATTTACTGAATAATTGGTAGATCATGGACACTCCATTCCCTCGCGCCAAGAGGGCGCCAAAAATTGCATGTTTTCCAACGCAATATCCTGGCTTTGCACTGGGTACTGGTCAGAGCGTAGCCGTCAGGTAGCATTGCTCTCTCCACTTTGAGAGTATCAGAGGCTGAGAAATTTGATCGTCAGATATGGATCTCCCGATGACAGAGAACCGTACGTTTTCACTCAGACACGAACAGCCTCTTTGTTGTTGAATCATAAAATAAGGTGTCGGCGTAATTTCACGTTTCGCGCCAGTCTGCAATCGAAGAATAGCGATGTGGGATATCTTACGGATATCACCGTACACCCTCATTTTCCTCAAATTGTCACCTCTCGTGAGATTGTCTTATCCAAAGAAGTGTGGCGATGTACTGATATTCTCTGAAGGCAGCGATGGAATTGTTGATATATGGGACAAGAACCAGAAAGTGCATGTCAAAGGTGAGTGGTTGTTCCTCATCTGGAATTCGACATGACCCATACAGTAGGGCATAATGTGAATGAGACAACACAAGGCCAGGCGGATTGTGTCGTGTCATCGGCCTATAACTGCTCGGGTACCACATTTGGGTATATCTCGTCAACCAATCACACATTCTGGCTGGAAGAACAGAGAGAGATCCTGGATATTTCGGAGGAGGAAGTAGCAACACAAAGTATTGGCAAAAGGAAGCGTCTCTGGTAGTTCATGATCAGATTGCGACAAATTCTATTAGCACTGTCATCGGTCGGTCTTTCTGGACGTCATTACACGAGTCTTCAGCTGCAACTATGTTTGTAGTACTGTCTCAGCGAGACCGAAGTCGAGTACGGACTGTTTTGTGCCGCGGCGCTCAAACGACCCCCTAATCTTGAAAGGAATTGAGTCCTGTACCCGTACAGTATCTCAGGTTGGTACCAAAGAGACACCATGGCTAGTTGCGCGGTCTCGTCCTACAAGCAACTCTTGGTGCAGTCATAAGACCGCTGTCTGTGTCAACGGTAAGTATATACCTGCATCGAGCGAGGGGCGTCGGCGGCACCGTGACTTGAAATCCCAATCGAGATGCCGACGATACCGGAACGACGTTTGTTCCGGATCCAAACTCGGATACATCCATGCACATGCCTTTCGCGATGCGCGCGCCAGACCGTCAGTAAGTGACTACGGCTGGTGTGGCGAGTAATAGGGAGAGAACACCATCTTTAGAACCAGTGAAACAAACAGATCTAACACCCTCGGCATCTCGCGCCAGTTTGTTGCTGTGGACGCGCCTGGGACGCGCCTTGAGATCAATTTGGGTCCGTTAACAACGGCACGCCAACATGACTAGGCTCATCTCTTATACTCGCTCTTGCATCACTCCTTGAGAAGTAATGAGTCATTCGTAAGTACTCCAGATTCTCTAGATGCGCACCTTCTGACCTGGGACTGATGTGATGCCGATTATCAGATGTCTGTATGAGAGGAGCACACAGTTTTGGTCCATCGACCAACACAATCTACTCCCAGCATGTCTGTCAGGTATTTCCATCACCAAGCCTCTCCCTACACCGGTTGTCTCAGTGGCGTAGTTTCTCTGAATGCCAGAGGACGTGATATCCTCCGAGAGGGGTTTAGACGATATGTCGAGGCTATCGCGACGGATGTGTACAAGCTGGAAGTAGTCCTGGAGACGCTGTGTTCGATGGTTACATGCGCCGTTGGGTCGTCCGAATTGCCGACCCAGCTCCAGGAGAACGTCCTGAGCCTTCTATGTGCCGCCACGTCTGCCGCAGAGTCAGAGCTCACACTCGCGCAAGAATATCATGCAGACCATGCACGTCTTGTAATCACGCATATTGACATGCTTCCCTGCGATGTCCTCAGCTACATTCTCCGCCTCTCCATTGGTCCCTCGCCACCTCTATCCTACCCTCTTTTCTTTGGTCCGTGGCACGTGTCGTGGGTCTGTCGTCGTTGGCGAGAAATACTCCAGGATCCCTCCTACTGGACGTCGTTTTCAATCCTACCCTATCTGCCCCGAAATCTGCCGGACAAGGTCCATTATGCCCAGCTCGACACCATGTTGCTGCAGGCTGTGGATCGTTCGTATCCCCTTCCCTGTATATTTGAATTCCCGTTGGCTCATCCCGGAGATTTGCGTGCACTACCTATGCATCGCCGTCGCTGGCAGGATGAGAGGTGCGTTCACGGACCGTCAACGCTACTTCGCGGTCGACAGCTTCTTGAAAGCTCCACTCTCACACCCCAGCTGACGCTGGTCTTCCCAAATGAAGCGAGATATCCCCCGGATCTTCTCACCCATGTTTTTGCCACCCTCGGGCGCCTTCCCATCACTTTACTTGCTCTGGACTCCCAGAATTTCAGTCCTCGCAACATCTTCCTCGCTTTATCCGTTCTCGCTCCCAACACCGCTGCTAATCGATGGGCTTTCTGGTGCTCTGAGCGTCCACCTATCTTTCCTGACCTTACACGGCTGCATTTGCACTTTGCGCATGGCCTGAAATGCGATCCACTCGTACTGGGAGGTTGGGATTGCATGGGCGGCATGGGGAGCGTCGGCTTGATCGCAGAAATGCTGTATGAGCTGAGCGTCCGAGGGAGACTACAGGAAGTATGCTTTGAGGTGTCGTATCTACCAAGAGACCCCCCGCTGTGCATTGAGCACTTTCGCGAAACGCTATCGAGAGACCCGAAGCTCCAATTCTGGGGTTTGGAGATGGAGTTTAAGATATCGCGTTTGACATGGCAACATTGGTGATGGACCATGAGTTGTAGGAAGCACAATGTAGCTTTACAACAAACTATCGGTATTGAAATTGGCAGCCTTATGATCATATCGTCTACCTCTGGTATATTCGCTCATTACAAATATACCAGCACACACAAAACTTGTTGACCTGAGTTTCAACGTCTGAATTGGGCTCATCCCAGATAGCTTCTCAAAGCCGGTCACACTAATGGCTGAAGATCTGGGGGTGTGGCGCGCGCTCGACGAGGCTCTCGTTGGCGGGCAGCTGGGCCTTATCCTTTGTCGTGTCGTCCGGTGTGGTGCCGTCAGACGTCCCACGGAGTTTTGCGAGAGAGAACACGAAACACTGGATTCTAGACGCTTGTTTTCCGCGGGCGTGGGATCACCTACTTGGAGCCGAGAGCAGTGTGAACGGATTCGGAGGCGCTATGGAGTTCAACGGTGTGCTGGATAGCGACACTAGCTATGGGGTGAACATGAGGCCGTCGGACGATGAAGAAAATATCACGATGTCGGACTAATTGTGTTACAGTTTTATACAGGTTTTATAGCTTATGTTGTTCCTCGTTACACCCTTGCCTTACGATGCATACGTTCCCGTCCGCTCGTCTGTATCACGATGTGGGCTCCCACTCAACAACGACAGGGCATTACCACTAAGGGACTTTGTAGACTAAGGTATCCAATCAGACTAATCTACCTGATCCTACACAAACTGTGTCCCCTTCCGTCTTACCAATCCTTGGCGAGCAAGTGCGATACACAAGGTCCCATCAAGCGTAAGAAGCGAACGTTCACGTTAGTAACAACACTGGGTAATACTTGATATATGACCTACGTGCGAGAATAGCAGACTGTAACGGGAAGCTTCGAGTAGCTCCCGCGATAGTCGCAAGCCCAATAAATAAGCAGGACACGCCGATGCGAATGCTAGAAAAACACGAGCGCCTGTTGAATTCGCTAGAAATTGTGTTACCCCATGTCGTCGAGCATCGGGCTCCTAGTAAGTGAACGTGGCCGTGATTGGTCGACACTGACAAAAGGAAAGTTCGGAAACGTTCGTCCAGACAACGAAACTGCATTGGGGACAGGGATCTGGGTCTCCACATCTCTGAGAATAAGGGACACTGTGGATGTTGTCTCTTTGGACGGGAGCTGAGCGAGACGAGACGTTTGGAACGGATGTTGGGCTTACTGCGATCGTCCAGGTCCGTCGCAGTTGTCCGTCGTCGCAGATACGAGATTGTCGTCAATGGCCTCGTCCCCGCAAAACTATTTCGGAAACGAACCAAAACATACCGACTCGCCGAACCCCGCAGACGATCGGCGAGCCTGCTTCCCACCTCCGCGCCCGGGTAACGCATCCGCGGCGCTGCAGCCCCTCTTCTGCGTTTCCATCGTCGTCGTCGTCTTCCAAAACCGCGAACGCCTCCCACAGTGGGCTTGAAGAAGAGACGGTGGTGTCGCCTGCCGGCTTGCGCGCTGATAGGCTCGAGAGCGCTATTCACGCCCTTCGCAAGGCGTGAAGACAGCATCCAATTCCAAGCCGTCCAGCCTTCCTCGATAGCGGATCCAGAGAAGTTACACAAAGAATTTGGAGACCGGACGGCCGCTCGTTGGAGAGCTGCCGTCGCGGTGCGAGAGGAAAAGCAATTGGTCGTTCCTTCAGGCTTCGGACGATCGGGGCGATCACATGTGCGCGGCCAACAAAACCCACGTTCGCCGTGGGCTTTTTGTCTCGTTCCGCCACAACCTCTGACTACGTGCTGCCCGTCGCAAGGCGATTCACCACGTTTCGGGGTTTTTTTCTTCCTAGGTCTTCTCTCACTTTTCTTGGGGGGAGAGGTGGACGCCGGCATGGACACGCAGGCATGAATTTGTGTCCCTTCCTGCCACAACGCTCACGGTTTGACTAGGCGAGGTTTCAAAATTCGGACGGCGTATGGCGGTCGACGAGGATATCCCGTCAAGGTGCGCGTGACCGTTGTTCTCTCTTCCAGCAGGGCTCTCATATATGCAGGCGGGGTATCGTATGTAACTTCCGCACGAGGCGGCGTCTCCTGTGTGTGACGGCGCTTGCGCAGCCGGGTCTCACAGGATTTGAGACGAGACTTTCAGCCTCTAGAACATGAGGAGAGTGGCGGAATGTACATTACGCCTGTTCCCGTCGCCGACGAACCCGTCTGCGACGGTTCTCATACCGACCTGCCGTCCGACGCGCAAGCCCCTGACTGGCCTTTGACGCTCACAGCTCGCAACGCTCGGAAATGGAGGGAACAGCATCTTCACCCTAGGGAAAACAGACAGAGGTTGATGAAGCATTGGCATGACGTCCTGGTGGAGTACTTCTTCCATGTGAGCCCCTAGGTGCATAAAAATCCCTGTGAATCCTTACCTTCCACTAACAGACTCGTGGCGCCAATATGCCTACTGCTGTAGCAGTTCTTCGAGAAATGAGGGCCTGTTGGGCCGCCCGGCACTTTGCAGGCTGGTATAACGACTTGAAGGTGCGCCTTTCCTTTCCGTGTGGCATGTACGATCCTAAGGCACGTCAGACTACGGGACTCGGGCGTTTGATCGTTTGCATCACAGACGTTCATTACGAACTTCCCTTTTTCGCGAATCTCATCCGTTCTTTCTCTCTGCACCGATGGAATTTTACGTTGGCTGAGTGTCTCCATGTTTGGGCACCGCCTCGCTATATACCACGTATGACCCCGCCCAATCCGCACTTATTCACGGAGGTAAGCTCCGTTCAAAACTGTTGTTTCCAACAACTTCATTCCTTCCACAGTTCCCCCCTCCCATAGAGGATGTGCTAGCTGTGATCGCGCGCTATGTGCCCTTCATCAGCGCTCCGGAGACGTGCTTTTGTTTTACGAGTGCCGAGAATTTTGGACGCGTGTGGCGGGAGCATGTGATGCCGGCGTGCTCTGCAAGAGGGTTGGATGTGAGTGTACGAGTGCGCAAACCTTACCAGGATTGACAATTCTTTAGGCCTTCTTGTCGGATGAAATGCTACAGGACCGTCATCAATGGATTCGGAGACTCTCGTGCAGGGCACCAAGTCTCGCCGCCATGACAACAAACTCCATATTACTTCATATCCTCAGGCATACACAAAGGATTCACGACTTTAACAAGAAGGTTTTGGACGGTCGTGCTCAGAACGACTGTGACCGATGTGCTGCTCTGCCTGCCGACGATCCGCAACGTTGTATCAGAGTGCTATATGTACACAAGCGGGACGTCACAAGCTTGAAGGACAAGCTACTTGTCAACTTTGACAAAAGTCAAGCTCCACATACCCATAACGTGAGTTTTCTTTTTGCACCGTCGTGAATGCTGTGAACTGAGGACATATCCAGTGTTCCGAACCGCTACAGACGTTCGATGTACGCACGATGTCTGATGTGGCATACGTAGACACCCGTCCAGAAGTTTTGCGTATCTGCGGTCGAGACGTGACACATCTCCTCGATACAGCTACTGGGGCGCTCGTGGGTGCCATAGAGTACCAACCTTTCACCAATTCCGCAATGTCCGATATGCTACGGGTACACAGCGAAATGGCGGACAATGGAAACATCAAACGCCGTTCTTCAATGCAGAAGGTAGACAGTGGACAAATCAATGCCATGGGTTACCGTGTATCGCAAGGAGGGCGACCTGGAGATTGTTATACTGCTCATCCAGGTACCTTATTGCCCGATAATCCTGAGATGGCAAGTGCTGCTATCGAGCGAAATTTTGGGGTTGGACAGGTGCGCCGAAACTCCCAGCCCTACGAATGTGTACATTGATGCTCAATCTGCAGTGCGTTGATATAGTCATGAAGGGTTTGAGGCGCACGGCGCCTCAGATATTCCATGTCTTCAAAGAAAGTCAACACGCAGCACATACCTTCCCTCTCGGCAAGTACGGAGTAACTGCATACTTTGCGTGGGACTATATAGTTCCTCAGCACCGGGACCAGGACGATACTTGGTCGGTGGCAGTCCAACTCGACAAAAACTGCCCTGATGGTGAATGGAATTTTGCCTATTCGGAGTACGGTGTTATTGTGCGAACACGCTCTAACATGTTATGGTGAGCGAATTGTTCCGTTTCCAGCACATGTTCTGATCTTAAATTCAAGGGCTTTCTTCGCCGGTCACTTACACGGTACGGTAGCACCCAAAAGGCAGACCGTCCACAATTGCAGAAAGTACTCGCACGGTATCGGAATCGCTCTGCGTTCGAAAGATGTGAAAGAGGCTAAGAAATACTGGGAACTATTGCAGCATTCAGAAGATCGAAGGCGAGAATGGTTACATTAGATAGCTTCACGGGCAAGTATCAGCAGCTGTATCCTTGTTGGGTCAGAATTGACTCCCTGTTCAGTCTGGTGCTGTCTCTGAATCGACTCGAGGCCGTCGGCGAGAAGAAGCACACACTGCTTGTAATCGGAGTTTTTGCTGAATTAACCGGTTCATGAACTCGATGCCCTGCCCTCGCTGAAAATAAGCGTGGTCGATGGCCTTCCGTCTCAGTACGTACTTTCCTTACTCGATTTCAGGAGGCGCGTAGAGGCCTCGGAATGCGCGTTTTTTGGATTGAGGTCGACGTTCATGGACGGAAAATATACGCCTCCGGCACATTGGTCGCTTTCCGTTGGTCGCTTTCCTTTGCTGCTTGCAACTGGGAATTCGAAAAGGACAAGGATTGAGCGAACGTGCCTCTTCACGCTACGCCGTGGATTGTGAGGTGCGTTGACGGTTGTCAGCATCACCATATCCCTCTCGTTGTTGGCAGACACCAGCTTCTAAGCCCGCCGCCCCTTCCTTCTTTCAAGTCAAGCAAGAAGGGGACCGTAGCGACCTGAATTATCTCCATGGCGGTTGTTCCGCGTTGTATCATGGAGTCCTCTATTATATGACTACATATCCGCTCTGAGACGCGAACTGCTTGCCGTTCATCTTCTGCCTCGGCACCAGCCGCGGCCTTGCTCAAGTGCAGAGTGGTTCTCCACGCAAGGCTCCTGCCTCCGTTGGGGCCAGTATTGCACCCTCCGCAAACCCAGCAGTGACTCTACTCTCCAAGTTCCTCGAGTCTCTTGAGGGAACGATCTGTTCAATCCGGTGATACATCTATCCTTTCTTGCCAGAAATGGGAAACGTCTCCGGAGACCAAAAGACAAGTCGATAGGAGCCGGGATGTCCTTGCCCGAAAAGTTGACAACGGGATCAGTGTCTATGGTGTTTCTGCCGGCTTCCGATGTAGTGCAACACGCGCACAGACCTTCCTGTTGCTTTGGGACACGGTCTTTTCCAGATGCATCAGTGGTGTTGTTCCTTTTTCTATGAACCCGCTCGAAGTTGTCCCACTTCTCGACCCAATGGGTTCCACTCACTTCGGGTGTTCCCCTCACGCAGTAGCATTTCTGCGTCCGGTGGTATGTATTCCCCTGGCATTATTCGTTCCTTATTGATGTCTTACGAACCCAGATCTCGTTCCGTTATTCTACATTGCAGGAGCTCTGAGTTGAAATCCTTCGATACACACTTTCGATGGTCGTTCAGAATTTGGTTGCCGCTCTATTGTTTCCTCCGTTGTCGCGCTCCTCTGATTTTCGTTGTAGCGATATAGTACCGTATCCTGTCTATAATACCAAGACCTATCATCTAGTCTACATCACGGCTGTCCCGATCGCAAGTTTGGACGTTCCTGACGTCTTTCCGTGGTGTAATGCTTTTCCAAAGTTGACAACAGCACCCAACCCGGACGGTTCTCTCGAGGAGTCATGTCAAAATATTTTGTCGGTTGTAGGGGATGGACTCTGTGGCGCGTCTTATCGTGATCTGGATAAGGAATGATGGTCCACCTTGCCTGCGTATCCCAAAACCAAATTTGTCGCTTCTTGGTTAAATTGTTCGAGTGCACGTACACCGTGCCGACCTCTTCGACGGTACGATCAGGGTAAAGGATGTCGGTGGTTCCGGAACTCGAGAAGTAGGTGATGGATCCCTTCGTGTTCATGATGGGCCCAGTAACTCTGATTTTGCTATCCGTAGGATAGTTGGATGGGGGGACAAAGGGCCATTTCATGCTGTCTGTGAACGGCTCACGGTCTCCAGAACTCCGGGAGCCGGCGGCTGCATTTTGATTGGAGGGCGCATCTGCATTCGCCGTCGCAGCACTGGAGCACATTGTGAATCTTCCAAATAGCTCAGCTGAAGTCCACTCACTCAAGTCTCCTGGAATTCACAACGCTATATTCATGTATCCCGACCGTTCGGCGCTGATGGTCCACATGGAATGAACACGGAATATATCTCTTTCTCAGAGGCGGCTGCAAGGATCATGTTTCAACAGAAGAACCTGAATGTCTGGACACAAAGGCATACCTCCTCAGGTGCTTTGGGCTCACTCATATTTGTGATATGTTTGCTCTATGTTCGTGATGATGGGGGCGATAACGTTGCCCACCCGCAACCCTGAAGTGGCTGCTACTTTAATCCGTCCCCGATTATAATTGAGTAACGTGAGATAAGGTGCGTCACGGCGCCACAGTGCGCTGCGCCGCTTCGGTCGCTTGAGAGCGCTGGCAGCGAACATATACATATTGAGGCATTGAATTTTAATGGCAATAAGTACAGTATTCACGAAATCAGTCTACTTTGAAAGACCCTGATATCAAGAGCCTTGCAGCACACTTCCTCCAGGCTCCAGTCTACTTCGACACATATTCACTCTGTTTAAACTTATGACGGTCCGATCTGCGCTGATCACACGCCCATACTCAAGGAGCAGACGATAGTTGTACGCCGTCACGTCCTCCTTCCTCCAAAACTCCTTCATCCACTGTCTCCCTTGCATCGCGATCTCCTTCCCAGAACCTGCATACCTGCCCTCCCCTTCAACCCCGAAACCACGCCTGTGAGTCCCACAGATCCGACAAATCCGTCTGCATGGACACATAGTGCACCCACTCCTGCACGCGATCCAGCCACTAATCCGGGTAGATGGTACTCTTGAAGACGAGCAAGCGCGACTCCATGAGCTCCACCCGTTCCCACCGATGTCCAGAATGTACTTGTAGCGGTACATCTCCTCGGATGTGTGAAACAGATACAGCGTGGCGAGCTTTGTGCAGGCCAGCTCTTCACATTCCGTTGGCAAACCCAACCCACAAAGGCGATGTCCAGCATCGCCGGTGCCCATCTGGCCTTCTCCACCGCCACTGCCCCCTCTGCTTCTCATCATCTCTCCACTCGAGGATCGACAGGTTCCTACCCAAATCCCTCGTCGCCCAATCCATCATCCGCACCCGATGGCTCAGTCGCCACTCATGATCACTCCCGTAGAAGATTCCCGTATTCGTACCTCTCTCCACTTTGATCGCTCGTCCCACTTCTCCTCCCATTCCACGTTGTGCGCCTCCTCGTAATCCACACGCCAAGCCGCCCGATGGGCAAACATGATCTCCAAGTGCATGAGCTTGGGCTATACGAGAATGAGGGGACAAGCAACGCTTTAGGAATGAGGCCTTGATGCCAGGGAAGAAACTGCCCGTGCTGTCGCAAGATAGACGGTTGCAGACAGAGATCCCCGACTTCACGATGGTCGATGAACACCCTGGACGTAAACACCTGGGCTGGCTTTGTTAAGTCGATAGGGTCCTTCATTGCAGGGCTCATTGGGTCGCACGCAGTGATCCATCCGTGGTGCTTGGTAGAGATCTGAGGATTATCAGCAGCCATATCTGTGAAGGCAGTCGGTATCAACTTGGGTGAGACATCAATAAACTCACAAGTTCCCTCCGCTGCATGGTCCAGCGCAGACTTGCGCATCTCCCAGTCGAGTAAATGCTCCGGCTTATCAGCCAGGGAGAAGACCGCTCTGAAGGATGGCAAGTCCGTCTCAACATCCTCCATAAGCTGCATCACGTCCAGCGCTCTGTCGCTCATCCGCTCTAACACGTCCTCCGATGAAGATCGGTGTTAGCATTCTGATCATACCGACACCCTCAGTCTTCACGAGCGTGAACATATTCTGACGCGCTTCATACTCGAGTTGAATTCTGTTGAGGTTTTTCGGCGACATGCCCCATGAAGGTGCGGGATCACGGTGAATCTAGTCAGACTCGTCGGAAAGCAGGACGCTGTGTTTTCTCCAAGTACACCCACCTGATATGACCTGAGCAACGAACGGGAGGATCAAGACTAAGACAATACCGTTTGTTCAAGACCCTTTGGCGAACTCCTGCTGTACTGTCTCTCATGTTCAACCACCGCTTCGCAAAGCGTCCGACCCGCCTCAATTTAGCATCCCACTTGTGTTGGGCATACGCGATCACGTCAGGTATGGGATTTCCCGCGTCCAAATCCATTGACTGTGCGCGGCCGGTCGTGGTGCACATAGTTGAAGATGATGTTCTCCGTCGTAGTATCGAATGATGAGGTGAAGAAGCCATGCGAAAGGCTAGCGACGACGAAGACAGCGAGGATGACTATGGCCAACATCTGGCGCTGCGAGCCACGATATGTAAGCCTAGCATAGGGGAAAGAGGGTGTCATTTTTTGTCGTAATTGGGTACGGAAAGGGCGCATGAGCCACGTACTCAAGGAATTGAGAATAAGTCGCGACCAGAGCTGAACGTTGAACACCTGCACTGAAAGATGAACATCTTTGAAAACACTGGTGGCACTCACACGACGGGAGAAAGACAGAGTGAAAACGATTTCTGGTGGGCAAAGCCAGGTAATGCTGGTCGTGGACTCCGTGGACAACGTTGACGAGAGCACCATTTGCGAGGTAGTGGACGCTGTACGGCTGACGCTGTGAGTCGTTCGCGCGGCCCCTGTGTTGATTGCCGTCTCGACAGTGGTCGTCACGGCCGTTTCCGACGTGCTCACTGGAGTGCTTTCTGGGGTTGTACTTGCTGCTGCTTCGCCCGTCAACGCAGTCATCAGGGGCGGCTGTCCTGGACTACTCACTCGTCACGGGTGCGCTCGCCGTGGTGGCATCTGCCCAGCGGTCCAACTTGGGAGGGCAGGCCCAGAGGACATGAAGCGTGGTGATGTAGGACAACACCGCACTTGCAGACCAACTGGGCGCCTCGGTCAACTTCTGCGTGACGGACGCTGCATTCACGACGGGTGTATTGAAAGCAGGCGGAATTGACGGTCGTCTAAGCAATGCGCCAGGTGTTGACATTGTATCGCAAAATTGTTCAATCACAACGTTAGGTATACGTGTCATTCGCTCGTCAAGTCTATGGTATCCGTCGTTGGCTGGATGGTAATGGACTGTGGCGCGATGTCCTGGGTCAAGTCGACGACTTGTTTCATTCTGCTTTGCATCGGTAAGCAGTATCAGGCCCTTTTGAGAGAGACGCACCTTTTGACCCTCTGGCGTCGCTTCTGCGTCAGATCAATTATTTCCCGTCCACCCTTCTCTCGTTTCGTGCGCGCCGAGTAGATGGTGAGGGGGCGAAAAGGTCGCAGGACCAAGTGCGCGCGCATCTGGACGGCAGCCGGGTTCATGTGCCAGCCCAGGTAAACGACGTCGTCTTCTGCGGCATGTGCGTGCATGTTACGATCGGTTACCTGAAGAGCAAGAGAGATGTTCACAAGTGACATGCGGCGTTTCCCGGTGGGCCCGGCGTATTCCTCACGGTCTGGTGACCACGTCCCGTAGCTTTTCAGAGTTTCGTTTCCCTGTCTACAACTCAGACTCTTCCTTCAGCTCTGAATACGTTCTGTCCGTCGCAAGGCCCTCAGCTGATCCGACGGATATTTTGAGGCTGGGCACTGGCTGACGGTCTCGGGAGAGTCTAACGTTGGCAGCCTGTTGTTTACCGTCTGAGCTGAGATGCTTCGCGTGATGAATCCCACACACGACGAGCTGGTTGAAACCGCCACCACATTTGAGAGGTGCCAACATTCGATAGGGTGAAGCATGACGACGAACAGGTCGACGAGAGCGAAGACTTGGACGATGGACATGAGTGTTCTGTCCAAGCCGACCGCACAAGCAAGCCGAAAGCCCGAGTCCCGATACCGCCCAAAGCCGTCGGCACTTGTGGTTCCCGACTCTATGTCTGTTCTCGAAATCGAGTTCAGGCGACGGTATTGAGCCAATACGTGAGCGATGCACAAAGTGACACTCGTGAATGTTGACATCTGTCCTTCAGACAGATTTAAATTACTATTAGAGTCAATTGTGATCATGATGCGTCACGCGGACAACAACTGATGTACGTCGGTCTCGCGAGGGAACATTCGTCGACATAGTCGGTGTTACTGGCTTGCACCTGGAATACGCCACGTCTTGGACTCTGGGACCATCAGGGCATCGGCAGCTGCCCTGGGACAATATTTTACTTCGACAAGAGCTCAGTGGCGGTAGGCGCGAAATCAGATTGGCGCTGGAACTTCGATGGAGATCTAAAAGAGCTAGTCAGTGGAAGTCAACATGGAACTTCCGGTGCTACTTAATAAACCAACGGCTGCCGAAGGCACGTTGTGAGCACTCCACTCGTTCTTGTCTTCCCCGATCTGGCTGACTGTGTCCAGTATCGCAGGCTTGGAGCCAGATTCTGAGCGATTATTGTTCCTTGCTAGATCAAGCGCCGCTGTGCCCGGCCATGCAGAACAGGAGGACGCTTCGAAGAACAGCGGACGTCATCGTGCAACTGGAGGCGACGGCACGTCTGTCAAAAGAAAATTTGGGAGAGATTACTTCGTGGCACAAACCAATGAGAGTTCTTGCAACGACCATCGGAAACGATAGGAACAATGTTCATTCAAGCTCTAAGTGTACTGATTCAACCCAAGGAATGATGTAGAATTAAGAATGATGAGATGTTAGACGTCTAAACCTCTGCAACAGCGAGCCTAGGGGCATGCTTGAGATAAAAATGGAGACAGTGTCAGAGGTGACTGACTGATATGCTCTCAGAACATCGCAATGCTTCTTCGCCCAGTTCTGCTTTGGCTGGATCTGCGATCTGCGAGCAGTGACATCGTTGTCGAATTCTGCATTGCGTCAGCGCATGACAAAGGAAATCTATAAGCGTTCAACCTGTAGATATGCCAAGCTTCTTGAGATGGCAATGCGAGATGAATCCCCTAGTATGCATGAGAGGACGTCGACAGGCGCGCTGAATAGCTCACCATGACCGACGAGTATCGAAATACTGCACAATATAGCACTGATCGCTGTCGGCGATCTTACCTTTCTGAACCAACTTCTGCACTTCGTTGAGGTAGCTTTCTTTGACGTTGTGGGGTATTGCTTCGCTGTTCTTATCAAAGACTTTTGCAGGGTACCATAGTCCTACACCTTGTGAGCTCCAAGTTCGACAGGGGAGGAATTAGACAACTTGCTTCGAAAGCCTTTGGCCCAAACTAGAATGATATTAGACGACAAGTTGATGAGAATGAAGCTGGGGTGACTTACCAATATCACCTGTCTCTATAGGTGCCTCATTCTCAATGACTTCGAACTTGAGGGCCTTGGGCGGCGGTCTCGGCTTCCTGAGGTTATCCCTACGTCTAGTCTCCGGTGTATCGTAGCTGGAAATGATGGTCTTTCCCCCTTCCCTGGTTATGACTTTCCCTGGATATTTGATTGCGAGCTCCTCGAGACTAAGGTCGGAGCTGCTCCTGTTGAGCTGGAGAATTGGGGTACTCGGAGTTGGCACGTCGTTGTCCCTCCCTTTGCGTTCCAATGAGATGATAGGTACTTCGGAGCCAGAGGCAAATTGAGAGGTCGTTTGAGTGGAAGCACTTGTGGCCACCGCGGAAAGATGACTGAAGCTATTGGACTCAGAAGATTCGGTGATAGTTAGCGCACTCAAAGCCGCAGAGGGGACCCCATCACTGTGATCGTGCTTGGCCTTTTTTCGGAGGCGCCGAGTCTTCTGTCGCCGTCCACCGATGTGTCCCAATGCACGGATCGACGTGTCCGCCTCTGAACTGTCAGAGGACGATGCCGAACGGGCTCGTTTCTGGCCCTCGCGTAGATTCAGGAGATCAGACCGGGAAGGCTCATTCTCAGCGTGTGCGTGATTGACTGGCCAGACTGCAAGATGCGCATCCGAGATTGGGTCACTCGGAGACGTTGTCGAATATGTATCGTCCTAAAGGATCACGATCAATCTGAAAGGAAACCAACAAAAGAGACGCACCTGCGTCATCAAAAGGACAGCTTCCACAGACGCCTCGGAGCGTGCAGAAGCCACAGACTCTGATCGACTTCGAGGCTGAATGCACTGCATTCAGGATAGGCTTTGATCGAAGTGTCTACGACAAACCTGAGATGCAGTCGATGACACGCCAGAGTAGTCCTCATCAAGGTCAAGAGGGAAGACTGAATCGAGAACGTTCCTGAAAGACTCCTGTTTGTTGTCCTGCAAAAGCCTGAATCAGCGTCTACAAACATGATAGTCGTATACTCACTGTGTCTGGCTCAGGTTCTTGACTAAGAAGAGATGCATCGTAACATCGCCATGCAATTGTTGACTGAGGCAAGAAGAAAGGATCGGGGTTGTGCTCTGACTTCGACATGGTCGTGCAAAGCAAGAGGCAAGCGTTTTGCGCATCCTTCAATTTATGGCCTCCGAAAGACCGAGGTACAATGAAAGAGCTATCGATGCGTCACTCGTTGAATGAGTCCCATTCATACTCCGACGATCTGTTCCTGATCGTCGGGCATTGTGTGTGAAAGAAGACTTAGACTATACTTAGTGCTTAGTGAGAATGTGTCGAGCGAGCGGCACCTTGTCACTGGGATAAGATGACAATATCGAGTTGGTAATCCTCCTGAGTGAAAACGATCATACAGCAAATGTATCTAGGAGGTGTTGGAATTATGGAAAGGAGCGGTTCAAGGGATAATTCAAAAGTAGCGTCAATGTGAAAAAACAAGTGTGGCTATATCTTTCACACCTTTGACACACACAAAGAAGCTATGCTGAATGGACGACTCGACTGCGGGCGCGAAATTCGGCAGCAAGAATACAAAGCGCTAAGGCATGAGAATGTCCAAGGTCAACGTTCATGACTATACGGACTCAGTTATTATGTTCAATCTGCACAGTACATCCCGGAATGCGGAATATACAAGCTTGCGCTCTCATATCTGACAACGGCATATTGCGCCAGAAGGCGTGGCACAGACATGCCCTCCTCTGGCTCAATCGGTCTTTCTCATATGAACTCGATAGCATCAGAGAGCCTTCCGTTGGCTTCCCTAGTAAACGCTTGGATAAAACGTTGACGTGATACATCGTAGGACCCAAAAAAAAGTTGTGCTGAAGTAATCGCCAAAGAATATTGCATAAGACAAAACGTGGAAGCACTGCTTGAGTCCAAAGCTATGAACTAGAACATGAACCTAAATAAGCATGGAGACCCGCTCCCACACCTGTAACCACAACGAAAAGCCAGCGCCGAACATCATGCATGTACGGCTCGCATACTCGAAAAACTGAACCGGATCAACAAAAGATCTTCAAATTCAAAGCAATAACGTCGTTGGAGATCTTGACCTGCACAGAATGAGTTAGACAGAGCGCAAGGGAACGAATGATGATCAATGGCTTACACGGTAATCCTCTAGGAGCCCATATACTTGACATACCTCATAATGCATGAGATGATACAGCTTCCCCGGAAGAAAGCGCTTTTCGCAGCTCCCATCACCGAAAGTCAAATCCCACAGAGCAACTCCAAGTTGTCCGAGTTGTCCTGTACGTGATTGATCTGCTGCCCGTAACCTCCTTGATAACGCAAATGCAGTACTCTTGAGTGATCCTGCGCCATCACAGACCTCATTCTTCCAGGTTTCGGTCAGATTAGCGATACGCTCGTGTAGATTGCGTAATTCACACGCTTGGTTCCAGCTAAAGAAGGCCCCGACATCCATGAGCAAGAACTTCATTACCGAACCATCAACATTTAGGTAAGAAAAGGTGTTGGCGCTCACAAGGGTAGTTGTGTCCTTGATGAACTCCTCCAACCCCCTTGTTCTGTTTTCCAGCAGGGGAACGAACCTACCCAGCGATTCGGCCTGAAGTAGAACGAGTTCATGATACAGCTTCTCGTGGGCATCCTCGCCTTTGATACAGGCAGCCGTGTCAAAGATCGTGTCCGTCGTCCGTCGATAGTCCAAGAGAGCCTCCGGCCCAACTAGTTCACCAAAGTGGTGAGACAGATTGTGCGTGGCTGTCAACATCGATGAGACATGCCTGTCGTGAAATCAGAGATGGGAGAGGCAATGAGAGGTAATTGTATATACTCGCGATTATATCTGGCACGGCCTTCGAGAACTCTTCGTGGTGCAATGAGCAGTTGTGTTGTCGCGGTTTGGACAGACTCCATGCTTCCCAGCCAGACCAGCATGGTAACGGCTACAACTGCAACCACAACGATCCTTCTGACCTGGGCAAGGGTGAATCGAAGCTCTGGCGCCGACACCTTTATAACGTGTCAAATATGATTTGCCGCAAGACGCTGACTACACACTGTCATCTCCTCGACGGACACCTCATCATTGATAAGCACCTCTTCGATACTCTCCCCGTCGTTGACAGACTCCTCATCGACGATGTTGTTGACCTCCACTTCGGCAGTATCTGCACTGGCGAACTCTTGCTCCAAAACTGACGGCCGATGGTCTCCCTGTGAATGACCCACTTCGCCGTCAGCATACAGCTCCATGCAGATCGCTCGACGCATTGGGAAATATGGCTCGTTATTGGCTGTATGTGCCCAGGGATCTAAATCGTTCGGAAAGCTGGTATCGGGACGAGAAGTCATGGTGAGGTGGTGGTGGAGAGGTTCGAAGCAAATCTCTTTTGTGCCTCGTGTTCTGCGTGCGTCTTTTGGCCCGAGCTGGTCACTCACGTTTCCTCACGTTTCGGCTCGTGCCAGATACGCGTTTTTAGACATGTCGTTTGCAGACTGGTAGACAATCAAGAAAGCAGACAAGACTGGTGGGTGTGTTATCAGAGAGGTTGTTGCCAAAGATCCCAGTGCTATTGCCGGAGTCTGAGATGAGAGACAGCGGGATCGTCGTCCCCTGTAGTCGTAGCTAAGTAAGAAGACTTTACAAGGACCCGGCCCGAAAGACCCTTACCGCCGCCAAAATGTTACCCTGGCCCAGGGTCCGTACAAGACCGGACCACGACTTACGATGTCAGAAACATTCTTGCACCAACGCGTACTTCAACGTTCCCTCTTGGATCATACTGCACAGCCGGAAGGAGGTGATTCCCATCTGTTCCTGGTTTTTTTACGCATGTCGCTCATGAGATCGAATCGTAGCTGCCACTCCCAAGCTCAATATTATCAATCCTTCTACAGACTTGCCATCTATTGTCCGTATAATAGTAAGCTCATGACTACTCCCCAGTGACTGTGTTACCGATGACTTCAGGATGGAGAGAACCTTCCTCTTGAACTCAGTGGTCGGATCGTTCTGTCCTCTCTGTTAGTGCACCGTTATCGAGAAAAATTGGAGGCGCTTTCATGGCAGCAGCGTAGGATCAAATTGATGACTCGTTTTCTACCAATGGTCCTTCTTGGTCTGGCGATGTCTATCTATGTCATTTGGGGCTGGCAGCTGGTCTACAAAGCGATGTCGTTGGAGTTGGACAAACCACGCAGATCGGTTCTCCACACATACACAACTGTTGACGTATGTCCTGCTGAGCCATCAAGCCATTTAGTGGGGGGGGGGGGCTCCAGTGAACCTCTAGGTATCTCAAGCTGTGTCATAGATATCCCTTTATAACAGCGCATGTATGGTTATCACCAGCGTCGCACTGCTGTGCTGATGCAGTCCTATCTCTGTCTACCTTTCGATTGGTCTACAGTCCTCACCTCGAGCCTCAGTCTCCTCAGCTCACCATCTTGTTCTCGACATTGCATCGCACAACCTCCAATACCCTATTTTTACATCTGGAGAACGTGCTTATGTCGCGTTTCCTGTATGATCAGGACGTTACTGTGGCTTGAAACTGGCAATGCGCATGCGACATCCAGCAAGGTGCGCCCAGCACGTGTACATCCTTTTCCTCCAGGACATCCACAAGATGAAGACGAGGCTTCAGGATTTCTGGACAAGCATCCTGGCAGAGAATTATCCGGTGAGCACAATGTAGCTTTGCACGCTCTATGTTTGATTCTGTCTCTAGCACAAGTTCACTATCTCTCATTGGCGCGAACTGCAATGTTTAGGCCAAATACTCCGTACCCACCCTCATTGGCGCTCTGGCTTGACCGATGTTGAGCTGCATGTCACTATCGCTACCACGTCCATTCACCGCGATCTTGCTACACTTTTGCACCCCGTGCTACGACAACTATCCCATGTGAATGTTCTTGGATTATACATTCGGAGCGGGCTACTACTCGCACGTCCTGTATTTCCCCAAGGGAACGTGTCCAATTTGACGACACTGTCCACCAATCTTGACCATTCCTGCTTGGCCTCTCTTCTCAAGAGATCAGATTGCCGTTTGGCTAGGATCACCATTGGTCGTTGCGGTGGCCGTCGTCTTGCTGAATGCCCCCTCCGTGTATTTTCCCATTCAAGAGCGACCGGGTATAATAGTGTACGAGTTTATGTGGAGGGACCCATGTCTTGTGCCCCGCATTTGATACCTCACAATCCCGTAGAAGAAGTTCGGCTCACTTACACGGCTGAGAGCGATGCTCCTGGAGCTGTTCGACTGCTTGTACGCTCCACTGGGCCCTTGTGTCGCTTGAGCGTGCCGATTTCCCGCACCAGCTCTCCAAGAATACTGTCTCCTTTCACGGGGCAATTTCCTATGCTCAAAACCCTGATCCTAGAGGAGAGCAACGAGGTGTGTACGGCTTGTATCTCTTATTGGACATCACTCAGGAATCGACAGCTACGCACGTCTGCCAGACTTCGTGATCAGCCATGGCAAGATGACCTCCTTTGGACTGTGGAGATTGCTGGTTTTCCCATGTTGGCGAGCATGGTCATCCGTGTGCAGCACGATCGCGGTCAATCAATCTATTCCGACGGATACGTGCAGCGGTTGGCGAAGCTATCGCTCCCCACTGTTTCTACTTTCAGACGCTTCGATTTCGGCTGGCGGGATGATCTGGTTGTTTTTCGTCGTCATCATTACCACTTAGACGACGTGTATAGAGTGTAAACTCAAGCTGCGAATCAATAATATTGGACCCTTTCTCCTAAGTAAATGCACGGATATACATGACTAGAGTGACAACACCACATAATCAGCAGCTCCCCAGGATTGTGTGCCGACTTCCACCAGGCTAACCTTGTAATGTAGACTCCGAGTCAGTCTTGAATGACAACCTTGAAGGAGGAAGCATCGGGTCAACCTGCATCCTGAGTAGGAGGCAACCTCTAGTTCTTTGTTCGTACGTTAGGGTATCGGAACGGTCCAAAGCCTCCAATGGGCAAATCTCTGGGATGGTCGACATGTTATACTATTTGATTGCTTGCTTCGGAGATCAGCACAATGTGCAGCGACGAAGTCCATGCGCGCCAATGACACATTGCAGGGCATTGCGAACACGCACCAAGATGGGCCCTCCGCCGTGCACGCTATCCTGTTCGAACGGGGCGCTCTCGCGGCGCGTCGTGGTGAGCAGCGCGCCTCAAGAGACGATGAGGAGTCAGTTTATAGGACAAGGCAACAACCGCCGACGTTGACAATGACGGGCGCAAGGTGGTGAGAGGGAAAGAGAGCTTTCAATTCTCGCCTATGCATTTTTGACGATCAAGACCTGGCCTACTCATTAACAGCGACAATACGTTTTCCGTCAGACTTCTTCGATGGCTCGTATTTGCTTGTAGCAGGGGCGTCGATGGCTTCGGTGACTTCGTCCATAGCTTCCATATCAGCCTTGGCCTCATTCGCCAGCGTTTTGCTTCTAGAGATCGCAGAAGACAGAGATCCTTGGCTGTTGATGTGACCGTCCTTGAGGGAAACAACGAACTCGGCGATCGGTTCAGTCATGGCTATGTTGTGGGTCTGGAGAACTAACATCACAAAAGGAATATCGGCAGACATGGTAGACTCACGACCAGGATGATGGTTCGGTTTTCGACCAAATCTCCCTGGAGGCATCTCTCAACGATCTATTTCGACGTGTGAACACTAGACACCACCTTAATAGGCTGCATCAAGGCTAAGAGACTCGTTGCAGACTTACTCCAGGGCCGCGAGAACATCGTCGAGCAGGATGATAGCCGCCTTCGAGTAGATGGCTCGGGCCAGTGTAACTCTCGCTTTCTGACCACCACTCAGGGTTAGACCTTTCTCGCCCACTTCCGTAAGATCCCCAGCGTCGAACAGAGCTAAGTCTCGTTCCAAGGCGCATTGAGCGATGACCTTCCTATATCGCGCCTCTTCGAAGGGAGACCCAGGAAGAATATTATCCTGAGAAGATGAACTGGGAATGGCGATGGTCTAGCTTGATGAAAACTGACCTTGATAGTCGCATTGAGGACCCAGGACTCCTGTGCAGCATAGGCTACACCACCGTCACGAGGAAGGTTGAACCACGACTCAGGACCAGACGGGATGAAATGCATTTCGCCTGGAAATATTCAGATCGATAAGGCACTTCATAAGGTGAGAGCTAGCCGTACCGAGGAGCGCCATCAACAGCGACGTCTTACCGGACGCAGTCGGGCCGACGACCAGATTAACACAATTGCACTTGAAAATGAGCTCATCATGAATGCGGATCTGGAACTCCCGCTCCTCTGTGGAGTCGACGTCCCGTCAATTCCTGGATCACTTGACTTCCACGAGAAAGATGCGCGCCCGAAGCCAAGCCTGTCATCCCCTGCGAAGACGGCGGCGTCCTTTGCCTTCGAGTCAAAGGCATCCAAGAGCTCGGCCTGAAATTCGAAGTACGTCAGACTTTGGAGGCGAACGGCACCAGGATAGTCAATAGTTACCACATGAAGGAAAGTGTTCAATCGGTCGAGAGAAGCCTTGGCAGCGGTCAGCTCGTTTACGAACGAGCCGAGGTTGGACAGTTGCGATTCGAGCATAGTGAAGATCGCCATGCTCGAAAAGACTTTTGAGGCGTCAAGGTCCTGCTTCATGACAATAGTCTACTTGATTCGTTAGATCAGGACCAAAGGATAACAATGAAGACAACCTGACACTGGACAGAGGTGAATTTCAAGCAGGGAAGAACAAGACAAAGAGAGCGTACTAGGTAGCATATGTGGCCATCATGGTGCACATGGGTATCAAGGTACTGCAAACAGTCAGAAACGTCCGGTTTCAAGCAAAGACTAGCACCAACTTGACGAGGCTGATAGCAAGAGACAAAATCCGTTTCTTGACGATCCCCTCCAGCTCCACTTCCCTCTTCTCAGCGACACGTCCCGCCATCTTGCGCTCCTAGCCAAAGAGCTTCACCATGCGGAGGACGTTCAGCGCTGGACAAACACTTCATGTCAGCTGAGAGTTCGATACGTGAGGCCAACTGAATCTACTTTCGGTGACAGCTTGCACCCGCGCGTCGACAGCTTTCAGATTGTATTTTTGCACGCGTTGAACGAGCTTGGTCATGTCATGTAACCGGGTATAGGAGACATGATGAATATGACCGCCAGCCCAACGAACGAGCTGTCAAGGTATGTGAGATTCTAGTTTCGTTCGAGACCAATTGGAAACCTACCTCCATCCCAAGACAGCATACAAAAACACGATACAAAAGAGAATCTTCAGAGGCGTGTAGATGATCTCCCTTATCGTGTGCAGGCCCCGAGTGATGTTCTGTGTATCTGACGTGACGAGGTTGTTGATTTTGCCAATCAGGTTCTTGTTCTCTTTCCCGATGGGCAGAGATGGCGATGCTTTCGCTTTGGACTTGGAGCTTGCCGCGGTGGACGAGTCAGCTTGTAACGTCGTCGCGTCGGATTGCGCGTCAGACGCGGCCTCGCCGTCGACCGAAGTCTCTGCCTCTGTGACACCCCCGTCCGCCTCTGCCTCTTCGGTCGAGTCTGCGACAGACTCATCATCTTCAACGACAGGCGTAATCGGAACGTCTGCTATCATGCGAATGCGGAGCGCGTGTTCGAAGGTGAGCCGGGTGATAACGGCCTGGCATCGCACAATAGCACGCGTCTAGAAATTGAACATGAGTAGGAAGCACGGATAAGGGATGAATCGATACGTACAGCAGTGAACACATACCAATCAAACGCCAACGAAGCAAACATGGGGCCAAAGAAAAGCCATGCGACCCATACCCATGGTCTGTATTCGGGTTGTGTACCTCCATTTACTCTGGACTCAAGATAGCTTGAGTGTGCCCGTTAGATGAGATGTACATGCATAGACGGCCACATGAACTACCTGAGTAGACGGTTGATTCCCACCGGTGCGGCAAAGTCTGCACAGACTTGGATGACCATCATCGTGATGAGGACCATATAATCCTTCGCAAAGACGCGCATCAGTCCGAAGCAGACATGGCGTTTACGCGCTCCTGCAAACACGTCGAGGCGCTAAGGAAGAGTGAGCCAAGGCAACCGCGGCACTTAATGTAGAAGAGACCTTGAACGACATCTTCTTGAGAAAGCGTGCAGCGTCATAGTCTGCCAACGGCGGCAGCCTTGTACGCAGCATTGACGACTGGATTGACCCACAAGAACAGAATGAGCGATATGATAGGCTCGGTCTGCTCTATGTTCGGAACAGTCATCGGATGCTCTGGATCTACAGGGATGTATTGCCGTGGAATGCATAGCGGGATGACGACCGAAGTCAGGACCAGAAGGGCGACTTGAACCCAAAGAATCCGTCCCTCGTTTATATCCTGTGGAAGACGCGTGAAAGTGGCCAAGGGGAATACGTCGCGATATACGAGAAGCGCAGTCGTCCCAAGCAAAATGATATTGATGTGACGTGTGAAGATACGAGCCCAGCGAGTGCCGAAAGAGATAGACCGCGGCCTAAAGGGTGGTGTACGACTGGGTCGAGGTAAGAGATAGATGATCATGAATACGGCATACGCACGTATGTCAAGCATATTGGTAGGTGGTGCCTGTATCTGGCTACATCTGCCACGGACAAGACAAACAGGGCGGTGTTGCCTGCCAAGCGAGCGAGATTGAAAGAGAAGATGACGGCTCCTGGTTTAGACGTGTTTACTGCGCGTTTTCGGGCCAGAAGTAGCTGAGCACCGAGGACCACGAAGGAGGCAATTCCGAGATAGAAGGGAAGGGCCATGATGTCCGCAAATACACTGTCTTTGGATGGGACACGGTATCGAATGAGACTCAATGGCGACTCACCTGCTAGTGCTGCTGTGTATCGCGACATGTTGCCCAACCCACTCCATGATATTCTGCGCTTGTACGCTGCTAGGTGGCATGGAAGCCAAAGGCAGAGAAACAGTCGAGCGGCCTCCTTTGCTTATCATTGTGGATGACGGGTTGGACCTGTTGGACGGGGATCTTCACTACGGTTCCTGGAACACAATCAAGAGCATGTGCTCGTCGAGAGGGGCGACGTAGAGTTTAGACCTGTTTAGACGCGCAGCGGTTGCACAGGGTTGCGCACCCACAAGCGAGAGCTATTATAGTAAGTAATACGGAGAAAAACATATCGCACTGCCACATGCTTGTCTGGGCGGCAGGTCGGCAAAATCAACAAGGGAGGCACCGTCGGCAGTGACATCGAGAGCCGCTTTGTTCTCCTGACGAGCTCGATTCGCCATCGTCGTTGCTAGCGCGCTTGTCTTCTCTTCGTTCCGCAGGCTGCACTAGCAGCATCCGCCGAGAGATAATTGCTGTCGAGGTGAGCTACTTGCGCTTCGCTCGTACTTAGAGGCGGCACCTTCGTGCTGGGGCGGCTAACAGCAATGTACTCAGACGACCTTCCGTTCCCGTGGTCAGCCACGACGAGCTCCGCCAGGACGACGCGCACGTTTGGAACTTTTTCCGACGACTTGGACGCCGGCAACCCACCCCACCGCAACAAGCCGCAAGCTCGCTGCGGCGAACACTCTTCGATCGACTACCCTCGCTGTCGGGGTGACGCTCCATCAATGCAGGCGATGGCGGCGACGCGTCTAGCTCGCACGACAAGGCGCCGGTGCCCACTGTGATGCAGGCGCCTGCAGAGGTGTACCAGACGCCGCTGCCAGTGCTGTCAATGATAGTGCTGTGCTATCCATTGTATGACCCAGTTCACTATCCTCGCATTTGCAGGTCTCTTATCTAGATCTGTTAGAGTATGCTGGGCGTATTCCTGTCTGCCAATGTGTCGATGCCCTATCGATATTCATGGTCAAAGGTGCGCTTTCGTACTCATCGCTTTGACAAGTAAAATTTAACCAAACAACACCTTGGCAGGCTTCAGCTTCACCACTGACGAAGCCGACATTGCCTTCTGGACAGGCATACTTGGTACGCAAGTTTCCGACCGCCGCCTTCTATTTAGTCCTCACATATTCACAGTCTCGACATTCTTTCTGACTCAATTCCTGACGTCTCTCCTTTGGGTTCGTATTTAGATACGCTTCCGCAGCTGGCCTCTGTTACTCATTGCATCCTCTTCCAGGCGACGGTGGCTGACAAGCATGGACGCAGTGCGGTTCTAGTCATTTCCCTTCTCGGCAGTGCGATAACCTGCGCGATATTCGGGACGTGCACCACGCTTGAGCCAGCTATATGCGTACGCCTCCTCCAGGGCATCTTCGCCGGCGCCGTCAGCGTGGCTCGCGGTTCAGTTGCCTTCGTCACCGATCCCACGAACGAAGGGCGTGCATATGCTATCCTGGGGTGAGGTCACATTCTGTTCTTAGCTAGTTACCCGTCTGACAAACGTCTGTCTAGCTTTTGTTGGGGCTTTCCGATTAACCAGAATGCTTACCCATGCAATGGAGATAAGGGGACGAGCAGCAAATGTCTTACAAGACTGAATGTTCGTTCTAGGTCAGCAGGATTGAGGGAAGTTTCCGAAATACCTGTGAAATTGCCATGCAAGTTCTTCGGGACAACAAACACTCCCTTATGGCCGTCTTGGAAGCCTTCGTGTATGATCCCCTCATCAACTGGCGGTTGATGCAGACGGATGGCCGTGGTCCGCAAGGTAGGCAGGCATATTCAACCGAAAAGATGTGACTTAAGTCGTTGCAGATGCAGGCAGTGACGCGGACAGGTCCGAACTGATACAATTGGCGCATGCTGCGGCATACGCCCAGGGACCGGCTCGCAAACTGAAGGCCGACGAGAACGACATCTTCAGCGGTACGACAATCATTTTCTCAGATCATATCATGCAAGTCCTGATAACTCCCCTCTAGATGGGGCTGGGTTGCGCGGCATACAGGAAGTTCGCAATGAGCACGCGTTGTTTGTGTACAATTGTGTGCAGAACAAACTCACAGGTGCGTTCAACGTTCAACGTTCAACGTCTATTGACGCCGCCGAATGTTAATTTATCTTCATCAGGGCGCGACTTCAATCCGGACGTGTCTCTATCAGTGACGGCACAAGTCGACAAATTGATCAAGCAGGCGACATCTTTGGAGAATCTGTGCCAGCTATCCTCAGGATGGTATGTGATATCAATGCTCACGTTCAGTGCTCGACTCACTTCTGGTAGGTGTGCCCTCTGGTGATCTTAAGGGCTGCTTCGTATGACTTTTTTTTTTTGCTTTCATATAGATATACCATGTATACTAGTTTTGCTGGTCTGTATCACTAGGTCTTGTTTTAAAGCAATCTGTAATCATTGTTTGCCTGTTCGATGCGGCGTCTGACGCACCGCGAGACCAATAGCGTTTCTATAGAGCGAAACCGTTGCATGCGGTTGCAGTGCCCCATTCACTTCGGCTTGACTGTATGATGAACGTGTTAGTCTACGTGTACATGACTTTCAAAAATAAGACTTGAATGGTTTGACAACGACCAAGTTTCAAGTATTTAGCATAAAGGACTGGATGTACGGCAAACATCAAGCAATTCGTCGAAGAGATCAAATATATAATATTCGGGTCTCGAACGTAGCGAGTCTACAATGGTGTCGTTGACATTTTGTTTGAGAAGACTGTTGAGGCCCCCGCAGTGGAAAGATCCTGCGAACACAGTGGACGATGAAATGACGACAGCGGTGGAAGTGGGCGTCTCGGCGGCGTAAAATGACGGTGGCAATGTAGCGGCGGCGGCAACTCGGAGCGAGGCGACACAGTGCTAAGAGACTCGGAAGGCACGACGAGACTACCAGTGTACGATGCACTTGCCACGATGAGAGAAAAAGTGGCAACACCACTCGATTGCTGCAAACGTCAAACTGACCGACCAAACAAGAGAACCCGAAAGATACAATGTGAGTGGGACGGGAAGGTGATTATTAGACTGAGAGTGGGAGCGACCGAGTCCGTCCCTGAGTAGACATCTCCCGGCCTCCAGGAGGACGTACAGCAAAAGCTGGCGAGTCAATCGAGCCAGTTATGAACCGCGACAAGACCGTCCCATCGTATCTTCTGCATTTGATTTATCATACAACGTAGACATTGTGAATAGTGCCTGGGTCATCTGAGTCCTTGTAGTCCAGCTCATCAGAGGTGTAGGTATCAAAAAGCTGAGACCATCAGGCTGCAATGTCCGCTCCAGTCACTGGTGAACGGAAAACCATCCAGGTGATAATCGAGCGGGAAGCAATCTAAGCGCACTATTCAAATGTATGCTAGATAGGTGAGTCTCATGTTCAGGTGAAGTGATGAGCGCTAGCAGAACGACTGGCCGGGTATGATTGAGCACTGCCTACTACAGTCGAAGCCCTATGTAATGCCAGTCTTCATGGCGAAGTATCTGTGTTACGGACAAGACATGAGCATAGAAGGAATTGATGGACGCCACCAATCTCACGTAGATGCCTGCGACGATATTGTGAGTACAGGGACGGAGATTGGAAGGCTCCGGAGTGACCATTCGAAGTAGGTCGCGAACACTGGGGATCAGGACGTCGTAGGTATGGGAACTCGTAGCCAGAACACCGAACGCCAAAAGGTCTGTCGCGTTATCGAGCGTATCTTGTTGAATCTATCAGTCACCAACAGTCACTGGTACGGTGGCTTTGAGCTGTGAAGCTGTGAGAGTTCGATACCTTGGACGACAGCGGCGATCTTTCGTCGCCCTGATCAAGCCCTAATAAGTTGAGCTACATAGTAGTTCGTGGCCGGTACCGGGCCATCGTATGCCAGCTGTGCAACGGCACAGGCAACTCCTCACTCGCGGCAACAGTGAAGCAAGATACTTAGCTTCCTGGGCACTTGATCGAGATACTCTGGCTAAACAGGTCCAGATACAGAAACGCTTCATGCACATCAGGAAACTCTTAGTTGTCAACCAAGACACTGCCACTGCCAGTGATATCGGTGGACTTTACACCAGTGTCCTAAATCAAAAAGGTGTTGACCTCAATACAGTGTGTCAGTAGCTTCGGGTTTCGCGTACAACGAACAGTTTGATGGACTGGGAGCCAATTCCGACGGATTGAATGCTTGAAGGAGAAGGTTGTACAGTAAGACTTGCGTATGGGTCTGAGGAAGAGAGATATCAGTACGGGGAAGGTGATTGAGTGCCTCAAGCTTGAACCGACCTATGTGTTCACGTTCAACCGGGGTACTCATTATAATACATTTGTCCCCATCTTGATATGAGAAACATGGCCTTGGGCCAGATGCCTCCTAGTGCAGAACAAAATCTCGAATGAATGATACCAGCATTCAAGCGATGTGTGCAGAGAAAGGTCTCTATGTCCGTATTGATGAGGGACCAGCTAGTCGGAAGTCCGAGTCGCTACATAGCTATCACGGTGCCGAATGCATGCAACACAACTCGGGGCTCATGTCACCGCGACCTTTCGAAAGCGTACTGAATGTGAGATCTTTTGGAGCAACATCATAGTTACTTGATGAATGACCGGAGACGTTCGAAAGCAGGTCTTCTCCATCCTGAGGAGGCGTCTCCACCTCAAGACAGAGGTAAGACTGGGGAGGTTCTAAGGGCCATCCGACGTGTTTCTTGTAAACAGCCGGAGGTCTACTAGACGTTGCCTTGGAGGGAGACAGAGACGGCGGGCGCGTTGTCACGCCCTGAATAGTAAAATCGGGGAAGTAGACAAGCCCATAAACTAAGACACTCTAAAGGTCTCCTTCGAGTAGGCTTGAAAACTCGAAGACTGAGTTTGAGGTTGAGGAGACTCAGCGGCAGGCCTATTCTCGCACGCCGAGCCGGCGGCGCCGGCAGATGCCTGTGGCAGGAAAAGGTGATGAACGCGTTTGACAGTGATGAACGTAAACTTGAACCGCCCTTGTTCCTCCTACCTGCACCGCACCGACGCCGGCCACGATGCCTCGAGGCATACCAAACGTGAAGCGCGACGACACCGGTCTGCGATGTACGTCGTTCCACGTTCCCCTGCTGTCGGTCCATCTCGTGGGCAATGATTGAGCATTTTCCAGGCCGAATCCCAAGCACATGAGCACCAGCTATCTCAAGAGAGAAACACAGACAATCTGGCATCGAAATGCGACCCAGAAGAGCAAAGGGCCCCCAGAGACGAGGCTGCGCAGGAGGGCAGGTGCGTGCTCGCCTCCGTAGACGAAGCAATATGGACTAATTCGGCGCAGACGCGGCTCGCAGGTTCTCGTCATACATCCTGGATCTCGCTATATGCGGGTTGCGCGGGCGTCAGACGTCACGCCAGCGACGGTGCTCAATGTCATTGCGCGCAAGACGCAGGCGCCGCCCCGGCCCGTCTACGTAGAGACCATTTCCCACCCAACGACGCACAAGGTCAGGCATGCTCAGTCCAGCACCGCGACATCCCCCGTTGACGACGAGTACGGTGTGCTCCCGCTCGGGGACGATCCAGTGCGTGATACGTAGTCGTGGCGCGCGGTCAGATGATAACGCCTCCAGAAAAAAACTTGCGGAAACGACATCCTCCCTGCGCGAGCGGATGCGCTTTTACAAGCTGCGCGTGACACCTAATGTTGCTCACGTAGCCACAACACTCAACCAGTCCTTACAGCTGGACATCATAGCCGAGCACAATGGTTCTTTCCAGCTTGAATGGATCGACCAGTCCTCGAAAGAGGATGTCGTCATCGGTGAGAAGGTATATCCACAGACGCCATATCTGTCGTGTTCATGCTCATGCCTTGCTTCCCAGGCCGCCCAAATAGCTGATCCCGAACGCGCTGGATATGTCGTGAGGTGGCCCATCCACGGTTGAAATTCCAATACCCGCGATTATACCTCATTCCGTACCATATTAGGTGATATTGAGACTTTATTGCAACATACCCTGAAGGACAAGCTGAACATACACCCGCGGGACTACAAGGTATGACAGTTATCAAGCTGACTCCGTGATTTATTTGCTCAGGCTCTCCCCACGGCAGAATTTTTCTGTCATACTTGTCATCCCAGATTTCTACGATCGTTCATATGTCCGCGAGTTCGTAAACATGCATCTTGTGGGTATGGGTTTCAGACAACTTTGTGCACAACAGGTTCGACATTTCGCGTCACTGGTGATAATTCATCTCACCTAGATGCATAGGAGTCCTTGGCTGCTACGTATTGCGCTGGAGTCTCAAATGCATGCGTCGTTGACATTGGCGCTAAGTTTACGTCTGTCGCTTGTGTCGACGAAGGCCTTGTTCTGGCCGACAGTCGGTGAGTTATCGTGTCGGAGTTCTTGTCTGTAACGACTAATTTAACCCTTTTTAAATTCAGAACGACACTCAGTATGGGCGGTGATGATATCAAGGAATTTCTTTATGTCCTGCTGGAACGCATAAGTTTTCCCTATCGCGACATAAATCTGCTTCGGGCATATGACTGAAAAATCATGGAGAATCTCAAAGTCCGACTCTGTACCTTGGCAGAAGTGAGCATTCTGACCCTCCAGTATGGCCACAACTGATCATGATACAGGGTAGGGAGACGTTGGATTGAACCTGTACGAGTTTGTCGTACGAAGACCCGGTAAACCCACTGAAAAGTACGGTCTTCGAGCATACGACGAGATCATATCAGCGCCTATGGTAGGTCTGTCCCGCGGCCGGGAGATGTTTGATGGGATACCATACGAAGGAGGAGGAGGATAAAACTAAGGTGATGGATAACCAATAGGTGTTTGCGTCACGTTATGACAGTGTCTCTTCGAACCGAAGGTCATAGAATTCGATGGCAAACATGTCGGATTTCATCCAAATGAACATCCTGACGTTACAGAAGATGTTCTTGAGTTACAAGGCGAGAACGTCATGCGTCATTGACCCGTCTAGTCACCTGAAAAGAATAATCCTTCGTAGTCCCAGGCCATAATGATCTCTACCCAACATTTATTCCCAAACACTCCCGTCGCCCCGCCAGCACCACCAGGTCGAATTTACTTTGCTCCTTTCGCGTGCAATGAGGTTTCAATCGTCAACATTAGATGCGACTGGCCCGCTGTGCCGTCCGAGGCCCCGGAACCGACGTCTGAAGCCAGCGGCTCCTACGGCGTTGATGTTTTCTTCGAAGCCAGCAAATTGCCTTCGTGCATTCCTCTCCTCCTTCCACTACCTTGATTGATAAAAAAGCACGTAATGACTTCCACGACATTTCCGTCCAGATAGAGATGTCAACGGCGGTTGCGAGACGCATGTCCATACCGAGGACAACGGGGTGGACAGTTAGACAGTTAGCAGGGAAAAGATAAGCATATCCGCAGTTCACAGGTGCAGAAATTATGACTGACGCACACAATCACGCAGTTAGCGTAAGCGACATTGTAGACGGTGTGTCTCTTTTGTTGAAGGTCAACATCGATTGTTCGTATCCAGGCCGTTGTATACATAATACAAGGTCTTTCTATGTATTTTACTGATGTAAATTGCTGCCGCTTCTTGTCTTGTACCGACGTCACATTCTACTAAGTTGTACTGTATCATTTAGCGATCTCCAGACCGAAAGTCAAGGTGCAAAAGGACTCTATCGTGAGGTTACTACGTGGTATGATTTATGACGAGGTAACGAAGTCCTTTGTTGTCAACCTGATGTTGTTTAGAATCTTTCCCATATGCGTCCACTCTATACCCTCCCTTCTATGTCTGCGTGCGTTGATTTCCTTCAGAAAAGGGATGGGACTTGCGGTGAACGGGCATTCCTGCATCTGCCCCTCTCGGTCAGCAGGCAAGACAAAGCCATCTGCCTGACTGACCAGCGTCTCGCTAGTGACCAAGCCCAACCACCCACTGAGTGACTGATAGCTCTCCCACGATGGAAGGTACAACTCTCCGGCAAATAACCTCAGCTGCCTCATTAGATGAGGAGGAGGCCTTGGCGAGGTGGCATGTGGAGCGGGCGAGGACATGGAGAGATCGTCGTAAATCATAGACCCCCGCTTGAATTGTACAACAAGTAGGTTGAGGCGCAGAGGCGAACGTTGACCCAGTTCGTTGATTCGTGGGATAATGATGTTGGCCTCCCATTGACTGAGCAGAAGGATAAATGGGTCGGCTTCGGGAAGATTGGGGGTGAGGTAGAATCGGGGGGATTTCCAGAAGAGACTTCCTTGAATGAAGTCCACGGTGAGAAGAATTCGATCGCTGAAGGGGGAGTCGCCCGCCACCTCCTTCCAGCCCGTGACGTTCTCTGTACCGAGGAAGAAGGATAGAGTGCGATAGGCTGAAGTTGCCAAGCTGAGGTCTCCAGACTCGACCAACCTCCACAGGTCAGTGTGGAATGAGTGTTCGCCTGGATAAGATGGGATGGGCTCCATGAGACCGGATAGAATGTTGCGCATGGTTTTATCGTCACCCGGACTGTATTGTAGCATGCTCGCGATATCGATATCAAATTTTCTTCGAGTTCTACGAGGAGTAACTTATGCCACTGCCCACAAGGTTCAAGTTCTTCGGAATCATTTCGCATCAAGATGCCCTCAGCTGCCTCTGTTCCCATCAGGATTCGAAGTGCCAGACGTCATCCGACGCCTAATCGCTTGATAGACAAGATCAATGGCCAATGGCCTAGAATGGCCTGACAAATCCGCAGATGATGATGGATGATTTCGACTCAGGTTAACTGACGGCACAAGGTCCTCGTAAATGGCCACCGAAACAAAGAGCTATCAGACTCGCATTCATGCCTCGAAGTCGGTCTAGGTGGGCGATTGATACGCAGAATGTGGTGATAACTTAGCCTGGACCAACACTCATAACCGATGAAAGATATTCGGCACGCCAACCAAGGGGGCTCGTTCCTTGCTCTGTTCCAAGTCCTTTCCAAGTCCAGGTTCAAGCGCCTCCCAACTACGAGGCCAGAATTGGAGCATTTCTGTGCGTAGACTTCGCTCCGGGTGACGCTGGCGACACATCCGGCGCGCTCCTCCCAACACTTGTAACGGTATGTCATCCGTCTTTCATGTCTAGAATGCTGACAATGACTAATTTTTCTGCCACATGGTTTTCATCTGGGGAATGGTATAAAACGAAAGGCCAGGGTCCCTGATCTTTCAAGTTAATCATCTCCACGATCTTTCGCAACGGGCCCGCCGATGGAGAGCGAGAACACCGCAGGTGAAGACCAAACCGGATGGCTTCGCAGTCTAGGTATACGAAACATCTTTGGGTCTCAGGACAGAAGGGTAGGTTTCTTTCATTCTCGCCGTTGCTATCAGGTCGCCACTCAACCAAACTTGATTAGCCACCAGAATCAAACCTGCTGGCGAATATAATTGGCGTCTTCAGTGACAACACTCAGAGAATGATCAACGGGCTCCATGCTACACTCGACGAACGACTCCCGCCTCCTCCCGCCCCAGGAGCGGCGCCAGGAGCGGCGCCAGCAGCGACGGCGGGACCGCCTGCGCCGACTTCCTCGAGGATACGCCCATACTATAGAGGCCAGAAGTCTGATCGAAGAGGCCCCAAAGATCCAGAACATAACGAAACGCTTGTGAGTTTCGTCTTTCAACTTACGATCGCACACCATCTGAGGACTCATGACGCAGGCCAAAGTGCGCGTTCTGTTGCGGGAAATGATTGGTGCGGATCCTGCGACATGGGAAGACAAGTCGACCACGAATGAACAGGACGCATATCGGGATCTTTGGAAGAGGCACCGTGGTGCTTGTATCGAGTCCTGTTCCATGGAGAATTTCAGTCTCGCGTGGAATGTGACCCCACGCCACTACTGGAATCAGAGCGCGGCTCGAGTTCTGACAAAGCACATGATGGAACGAGAGCAACGCAGCGCTACGGACTATGAATACAGAGACTATCTTCAGGAGCTTTTCTGTCAACGCATTGAGCATTTGTACGTGAAACGGAATGAGAGGCAGGAGGACGCCAGAGCACTCAGGGGTTCGGCCAAGAAAGCCTCAGCCAAAACCCGTCGCCACGAAGTGAGTACATCTAACACTTTCACCGTGCAACTCAACTCACCCCTCAAAGATTCACGACGCTAGACGCAAAGTTATTCTGGACACGCCCCAATTGCATTCTCATCTGGCCGCCTTTGACGCGCTGCGTGCCGACGCTCACAGTAGTGACGAAGAGGACGAGAACCATAGATCCGGCAATGGACCTTGTCCTTACTACAAGCGCATCATGAACTGGCGCTCAGTCCAGGTTCGAGAGTTTTTCAACTGTCTGGATCGCATCCGTTTCGCCAAACGGGACTCTGGTATGAAAGGCGTAAAGCGCGGCAATCCTCCACGATATCGAGTAAATCGCCAGAACAATCCCGAGTTTTACACTCGGCGGCCAGCTGCATCTAGACTTCCGGAAAATGCCTATGATGGCACCTGGTTGGCTCAACTAGGGGGCTTCGAGCGTGACGTCCTTATACAGCCACTCCCACCCAAGCCGGATTGGTTTGTTATTGATCCCAATTTCATGAAGTGGGTCCCGTTGTCCATCCGCTCTGTGAGATGCTGACGATCTACCAGTAGTATTCCGGTCCACTAAGGGACATATGTATTGACTGGCTGTCGCTCCAACTCACCGAAATTTATCTTCTTGCGGTACTATTCAGTACTACTACTCTTCTTGGTTCCAATGTTTCATTTTTCGGCAGCTGTTACACATACTCTGCAATAGTAATACATAGATGTAGACGGTTTCACACCGTTGGATCTTAGCGCATGGAGAGCTTTTTTTGAATTCCGTTGGTAGCAAATCGATGCATGGACTGAGAGCTGTTTTCCAGACTTCCGAATACGAGTAAAGACATGCACAACCCAGCTTTCGACGACACAAGCACCACACACAATGGTCCTACGGCTGCGATGAGCAGGTACAATGGTCACCTTTCCTTACGCTACCCACGACTGACTCATATAATGACGCATGTCTATCACAGCTTGAGCTGACTCCCTCAAGTCGGGAGACAAGCATTTCGAGCGAAGTCAAGAAGAGGAGGTCCATATTGAGCAGCCCATTTCTCCGGCTACAAGCATACAAAGAACATACTTGTTCGCAACATCACGTACACCAAGAAGGTCTGACTGACCGCGCCCGCCCGCTTTCTACAAACGCGCCCACAGAAGCTCCCAATGACGTCGCTGACTGTGGTATGTCGTGGACTGTGGTATGTCGCATATGTGGCACACATATGCGTGTCCTCCTGACAACCATGGCTTGTCAGCGTCAGCTACCCTCTTCCCATTCAGATGAGCCAGAAGAATCATCCAAGCGAGAGCGGACGGCGAAGTAAGCATCGGAGCAAATAAGCCGTCTGCCGTAGAATGCTCCAATGGGAATGATGAACAACGACACCCCCATCCACCATCTGTATCGTCTTGTTGGTCCGAACTGGCTCTCGACAACTATCTTGAATACCAGCCTCTAGTTGCATGCTGAACATGTCCGTGATCGCATGGGCCTGCATAACAATGTCCGCGTCAAGCACTGCAAGTCACAAACATTTGGTTGCGGTACACGGAACACGGGAGAAGGGGCCGTACCAACACAGTTGGCTGAGAGGAGTTGGGGAGTCGATTTGCTTGAAGTCTCAGACGTTCGTTACCGGTGTCAACCTTGGCAAAGTGAACAGAGATCCTCCCCGGGTTGCTCTTGCAGTCAGCAGCAAGACGAAAAAAGTATATCATGGAGACGCACTTGACGGTAACTTCCCTCTTGCGCTCAAAGCATGCATTGAGGGATCCTCCAGCATGCTCCTGCGGCTACGCCATACTCCTGGACGCGTCTCCCCATCGCCATGGTTCTCCTGTAGATGGATCTCGAGGGCTACAATTCCAAACCATTCATGATCACAAGCTGACTGTCTGGAGAGCCGTGGAGACGACTTGCACTTTCGAGAGCCGTAAGGACGACCTGCACCCGGGAAGACGACCTGCACAATTCTGGAGAGCCGTAAAGACGACGTGCAATTCAAGAGAGTCGTAAAGACGACCTGCATGTCTGGAGAGCCGTGAAGCGACCTGGCCGTGAATACGACCTGCATTTTTGGAGAGCCGTGAAGACGACCCGTAACTCTAAAGAGCCGTAACGGTCGCCGCCGACAGTCCGACCAGGGCTACGCTGCTCGCTACTCTTGAGAGCATGCAAAGAAAGGCAGGGACACCGCCGAGCGAGTCAATTCGGCCTTGATTGCTGGGGCCATGGTCGTGATCGCACCTGCATGCGTAGCGGTATACGATATCGAGGGAAAGACTGAGCACCGAGGCAGCGCCGGCGTAGATAGAAATGGCGATGGCGTTCAGGGATATGGCAGACGTCGTATGGTCGTGAGCAAAGCGTTCGAGGCATCCACAAAATGACGAGTGGCAGCGTAGATAGAACTGGCGATGGTCGTCGTGGAACAATACTTGGGAACCGTCTCCGGATACGGAATACGAGCGATCATCTGAAGTCGTCGCGCAAGGTTACGAGGAAGGTACGGTTGAAGCCGCCCTCGGCGAGCTTTGTGATATTGTTGACATCAGCAGGACTTTGACCAACGGACTGTGCTGCTAGTCGACTAAGGCCCTCGACGTCAAAGACGAAGCTCCGCTCTGCGTGGTGGAGAGCATCATCATATCTGAACAAATTGACACGACACGTCGGAATGGACAACATAAATTCACAGCCAGCGCCCTGACGTGTAATTGAAAAGGTCGTCATGAGGACTCTCCCTGGAGGAGAAGGCGCGACGCGGCACCACTGGCAAACGTTTCGTGGACTTCGTGAAGGAAGGGTATAACGAGCGCAGTAAAAGACTGGAGCTTTCAGCGACGACTTGAAGATAAGCTTTGCGTTCCCAAGGCGGAGCATGCCAATGAGTGAGAGTGTAAGTTGGGGTGGGGAAAGCAGGCAAGAGATGGTGTTTGAGCAGGACAATGTCGAATGAGTGGTCGGGCTATCGGTCCGATCGCGAACTGCTACGATTGGCGCGTTCAACTCCGAATACCTCTTTCCTTTGTCATTTGTCATGTCGTTGTTTCCGACAGAGATTCGGACCCCCAGGGACAACACTTGCGACCATTGCGACCGTCATCTCAACGTGACTCATGTAATCAGTCCTTCGAGCTGCACCAAATGTTTGGGGGAAAAAATCAAGAAACTATTGCAATGTTCTGGCTGCCAATTAGCCACATATTGTGTAAGAACTCGCACACAAGTCCGCAAGTACGCTACTTATGAATATATTGATGTAGGGGAAAACCTGTCAGAAAAATGATTGGCCAGCTCATAGAATAAAGTGTCACCTCTACAGGCAACAACGACAACATTCTGAACAGCTAGGCTTCAGGCGGCGTTACGTCGACTTCATTCAGTGGTGCAGGAGAAACGTTGTCAAGGCCTGCCATGTCCCAGCCAGTTGGGCATTGGGTGTGGGGACCGACCACGATTCATCAGGTGAGCGTGGTAGAAAATCACCTTTGAGTTTCACATACTCAGGACTATTGTATAGCGACTCACTTATTTCTTGTTTACGTTGATGTTGAAGAACAGATAGACGTTGACGGATCGCAGAGATTCAAGTATCAATCACGGTCTGCCCTCTGTGTCATGGACAACGATCTCATGCAGATTCTGTGTGGTGCAGAACTTCCAGTGCCGGAGGTCGGATTCGCACGAATTTGCATCATCGACGATGGATGTCCTGGCCTGATCCATACATATACTCATTCGGTCCATTGGGGTGGGGCGCCAATGCGCCGTCGATTATGGCCTGCTATGGATTGTGACTGGATGGAGATGCTACGGACGGGCATCAGTACCGGGCTGAATGTCTCTTTCCAGAGCTATCTTCATCCTGTGGGGTCCAATGTTGAGAAGACGCGTGCAAAGCTCGGTGCAATGAATCGATGGGCAGGAAAATACGGCGAGGCTATCGGAACCGCGGCATGGCGAGCCATGGATCTCGAAAAGGAACCCAACAAGCTGAGTGAGTATGCCATTTCCCACCTTCGGCTGGACTCATCGCATCTGCATAACAAGTTTCACACTGCCTTGTCCTCGAAATTGCATCAGAGGAGCGCCAAGGACTAGAATTCTCTCACTATGTTCTCAAAGCGGCGGTATGCTCGCTATCCGAAGTTCGGGAACTTTTTCATGTGGATATATACCCCCTTGGAATGCAGCAGATGTACTCGACGCTCTTTCTGCATTCCAGAGTCATACGCACAATCATCATGCTACGGGATGCGCCGTTTCCAGAGAATCTTTATGGGGTGGCGTTGAAGCAGCATGATGTCCATGGGACGTCTGACCGCGAATGGCTGAACGTTTTGAAAGGGATTGTGGAAGGAGATGTTGTATAAAGAGATGTGACAGGATCTATCTGGTGTGTACGCGGTACTCGACGCACAATGTTAATCGGTGTACAAACAAAGCTTGTCGAACCTACCTTCTGCCTCCTGCTGCACATCCGCACAGACCTTCTCGTGATACTCCTCCAAGAAAGTCCGCGTTCTCTGAAAGGCCGACTCTTCGAAGTGTCGCCGCACCCAAGACTGTCTACTGCGTTAGCGACATTCCAGTCTCCACCTCGAATCGAAATTTCGTGCCACCTCCTGGTCTCAACTTCCTCACGCTCTTCCTCACTTCCTGAATTCGTCTCACAAACCAGGGTCACTGAAAAACCTCGCTAATAGCCCGTTTGCGACACAACCGAGCTCTCCGCGGTCATAATGTACGACTCTATCCGCTTCCTAAACGGAAACCTCAAGACGCGGATGAAATTGACGCGATGGCCATGGCCGAGACACTAGCGAGCAAAAAGGCCAAGATGACGAAAGAACAATATGAGGAGCCCTGCTGCCATACTGATTACGGTGCACGCTTTGGCTTGCTCCCCTTGTGCTCTGGATCCCATCATTTATCAGCTTTTGATTCTTGAAAGGAGACGTGCCCGTCGATCCTACGTCTGGCAAAGTTGGTGAGTTTCTGCCTTGGGAGCATGGTGCACGTATCTCACGAGTGCCTAGCCACCCACCAACTGTACCATGACTTTGACGGCGTCTGGGATGCCATGCTCAATCAAATTGACATCGGTATCAATATGTTCACGAACCCGTAGGCGAGGAATAGAGTAAAGTATGTAAGTTGTATCCACAGGAGAGCGCGGAGAGCGCGTTGCTCGCGCTCTCCTGTCGCCCTACGCGTACCGCAACCTCTGCTCTGCTCCTGCGGTGGACCGTGCTTGTGCACGAACTGCACGCATACATCTGAGTTGATAGGTAAGTCTCTACTGTATCTACTTGTCTCTATTTGCGACGGCCCCGCGCGTTCGCCGTGCGGTCGTGTATGAAAGCCTAGGCCTGCCAAAAGCGCTTCGTGGTCGTTTATGGGAGGGCAATGATCAATCTTGACTCCAACAAATTCAATCACACGACCATATGGATTCTGGAACAAGGTATGGTAGCTGAGCATCGTCTCACCGCCGAGCACCGTCAGGCTCTTCTTGCCTTGGCTTCGGTATCAATCTTATTCTCTCCATGTCCGTCTTTGCTTTGCTCATCTTTGCTGTGTTCCAGACCACCCAGATGGAGTGTGCACTCATTTGGCTTGGCGGATTTGTTCTTTCCATTCGGGAAGCCCTGGGCTCGCATGCACCACCGGAAGCTTCGTACAAGCTGACCTCTGCTGTGAAAGTGGGTACATACCCTCTGATCAACTGCTACTTACCAGTTCACCGGAATGCGATTGAGTTGGGAGCCATTACGGTCTTTCTCAGCGACAAGACCGGCGCATACAAGATGTGGCTGAACAAGAAAGTTCTTGTACGTCCTTGTTGTATCCTTTCACCGCTGTCACTAACACTATGACTTTCACTGAGCACCATCAAACGCGACCATCTTTCCTCCTCACAAGCCAAAGACAAGGCTGTCATCACAACGGTGAAAGGCCAGATTGGGGACAAGTTCATACACTTCCGGAACGACACCAAGGAGAAGGTCCGTGACTTGAGAAACCATAACAGGCGTACCGCGTACTCATTCATCACAGCTCAGTTCCTCAATGGGCGCCTTTAATGCAGCCACCAAGAAGTTTGAGGGTGCTTCCGTCGATGTCTATGACCTGACGGAGAGCATCATTTGTGTGGTGTGCGGTCGCAACTTTACCTTCAACATCAGCCTCCAGCTTGTTGCTCGTGTCGCGTACCTTGTGCGTATTGGTCGCTTCCGCTGTTCTCACATCTGGGCTCATTCATCTGTACAGCGAAGCGTCTATGCTACCGAGGCAAAGAAGACTGTCAATGGCGCGGTCCCTGCCAACTTCTGGAACACTGTCGACGAGGCTCTTGAGAAACTTCGCAAGGATAAGGAGCAGGACCCCATTAGGGTCTCAAGGTATGTACTCTGCCGAACCGTCACAGCTCTGGTTACTAGCTCATTGACCCCAGGCGCTGTCGTATGGGACCTACGAGGTAAACAAGAGGTCGTACGTCTTCCCGGTGGGAGAACGACTGATCTAGAGTGGTGTTCAGACAACGTGCACGTCGATAGTCAAAAGCTTGATACATCTGACACCCTGCGCAGGCGGCAAAACTGGCTACCTGTTGCGAAGATGTTGGACCCTCTGTTGTGCAATCATGGGATCTCCGCCGCGCTCGCGTGCCCAAACAGGTTTGACCTCAACTTTGTCGTAGAAGCTTGCGCTGATGTCATACTACTCTACACCGGTGTACGATCCCTGTCCTGGAGTGTTCACGATCCCACCTTGTTGCTTTCTTTCAGCAAGGATGGACGCACCGTTTGCTTCTCCTCCTCCTCGGGCAAAATACTCGGAGAATACACGGGCCAAGGCAAAATCTCATGGTCTCTCTTCGCAACCTGGCGTTGCTACCTTTGGTGGTGATAGTCCCGTCAAGATCCCCCCCTCTCAAAATCTTCAGCGCGAGCATGAGGACGTTGGCGGAGGAGAGAACTTTTGCAATGTCACCCGGGCCGAAGGCGAGGGGCTGGGTCTCACAAAGGCCGGTCAATGGCTAGGCAGTCGTGGAGGCGTCAGCTGGGGTTTCGGAGGGCGCGCTGTCACCTGGACACAGAATGCTGAAGGTTCGAAGGGTTGTCTGGGAGACCGGCAAGCTTGAGAGAGCCTATTGACTTGTCCCGCGATCACGGTCGGTGAACGAGGACTCAAAAATCAGGCGTGCTCTCCCGAGCTATTCGAGGGTGATGTCAAAACCCGCGTTGCCAAATTGGTCGGCTCGGACGAGGCGCCAGAAGACGCGACAGAGCAGGAGGTTGAGGCGGAAGAGGAGGACTTCTTGACTCAGACCCACAGTGACTCGGAACCGTTTACCATCGATACCATGGACAGTGTCTCTCATCTGGCCTCGTTGCTGTCTTTCCGACATTGCGTCGAGCGTCGGCGACAACAAGGAGGACTTGCACTGTGCATCATAGGATCCAAGGTGCAGACGAGGAACGTCGCCAAGCCTGCGAAGAAGCCAACGGACTCGAGAACGGCGATGGCGTCCATGAAGAGGAGAAAGAGACGGACAGGGTCTTCATGGTGAGCGAATAGCCTCCCTTCTTGCGCGGCGGCAGCCTATGTTCTACCCGCAGTCTGCCTCGCGCGTGCACTGCAACATTGCCTTTAGCAGACTGTCAACCTTCCCAACTTACATAGGTGCACATTTCGCAGACAACCCACGACCTCCTCCCGGTGTTAATTGACGTGCTGCGTGATATATACCACATCAACTTTGACCGGTGCCTGTCCTGAGAAGGTGCCGCCGCGCCGTAAGACTAGTTGGTTCGTGGCTATTCTCTCTAACAGCCGCATAGACTGGTCGCTACCCTATCAGCTTGTCTTTTTTACAGTCTCCGCTCTGCTGCGCGTGGCCAGCCTGCACCCAGAACAACAGCAATGTCGCGACTGGCGCCATTGTTTGTATGATGCAAGTGGTACCGACGCCCCACTCCAGCTTTCTGGACATAGCCTCAAAGATGGCTGGCCACCTACAGCGCTTTGTTCTGTCTTCCCCTGCCTTGTTCCGAAGTCGCCTACGATACTGCATGATAGACGGATCTGCCGGTACGCCTCCGTCTGCCTAAATCTTCAATCCCAGACTTTGACTGGCTTTTGAGTCATCACCAAGGTCTTCGAGGCTCCTGTGATCGTAATCTAGACTTGACAATCGTTAGCCAGTCCCACCAGTGACCACCGATGTACGGACGTTGACCGCTGATGACGAACACTGACCACCGACGTACGGACACTGACTGCCGACGTACGGACACTGACCGCCGACGTACGGACACATTTGGACTGCCCTTTTCTCCAATTTGCTTGTTGAGTCGTCATCTTCCAGCACTCTGGATCTTACCAAATGCTTACACTGCTTGAGGGCACCAAGTTGAGCATGGCAGCACGCTTGGAGTGATTGACATTCGCATAGTGTTGGGATATCGGGATGATCGGTATATTTGCTCACCCGACATCGGGACGTCTGTATGTTTTGCACACCCGACATCGAGACGTCCGGCCGGTATGAATTCGGGACCCATTTCAGGGAACGTTGTATTCATTTTAAATCCACTTTGTATTTTAATTACACACGAGTTTCAGAGACAGTTCATGACTGGCGTGTAATCCTTGTTCCAAGTCAAACAGTATTCTTAATGTCCTGGCGTCAGGAACTACCAATGCTCGGCCAGTTCAGCGTCCCCTGGTATGTTCTGTGAGCTCAAAATATCATACCAATACTCGAATCTGGGAAATGTGCTCAGGATTTAGAGAACTCAATCAATACCCCATGAACTCAGCACGGCCTGGAATGGCAGGAGAACTTGAATTATGTGGTGAGTTCAGCCCTTGCACAAATGCGGTCAGAACTCAGAATTTACAACAGATACCAGAGCACTGAGGAGCGTCTGAAAATGAACTAGGTCTCTGGAAGACAGAATCCAAACTGCAATCTTAGGAAATCGAAGAGAACTCGGGATACAAGACGGATATAACAGGCAGACATATGGGTACAATATAATGCTTACAAAGACAATTCACACGGAATATCTGCAGCAATCCCGCCGGCCATGTTCGGTGTGGTTATTCAAATTTATCAGGCTGTTTTTGGGCCCGATATATTGTCACAGTCTCAAACATGCTCAAATCTATACGCAGTGCTTACGTGGGCCCTCTGAACGCCTTGATCCTTCTAGTGTATGTCCGATTTCGCCTTCGTAATAGCATCAATCCTGACGCAGTCATGTTAGGTACTTGAAGAGGCGGAAGCCGGATAGGACAGCACCCGACCAATCATTCTACCTTCTCGTGCTCTTCACCGTCGTCGAGTCTGGCTTAGTATATTCCGCCGCCCTACTCGTGAACGTGGTCCTGTACTTCTCCAGAAATAACGCTTTCTACATCGTGTACGATCCAATTGGCCAGCTTACGGTACTCATCAATCCTTTTTACTGAAGTCATCGTGAACTGACAAGCTTCCCTTCCAGATTCTCGTACCTCTCGTCATCATGGTTACTGCTGAACTCGGACTCTTGACCAGAACTTCCCCGGACGCCGTCAAATTGACCCCATCCCGTCGGAATGTGGCGGTCCAGCCTGCTCAGGGCGATTCTTTGCGACAGCTTCTTCCCGGGGACTCTTTTTGAGCATCCAGATTTCTATTCTCATCCTCGGCCCGTGTGGCTACCCAGTCGCATGGACGCAGCGATCTTATGACAACATAAACCCCGCTTCTCCTCCTAATCTTCTCTTCGACAGGTGTTCATCACCATTCAAAACTCCACGGCGTCTTGAATCTACGAGCGAATCTCTCGACTTCGACAATTGCCTAAGCCCGTATTCTCGTCACCTGAACGGCAATGATGTTTGATATAAAGCACAACTCTTCGCGCTCATGATACACTTGTTTTCCTCCGGACTCAGGCCCGGGCACCATGTACCTCAGCAATCTCACCACCTTGGTGGCAGCGCTCTCATCCGCCACACAAAACTACGCACCCTACGATTCCTCTTTCGACGTCTTCGGCGTTGTCAATCAGTCTATCTCGCTCGCAGGTCACTCGTGGGAATACGGGACCGCATCCATCGCCCTCCTCGAGCTCTTCTCCCCCGAGCTCAGCGAGTACTCCCGCTCTGCCCCATTCCCCCTCCCTCGCAAAGTCGACCCCTGGAACGTCCCCGCTCTGCTAGCGGGCCTCGCATGGATCACCCTCGCTCCCCCACCCAACAGCCTCAGCGACGGCGATGGCGCCGTCGGCGATCCCGCCTCCCTCGGTCCAGTCGCGCTCCTCCTCGGCAAGACCTTTCCGACTTACTCAACGCACGCCGCCCAAGAACTACAATACCTCCTCACCGGCGCTCCCCGCTGGCCGACGGAACCAGGCAAGGGCGCAATCAGCCACCGCGTCGCCGTTCCGGAACTGTGGGCGGACTTCATGTTCATGGCGCCTCCGTTCATGGCCTACCAAGCCGCTGCGACGTCCAACGCCACGCTCCTGCGCGCTGCGTTCGAGCAGGCTCGGTTGTACAGAGCCGTGTTGCAGCCGCCGGGAGGCGGGGCGTGGATGCACATCGTCGGTCCGCAGAACCCCGACGCTGGGCTATGGTCCACCGGGAACGCATGGGCCGCGAGCGGTATGGCGCGGGTGCTCGCGTCGACGATGCACGCGCCCTTCGCGAAAGATCAGGAAGCGATTGACGCGCTGACGTGGTGGATCAAGGAGATCATAGACGCTGTCAGGCAGAGTTCGTTCGACACCAACGGGCTCGTCAGGAACTATCTTACGGGCAGCCCTCCGTGGTTCGGGGAGACATCTGGGTCGGCACTCTTCACCGCCACGACGTATCGCATGGCGGTCCTGCGTCCAGACGTCTTTGGCAGGGACTATCGACAGTGGGCGGATGGGATGCGGAACATCATCGCCAGTCATGTCGATGGCGATGGCATTGTCGGGCCTGCGGTCAATCCACTTGACTGGAGCGATCGTAATCCGGTGATGACAGGAAGTCCGGAAGGACAGTCGTTTGTGGTCATGATGTATGCGGCGTGGCGAGATTGTGTTACTGCCAACGTCTGCCACCGATGAAACTTACCTCATAATGATATACAATTGAGAATGTATATCTGTCGTATATCTGTCGTATATTAATACTAGTACTCACATTGGTGATTGACCTATCTGAGCATGGGTTGGTTTCTCATCATTGGTTCGCCATGAAGATGAAGCGCCGTCTATCTGCTCCCTCGAACCAAGACGGCGATTCAGTACCGCTCATTTTTTGCCTATGTTGCCGGTCTCCACTCGAATTATATCATGTACAGGTTATTGTTTGATCTGTCCAGTGTCTATCACAAAATGTATGCTAAGCTAATATTACAATCTAATGCTATAAGACATGATTACTTTTCCAAGAGACTATGCATGAAACGTCCAAGTAAGATAATGCGCTGTTCAAACTGTCGTCGATCCCCTAGCGGTAGAACCCTCCTGATGGTCCCCGCCAACAGCGTTCCCATAGTTCTTCTCAATACACTCCTGGACCAAATTCCAGCACCTATCCTGGAAGCTCTCTTCCAGCGCCCGCTTGTCCGCCTCCTGCACCATCCCATTCGGCACAATATACTCGCCGCTGAGCCCCTTCTCCTTGACCTCCTCGCTCGTGGCCGCAAACAAAGCCGACAACGCGCCCTCCGGCGAGTCCTTCATCACCGCAGCGCGTGCCAGCGAGTTCGCAGCACCCATAGCGCCCACGGCCGCCTGGCCCAAGATGCCCGTGCCCACAGACTCCTCAATCTTCTCCGCGTACGACTCGAGCACGCCGTCCTGCTGCGCCGTCTTCACCACGCCCGGATGTATGCAGTTGACAAACACCTTGTCGCCCAGACCCTCCACGCGCATCATGCACGCCAGCTTCTTCGTGTACAGCACGTTCCCCATCTTGCTGCGGTTGTACTGCAGCGTCGGGCCCAGATCCGTGTTCAGCTCGGCAACGTCGGCAAAGTTGACCGTGGAGGGCGCGGAGAAGTGCAGGTTGCTCGCCATGATGACGATGCGGACATCGCCCGTGCGCTGCGCCGTCTTCTTCAGCAGCGGCAGGAGGCCCTGCGTCAGGATCGCGTGGCCGACGTTGTTGACCGCGAAGTGACGGTCGAGGGAGTGGGTGCTGTCGGCGGTCGACGATGGCACGTCGGTGCGGTACATGCCGATGGCGGCGTTGCAGTCGAGGATGTCGAGGCGGTCGGTGCTCTTGGTGATAGTGTCGACGGCGCCGCGCACTGCTTTGTAGTCGCCGAGGTCGAGCTCGTGGAACTCGACGCGGTCCGAGACGTCCTTGCCCGCGGTGGTGGCGAACGATTTGAGCGCATCGGCGTGGCGCGCGGCGTCGTTGGAGAGGATGAAGACCTTGGCGAGGTCGTGTGCGAGGAGCTGTGCCGTGAAGGCTGCGCCTATGCCCTCGTTACCGCCAGTGACCACGGCGACTTTGCCGGCGAGCGAAGGGATCTTGGACGCTGTCCAGGGGTTGAGAACATTTGAAAGCATGGATGTCATGATGATGGATGTGGGAGATTTGTTGAGAGACGCACGACGGCAAAAGTAAGACTTTATAGGCGCGAGGCGCGAGGTGGATGACGATCCGGATGGCGCGTCATGGTGATGCACGCCGCACGATGGTTCGCGACTAGCCCGAGTAGCTCCAGCTGACGCGACTCCTGAAGAGAAGCTTGGGCAGATCGATTATATGGTGTCACATCCACAAGTAAGCAGAGTGCCAGGCGGACATCATGGCATACCAGACGCGACTCCGCCTCGCCACCTGCAAGCTATCATAATCAAAAAGGCGCAAGCTATGCAATTAGCAACAACAGGAATACTGTCAGTGATATACAACAACTGGGAACAATCATGACTGCTGTAGAGCGGACACCTTCACTCACAAGAGGGTGGACAGTGGCGCGCTTGTGAACAATACGAGGTGCCGTTGGTGAATGTTCAGTCTGGCCACTCGGACGCACACTGTAAGGAGCTCCTCAAGCCACGCAGTGCACTGTGCGACGATAACCTGGGCCGTTGCTCGTTGCCTAGTGGTGGTGCTTGCTGCAGGCACACAAGTTTCGACGATGAATAAAGATAGATTCCGGGAGGATACAACAGTAGAACAGACTCGCTACACCTTGTAGCGCCGCCCAGTCTTGGTGAAGAATGTCTGTAGCACGTATACCTGAAATCTGGGGAAGACGTCAGCCTGTTTATAGTACGAGCACGAGCACATAAAGACTGACATGGCCATCCCAATGACACCAAGCGTCTCTATCACGGCATACCAGAACAGTTTGCTAGACAAAGTTGGGGTGAATAACAGAACTGATAGAGGCACGACAAGTCCACGCACTTTTGTGTGCTCTGCACAACGTCGAAACCTCGCCTCTCCTTCGTATGGAAGCTGCCAAAGCCCGTGAGTACTCCCCATACAACGCTCCGCAACCCAGCGCACTCACTGCTTCTGCGTCCGCTTCACATTCATCAGCATCCCATTCAGCCTAAACACGCTCTCCTCCAGCGCACTCGTCTGCTCGCTGATCTGCCCCGGCTTCGCCGGCGCCTCCCGCCGCGGCTCGCTCTCCACCATGATGTCAAAGTCAATCAGCTTCCCCGAGATCGTGCTCATGTCGTTCTCGAAGCAGAACGCATACTCGCCCGCCTCGTTCGCCGTGAGGACAAAGTCGCCCTGGCGCTCGCGCGTGCCGTCGATGAGCACCTTGGAGGAGGGCGACGTGACGGAGTAGTCGATGTCAAAGGACCCGCCGGATTGGACCGCGAAGTAGAACTGGGCCGGACGGGTGTAAGGGTAATTAATGGACGGGGAAGGAGGCGTGACACGTACGCCGATTTTCTCGCCGGCCTTGTCGACGTCCGCGTAGAAGCACAGGCGCTCGTTGGCGGCTATGGGTGTCGTTAATGCAGAGCCGGAAGCGAGCGAGATGAGTCCGGAAAGGAACAGGCAGCCTGTGGTGAGGCGCATCGTGAAGGTCGTGTATGAAGAAGTAGTAGTTGCCTTTTTGGGAAGAGGCTCAGACACCTGGCAACACATACATTGTCCCAACAGCCCTCTACAAGTACAGTACACAGTAAATCCAGAGTCAAGATATCTACGCCCGTACATATGTCGCGTCAATCTGCTGTACCCACGGCAATGACAAGATGATTTTACGCCTATAACTGACGTGCTCTTCCTTCTGGCACGGATTGCCCTCCAGGTATACTGTCTTCAGCTTCTTCAAGACCTCCATCGCCACCAGCACTTCGCCTAAAGACGCGAGCTTGTTATTGCTCACCCAAAACTCCTCCAGCGAGTCTCCCAGATGCGCCACCCCTTCAACCTTTGCAATAAAGTTGTTTCCCACATCCAACGTGTTCAGCCTCGTGCACTGCTCCAGCCCCTCCAGCCGCTCGACGCCATTATGGCTGAGATACAGCTCCTCGACGCTCGGCGGGATGCCCTCGATCTTCGTGATGCGGTTCGACTGCAGCGACAGGATGCGCAGGCGCGGCAGCTCGAGCGCGCCGAGCGGCGCCAGCGACGCGATCTTGTTCTTCCCCAGCCACAGCTCCTCCAGCGCCGGCAGACTCGGCAGCCCCGCCAGGTCGCGGATCCTGTTCCCCCCGAGCTCCAGGCTCCGCAGCCGCGCACACCGCCCCAAACCTTCGTCCACCCGCGCGATCTTGTTCTGCACAAAGTACACCACCTCCAGCTGCGCGAGCGCGCCGAGCGCCGCGGGCAGCTTCTTGATCAGGTTGAACGACAGGTCGAGCGTCCTGAGGCCCGCCAGCTGCGGCGCGCCGAGCGCGCCGTCGATGCCATCGTTCTTCAGCTTGTTGTCGTAGCAGTCCAGCTCCTCCAGCACGCCGTCGGCGGGGAACAGCGTCGCGGGGATGGTCGTGAGCTGGTTCTGGCGCACGCACAGCCGGGTGAGGCCGTGGAAGCGCGCTAGGGAGGGCGGGAGCGCGTTCAGGCGGCAGTGCACGAGATCAATGTCGGTCGTCGAGTCATCCAGGACGGCGAGCGGGTCGACGTCCTCGGCGGCTTCGTCGCCGGAGTCTTCGGGCTCGGGAGACGTTGGCGGAGAAGGGGATGCGGTGGGCAGCGCGACGCGTGCACTCTTGGCTTCAGGCATGGCCGTTGGATGGAAAGAGATTGCTTTGGACAATCGATGAGGTCATGGGCGATGACTCATGATTTGCCTCGACTCGCGCCTGACTCTGCCTTCCACTCACTTGACGCGTTGCAGAATCCATCATGACCGGGACTGCTCCGTAACATTGTCTGTCTTGCGGGGTACCATATCGCTTTCTACCTCCGTCACCACAATCCTCTGGCCAGGTCGAACGCTTCTGCATCCGACGCGGATGCACCAACATTCCGACCCAGATCCTCCCAGACACGCTCGAGTAACGGCGCCGCGTGAAGTTCGAAATAGACAGAATCAATGCCGCCTTCTCACTTTTACATGAAATGCTGAAGACCCCTACATAATGTGTGTCCTCATATAACAGCTAGACCTTCCCTGGATGCTTACGCCATATTCGCCTCTCACTACCCCTCGAGTTCACTATCGGCTCAGTTGATCTAGCCCTGATCATCAGTAAGGAAATATAGGCAAGTACAACACACAGACCATAGCAGTATCCACACAATCCGCCATCTCCGTAAGTAGCATGCAGCACAGTCACTCCAAGCTCATTTTAGCAAACATGCCGCTGAAGGACTTGTCTGCCCTGCGCGCCATCGCTGCATTCTTTCCCTTGTACATTCTCTGCGCCTTCGACGTGTTGATCACAGGCACGCTTTGCCATACGCTGGCAGGGATCAAACCACAACGCCCATCATCGACAGCAGCGGCACAAAGGTTGGTGTAGCCGGAGTGACCAAAGATATGCATGAGCGCCGTCGATCGGTTGGTCATCCACTGAACGGTCGGCAGAGCGCTCTGCCGCTCGTACGAATCAAAGAGGACCAGAAATCCGGGTATGAGACATTGCAGGAGGTAGAAGTAGGTGTTGAGCGGCGGGACGAGGTTCTCCAGGACGCCCTCCCCTCGCACTACGAGCCCAGCGGCCTCAAGACGCGGGTGCCATAGACTGATTACTGGCAGATCGGTGATACGTGTCGGGATGTAGAGAACGGATGGGCTGTTGCCTTGGTGGCCTTTCAAAACATATTGTACACCGTCCTAACCACGTTCAGAGGGACACTTGGAATGAGACCCCAGGCTTACTTGTCTATGATCGCTGGTCGTCACATCAACCCATCCATAAGCTCTGACCAAGCGCTGGACGACGTCCGTGCGAATGAACGTGTCGGCGCGCTTCCACTGATCGTCGCTAGTCAACGGCTGCACGCGCATTCGAGCAGCCCAGAAGGACAGATGCCGCGCAGTCAAGTTGAACTCGAGAGACATTGCCGGTATGGAGGTGCTGGATCAAGCCATGGCGTGGGTGCGCGGAGGGGTGGACGCTCTAAGCCCGTCCATTCATTGACTTCGCACGGCTCTCTATTGAGAAAGGTCCAGGGAAGAGGGAATCACTGGCTCTTCTTCTTCTTCGAGGTCGTTTTCCATTTCGTGCTCAGAATCTGGTCCCCTGCGGTGGACGAGCTGGTAACCTGGGCAGCGAAGGTCAAGCCTCTTATAGAGGATTCGTCGGATAAGGATGGTCGGCAATATGCGGCAAGACTCGAGCTCTGAGTAGAGGCCAGGAGGAAATCGAAGATTGGTAGAGAGTCTTCCGTTGGACCTTTACAGCAGCAGGACTCTGGGCTGATGTTTGACCGTGATTGTCCGGACGTATGTCTTCCAACGATGTTTTCAAGGACTGAGTTGGAGTGAGAGAACGTGATCGCCAGGGTTGGAAGACGGATCAGCGGTTCAATGTTACCCAATCTCAGCCCAATTTGAATCTCAACTCTCACCTTTACCATCATCACTGACAGCTTCAAGTCTTTCCTCATTCAGCTGCCCGCGACTACCGTGGCATTTGTCCAGTACGTGTATGCTTGGAGCTCGTTGTCCAATAAGTTCACTCGGATGCTGTACGGTAGAACTCAACAGCCAGTCACTTATTGCGTTGCAGAATCCATCATGACTGAGATTGCTCCGTTCCATTGCCTGTCCTGCGGAGTGCCCTATCACTTCCCACCTCCGTCGCCACATATTTCTTCGGAGCTTTATGACTCCCTGGCGAGGTCGAACGCTCCTGCGTCCGACTCAGATGCACCCACAATTCGAAACCAGATCCTCCCAGACACGCTCGAGGAACTGCGCCGCGTGGAGTCGGAGCTAGACAGGATTGATGCCGCCTTCTCACTTCTACACGAAGAGCGCAAAAGGCTTCGCAGAGAGAAGATGAGGCTGGAGATGGGCGGGCAGTCTCGTGGACTCCTGTCCACCATGAGGCGGCTCCCAGTCGAGACGCTGATAGAAATCTTCCAGTGGTTCTGTGACAGCGGTGATGCACATGTCTTTGACACGTCAAAAGGACCTTGGGCGATCAGCCAAGTCTGCCAGCTTTGGCGTGATATCGCTCTGTCCGCCCCCTCGCTATGGTCGAACCTGAATTTCTGTGGCGAAGTCACGATACGACCTCGCGAAGATCGAACCTTGCTCAGCACATTCATTGCGCGCTCTTCCGAATATCCTTTATCCATATGCTTCAAACCCTCTTACACGTATGAGGACATCGGCAGGCACATGGACATGAACGAATACACTGCGTGGCTAAGTCTGTTGTTGAAATCTAACTCGTCTTGGCGTTGGAAAGACGTATATTTGAGGTTCCCGGAAAATACACACTTCCATGAACTCGCAGGACTGAAGGGGAAACTACCCTTGTTGTCTTCCCTCACTTTGAACACCTCCTATGTTGCGGGATATGGATTCGAATTTGATGCCTTCCTCATTGCACCGCGGCTGCGGCATGTGCGCCTCATCGAAACCGACATTCACATCATTCATCTGCCCTTGTCTCAGTTAACTGATGTTCAATGGTCGGCGTACGACGTCGGCGCAGGGGCCATGCCCGACGTGTATAATCTACTCGCCAACGCCTCTCGACTTGAAAGATTCACGCTCAAGTTCAGAAATCTGAACTTCGATCATCCTTCCGACCCACCTCCATTACCGATTTCCACGCCTGCGCGATACCTGTTCCTACAAGTCGCACACGCCCCATTTCAGTTTCACTTCACTGCTCCGTTACTCGAAGAACTGCACCTGCAGGATCTTGAGGACTTGGGTTTACAGCAGATCCTGACGTTCCTGGAACGATCCAACTGCCCGCTCAGAATTCTGCATCTAGGAATCCGACCTCACGCTATCCTTTCTGTGCCTGACATCTTTGCGCTCCTCGGCGCCGCACGGGGCTTGCAGGAAGTTTCCATTGAAGTGAACTATGGTGAAGCTGCTTATGTGATTGTGGATTACAGCAATATTGAAGCTGGCAGGCAACTGTTTGACCAGCTCGTGTCTGACGTGGCGCTAGAGGGCGTTGTGAACCTACTACCCAGTCTTAGATCTTTGCAGGTTGACTTCGGACGGGAGGAGTGGCGCCGCCAAATCACATGGGATTAACTATCTGTATGCAGTGTCTGCTATGTCGGTTGTGTAATGAGGAGTGTCACCATGATCACTATGGTACAAGAAGTTACACCGATAATGTACTATAGTAGCAGGCATATACTTGTATATGAAATTCTGCAAGACTCGTCAGCACATATTGGCGTTGAGGTTGGCTATGTAAGAGATACTGTGTTCGCATATCTGGACAAGGAGAAGCTTCTAACATCCCTTCTGGCTACTGTTTGTGCGCTTCAATCCGTTCTGAAGGCGGAATCTTTTGGGATGAGCACTAGTATTGTCTCAGAGGACGAGGTCAGTAGTATTGTGGAGAGCATCTTAGAAGGTCTCAACACCAGTATTCGCCACAAACTTGGTCATGATTTCTCCTGGTTAATATGCAATCTAGGCCACAAGGCATTAGCTGTGGCATTTTCAGCAGAGTACCTAAGAAAATTTCCTAGGAAACATCATAGCATATGCTCTATGCTCTAGCTCGACTTTCGACACTCTTGAAGAGACTTGCGACTGTCAATTAGGCACTGAGAAATAGTCATCAATCCGTCTTCACAGTCACAATGCAAAATAAAGTTGTTATTGTTACGATACACACATTCACAAGGCTGCTATGATTGCGGAATTGTGAGACATCCGGGACTCAAGCGTACATCTACATGAGCTACTATTGTTCTTTCAGCAGCTCAAGGTTCTGCACAACGACAAATTGAGGACCCCGTATCGAGCGGACGGGCCTCGAGCCCAATATTAGACGAGTCCCAGTTTGAGTTTGCTCTTTGGTTTGAAGAAGGCTCGTCCACCTGTGAAGAGTTTAAAGTCAGCTTTACCGGTCGGTGCAATCAATGAAGATCATACACTCATCATCATAAAGCACAAAATTTGAGGTCATACATATCATCAGTTCTTTATAGTCGATCATTGTGAAATAGAATGAATTGGAAAGAACGGAAGCAGGGAAGCCTCCTTCAGCTCAACTCAAGGGACCTCCATATTCAACCTATAGCTAATGTCCGTACACAAGGAAACTTGTCAGCTACGGTGCATACATGATTTAGACCGGTCCCAGGCGAGGCGCGTAGGGATCATAGAAGGGAACCTTCCCCAGCTCCTGCATCTCACCATGCAGATCATGCTGGTTATCGTCAAGCACCAGAGGCACAGAATCTTCCGCTTCAATAGTATGGTATGCAGCTGTCTTTGCCTGCTTGCGTTGCTTGGTGCAGCAAACGACTGTGAAGGCAATAAAAGCCAGAACAATGGCACCGCAAACAGACGCGATAATAATGGCGACGGTACGACTCAGGCCATGCCATGACCAGGAGTGAGAGTTGTTGGAGTCCTTGTTGCTGTCGCTGTCAGCCAGTGCATCAGACAAGTCTGAGATAGCGTGACTCTCGTTGGTGACGTTTGCGGTCCCACGCATGGCGACGAACTCAGAGTGTGCTGCTCAGGCCGTGTCAACAATGCTCCATGGCCATGAAACAACCGTGGACAAACCTTTTTCGGCATTGGTAGTGGCGAGAAACTTGACATAGGGCTGACCCTTCTTCACGGTAGTGTTTCCCAATGCTTCAAAGTCACCGTAGTCGATGTACATGTACACGTTACGCACTGCATGATTTTGTCAGTATAAGTCTGAAAAGCGATAGCATATACGTACGGAAAGACATCCCGAGAACAATATCCACAGTACCTTCGTTGGCAGATGCCGCAATAGTCGGCTGGAACTACTCTCATTGTTACTGACATGTTCTCTGAGCAATATGAGAGTTACCAAGCCTATGCATCCTGAATTCCCGTCATCATCATCAGGGGAATCGGTAGCCCCAAGAAAGACAGGGTCTCTGAATGATGGATTAGGTTCGCTAAATCGACAAGAACACAACATTATACATACATGAGTGCATCCAGTGGGTGAATGAGGATTTCCTGGCCACCGAAAACAAAGGATATGTTGACTTCAGTCGTGCAAGGAAGAGTCCAGACTTCTCCATCAACAAAATCAAGCGTTAACAGCTGTGCGCCTTCATAACTGCCGTAAAACGCCTGACTAACATTACTGATACCAGCCTCTATCAGCTGAAGAAGTTAATATCGACGACGAAACATACGCGGGGACCTGGCTCAAGGAAAATCCTGTATCCAGCATAAAAGTCGGTCTGTTCTTATCCTCTGTCTGCTCAACGACCGTAGTCATTGAGACGACCTGCCCATCAGCGCGGATGCTGTCAGATTCGCCGAGGAAGACATAGTGCGGTTGAGATGGATCAAGTCCAATCTTGGTTTGCTCCCAAACGTCCTCGTAGCCCTCGAGGAGCTCGCCGATGGTCAATTCACCGGGGAAGCTGTCAGCGGGATCTGGGAATGATGAGTGATGACGAAGACATGGGGCCTGAAGAACATTTGCCTGAAGTACGTCTGAGAAGGATAGTCATAAAGCTAGGGGCCGAAAGGTTTTGCAAGAAAATGTTATCCAGTGGCCCATAGCCGACGGAGCTCGACAGCTCCACCTGTATCTCAGAGCCCGCGTTGGGGCCAAGGCCCATGAGGCCTGTTCCATCATTAGTAAAATTGTTATCTTCGGGGGAAATTTCGACTGAGATCGAACGCTGATGAGTAGGCGAGAAGATGTTTGAAAAAGGTGAATCAACGGACTGTAAGCCTGATGCTCGACCGTGAGACCAGCCCAAGTGAACTCAGCGGTCTTGACAGGTCCTATAGAAGATGTTTGTACTTGACTGTGTACGAAGCGCAGGCACTATCCAGCTGATACGGCTTACCACTGACAGATCCTATGACGTAAGTTATATTCGTGTTCTTCCCAGTGTCAACGCTACCAGGAATTGCAGCGCCACTGGGGAGAGGGATCCACAGGTCGGAACTAGAGAGCGTGTGTGATTAACAGAGGTCTGAGTATACAAACTGAACAGACAAACCTTCCTGTGTCAATGCTAACTGTGAAAAGCTCTCCTCCCAAAGTGATGTTGGTGAAGTAGGACATGTCTGATTTGTCTCCCAGTGCCGACGTTCCCTCTATACTGGTGCTGGCTCGCGCTTGCAGTGCCCCACCATAAGGGAGTCTTCGACGACCATCCAAGGAGAGGCGCAGGGCACACGAACACGTAATAAGGTGTACGAGGGGAGGAAGCAAAGCGAATCGCATTGTCCTCGCAGAAACGGAAGAAAGGAACGCAGGTAAGCCTCGGAAGAGCACGTCGTTTTAAATGACGGATGCGAGCTTCCGTGTTACAGAGAGCAATGCCACTGGCATTCACTACATACCCACATAGAGGGCATCAGTTTCGGTGTTGCACTTGTTCCGATCACGACGACGAGGAGTTGGATCGTTGAAGGGACCTTTCGTGTCCGTGCTCAACCTAGGATACGATCGGAGGTCGAGCTGCACCGAGTCTCAAGATCAGGAGAGCCTGATATCAGAACACCTGAGTCGCAGACGACAGTGGCACAGAATATCAACAAATACTATTCTGTCAAAAGATCCTGGACAGAGTGCTGCTTTGCTTCCTAACTGAGCTGTTTCAAAGTACGGATCAATCTCCAGCTGCAAAACATACCTGTACTCTACGTGATCGCCGTCCTGGGTGCTATGCCCTAGTCAAAAAGGAATGGGCGCTTTGTGGAAAACTTCGTAGCTGTGGCTGTAGCACCGCGTCTAAGTGTACACCTTCGGGATGTTTGCACACAGAGAAATCACAGTTCGGAGAATCACATCATCAAACAGAGCCACTGGAGAATGGTAAAGCAGAAGACTTGCAAGAAGACAGATATGTCCGAGGGGAGTTTGAAGCCATGTGTGGCGCTAAGTCGAGTTTGTGGCGGTCCTAAAGGAGGATTTTCGTGGATCCGATAGCCGACCGCGGTTGATGCAGGCTCCGAGCCCAAGGTTACTTGCTCTGACTGCCCTCATTCCGCGTCCAGTTCTTGCTTACGCACCCGTACGCAGACATTCCTGACTCTTATAATTAGTAACCACGAGGTTCAAATGAGGCTTCAGGCTGAATACACGACGATGAGTATTGCGCATATTGAGACATCCAGCACTGAAACGTACGTATACATGAACTACTATTGTCCTTTCAGCAGCTCACGGTTCCGCACAACGACAAATCGAGGACCCCGTATCCAGCGGACGGGCCTCGAGCTCAAGATTGCATTGACGGGTCCCAGTTTGAGTTCGCTCTTCGGTTTCAGGAAGGCTCGTCCACCTGTGAAGAATGTTACAGTCAGCCTTACCAGTCGGTCCAATCAATGAGGATCCTACACTCATCATCATAAAGCACAAACTTCGAGGTCATACGCATCATCAGTTCTTTATCGTCGATCATGGTGAATTCATTCTACAATGATGAAGTCAAGACATGACCATACTACCGACAAAGTGGAAGCGTACCTCTTTGAGAACCGACAGGATGTCAACATCGTTCACCAGCATTGCTGTAATTCTACGACACTACACCGCGTGAACGCTTTGGCTTGTCAAACACAGCTTGCAAACTCACCGACCGATGACTCATATCATTGATACATGCAGCCGGATGATACGGCTGTGACTTGTCAGACATACGTTCAGCGCGGACTCAAAAGTATCACTTACCGGTCTATCATGAAAAAAAATCGGAAAAGAGGGAATGTCAGGACATAGAGCTTTGGGTAGTGAGTGCCAGCGCCTTTGCCATTTAGTTCAGGGCATTCGCATGTCGTTGTAAATGCGAGGTGCAAGGGAGATGTGGAAACCGCGCATGGCGACACAGGCGGGTTCGTTGGGGAGAGGGGGATGGGGCGGTTTCACTAGACTTGTCTGGTAGCCAGTCGTCGCAACGTGCTCAAGTTCGATACCTTCAAGGAAGCGAAAGTCGTAGCTTTTCGGAACAGCGTCCTCTGCTTGAGGGATATGAAAATCCATGGCAAAACGGGAATTATCTGACTTGGCTGTAAAGACGCGCGAAGACCAGTAGGAAGTCTTCTCACATCCAGTGACCACGCAAAGACCGTTGTTCTGGAGTGAAAGTCCCAGCTCCTTGACGAAATGTCTGTACCAATGTTGGCAATGTATCAGAGCAAAGCGACGAAGTTTCTCGAAGCCGACAGGCGTGCAGTTGTAAGAGGACCCGCCAAACGGCATGGCACACAAGGATCCCTCAGAAGCAGTCGACGAAAATCGTATCTTATTGAAGTCGTTGTCGGTCCTATTCAATTATTTCTGCTGAGAGGAATAATTCGCGACAGAGAGCTTCACATACTGTGTGATGTGTGTCTCCTTCAAGGAGCTCCCATCACTCGTGGCGGCCCAGATAGTCAGAGAGGGGAAGTGGGCAGGATCATGAACGACGTCGAGTTCCGGATCCAACTCGAGGTGCTGGAAATCCTTGGGTATATTCCTATTGCGAGGGTCGCTTTCAGCTCTAGTGACGTTCATGCCGAGGTATAGTATCTCGCCGATCGGGTCAAGAAGGACGACATCTCCAATGCAGAGTCCTTCGACGACGAAGGTGCTCTTGGTTTTTCCCATCTCGGAGGCATCAGCGCTGAACGGTGTAAAACCCTTGGCGGTGGGATAGAATATGCGGGAAAAATGCGTCTGAGGGGTGTTCAGAGCCATTTGTAGCGTTGTCTTCAATTGTGGCGGGTCTGAACAGGATGTGTTGTGATCGCTGCCCCGAAACCTGGCATTGATTGATGCAGCCTGGTCCAGAGTACACCGCCGGCACCTAGACATAGCCGGGCTTTACAACGACCAGAGCCAATTGAATAGACGGGCACGGGCACGCACCAGAAATGTCATGGCCTTCCACCACTGCGCAAAGCACTGACAGTATCGATCCGGAATTTGAGATCTCCATGTCGCTCTCCATGCCCGTAAATTTGGAGAGTTGGGGTGGTACTGCTAGATCGTCGTCTCTTCGTTACGCTGAACGTCCCGGGATTTAATGTGTACTTCATGGACCTCGCTTTTGATGTCTTTGCGAACGAATGCGAAAATTGACGGGCACAGAAACAAATTATTTGTTTCACTCAGTGCCTCACCACACCCACCGCAACACGAACCGAAAACCAGATAAAATATGCATTGACAGAAAAAAACCATCAGAAACGTCGCAAGCATATACACAAATTCATTCCTATAGAAAGACCTCGAGTTAAGCTTGAGGAGATTTATTGTGATTTTGACTCCATACAGATGTCCATTGGGTACCTCTACGCGCCATTGACCTGGCTTAATGCCTTGTCCGCAGCCGCGAGGTCGTTTTCGCTTAGGCTCATAAACGTGCTGCCCCCAGGAGTGCTGGCGCCGCTCCTTACGCTTCCGCTGCGTGAGCGCACCTTCATGACAAGGGGGCTGAAGAGGTAATCAGTCTTCCGACTCCCAACACGACGCGTAAAGCAAACTCACAAAGGATACTGATCGTCCTCGTCAATGCCCATGCCGTTATAGTCGCTGGTTTCGAGTCGCTCCATGCCCTCCGTCAAAGTGCCCATGTCGCCAGGCGTCGCAGCGCCCTTCCACCTCGGGCTTGCGGGGACACTCATAGGCGGCAACTTCTCCGGTCCACCAAAGTCGAAGTAGTCGCTGCCTTCCTCCTCGCCATAGAACTCCTCCGGGTACGCGCGCCTCAGAGCCAACTGCCGACTCTTGCTGTACTCAATCCCAAGGTTCTTCCAATCCAACAGCGGGCTCAGGCGCTCGACGCGATTCCGCTGGTTGATCCTCTGTCTGCGCGACTTGTTGCAGAAAGTGAACATATGTTCGGTGAGCTGATTCACGGAGTCCTCGACGCTCTGCATACGGCGGTCGACGATGTAGCAACCTTCATCCTCGGGATGTTCGATGAGGTCTTGCATGAAGCATCCGAAGCCGGATAGATTCGTCGTGATGCTCGGAATACCCATCACAGTACACTCCGCCGGCGTATACCCCCAGGGCTCGTAGTAGCTAGGGAAGACGCCGAGATGACATCCTCGCACAAACTCCTCATAATCTAGACCAAGGATCGGGTTGTTTGAGTTCAAGAAGTCGGGATGGAAGACGACTTTGACGCGGTCGTGACTGTGGTTGAACAGGTGCACCCTACGGATCTGATTGAGGATGGGATCGTTGGCGTCATCAACCATGTTGTGGGTGGTGATAGGGGGAAGAGAGTTGCGCTTGAGCGCGAATATGCGCCTCTTCAAGAGAATCTGATCTTCGGGAGATAGAAGGTCGGGAAGAGGTGGCGCAGCTCCCTCGCCGTGGAAACGCGCTGCATGGTCAAACAGACGAGCGCCTATTCTGTTCTGCATTTCGGTCACGGTATCGCGTAGCTGTTTCGTCACGGCCTGGCCTTTTAGAGCCTCTATTGTGTACGAGTTGGTAGGCGCGGGCATGATGATGAAGGCCACGACGGTGACAGTGGATCCGGCCTTTTGTAGACGATAGTTGAGACGCGCTAGAGACTCGATGAACATGTCGACGCCCTTGTTGCGATACTCGTAGCGTCCTGCTGTGAACATCTACGCGGAGGATGAATGGAGGACATGACAGGGCGCGGAAGGACTCACGTATAGCGTGTTTTCCAGATCAAAATCGAAATGGCCATAGAAATGTCCACGAACGAACTCGTTGATTTTGGCTTTTGATGTGGAGTGAAGGTTCTGGAACTCGTGCATGGCCTGGAACTTGACGACATTGAGACCGTTGGGAACAACTCCGTCAGGTTTGCGTTTGAGCAAGTGCTCCGCTTCGTAGGCGGTGATGTGGGATACGGTGGTGAAAACGTCGGCGCAGTGCGCAGCGGACCGTTCGATGCAGTATCGATGGTAGATGCCACGTTTGCCTGCTTCATGGTCTACATCGAAGTACTGCAGGTTGTTGTAGAAGTCGACAGAGCCAGCGCACAGGTACCGCCCTAGGAGTGTCGCGTGGGTGGTGAAGACGGTGGTGACATCTATATGACGTTTTCGACAGAGAGGGATGGCAAGACCGGCCTGCCACTCGTGGAAGTGGGCGACGACGGCTTTAGAGAGCTCGCGCGAAACGTACTCGCCCAGGAACCACGCGACGAGGTAGCCAAAAACGATGGTCTCGTTGGTTTCGTGGTCATGAGGCGGACTCGGGATGCCAGCGAGGTTCCAGAGATCGCCCTTCCACTCGTCAAGACGGCTGTACTGGCTGCCAGTGTCAAATAAGAGAACGTTCGGCGCCCCCTCAATCAACCACCTCCCGTAGAGAGCCTTGACGCCCTGAGCGCGCATGCTCTCGAGCGTGGCGACCATGTGCGGATCAGTGGGCTCCTGCTGCTCAACCTCCATGGGCGCCGTCTTGTAAGACAGCGGGCCAATGAGGCAGTAGCGGTCGCCGTATTCACTGACGGTGACCGGGACCTTCGTCTTGATGACCGTGTAGATGCCGCCGACTTTGTTCGCTGCCTCCCAGGAGATCTCGAACAGGACGGGCTTGTCCACCGCTCTTTTCGCCGCCGTGTCCATCGTCGTCGTTGTCGTCGGGATGGTGATGGCGGTAGTGGTAGAAAAAGATGGAGAATGGCGGGGATGAACGTGGGGTTGAAAAGGCGTCACTGCACCGTCCCAGAGGGCTGTTCCTGTGATGTCATCGATCATGGTACCATGCCACCAATCAGCTGCGAGCAGCAGCGTCGACTCTGCCCAGGCCGCCCACTGCGACCCAGCTGCATCTACGCGACAATTATATCCCGGCTGCTCCTCCGCTGATGCGCCGCACTGATATCTGTGAAACGTGCTCTGGTGTTGCTGCGACAACCATGTTCTGCTATCCTCTCTGAATTTCTCGCCTTGATTGCCAATGACTTGAACTGGAATTCCACCTGACCAACGCGACTCCTTCATGACGTTCTCCTCGTCCAATGGTACGCGTGAGAAGTGGACCGAGGCTCAGAACGTGTCACTGTCCGAAAACCTCCGCATAGCTTGATCTTGGACTATCATACCATCGATGACTGTCAAGCTTCAAAAACTTGACCGCGACGCTGTGTTCTTCCGGGCTTCACGTTCAAAAGTATCCGACGGTCGCCAATGACCTGTTCACCTGGACAGCATGACTTTGTGACGTCCTCCTCGTCGGTTGAAAGCGTGAGAATCCATCCATAACGCTATAAGTAAGGCGTGAGATTGTATCGTGGGTCCTTACAGCTTGGTCTTCGCCCATCATCATCGCTATCGATGGCCGTTGAAATCAATCTGACTGCTAGTCATCTAGCTTTCTGGGCTTCACGCACCCAGCTAGATCACTTGGCCACCGATGATCAATGGAATCGAACTCAAACATACATCGAACGACACATCGTACCACCTTTGCTCTTGAATTACGGTTGGATATCCATCACGACTGAAGATCACAGAAAGGTTGGTCCCTGGTAGTAGTACTTGTCTCATTCGGACTCACCATTCGATCTTGCTGTGCAGGACAGTGTAGCCCATGTGTTGAGAAGCACTCAAGGCGGAAAGACGTCTGTACTATACATTCCGGGACGTATAAGCGACCTTCGAACCAGCAGTCTTTGGGGTCCACGGCTCGAGGCAGCCGAAATACTGAACGCAACCACTACTGGACTGGGACGGGCTCTTCTACCCATCGTTGATTATTTCAACCTCCTTCAATGTCTCATTCCTGGCTTATTTGTGAAGATCGACTACTCTACCTCGACGCACATAGGCCTTCCGACGGCTCATTGGATCATTGATCACTCTACGATTTTGACAAACATACTCGGCCAGCCCGGGTATGACAACCTTCGTCAGGCTGCCCTCGATAGACAGCGTTGGGGTTGTTCGTTTGCAGAATACCACTCGGCTTTGGCACTCGGTACGTGTGTACTTCGCTCTCTGAGGGCGAATCCGACACGATTTCGAACAGCAGGTCGGCCAACCCAACCCCCACCACTGTGGGTCGCACCCGACATCGCAGCGACCGCACTTCCTGGTTTTGTCCCGCAGTCCGCGACACATACTACCTCGCACACCACGACGACGGGAACTCCTAGGCCATCTTCTACAAAAAAGCCAAAAAAGAAGAAGTCGAAAGGAAAGGCCCAAGCTCGCTCCTCGTCCAACTATTCTTCCCGCAGGTCAAACGATTACGATATCGGCGGGAGGTCAGATTACGACGACATGGATATGACCTGTTGCGATAAAGATTGCGGATGGTGTGGCCGCTGCTGGACACGATTTGACTACTGGTACGTATATGTCCCATGAAGAAATATCACTGAGCTTTGTCCTCAGATCCCATGGCCCTTGACCTCGAATTGAGGCAAATGTTTCTTTGTCTGGACTTAGTATGAAACATGTGTTCACAGTTCTGTATATCACTGGTCCCCGAATCCCATATATCGATCGTACAAGGAAAGACTCAGAGTTCGAACTTACTATACACTATACCGTATATGCATGCGCGTTGTGTATTCACTCACTCTGTGTTACCCGAATCGCCATCGTCTGACATCCTGTGTACTCTATTGCAGATCAACTTGAAGTTCCGTCTTGAGTACTTGAGTTGTCAAAGCTATCGTCGGTCGAACTCTCGTCGGCCCGGAATTACGTAGCCCAGCCACATGTGGCGCCCTGACCCGCGCAGAGCTCTGTCTCCTACCATCTTCATGGGTCTCGATTTCCCTCCCTCTGCTCAATGTTCGCGATCCCAAACTGCACGACGCGTCCCAGCAGTGGATTTGCCATTATCATCTCAACCGTTGTGCGCTGGAGCCACTCTGAGTAATGCGTGAACATCACCCATGACGCACACTTTCGATCGCTCTCGGTCTCCGCACGTATAAAAGTCCTCCTTGGCAGACGCGTTTGCAACCAACAACTCCCACATCCATCATGTCCCAATATCAGAAAGGCCATCTGCCAGACCCCAACCAGCTCCAGTCTCAGCCAGGCCTGGAGGCCGACATGACGCCAGCCCCCGCCTCTACCGATTTGCCATCGAACGATGGTGGCTACCAGGCTTACAAGGCGGCGGGAAAGCTCGAAGGCAAGCGCGCTTTGATTACTGGCGGCGATTCCGGAATCGGGCGGGCGGCTGCCGTGATGTTCGCCATGGAGGGCGCGAGCGTGTCTATCATCTACCTGCCCGAGGAGGAGAAGGACGCGCAAGAGACGAAGAAGCTGGTGGAGAAGATGGGCAACAAGGCCAAGTGTGTTCTCTTGACAGCGGATTTGAAGGACGCGAACGAATGCAAGAGGGTCGTCGAGGAGACTGTGAAGGCGTTGGGCGGGCTGGAGATCGTCATGAACAACGCGGCCTATCAAATGGTACAGGACAGCATCCTTGATTTACCCGAGTGAGTCGAGTACTTTCTTTGACTCGGGCCGCACGAACTCACATACCCGTTTTCCAGGGAGCAATGGGATCTGACCTTCAAAACCAACATCTACCCTTACTTCTACATCTGCAAATACGCCTTGCCTCACTTGCGCAAATCGAAAGGTTGCTCCATCATCAACATCGCCTGTACGTCCTAACTTCGTCTTGCTCTGTATTTTACTCATTAACGACCTTGGTGCAGCGGTCAATCCATACGTTGGTCGTCCAGACCTGCTCGACTACACATCCACGAAAGGCGCCATCGTCTCTTTCACGCGCGCACTGTCCAATCAAATCGTCGGTGAGGGCATTCGCGTCAACGCCGTCGCGCCCGGCCCCGTCTGGACCCCACTGGTTGTCTCGACGATGGGCAAAGAGCAGCTTGAAGCCTTCAACCAGACGCCGATGGGTCGTCCTGGACAGCCTGCCGAGATTGGTTCGGTGTGCGTCTTTTTAGCAGGTCCGGACAGTAGCTTTATCAGCGGGTCCACGATACACCCGAACGGAGGCACGATGGTGAATGGTTGAGACGCTTCAGCGGCCGCAATAGGCGCGATAGAGACTCCTCTGTGTAAACTGTATTCGCTGTACCATATCTCGCAGAAACAAATCGATGTATTCAGTATGCCGGGCCCTTTCCTCCAAATCACGTACAGTATATCAACCAGGCAAAGGCTATCTCGGACGCAAACCGAGGACGCAAACCGAGGACGCTACTCCAAAGGAACCCAGATTGGATGTAACAACTTTCCTGGAGTGGGCGGACCCGTTCCTTCAGAAGTGGCGACAATCTCATCGGAGAAAGGTGGGATATAGTGCTCGTCTGGCGTTGTCTGAGATTCCAGCATAAGTTGTGTATCCGGATCACGGACGACAATTCTCTCACCGCTACGTTGCCCGCCAAGATGCTCTTCAAAAGGCTCAACAGGAAATGGTTCAACCGATAGTTAGTGTCACTGATCATGAGCATGTTGATCAGCAGTGTGTGCATCGGAATCTCGGCGTCTGCATGTCGAACGAGCCTGCCATTGAAGAGGTCGTCTAGTGGAAATCTGTCTAGGCCATCTCGACGATCTTTCCAGCTCTGTATGGAGTCCAAAGTGGCTGTACAGTCAGCCCAAGAGGGATGGGCAGGCTGTAAACGAGCCAGTGAGTGGATTATGTTGTCTCCCGGAGGAACGAGCAAAAGTGAAAGGCAAACAAAGACGAGATTCTGAGGGTCATGGAGGTACGCCAGAGCAGCTCGACGCAGCGGTTCGGAATTGACCTTCTGTAGGCCTACGATGTAAGCGCTCATCACTCTCTCGACCTCAGACGGGCCGTAGTAAGACGACGAGACTCCGATCAGTTTCGTGAATATGTCCAGATCCATGAAGATGCCATACGACAACTCGCTTCCTGCCATGAGGCCTGACGCTAAGATGTACAGCGCATCGACGGCGATTGTCAGCTCGGGAGGAGGCGGTATATTGCCCAGTGTGAACAAGTCGATGTCCTTCAGTAGAACCCAAACAGGAAGCATGAATGGGCCGGGTGATAACGGCATAGATAGCGTGTCGAACCAACGGAATATGCGCAGCAAGTTGGAACGGCAATGGAGGATTATATAACATCGCGCGCACAAGTCTGTGAGACCATGGTCACAGGCCGTCGTTTCGCTCACGAGAGAGGAAATGAGTCTGAAGAGCTTGCTCACAAGAGAAGTGGACTCCTTCGAATCTGGCGCTCGGCAGAGCCAACCGGGTTGATGTGTGCGTCGTCGATGAAGAAAATTATCATTGCCCTCACGGTAAGGCAACAGGATCTTCTCGATAACCTCGTGTAGCACGCAGTTAAGAAGTTTCAGAGCAGATGGGGTGTGACAGTCCATAAGAAGATGTTCTTGCGCAATGGTACCAGCGGCAATGAGGATTCGGTACCACTGGAACGGAGGGAGAGGTCCGTAATCGCCCTCTGTAATGACCTGCCAGTGCGGTTGCTGGAGAAACATATTCCATATACGTGGTATCAGGCGTCCCTGTATAGCGCTATGAAGATTGCATGGACCAGAAGCCGTGGCTGACGGATAAGAAGGCGATAAAGCAGGGACAAGAACAGCCAAAAGCTCGGACTCCTCTGAGTCTCCTGACTTCAACGACAAAATCCCTCTTTGACTGGCCAGATACACAAGATCTACCCAGAGAGTGGGATCAAGAGGCTTATCGTGATGCTGCAGAAAGAACATCTGCAACTCCCACTTGGCAAAGGACGACTGGGCACGGAGCCCGGAAACATGGACAGCCGCACTGAGCCTGTGATCTGACTCGTCTGTAAGAATGTAGAATTTGGGGCTAGAGGTCGAGGGAAGGCCTGGCAAGGCAACGAATGAGCGGCAGATGCGCTCCAAAGTTGGTTCACAGCCGGGTAAGCATTCGAGCTCATTCCCTGAGGTCCACCGTGTTACTGCATGGAAGACACGCATTCTTTCCTCCCGTATTTCGTCTTGATTGTGCCATGTAATCTTTGCATAGTCTCGTACAGTCGGAGGAAGACCCCCGACGGCCTGTAAAACAATCTTCCGTACAGACGGATTGGACGACATGGTGAACAACCAGTCAAGGGCGTCCACAGAAAGCTCGTCGTATCTCTCCTCGACCTCTAACTTCTCGAGCTTGGCAGAGGAGTCCGGAAGAATAGTCGCCCGCGAGTATAGAGCGGGATCAGGATCACTACTCGCATCGGGTAGGCCACGGCTAAGCACCGACTGGTACGAGATGCGTGCAACAGTGAGGACATAGTGGAAGAATTCGGTTAAGGGTGTATGATAAGGACACTGGGGAAGGTAAATCGGGATGACATTGCTGATGACATAGAGGACACATGCGACGACAGTAACGACGCCAACAGTCCACGCCAACGAAATTCGCAGGGGGACATAGAACAGGACCAGACCCGCAAGAAATAGAACCAGAGAAACGTGCATGATGATAGGAAGTATGCCGATGATAACATTGACATTCCACTTCTCGAGGCCCATGAAACGATATTGGCGAGTATGACTGCGAAGGCCTGGGTCTCCGGAGACGTGGCTCAAGTAGTGGTGCAACCATTGCTTCACCAGGACAGAAGCTAGAGCGACAACAAGGCTTGCAATCAAACTGACGACCCAAAGGCCATTCACCCAAACGTCGATGCTGTCTGGGACAAACGGCCGCGTCGGATCGAGAGAGGTGGAGGGGATGGCCTGACTAGTCTGATTATCGAGCATGGCGCGTTGAATAGCGACTGATTCAAATAACAGAACGGTTGTCATTTCAGTAAAGTCGGCTTGGAGATTCTGTGACGCCTCGACGAGGAAGGTCGTTACCACGGAGGAGAAAAGACCGGCCTGATCTTCGCGTAAAATCTACATTTTGAATCAAGCGATACATTCACGAAAACGAGCATGACATCTAGGCCATCTCGAGACTGATTGATCATGGCGCCGTCAAATGCAGCCGCCTCCTCCTCATATGTACGCCAAACGCGCGCGTTGGGCGCTGTTTCTGCGTAAATGGGGTCCGGTGGAAATCTTCCCTCGTAGTCGTCGTTGGAGGCAGACTGTACCGCCGCCGTATCCTGATTGAGCCCGAAGACGCGTTTCCTGCTTGTTTGATCGTGTGGCGCTGCATGGAGACGGACGCCAGGTTGACTGGAATGACCTTCGGTTGCAGCGACTTTCCCGGCAGAAGACAGTCGCCCGCTCAACAGACGCGATCCCTGCTTCGACATGGGCGTCGAAAACAAGCCGTGGCGGCCTGGGGTAAATGCTTATAGATTCAGAGGGATCGGACGCGTACCGTTTTAATTACGCAATGCAATGTGCATTGAATGTGCATCCCCTAGGAGTCCGAGCGCGTACGTAGTTCCCTTTATTCTCGTGCTGAAAAGCGGCATTGCTATGATGTCTGCGGTACCTGGACATCTTGCCATGCTCAGTCGCCAATCTCGATGCTGCTTGCTCCTGGATTGCACTGTGCAGGCACCTTGCTCATCTGCCCCATTTGTTGAATTTTGTTCAATTCACAACCTTCGAGCTACTATGACCTTTCAATCGGAACTGTAACGGTGACTGCTAGGTCGATGGAATCAATGACCAGCAGTCGTGTTCATTGTGCTCTTGGAGTCTGCCTGCCGGACAAGCTTCAGGTTGCCCTTGAAGATTTGGAAGAAAATTTGGCATCTCCGCACTGGTTGAGACGCTTTGGCGCCATATATGTGGGCCACACTCAAAAGACTCTATTTGCAATTGTACTGAAGGTCCCAGGGCCTGATATGCTGTAAGGAAGGAGGTACATGAAAGCTTTATGTAGGCCCCTACATCGAGTCCGTAACTACACTTCGGTGTTCATCGTGTCCATCTTGGTGATGTGGGTAGTATGACAGACTATCCCAATGGAACCCATATTGATGCTAGTCCAGTGGTAGCTCGGGCTGCGGTGACCACGGTGCCCCGTTCATCGGGACATACGTGACTCGGAAGGGCGGTTCTCGTCGAATCTTCGTGAGCGGAGGCTGACGTAGATGTGTTCTTCGGTGTAGTCTAAAGTGTTTGAGAAAGTCTCATCAGAGCATCTCGTCGTAACGGCTCGTGATTGAGTCTCTGTAGGCCCGCAATGTAAGCGTCAAAGACATCTACAACGATATCCAGGCCGCCTGGGAGCAAGGTCCACGCCTCAAAGAGTTGTGTAGCTATGTCCAATTCCATGAAGACGCTATACGACATGTCATTTCCTGACATGAGGCCTGACGCTAAGACGTATAGCGCATGTACGGATATCGGCAGCTTTTGAGGAGGCGGTACGGTAGCAAGTGTGGCGAAATCGGTGTCCTTCAGCACAACACAAACAGGAAGCATGAATGGGCCTGGTAGTAAAGGCATGGAAAACATTTCGAACCAACGAAATATGCGCATCATGTTGTGACGGCAACTTGAATGAAGAATGAATTGACACCGCGAACATGAGTCTGTGGAATCATGGACACACACCACTGTCTCGTTCATGACAGAGGAGACGAGGTCGAAGAGCTTGTACACAAATGAAGTGGGTTCCGGATGTGGCCGTCGGCGAAACTGCGTAGTTTTCGATGTGCGTCCTTCATAAAGAAGATGTTCACCTCGATCTGAAAGATGGGGCAAGAGGATCTGATCGATGGCCTCGAGTAGCACGCAGTCAAGGAGATTTAGGGCAGATTCTGGTAATGTATCGGTGGGATAGGCCTCTTCAATTTGTCGCTGCGCATCGCTGCCGGCGGCAATGAGAATTCGGTACCACTGGAATGGAGGGAGGGGCCCGTAAGTGATCTCCGTAATGAGCTCCGGCTGCTGGCAGAACATGTTCCATATACATGGGATCATGCGCTGCTGTATGGCACTATGAAGAGAACAAGGTCCGGACTCAGCGCGTGTTCGACGGGAAGGCGATAGATCAGGAAGAAGGAGATATATGAGTTCAGAGTCCCAAAGACACCATGAGGTCAGCGTGAAAGTCTTCCGTTGATGGGCTAAACAAACAAGGGCCACCCAATGCGTAGGATCAAGATGCTTATTATGGTGTTGCAGAAAAAATGTCTTCAGGTCCCAGCTAGAGGGCAACCCGCCGAGACCTGATAGATGAACAGCTGCAACCAGCCTGTGATCGGTCTCGAGCTCTGCGTGGATGCGGAAGTTCTTGAACTTGAGTCCAGAAGATGGAGGAAGGCCTGGCAAAGCAATGAACGAGCGGCACAGGCGCTCCAAAGCCGGTTCACAGCCAGGTAAGCACTTGTATTCACGTTCTGAGACCTGCTCCGTCAAGGCATGAAGGATACGCATTCTTTCCTCCCGTATTTCGTCTCTATCGTGCCAAGTGACTTTTGCATACTCTCGTACAGTCGGAGGAAGACCCCCGACGGCCTGTAGAACAATATTGCGTACAGACGGATTGGACGACATGGTGAACATCCAGTCTAAGGCGTCAACAGAGAGCTGATTGTATCTCTCCTTGACCTCCAACTTCTCAAACTTCTCGAACGATTTAGGACGACTGGTTACCCGCGAGTATAGGGTGGAACCGAAAATAGTACTTGCACCGTGTCGTCGAGCTAGAAGTCGGCAGTGCATCGAATGATAAGAGATGCTTGCGAGAGTGGAGAGGTAGTGGAGGAATCCGGTCAGTGGTGTATGATATGGGCACTGAGGCAGGTAAATTGGGATGATATTACTGATGAGATAGAGGACACAAGCGACGACAGTGATGCCGCCAACAGTCCACGCTAACGACGTTCGGAGGGGAACATAGAACAGGACCAGGCCGGCGAAGAATAGTGCCAGAGAGACATGCATGATGATTGGGAGTATGCCAATGATAACATTGACATTCCACTTCTCGAGGCCAATGAAACGATACTGACGGGTATGGCTGCGAAGGCCCAGATCTCCGGAGACGTGGCTCAAGTAGTGGTGCAACCATTGCTTCACCAGAACAGAAGCCAGAGCCACAACAAGGCTTGCGATTAGACTGACGACCCAAAGGCCATTTACCCAGACGTCCACACTGTCTGGGACAAACGGCTGCGGGGGATCGAGAGAGGTGGTGGGGATGGCCTGACTAGTCTGATTATCGAGCATGGCGCGTTGAAGAGCGATCATTTCGAATAACAGGACGGTTGTCATTTCAGTGAAGTCGGCCTGGAGGTTCTGTGACGCCTCGACGAGGAAGGTTGTTACTACGGAAGAGAAAAGACCGGCCTGATCTTTTCGTTAGACACATTCGATCGTATTAGGCAAGTCACTCACGAAGACAAGCATAACATCTAGACCATCTCGAGACTGATTGATCATAGCGCCGTCAAATGCAGCCGCCTCCTCCTCATATGTACGCCAAACGCGCGCGTTGGGCGCTGTCTCTGCATAAATGGGGTCCGGTGGGAATCTCCCCTCCTAGTCGTCGTTGAAGGCAGTCTGTGTCGCCGCGGTATCGTGGTTGAGCCCAAAAAAGCGGTTCCTGCTGTTGTGATCCTGTGGCGTCGCACCACGACGGACACCTGAGAGACCTTCGGTTGCGGCGTCTCTTTCGGGAGGGGAGGGTGACCCGCTGGACATACGCTGTTCTCGCATTGACATGGGCGTAAAGGACAAGCTGTAGTTGCCTGGACCGGGGCATGGGTCTTCAATCGATCAACACACACACGGATTGCGCACGGACCCAAAGCACTGCCCCCTCGACACACGCTGCCTACAAACATTGATCCTTCATCGCCGAATCAGGATCCTTCTGGTTGCGGACGCGTTCTGGTCTAGAAAGGTGATGACCTGGCCATTGGTAGGGTCGATGCATCGCGTCTGTACATGGGTCGGACGAGGTGACTGCATACGCGTTCGTCGCGTGAATCACGTATCGGCAGATGATGGTACTCCGAGAAGAAGAGAGTTCACATCCGTCAGAGAAGCGCTCGCAAGGGATATGACGGGATCATGATGTAGAGATGAGTCTTCCTGTAGGATGCTTCCAGCCATTGGTGACGGGACAACGTCTGCGATGAAGCTGTCGAGAGCTCTCAGTCGACAGAATAGCATGACAATTCGGTGAACATACCTTCTGCATTTCGACCTTGCCATAGCGAGGCAATCCAGCCGCCTTGGCTTGACGCTAATCTTATGATGACTGCTCCTCCTCTTCCGCTATATGAGATATTGTTGTACGCGTCACGGCATCGACTCTATCGAATGTCCCTCGTCCTTGATGATCTTGACGAAGGCATTCGACGTGCACTTCTTCCAGTCCAATGCAAATGCTCAAATTGCGCACTCGGTCCCATGTGTTCAAGCTTGAGCAGCCAATGCTGGGACAGTCTCCGCCACGAAATGTCCCCTATTGCGTCCTGCATAGCTTGGTCCAAGACGATATCATTGGTGTACGCAGTCGAGCACCGTCCGGTCGCACCACAGCCTATGCATGCGCGTAAGGATGTATACATTCGCATTCGTGGAGCACCTACGGACCTCGCTTGCCTCGAAGACAGATGGTTGCTTTGATGCCCGTGCCACCGCTGTTTGTGGATGATACGCGCTGACATCCCAGTTATTCCGGAGCCGGTGCGTCTGCAGTCAGAGCGTTTCCCGCGCGATCAGCATTGGGAGTGCCAGTGTCGATCCAGATTCCAAAACTTTGTTGGACGAAAACTGAAAGGCTCAGTGCGCCTGCGACCGTGAGATTGGAATCCGACCGAGCTCAGCTGCAGCTCGGCAATGGGGCATGGTTGTCGAGACGTTGAAGGTAACATGAAGAGTGTCAATTTGTTTGTTTGGGCTCAAGCGTCGAAAGTGAGTTGACTACCTGGGTCCTCCGACTATAGCTCTACACCTTACTTACCTCCATCATGGTGTACGCAATACACCCCAGAGTTCATGGACGTTTGTAGCTCCCATCATCCTCGCCACGGCTCTTGGTCCCCATCGAATTTGAGGGCGGCATGCACCTTTGAGAAGCTGGATAACAATGTCGACGAGGGCAAGACCTCAGCGCTAGCAGCCGCCGAACTGGAAGCGTGCGGGCAGGGCCGGACTTTGCGCTGGATAATGGGACTTACGACAAGCTGTGCGTTGTTTGAGTCCCTTTCTCTATACTTTCGACTTCGTCGACCTTACGAATTACTCATGCATAGTTGCCGTCGAAAATGCACTTGCGATTGCTCGACAATTCTAGTACCACCTCGCGGTCCTGCAGAGCTCTCACGCATAGCATCGCCCGCCAAATAATTCGTCTGTAGCTGACAAGTGGTGTTCAACTCAGATGAATCAGCGCGGTATTGCTACGTCTGCGGTATACTACTTGCTCGATTCGCTATGCTCAGCCGGCCAGGTGCGCGCTGGTATGTATCGCGATCTCCACGCTGATATCTCAATGCCATGTAGCCTTGCTACTGGATTGCAGGCACCTCGTCCTCCAACCCCGTCGTTGACCGCGCATCTCTCAAGCATTTTCCTAATTGTTTCCTGCCCGCCTTGACCGTCTGGTACTCTCGCTTTCGCGACGTTCGTCCGCCTGATTCATGTTCGAATCCCAGAGAGAGATCTGGACACGCGTGGAATGAGACAATCAGCTGTCCCCGAAACGCGACTCGGAGTCGAAACTCGTCGGTAACTTCCTGCCAGCGAATGAGTGGCGGGCCCGGGCCTTTGTAATGCCCAATACCAATCACAAGACCTGGGTGGCACGCAAGGCCCATAGATTCAGAAGCGCACGACAGAAAGGGGGCGCGCGGTGTAGCGGATGCAGCTGCGAGGAGACGAAGCTTCAAGAGGCATTATCGAACGTTCAAAGCTACGCACTGTCTTCCCCACATGAGGGCCTGGAGCAGGAAGTAAATGACCATGGGCAGGAGACGTGAGTATGTAAGCTTCAGTCTAATCAACGCAATCATTCGAATCTACAACGAAGCCATAGATATGTCTCACAGAATCAGACGCGACCTTTCAATAAGTCGATGCGGCACCTCCACCCAGATATGCATTTGCGCGGCCACCATCGGTCACGAACACGCTGCCATTCAAATATGCTCCAGCCCGACTAGCCAAGAAAAGGATGGCTCCGGCCATGTCCTAAGTATACCGTGTTATACTTCAAAGCCTGACAGTGAGACCGAAACAAACGCACCTCCGCGGTCCCCATTCGTCTCAACGGTACATCTCTGGCCAACACCGATGGATCCAGACACGGCGAGAACTCATCATCACTCTCACTGTCAATCGGAGACATGGTCATCTCTGCCGCATTGTCAGCCAAGCCGCGCAATCATCTTTCGCGGGAGGCATACCACTTGGCCACACCCCCGGAGCTATAACGTTGCTGCGGATTCCCCAGGGAACGAGCATGTTTGCCATGACACGCCCAAGATGCGTACATGCTGATTTACTGAGCGTGTAGGACATTGACAGAATCTTTGGGTCAATTCTAAACGACCCGGAAGATGATACGGAGAGCACCTGAGAGGAGTGGTACGGCGGGCGGTCTTGGGGAAAGATTTCGTGCGCCTGCTGTCGGAGATTTCCGTGGTGCAGGAGGTCGAGAAACGCAACGGTTGTGTAGTACACAGAGGTAACGTTCGTCTCAAACACCGCCGCAAAGTCCTCTGGGGAGCCAGCATTCCAAAGTGCAGTCTGGAAATTGTGAATTGCACTGCTCGAACTGGGCGCGCTGTCGCATCGGGGAGAGCCAAACGGAGATGGAGGAGGCGTGGGCAGAGGATGTGAGTAGAGGTTCTTCGCTATACCCGCGTTGTTCACTAAGAGGTCGATGTAGCCGTGGCGCGCTTTGATGATATCTACGACTGACAGTAGGGACTGACGATTGGTGACATCGCACTGAAGGGGTATCAAGTTGTCGTACACCTGTGATAACACATGTTAGGCTTAGATCATCGAAGTCGGAGGAAGGTCAAAGAAAGCCTCGGACATACATTGTGTTTCGCCGCCGCTTCTTCCAGGACATGCCTACGCCTGCCAAGGATGTAAACTATTGCGCCGTTGTTTTCTAACGCCGTCGCCATGATGAGACCAATGCCTTTTCCACTGTTAGTTTCCTGTTCTCTTCATGTTTGAATTCTACATTTACCTGTGCCTCCACCAGTGATCACTGCGACAAGACCTTTGACACGGAAAATGTCGTTTGGCGTGTATTTGTTCATCATTGTCGCTGAGATGGTGGCACGAACTCAGAGGTGTAAGATGGGAGACAGTATCTCATTCCGTCTTATATAGAGAGACAGCTGATGTTTTCGTGCGGGCGCACTTGATTACAGGGTCAAGTGAATAGAGAAATGTATACGTCTCCGAGTAGCTTTGATGTGATCTTTCCCATATCGCGAGCTGGACTTAGACATGCCAACGGCTCAATCATGTTGCGAAGTGTTTCACCAAATCTGTTATACAGGTGCGGAACGCGAGACTCGAGAGCATTGTAACAAAGGCTAGTGAGTGAGAAGTTAGTACGTGCTACTCGCTGGCGGTCGTGTAACGCGTTGTTGAACTCGCAGTCTGGATCACGCTAGCCACTCACGAGGACCGTCCTCAACTGACGACCCCATTGTGACATGACCCACTTCCCGTGTTAGTCTCGGGCGGCGTGCATGGAGCTTACCGACGAGACGCAAGTCCCCAGAGCTGACCGCGATGCCTTTTGAGTTTTTACCCGGAAATTGGATGCGTTGGTGTGTCTTCTTGATCCAACGGTAAATCATAGTACACAGCATGGTGACTTGCTTATTATCCTTAAGATCTCTGACTCAGTACCAAAGACTTGAGGGCCCACTATGTCATTCAGTCCCTGCCCTGCACAAGTGCAACTTTTTGTGGGGATAAGAGCAAAAAATTCGAGTGATTGATAAGGCGACGTTCCGTCTCTGTAGTATGGACTCACACGACAAATCCGCGGCCCATCATCTAGGACAGGATCTTTGATGGTCAAGCTGTATATATAAGGTCCTTATGAATTGCAACAATGGCCCTACGCCTTTTTCCCAAAGAGAAGGCTCCAACCTGAGAGCGCTTGCAATTGAGTATAGGCCGGCTTTCGACACACTCGAGTTTCGGAGTATGCAGGTTGACACAAGAGCATAATCAGCGATGTGTATTGGACTTACGCAACCTTATTGTCACCGTCCAAGTGAGACGTCTCCGCCAATTGTCTCTAATATCTCTTGGCAGAGTGGCTCGTAGTCATTAGGTTTTGTCTACGTATGCCCTTCAATCTCAATATCGTGCATTTTGACTCTCTCACTCGACGGGTCTTAAGCTGTCAAGCAGCTCCATGGCTCAGAATTGTAAGCGTCGACGCGTACAACGCGTCCAGGGCCTTTGAACAAGCTAGATGATCGTCCGATCGCAAGAAAACAGCTTGCGTCACGTGCTAGCGCGTTCGTTGTTGTTTGAATTTCCGATTCTGATTCCCTCACTCGAATCTGACGCTAATCTTTCACACAGCCTGACTATTGCGGTCTTTCTGTAAATTATCTACACCGTATGGGCCAAGAGATAGATTCTCTTCTTCCATTTCAACATCGGGAACCGTGCGCCTTGCCTTTTTGAATCGGTCAGATCAAGGGTCACGGTTCCTTTGCTCTCAGTGACTACGACCCTTGAAGAAGGGACTTCTTCTCTGCCCACAGACAGATGCAAGTTGACTTGGCTCATATCAAGCTCAAGCTGTAGCCTCAAACGCGTTTTTATTGACTGAGTGAAGCTCATTCTGTGTGCGTCTCCACAACTTGGTCATTACTAGTACCCTACTCAGCGTTATGTAGCCAATAAGGGGCCTACATTCAACGGTCTTGCAAGCTGCGCTGTTTTCCTTCCATACACCCCAGATACACCCTCTCTTTTCTTCACGCCCAGCGCCAGAACGCCTGTCCACTGATGGCCACACCCACCGCGACCTCTTTATCCTGCTCCTCGTGCGGCACTCCGCTCATACTGCCGCGTCCATGCACCCGCCCTACTCCTGATCTATACACCCGCCTCACAAGCTCTAACACTCCGCTTTCAGATTTGGACGCGGAGCTTGTCCGCGAAGAGGTCCTTCCTAATGCATTGGCTGATCTCGCTGCGGTTGAAAAGCAGATGGGACAGCTCAAGACGGCCATTGCAGAAATGCAACAAGCCCGTGATGAACTAAAAGCGGCACGGCGGCGGTTGAAGACCGTGGTCTCGCGCTCGCGCTCCTTGCTCTCCCCGTTTCGCCAACTTCCCATTGAGTGCATGACGGAGATCTTTGAATGGTTTTGCGCCTTAGATCCCGCAGTCGATGTGTTCGAGACGTCAGAAGGGCCATGGCTTCTGACCCACGTCTGTCGCCTTTGGCGTAACATCGCACTCGCTCACCCGCCTCTGTGGTCGACCCTCAACTTCAACGAATACCCTGACACGCCGTACCCATCCAATTGGAAGGACACCGTCACCACCCGGATCGCTCTTACCAAGGGTCATCCCATCTCTTTCGACCTATGGGCCACGATCGGGTTTACTAGAGGGCCCACTTTTGACGCAGATGAGCTTGCCCAGATGCAAAAGGACTGCCTTAGTCTTCTGTTGCCACACTCGGAACGTTGGAGGCACGTCACTCTCAGTGTTGGGTACTACCTCCTAGAAATGATATCCGCCGTGTCCGGCAAACTTCCTCTCCTCCAATACCTCAATGTCGGTATTTGCTACGATGAAATCCCTGCCAATGCGGCTCCAATCACCGTATTCCGGAATGCACCTTCCTTGCGCGCAGTCGAACTTGGCGACTGTGACCAAGTCGTCATCCACCTCCCTCTCTCTCAATTGACCGAGGTCACCGTCAGGACATCACGGGAAGATCTCTCTCAACGAGACACCATTCGTTTCATCTCTGATTGTCCCTTGCTTAGCTCCTTTACTACCGTAACAACTTCGGGGCTCAACAATGGTGATGACCAGGCACCCCCCGAGATTACCACCTCATCTCTACGTTATCTCCAAGTCAATGCGTTGCGCTGGGCACTGTGGGCTCACATTCGTCACCCACTGTTAGAGGAGCTGCATATTTGTGCAACAGTAGACCTGGACAAGCCTCAGGACGATGTCTACAAGTTTTTGCGACATCTTCGTTCCACGCAACTGAAGAAGTTGACCATGAAAGTGCTGTTCGGGGGCCAGTCCATCACCACGGAGAACGTCCTTGCACTTGTCAATTCGGTGCCATCGCTTGAGGAGCTTTTCCTTCGAGGACACTTGCTCACGAAAGTTGGCGTACTTGCTGACGACCGGACGGTAGACAACTATTTTGGTGCACTGTTAGCTGCACTGGCGGGACGGATAATCCGGGCGAGGCCCGGTCACCTTCGATGTGTTAGCATCGACGTCAACACAGGCAAGTGGAGGCGTCAAGTTCTACTGGATAGACAATAGGTTACTGGTCTGAAACACTGAACGAAAAGAACATTAATATGATGCGCAAAGTAAGGTTATGATAAGCAAAACCTACGCCACGACTCATAGATTATACCTGGTACGTGACTAGGCCTACTGACTGGCGCACTTCCCCAAGTTTTTCTTGACAGTTTCGGCTCGTCTCACTGGTGGAGGTTGCAAATGTACGAATGAGACAACATAAACTCATTTACGCCATCTCGTTGTCCGGTCACCCGAATTTTTCGAAAGAACTTCGTTCGACATTAAGATTCGCGGCTTGTCCCGTGTCCAAGACGATAATTTAATGAGCGCATATCATAGATATCATACATCTAAGCATCCAGTGTCCACCACTATTACCATTAATATAATACTGAAAGCATGCGTACATTACACCGGCACCTGAGCCAGCCTCTGCAACTCATCGTGGATGGAGAATCCCAGCCGCCGCTGGGTTTTGGTTGCTTTACGCCCGCCCGTTGACCTTCAAGTACAACGCGGTCAGTTCGTAGTTCCCTCTGGAAAGGAAAGTAAACACACCTCTGCTCCTGACACACAAAGCTCTCAGGCGCCCCCTCCCAGTCATCGAGAACGTACTTCTTACTACTCGACCCATCATGCGCATCCCCGTCCCCGAAGAGGTCCAGCGCCAACTGCGTATGACTGACCCCAGCATACGTGGTGGGACATCGCGGGTTGACGAGAATCCGCGCAGGGTGGAAGACCGAGTTGGGCATGGACAGCCTGGCGTTGTCTTCGGGTTCTGGCAGCGGCTCGACCTCCCCGGCCTCCTCGTCCGACATCGCGTCGTAGTCGGAGCCGGCGTTCGCATCCGAGTCGGCCGCCTGCGCCTGGCGTGCTTCCATCGCCTCCTCCATCAACGGGTCTCGCGCAGCGACCTCAAGGAGCGCGCGCCGTCCGTGCTTGACGTTATTCTCCAAGTCAACTTCCTCCATAGCGTCCTGGGCGCTCCGTATCCATAGGTCGCGGCAGAACCACGCCTGGCTGCTATCCAGACACGGAGAGTCTGCGTCGCGTGGAGGTGGGCTCTCTGGCCGGGTCGTGTTGTGGAAATCTGTGCCGGCGCGGTAGTGTATGCCTTTGTAGTAGGATTGCGCAGGATCCACAATGTGGGTGCCTGCTTCACAGCAGAAGACCTGGAATGGGAGATGTTGCGCGTAACGCGAGGCACCATTTTGGTCTCGCGGAGGTACAGCGTCGGATTTCGATGAGGATTTGGACTGCCGGAACTGGTCGCCCTCGATGTCGCGTGTTCGCCACCTGAAGAGAGTGTATTTCAGCAGAGCGCAACAGTAGTACCACAATACACACCTATCAGAGAAGATGAAGAAGCCGTTGTGCTCAGCCCAGTCCATCCCACAAACCATAGCCGCCTCGTTAGCGAAGCTGACCCTGATTGTCTCCAAGATATCGGTAGGACACGTAAATCCCTTCAGCCAGATGACCCGACTGAACACAATTCCCCTCTGCTTCTGCAGCTCCCGTAACGGTTCCAAGGCCAAATTCTTCATCTGGGCCTCCTCCAACGGATAATACGCTGCGCCGGGATCCTCTGTCATGCCTGGAACCCTCCGGATTCTGAACGGCACGCCGAGTAGGATCAAGACCGCCTCGCACAGGTCCGTGAGTGTCTCGGTAGAGTCTGTCGAGTCGTAGTCAAGCATAGAGACGAAGATGTTGTTCGTTCCGAGGCGTTTCGACATTTGGACGATGACTGCGAGCTGGTCGACGAGGAAATGGTCCGCGGAGTGTATAACGATAGCAATGTAGTAGAGGCGACCGTCGCGCACGAGGTCGTCATACGTTTCCTCATGCTTGTTCTGGCCAAATGGTCGCGTAAGGGTGGGACATAGGGCGGCTACCCAGCCATTGAGAGATAAGAGTTGGTCGATGGCGCTGAGGACGTGCTGGGCGTCCATGTTCGCTGTTTCCTTGCTCGCAATGCTGTCTGGTGTTTAGGCATTGTCGGAGAAGACATGGGGAGGACGTACTAGGGCATTTGAAAGCGCTCCCAGTAATCATTCACGCCGTTCCGCACGAGATGCGACATGAGATCCTCCCGCTCGTCCCGTCCCCACCGCGTCTGGAGAAACTTGTACTTTTGGACGTTGAGCGACTTGTCCGGCCTTGTCGCGCGCTCGATAAAATTGTGCTCTTCTATCTCAAGGCTGGTCGACTGCCGCGTTGCGGTCGTTTCGGAGGGCGAGAAGAGTAGACGGATGAAAAAGAGGGCGCCGACGATGATGAAAAGACGGGACAGACTGCGCCGCCGCATCGAGAGGGCCATGACGGGGAAACCGGGCAACGAGCTCGTTGACGGAGGCGGTGATGGTAAGAGGCGAGGTGAAATGCCCCTTTTCCGCCATTATTTGGCCGCACATGACCGGTTCTATCTCACTAGGGGGATTAAGGCGTTTGGGGGCCCCGAGAATGCACACGATGTTGCTTCTGGCATGTTAAATTAAGACCCCGTTTCCGGACAGCTTAAATAGGCAGCAAATTTATCATTTTTGGCTCATATGTCGGGCCCTGAAAGGCAATGGATATTATACATTCAGAACCAATTCTCAGCAATGAAGAATGCGGCGGGAATCTCAAATTCATTACCCATTCTCGGAGGGTCTAAAGTCAAAAAACCCCGGGAATACATCACCGTGCTATATGACATGGATATTTCAAGTTCTTGCCTGATTTGCAGGGGCCGAGAAGGCAGCCAGAATTCAGCATTCTGGGTCTATATTTGCCAAACCAGAATGCATTTTTTATTCCAAATTGTGGTAGCATATAGGATGGCCTAGAATGCTCTGTGTATGCATACTGGCGGGACATCCGGATATCGGGATGCGGTGGCCTCCGGATGTCCGGATGTCCGGACACTGTGCCTCCCGACATCTGGACATCCGGAAGCCACCGCATCCCGATATCCGGATGTCTCGCCAGTATGAATACACAATGAAGTCTGGTAACTTAGAGTGGATTGAGCTTGATGATCGGAGTCACCAGTCCGATTGCCCAAACAACGATCATGCTTGCTCCTTGGCTCCTGCCACCACAACAGGATGGCGAGAACAAGCCATCCATCACTCATCTTCATCCAGCACCCTCCCTCTACCCTTTCATCTTGAATACTAGATGATGCGGATGCCACTGCCATCTACATGCCTTGCAGATGGTGTGGATGATTCAATTGTGTGCGCAATGTGGCTCTCAACACTGCTGTAAACCATGTAAGTTATTGAGACAAGGCACCCACACTTCTGAAGTAACATACCTGTGATGGTGGAGGCTTGATAGATGATTTGAGTGCTGCAAATGCAATTGTCCAGATGGGTACTGGGCTCAACAGACTGCCGCAGGGGTCCTGCCAAGCAGGTAAGCTTCTCTTCTATCCCTGGATTGCAGTGTCAAAATGGAAGACCAAGGACAAGTGGAATGCTCTTCTCCACTCTATGATCACAAGCCATTACTGTGACTGGTCTCAGTGCAACGACAGAGGACCCGTGTTTATCCTGTCAGAGGTTAGATCAGAATTTTCCTCTTTAAGATCAATTTGTCAGGATTTTTGCCAGCGCTGCGCGCACCTCCATTGTCAGAATTTTATATCTAGCATTGCCAAAATCGGATTTACCTGGGGTTTTGGGCCACAAATTTTGCTTGGCATAGCTGCCGAGACTAGCCACGTGATGTTTTGGTTCCAAATTTGGTGCGTTGGGGCCCGCTGGGCCCGCAGTTGTCAGAATTTTTATCCAACCTATCTCAACAATGGCCAAAAATTGTCAGGATTCTGATCCTGGCTCACTCAAAATCTCAAAAAATTTGTCAGGATTTTTGATCCAAGCTCTTATAGGGATAAACACGGGTCCCAACGACAGATACTCACATTGTCACTACTGTATTGGTTTAAGTTCTTACTTACTTATTTTAGACTATTTCCGGCATTGCTGTGCATGTCTGAGGCTGTAATTAGATCTTGCCCTCTGTTTATATATAGCCTGTTTTAAATAACAATAAAGTGTCATCTAAATTAGGAAACTAGAGTGCTAAGCCTTATGTCAAATTGTTTGATTGAAGTACCACTTTTGTTCTAGCAATGTGGGAGCATGTGTAGAGTTTGAGTAGGGTCCACTGAACTGATATCAATAAGCTGGTGGTATTTTGGGAAGGTAAAGTAAAAGATTCCATTATAACAAGATAGAACAGAAATACTTGCTCACTCTCATGACAGTCAGACATCCGCAAACAACACCACACCATCTCTCACACTCTGACGTATCATATTGACACCCTCGGAGGTGTTCAGACACTTGTCTTCATATCTAGATCTCATAGCGATGACATCCGGAGACAGCCAGACTTCTGGATTTGACTCGGAACGAGTAGCAGATCTCGAATTACACGATCTGGAGACAGTCAGACATCCGCAAACAACACCACACCATCTCTCACACTCTGACGTATCATATTGACACCCTCGGAGGTGTTCAGACACTTGTCTTCATATCTAGATCTCATAGCGATGACATCCGGAGACAGCCAGACTTCTGGATTTGACTCGGCACAAGTAGCAGATCTCGGATCACACAATCTGGAGACAGTCAGACATCTGCAAACAACACCACACCATCTCGCACACTCTGACATATCATATTGACGCACTCGGAGATGTTCAGACACTTGTCTTCATATCTAGATCTCATAGCGATGACATCCGGAGACAGCCAGACTTCTGGATTTGACTCGGAACGAGTAGCAGATCTCGGATCACACGATCTGGAGACAGTCAGACATCTGCAAACAACACCATACCATCTCGCACACTCTGACATATCATATTGACACCCTCGGAGGTGTTCAGACACTTGTCTTCATATCTAGATCTCATGGCGATGACATGCGAAGACAGCCAGACTTCTGGATTTGACTCGGAACGAGTAGCAGATCTCGAATCACACAATCTGGAGACAGTCAGACATCTGCAAACAACACCACACCATCTCGCACACTCTGACATATCATATTGACACCCTCGGAGGTGTTCAGACACTTGTCTTCATATCTAGATCTCATGGCGATGACATGCGAAGACAGCCAGACTTCTGGATTTGACTCGGAACGAGTAGCAGATCTCGAATCACACAATCTGGAGACAGTCAGACATCCGCAAACAACACCACACCATCTCGCACACTCTGACATATCATATTGACGCACTCGGAGGTGTTCAGACACTTGTCTTCATATCTAGATCTCATAGCGATGACATCCGGAGACAGCCAGACTTCTGAATTTGACCCCGCAAAAGTAGCAGATCTCGAATAACACGATCTGGAGACAGTCAGACATCCGCAAACAACACCACACCATCTCGCACACTCTGACATATCATATTGACGCACTCGGAGATGTTCAGACACTTGTCTTCATATCTAGATCTCATAGCGATGACATCCGGAGACAGCCAGACTTCTGAATTTGACCCCGCAAAAGTAGCAGATCTCGAATAACACGATCTGGAGACAGTCAGACATCCGCAAACAACACCACACCATCTCGCACACTCTGACATATCATATTGACGCACTCGGAGATGTTCAGACACTTGTCTTCATATCTAGATCTCATGGCGATGACATGCGGAGACAGCCAGACTTCTGGATTTGACCCCGCAAAAGTAGCAGATCCCGAATCACACGATCTGGAGACAGTCAGACATCCGCAAACAACACCACACCATCTTGCACACTCTGACATATCATATTGACGCACTCGGAGGTGTTCAGACACTTGTCTTCATATCTAGATCTCATGGCGATGACATCCGGAGACAGCCAGACTTCTGGATTTGACTCGGAACGAGTAGCAGATCTCGAATCACACAATCTGGAGACAGTCAGACATCTGCAAACAACACCACACCATCTCGCACACTCTGACATATCATATTGACACCCTCGGAGGTGTTCAGACACTTGTCTTCATATCTAGATCTCATGGCGATGACATGCGAAGACAGCCAGACTTCTGGATTTGACTCGGAACGAGTAGCAGATCTCGAATCACACAATCTGGAGACAGTCAGACATCCGCAAACAACACCACACCATCTCGCACACTCTGACATATCATATTGACGCACTCGGAGGTGTTCAGACACTTGTCTTCATATCTAGATCTCATAGCGATGACATCCGGAGACAGCCAGACTTCTGAATTTGACCCCGCAAAAGTAGCAGATCTCGAATAACACGATCTGGAGACAGTCAGACATCCGCAAACAACACCACACCATCTCGCACACTCTGACATATCATATTGACGCACTCGGAGATGTTCAGACACTTGTCTTCATATCTAGATCTCATAGCGATGACATCCGGAGACAGCCAGACTTCTGAATTTGACCCCGCAAAAGTAGCAGATCTCGAATAACACGATCTGGAGACAGTCAGACATCCGCAAACAACACCACACCATCTCGCACACTCTGACATATCATATTGACGCACTCGGAGATGTTCAGACACTTGTCTTCATATCTAGATCTCATGGCGATGACATGCGGAGACAGCCAGACTTCTGGATTTGACCCCGCAAAAGTAGCAGATCCCGAATCACACGATCTGGAGACAGTCAGACATCCGCAAACAACACCACACCATCTTGCACACTCTGACATATCATATTGACGCACTCGGAGGTGTTCAGACACTTGTCTTCATATCTAGATCTCATGGCGATGACATCCGGAGACAGCCAGACTTCTGGATTTGACTCGGAACGAGTAGCAGATCTCGGATCACACGATCTGGAGACAGTCAGACATCTGCAAACAACACCATACCATCTCGCACACTCTGACATATCATATTGACACCCTCGGAGGTGTTCAGACACTTGTCTTCATATCTAGATCTCATGGCGATGACATGCGAAGACAGCCAGACTTCTGGATTTGACCCCGCACAAGTAGCAGATCTCGAATCACACAATCTGGAGACAGTCAGACATCCGCAAACAACACCACACCATCTCGCACACTCTGACATATCATATTGACGCACTCGGAGGTGTTCAGACACTTGTCTTCATATCTAGATCTCATAGCGATGACATCCGGAGACAGCCAGACTTCTGAATTTGACCCCGCAAAAGTAGCAGATCTCGAATAACACGATCTGGAGACAGTCAGACATCCGCAAACAACACCACACCATCTCGCACACTCTGACATATCATATTGACGCACTCGGAGATGTTCAGACACTTGTCTTCATATCTAGATCTCATGGCGATGACATGCGGAGACAGCCAGACTTCTGGATTTGACCCCGCAAAAGTAGCAGATCCCGAATCACACGATCTGGAGACAGTCAGACATCCGCAAACAACACCACACCATCTTGCACACTCTGACATATCATATTGACGCACTCGGAGGTGTTCAGACACTTGTCTTCATATCTAGATCTCATGGCGATGACATCCGGAGACAGCCAGACTTCTGGATTTGACTCGGAACGAGTAGCAGATCTCGAATCACACAATCTGGAGACAGTCAGACATCTGCAAACAACACCACACCATCTCGCACACTCTGACATATCATATTGACACCCTCGGAGGTGTTCAGACACTTGTCTTCATATCTAGATCTCATGGCGATGACATGCGAAGACAGCCAGACTTCTGGATTTGACTCGGAACGAGTAGCAGATCTCGAATCACACAATCTGGAGACAGTCAGACATCCGCAAACAACACCACACCATCTCGCACACTCTGACATATCATATTGACGCACTCGGAGGTGTTCAGACACTTGTCTTCATATCTAGATCTCATAGCGATGACATCCGGAGACAGCCAGACTTCTGAATTTGACCCCGCAAAAGTAGCAGATCTCGAATAACACGATCTGGAGACAGTCAGACATCCGCAAACAACACCACACCATCTCGCACACTCTGACATATCATATTGACGCACTCGGAGATGTTCAGACACTTGTCTTCATATCTAGATCTCATAGCGATGACATCCGGAGACAGCCAGACTTCTGAATTTGACCCCGCAAAAGTAGCAGATCTCGAATAACACGATCTGGAGACAGTCAGACATCCGCAAACAACACCACACCATCTCGCACACTCTGACATATCATATTGACGCACTCGGAGATGTTCAGACACTTGTCTTCATATCTAGATCTCATGGCGATGACATGCGGAGACAGCCAGACTTCTGGATTTGACCCCGCAAAAGTAGCAGATCCCGAATCACACGATCTGGAGACAGTCAGACATCCGCAAACAACACCACACCATCTTGCACACTCTGACATATCATATTGACGCACTCGGAGGTGTTCAGACACTTGTCTTCATATCTAGATCTCATGGCGATGACATCCGGAGACAGCCAGACTTCTGGATTTGACTCGGAACGAGTAGCAGATCTCGGATCACACGATCTGGAGACAGTCAGACATCTGCAAACAACACCATACCATCTCGCACACTCTGACATATCATATTGACACCCTCGGAGGTGTTCAGACACTTGTCTTCATATCTAGATCTCATGGCGATGACATGCGAAGACAGCCAGACTTCTGGATTTGACCCCGCACAAGTAGCAGATCTCGAATCACACAATCTGGAGACAGTCAGACATCCGCAAACAACACCACACCATCTCGCACACTCTGACATATCATATTGACGCACTCGGAGGTGTTCAGACACTTGTCTTCATATCTAGATCTCATAGCGATGACATCCGGAGACAGCCAGACTTCTGAATTTGACCCCGCAAAAGTAGCAGATCTCGAATAACACGATCTGGAGACAGTCAGACATCCGCAAACAACACCACACCATCTCGCACACTCTGACATATCATATTGACGCACTCGGAGATGTTCAGACACTTGTCTTCATATCTAGATCTCATGGCGATGACATCCGGAGACAGCCAGACTTCTGGATTTGACTCGGAACGAGTAGCAGATCTCGAATTACACGATCTGGAGACAGTCAGACATCCGCAAACAACACCACACCATCTCGCACACTCTGACATATCATATTGACGCACTCGGAGATGTTCAGACACTTGTCTTCATATCTAGATCTCATGGCGATGACATGCGGAGACAGCCAGACTTCTGGATTTGACCCCGCAAAAGTAGCAGATCCCGAATCACACGATCTGGAGACAGTCAGACATCCGCAAACAACACCACACCATCTTGCACACTCTGACATATCATATTGACGCACTCGGAGGTGTTCAGACACTTGTCTTCATATCTAGATCTCATGGCGATGACATCCGGAGACAGCCAGACTTCTGGATTTGACCCCGCACAAGTAGCAGATCTCGAATCACACAATCTGGAGACAGTCAGACATCCGCAAACAACACCACACCATCTCGCACACTCTGACATATCATATTGACGCACTCGGAGATGTTCAGACACTTGTCTTCATATCTAGATCTCATGGCGATGACATGCGAAGACAGCCAGACTTCTGGATTTGACTCGGAACGAGTAGCAGATCTCGAATCACACAATCTGGAGACAGTCAGACATCTGCAAACAACACCACACCATCTCGCACACTCTGACATATCATATTGACACCCTCGGAGGTGTTCAGACACTTGTCTTCATATCTAGATCTCATGGCGATGACATCCGGAGACAGCCAGACTTCTGGATTTGACCCCGCACAAGTAGCAGATCTCGAATCACACAATCTGGAGACAGTCAGACATCCGCAAACAACACCACACCATCTCGCACACTCTGACATATCATATTGACGCACTCGGAGGTGTTCAGACACTTGTCTTCATATCTAGATCTCATAGCGATGACATCCGGAGACAGCCAGACTTCTGAATTTGACCCCGCAAAAGTAGCAGATCTCGAATAACACGATCTGGAGACAGTCAGACATCCGCAAACAACACCACACCATCTCGCACACTCTGACATATCATATTGACGCACTCGGAGATGTTCAGACACTTGTCTTCATATCTAGATCTCATGGCGATGACATCCGGAGACAGCCAGACTTCTGGATTTGACTCGGAACGAGTAGCAGATCTCGAATTACACGATCTGGAGACAGTCAGACATCCGCAAACAACACCACACCATCTCGCACACTCTGACATATCATATTGACGCACTCGGAGATGTTCAGACACTTGTCTTCATATCTAGATCTCATGGCGATGACATGCGGAGACAGCCAGACTTCTGGATTTGACCCCGCAAAAGTAGCAGATCCCGAATCACACGATCTGGAGACAGTCAGACATCCGCAAACAACACCACACCATCTTGCACACTCTGACATATCATATTGACGCACTCGGAGGTGTTCAGACACTTGTCTTCATATCTAGATCTCATGGCGATGACATCCGGAGACAGCCAGACTTCTGGATTTGACCCCGCACAAGTAGCAGATCTCGAATCACACAATCTGGAGACAGTCAGACATCCGCAAACAACACCACACCATCTCGCACACTCTGACATATCATATTGACGCACTCGGAGATGTTCAGACACTTGTCTTCATATCTAGATCTCATGGCGATGACATGCGAAGACAGCCAGACTTCTGGATTTGACTCGGAACGAGTAGCAGATCTCGAATCACACAATCTGGAGACAGTCAGACATCTGCAAACAACACCACACCATCTCGCACACTCTGACATATCATATTGACACCCTCGGAGGTGTTCAGACACTTGTCTTCATATCTAGATCTCATGGCGATGACATCCGGAGACAGCCAGACTTCTGGATTTGACCCCGCACAAGTAGCAGATCTCGAATCACACAATCTGGAGACAGTCAGACATCCGCAAACAACACCACACCATCTCGCACACTCTGACATATCATATTGACGCACTCGGAGGTGTTCAGACACTTGTCTTCATATCTAGATCTCATAGCGATGACATCCGGAGACAGCCAGACTTCTGAATTTGACCCCGCAAAAGTAGCAGATCTCGAATAACACGATCTGGAGACAGTCAGACATCCGCAAACAACACCACACCATCTCGCACACTCTGACATATCATATTGACGCACTCGGAGATGTTCAGACACTTGTCTTCATATCTAGATCTCATGGCGATGACATCCGGAGACAGCCAGACTTCTGGATTTGACTCGGAACGAGTAGCAGATCTCGAATTACACGATCTGGAGACAGTCAGACATCCGCAAACAACACCACACCATCTCGCACACTCTGACATATCATATTGACGCACTCGGAGATGTTCAGACACTTGTCTTCATATCTAGATCTCATGGCGATGACATGCGGAGACAGCCAGACTTCTGGATTTGACCCCGCAAAAGTAGCAGATCCCGAATCACACGATCTGGAGACAGTCAGACATCCGCAAACAACACCACACCATCTCGCACACTCTGACATATCATATTGACGCACTCGGAGGTGTTCAGACACTTGTCTTCATATCTAGATCTCATGGCGATGACATCCGGAGACAGCCAGACTTCTGGATTTGACCCCGCACAAGTAGCAGATCTCGAATCACACAATCTGGAGACAGTCAGACATCCGCAAACAACACCACACCATCTCGCACACTCTGACATATCATATTGACGCACTCGGAGGTGTTCAGACACTTGTCTTCATATCTAGATCTCATGGCGATGACATGCGGAGACAGCCAGACTTCTGGATTTGACCCCGCAAAAGTAGCAGATCCCGAATAACACAATCTGGAGACAGTCAGACATCCGCAAACAACACCACACCATCTCGCACACTCTGACATATCATATTGACGCCCTCGGAGGTGTTCAGACACTTGTCTTCATATCTAGATCTCATAGCGATGACATCCGGAGACAGCCAGACTTCTGGATTTGACTCAGCACAAGTAGCAGATCTCGGATCACACGATCTGGAGACAGTCAGACATCCGCAAACAACACCACACCATCTCGCACACTCTGACATATCATATTGACGCACTCGGAGGTGTTCAGACACTTGTCTTCATATCTAGATCTCATGGCGATGACATCCGGAGACAGCCAGACTTCTGGATTTGACTCGGAACGAGTAGCAGATCTCGAATTACATGATCTGGAGACAGTCAGACATCCGCAAACAACACCACACCATCTCGCACACTCTGACATATCATATTGACGCACTCGGAGATGTTCAGACACTTGTCTTCATATCTAGATCTCATGGCGATGACATGCGGAGACAGCCAGACTTCTGGATTTGACCCCGCAAAAGTAGCAGATCTCGAATAACACGATCTGGAGACAGTCAGACATCCGCAAACAACACCACACCATCTCGCACACTCTGACATATCATATTGACGCACTCGGAGATGTTCAGACACTTGTCTTCATATCTAGATCTCATGGCGATGACATCCGGAGACAGCCAGACTTCTGGATTTGACTCGGAACGAGTAGCAGATCTCGAATTACACGATCTGGAGACAGTCAGACATCCGCAAACAACACCACACCATCTCGCACACTCTGACATATCATATTGACGCACTCGGAGATGTTCAGACACTTGTCTTCATATCTAGATCTCATGGCGATGACATGCGGAGACAGCCAGACTTCTGGATTTGACCCCGCAAAAGTAGCAGATCCCGAATCACACGATCTGGAGACAGTCAGACATCCGCAAACAACACCACACCATCTCGCACACTCTGACATATCATATTGACGCACTCGGAGGTGTTCAGACACTTGTCTTCATATCTAGATCTCATGGCGATGACATGCGGAGACAGCCAGACTTCTGGATTTGACCCCGCAAAAGTAGCAGATCCCGAATCACACGATCTGGAGACAGTCAGACATCCGCAAACAACACCACACCATCTCGCACACTCTGACATATCATATTGACGCACTCGGAGATGTTCAGACACTTGTCTTCATATCTAGATCTCATAGCGATGACATCCGGAGACAGCCAGACTTCTGAATTTGACTCGGTACAAGTAGGAGATCTCGGATCACACGATCTGGAGACAGTCAGACATCCGCAAACAACACCACACCATCTCGCACACTCTGACATATCATATTGACGCACTCGGAGGTGTTCAGACACTTGTCTTCATATCTAGATCTCATGGCGATGACATGCGGAGACAGCCAGACTTCTGGATTTGACCCCGCAAAAGTAGCAGATCCCGAATCACACGATCTGGAGACAGTCAGACATCCGCAAACAACACCACACCATCTCGCACACTCTGACATATCATATTGACGCACTCGGAGGTGTTCAGACACTTGTCTTCATATCTAGATCTCATGGCGATGACATGCGGAGACAGCCAGACTTCTGGATTTGACCCCGCAAAAGTAGCAGATCCCGAATCACACGATCTGGAGACAGTCAGACATCCGCAAACAACACCACACCATCTCGCACACTCTGACATATCATATTGACGCTCTCGGAGGTGTTCAGACACTTGTCTTCATATCTAGATCTCATGGCGATGACATGCGGAGACAGCCAGACTTCTGGTTTTGACCCCGCAAAAGTAGCAGATCCCGAATCACACGATCTGGAGACAGTCAGACATCCGCAAACAGCACCACACCATCTCGCACACTCTGACATATCATATTGACGCACTCGGAGGTGTTCAGACACTTGTCTTCATATCTAGATCTCATAGCGATGACATCCGGAGACAGCCAGACTTCTGGATTTGACTCAGCACAAGTAGCAGATCTCGGATCACACAATCTGGAGACAGTCAGACATCTGCAAACAACACCATACCATCTCGCACACTCTGACATATCATATTGACGCACTCGGAGGTGTTCAGACACTTGTCTTCATATCTAGATCTCATGGCGATGACATGCGGAGACAGCCAGACTTCTGGATTTGACCCCGCAAAAGTAGCAGATCTCGAATCACACAATCTGGAGACAGTCAGACATCCGCAAACAATACCACACCATCTCGCACACTCTGAGATATCGTCTTCGACTTCCGAATTTGACTCTGTACTAGTGACAGATCTCAAATCACACTATCTGGAGACAGTCGGACATCTGCAAACAACACCACACAATCTCGCACACTCTGACATATCATATTGACACCCTCGGAGGTGTTCAGACACTTGTCTTCATATCTAGATCTCATAGTGATGACATGCGGAGACAGCCAGACTTCTGGATTTGACCCCGCAAAAGTAGCAGATCTCGAATCACACAATCTGGAGACAGTCAGACATCCGCAAACAACACCACACCATCTCGCACACTCTGACATATCATATTGACACCCTCGGAGGTGTTCAGACACTTGTCTTCATATCTAGATCTCATAGTGATGACATGCGGAGACAGCCAGACTTCTGGATTTGACCCCGCAAAAGTAGCAGATCTCGAATCACACAATCTGGAGACAGTCAGACATCCGCAAACAATACCACACCATCTCGCACACTCTGAGATATCGTATTCAACTTCCGAATTTGACTCTGTACTAGTGACAGATCTCAAATCACGCTATCTGTAGACAGTCGGACATCCGCAAACAACACCACACCATCTCGCACACTCTGACATATCATAATGACACCCTCGGAGGTGTTCAGACACTTGTCTTCATATCTAGATCTCATAGTGATGACATGCGGAGACAGCCAGACTTCTGGATTTGACCCCGCAAAAGTAGCAGATCTCGAATCACACAATCTGGAGACAGTCAGACATCCGCAAACAATACCACACCATCTCGCACACTCTGAGATATCGTATTCAACTTCCGAATTTGACTCTGTACTAGTGACAGATCTCAAATCACACTATCTGTAGACAGTCGGACATCCGCAAACAACACCACACCATCTCGCACACTCTGACATATCATATTGACACCCTTGGAGGTGTTCAGACACTTGTCTTCATATCTAGATCTCATAGTGATGACATGGGGAGACAGCCAGACTTCTGGATTTGACCCCACAAAAGTAGCAGATCTCGAATCACACAATCTGGAGACAGTTAGACATCTGCAAACAACACCACACCATCTCGCACACTCTGACATATCATATTGACACCCTTGGAGGTGTTCAGACACTTGTCTTCATATCTAGATCTCATAGTGATGACATGCGGAGACAGCCAGACTTCTGGATTTGACCCCGCAAAAGTAGCAGATCTCGAATCACACAATCTGGAGACAGTCAGACATCCGCAAACAATACCACACCATCTCGCACACTCTGAGATATCGTATTCAACTTCCGAATTTGACTCTGTACTAGTGACAGATCTCAAATCACACTATCTGTAGACAGTCGGACATCCGCAAACAACACCACACCATCTCGCACACTCTGACATATCATATTGACACCCTCGGAGGTGTTCAGACACTTGTCTTCATATCTAGATCTCATAGTGATGACATGCGGAGACAGCCAGACTTCTGGATTTGACCCCGCAAAAGTAGCAGATCTCGAATCACACAATCTGGAGACAGTCAGACATCCGCAAACAACACCACACCATCTCGCACACTCTGACATATCATATTGACACCCTCGGAGGTGTTCAGACACTTGTCTTCATATCTAGATCTCATAGTGATGACATGCGGAGACAGCCAGACTTCTGGATTTGACCCCGCAAAAGTAGCAGATCTCGAATCACACAATCTGGAGACAGTCAGACATCCGCAAACAATACCACACCATCTCGCACACTCTGAGATATCGTATTCAACTTCCGAATTTGACTCTGTACTAGTGACAGATCTCAAATCACACTATCTGTAGACAGTCGGACATCCGCAAACAACACCACACCATCTCGCACACTCTGACATATCATATTGACACCCTTGGAGGTGTTCAGACACTTGTCTTCATATCTAGATCTCATAGTGATGACATGGGGAGACAGCCAGACTTCTGGATTTGACCCCGCAAAAGTAGCAGATCTTGAATCACACAATCTGGAGACAGTCAGACATCCGCAAACAACACCACACCATCTCGCACACTCTGAGATATCGTATTCAACTTCCGAATTTGACTCTGTACTAGTGACAGATCTCAAATCACACTATCTGTAGACAGTCGGACATCCGCAAACAACACCACACCATCTCGCACACTCTGACATATCATATTGACACCCTTGGAGGTGTTCAGACACTTGTCTTCATATCTAGATCTCATAGTGATGACATGGGGAGACAGCCAGACTTCTGGATTTGACCCCGCAAAAGTAGCAGATCTCGAATCACACAATCTGGAGACAGTCAGACATCCGCAAACAACACCACACCATCTCGCACACTCTGAGATATCGTATTCAACTTCCGAATTTGACTCTGTACTAGTGACAGATCTCAAATCACACTATCTGTAGACAGTCGGACATCCGCAAACAACACCACACCATCTCGCACACTCTGACATATCATATTGACACCCTCGGAGGTGTTCAGACACTTGTCTTCATATCTAGATCTCATAGTGATGACATGGGGAGACAGCCAGACTTCTGGATTTGACCCCGCAAAAGTAGCAGATCTCGAATCACACAATCTGGAGACAGTCAGACATCCGCAAACAACACCACACCATCTCGCACACTCTGAGATATCGTATTCAACTTCCGAATTTGACTCTGTACTAGTGACAGATCTCAAATCACACTATCTGTAGACAGTCGGACATCCGCAAACAACACCACACCATCTCGCACACTCTGACATATCATATTGACACCCTTGGAGGTGTTCAGACACTTGTCTTCATATCTAGATCTCATAGTGATGACATGGGGAGACAGCCAGACTTCTGGATTTGACCCCGCAAAAGTAGCAGATCTCGAATCACACAATCTGGAGACAGTCAGACATCCGCAAACAACACCACACCATCTCGCACACTCTGAGATATCGTATTCAACTTCCGAATTTGACTCTGTACTAGTGACAGATCTCAAATCACACTATCTGTAGACAGTCGGACATCCGCAAACAACACCACACCATCTCGCACACTCTGACATATCATATTGACACCCTCGGAGGTGTTCAGACACTTGTCTTCATATCTAGATCTCATAGTGATGACATGGGGAGACAGCCAGACTTCTGGATTTGACCCCGCAAAAGTAGCAGATCTCCAATCACACAATCTGGAGACAGTCAGACATCCGCAAACAACACCACACCATCTCGCACACTCTGAGATATCGTATTCAACTTCCGAATTTGACTCTGTACTAGTGACAGATCTCAAATCACACTATCTGTAGACAGTCGGACATCCGCAAACAACACCACACCATCTCGCACACTCTGACATATCATATTGACACCCTCGGAGGTGTTCAGACACTTGTCTTCATATCTAGATCTCATAGTGATGACATGGGGAGACAGCCAGACTTCTGGATTTGACCCCGCAAAAGTAGCAGATCTCAAATCACACAATCTGGAGACAGTCAGACATCCGCAAACAATACCACACCATCTCGCACACTCTGAGATATCGTATTCAACTTCCGAATTTGACTCTGTACTAGTGACAGATCTCAAATCACACTATCTGTAGACAGTCGGACATCCGCAAACAACACCACACCATCTCGCACACTCTGACATATCATATTGACACCCTTGGAGGTGTTCAGACACTTGTCTTCATATCTAGATCTCATAGTGATGACATGGGGAGACAGCCAGACTTCTGGATTTGACCCCGCAAAAGTAGCAGATCTCGAATCACACAATCTGGAGACAGTCAGACATCCGCAAACAACACCACACCATCTCGCACACTCTGAGATATCGTATTCAACTTCCGAATTTGACTCTGTACTAGTGACAGATCTCAAATCACACTATCTGTAGACAGTCGGACATCCGCAAACAACACCACACCATCTCGCACACTCTGACATATCATATTGACACCCTCGGAGGTGTTCAGACACTTGTCTTCATATCTAGATCTCATAGTGATGACATGGGGAGACAGCCAGACTTCTGGATTTGACCCCGCAAAAGTAGCAGATCTCGAATCACACAATCTGGAGACAGTCAGACATCCGCAAACAACACCACACCATCTCGCACACTCTGAGATATCGTATTCAACTTCCGAATTTGACTCTGTACTAGTGACAGATCTCAAATCACACTATCTGTAGACAGTCGGACATCCGCAAACAACACCACACCATCTCGCACACTCTGACATATCATATTGACACCCTCGGAGGTGTTCAGACACTTGTCTTCATATCTAGATCTCATAGTGATGACATGTGGAGACAGCCAGACATCTGGATTTGACCCCGCAAAAGTAGCAGATCTCGAATCACACAATCTGGAGACAGTCAGACATCCGCAAACAATACCACACCATCTCGCACACTCTGAGATATCGTCTTCGACTTCCGAATTTGACTCTGTACTAGTGACAGATCTCAAATCACACTATCTGTAGACAGTCGGACATCCGCAAACAACACCACACCATCTCGCACACTCTGACATATCATATTGACACCCTCGGAGGTGTTCAGACACTTGTCTTCATATCTAGATCTCATAGTGATGACATGCGGAGACAGCCAGACTTCTGGATTTGACCCCGCAAAAGTAGCAGATCTCGAATCACACTATCTGTAGACAGTCGGACATCCGCAAACAACACCACACCATCTCGCACACTCTGACATATCATATTTACACCCTCGGAGGTGTTCAGACACTTGTCTTCATATCTAGATCTCATAGTGATGACATGGGGAGACAGCCAGACTTCTGGATTTGACCCCGCAAAAGTAGCAGATCTCCAATCACACAATCTGGAGACAGTCAGACATCCGCAAACAACACCACACCATCTCGCACACTCTGACATATCATATTGACACCCTCGGAGGTGTTCAGACACTTGTCTTCATATCTAGATCTCATAGTGATGACATGCGGAGACAGCCAGACTTCTGGATTTGACCCCGCAAAAGTAGCAGATCTCGAATCACACAATCTGGAGACAGTCAGACATCCGCAAACAATACCACACCATCTCGCACACTCTGAGATATCGTCTTCGACTTCCGAATTTGACTCTGTACTAGTGACAGATCTCAAATCACACTATCTGTAGACAGTCGGACATCCGCAAACAACACCACACCATCTCGCACACTCTGACATATCATATTTACACCCTCGGAGGTGTTCAGACACTTGTCTTCATATCTAGATCTCATAGTGATGACATGGGGAGACAGCCAGACTTCTGGATTTGACCCCGCAAAAGTAGCAGATCTCCAATCACACAATCTGGAGACAGTCGGACATCCGCAAACAACACCACACCATCTCGCACACTCTGACATATCATATTTACACCCTCGGAGGTGTTCAGACACTTGTCTTCATATCTAGATCTCATAGTGATGACATGCGGAGACAGCCAGACTTCTGGATTTGACCCCGCAAAAGTAGCAGATCTCGAATCACACTATCTGTAGACAGTCGGACATCCGCAAACAACACCACACCATCTCGCACACTCTGACATATCATATTGACACCCTCGGAGGTGTTCAGACACTTGTCTTCATATCTAGATCTCATAGTGATGACATGGGGAGACAGCCAGACTTCTGGATTTGACCCCGCAAAAGTAGCAGATCTCGAATCACACAATCTGGAGACAGTCAGACATCCGCAAACAACACCACACCATCTCGCACACTCTGAGATATCGTATTCAACTTCCGAATTTGACTCTGTACTAGTGACAGATCTCAAATCACACTATCTGTAGACAGTCGGACATCCGCAAACAACACCACACCATCTCGCACACTCTGACATATCATATTGACACCCTCGGAGGTGTTCAGACACTTGTCTTCATATCTAGATCTCATAGTGATGACATGTGGAGACAGCCAGACATCTGGATTTGACCCCGCAAAAGTAGCAGATCTCGAATCACACAATCTGGAGACAGTCAGACATCCGCAAACAATACCACACCATCTCGCACACTCTGAGATATCGTCTTCGACTTCCGAATTTGACTCTGTACTAGTGACAGATCTCAAATCACACTATCTGTAGACAGTCGGACATCCGCAAACAACACCACACCATCTCGCACACTCTGACATATCATATTGACACCCTCGGAGGTGTTCAGACACTTGTCTTCATATCTAGATCTCATAGTGATGACATGCGGAGACAGCCAGACTTCTGGATTTGACCCCGCAAAAGTAGCAGATCTCGAATCACACTATCTGTAGACAGTCGGACATCCGCAAACAACACCACACCATCTCGCACACTCTGACATATCATATTTACACCCTCGGAGGTGTTCAGACACTTGTCTTCATATCTAGATCTCATAGTGATGACATGGGGAGACAGCCAGACTTCTGGATTTGACCCCGCAAAAGTAGCAGATCTCCAATCACACAATCTGGAGACAGTCAGACATCCGCAAACAACACCACACCATCTCGCACACTCTGACATATCATATTGACACCCTCGGAGGTGTTCAGACACTTGTCTTCATATCTAGATCTCATAGTGATGACATGCGGAGACAGCCAGACTTCTGGATTTGACCCCGCAAAAGTAGCAGATCTCGAATCACACAATCTGGAGACAGTCAGACATCCGCAAACAATACCACACCATCTCGCACACTCTGAGATATCGTCTTCGACTTCCGAATTTGACTCTGTACTAGTGACAGATCTCAAATCACACTATCTGTAGACAGTCGGACATCCGCAAACAACACCACACCATCTCGCACACTCTGACATATCATATTTACACCCTCGGAGGTGTTCAGACACTTGTCTTCATATCTAGATCTCATAGTGATGACATGGGGAGACAGCCAGACTTCTGGATTTGACCCCGCAAAAGTAGCAGATCTCCAATCACACAATCTGGAGACAGTCGGACATCCGCAAACAACACCACACCATCTCGCACACTCTGACATATCATATTTACACCCTCGGAGGTGTTCAGACACTTGTCTTCATATCTAGATCTCATAGTGATGACATGCGGAGACAGCCAGACTTCTGGATTTGACCCCGCAAAAGTAGCAGATCTCGAATCACACTATCTGTAGACAGTCGGACATCCGCAAACAACACCACACCATCTCGCACACTCTGACATATCATATTGACACCCTCGGAGGTGTTCAGACACTTGTCTTCATATCTAGATCTCATAGTGATGACATGCGGAGACAGCCAGACTTCTGGATTTGACCCCGCAAAAGTAGCAGATCTTGAATCACACAATCTGGAGACAGTCGGACATCCGCAAACAACACCACACCATCTCGCACACTCTGACATATCATATTGACACCCTTGGAGGTGTTCAGACACTTGTCTTCATATCTAGATCTCATAGTGATGACATGCGGAGACAGCCAGACTTCTGGATTTGACCCCGCAAAAGTAGCAGATCTCGAATCACACTATCTGTAGACAGTCGGACATCCGCAAACAACACCACACCATCTCGCACACTCTGACATATCATATTGACACCCTCGGAGGTGTTCAGACACTTGTCTTCATATCTAGATCTCATAGTGATGACATGCGGAGACAGCCAGACTTCTGGATTTGACCCCGCAAAAGTAGCAGATCTTGAATCACACAATCTGGAGACAGTCGGACATCCGCAAACAACACCACACCATCTCGCACACTCTGACATATCATATTGACACCCTCGGAGGTGTTCAGACACTTGTCTTCATATCTAGATCTCATAGTGATGACATGTGGAGACAGCCAGACTTCTGGATTTGACCCCGCAAAAGTAGCAGATCTCGAATCACACAATCTGGAGACAGTCAGACATCCGCAAACAACACCACACCATCTCGCACACTCTGACATATCATATTGACACCCTCGGAGGTGTTCAGACACTTGTCTTCATATCTAGATCTCATAGTGATGACATGCGGAGACAGCCAGACTTCTGGATTTGACCCCGCAAAAGTAGCAGATCTCGAATCACACAATCTGGAGACAGTCAGACATCCGCAAACAATACCACACCATCTCGCACACTCTGAGATATCGTATTCAACTTCCGAATTTGACTCTGTACTAGTGACAGATCTCAAATCACACTATCTGTAGACAGTCGGACATCCGCAAACAACACCACACCATCTCGCACACTCTGACATATCATATTGACACCCTCGGAGGTGTTCAGACACTTGTCTTCATATCTAGATCTCATAGTGATGACATGCGGAGACAGCCAGACTTCTGGATTTGACCCCGCAAAAGTAGCAGATCTCGAATCACACAATCTGGAGACAGTCAGACATCCGCAAACAACACCACACCATCTCGCACACTCTGACATATCATATTCGACTTCCGAATTTGACTCTGTACTAGTGACAGATCTCAAATCACACTATCTGGAGACAGTCGGACATCCGCAAATAACACCACACCATCTCGCACACTCTGACATATCATATTTACACCCTCGGAGGTGTTCAGACACTTGTCTTCATATCTAGATCTCATAGTGATGACATGGGGAGACAGCCAGACTTCTGGATTTGACCCCGCAAAAGTAGCAGATCTCCAATCACACAATCTGGAGACAGTCAGACATCCGCAAACAACACCACACCATCTCGCACACTCTGACATATCATATTGACACCCTCGGAGGTGTTCAGACACTTGTCTTCATATCTAGATCTCATAGTGATGACATGCGGAGACAGCCAGACTTCTGGATTTGACCCCGCAAAAGTAGCAGATCTCGAATCACACAATCTGGAGACAGTCAGACATCCGCAAACAATACCACACCATCTCGCACACTCTGAGATATCGTCTTCGACTTCCGAATTTGACTCTGTACTAGTGACAGATCTCAAATCACACTATCTGTAGACAGTCGGACATCCGCAAACAACACCACACCATCTCGCACACTCTGACATATCATATTGACACCCTCGGAGGTGTTCAGACACTTGTCTTCATATCTAGATCTCATAGTGATGACATGCGGAGACAGCCAGACTTCTGGATTTGACCCCGCAAAAGTAGCAGATCTCGAATCACACTATCTGTAGACAGTCAGACATCCGCAAACAATACCACACCATCTCGCACACTCTGAGATATCGTCTTCGACTTCCGAATTTGACTCTGTACTAGTGACAGATCTCAAATCACACTATCTGTAGACAGTCGGACATCCGCAAACAACACCACACCATCTCGCACACTCTGACATATCATATTGACACCCTCGGAGGTGTTCAGACACTTGTCTTCATATCTAGATCTCATAGTGATGACATGCGGAGACAGCCAGACTTCTGGATTTGACCCCGCAAAAGTAGCAGATCTCGAATCACACAATCTGGAGACAGTCAGACATCCGCAAACAATACCACACCATCTCGCACACTCTGAGATATCGTCTTCGACTTCTGAATTTGACTCTGTACTAGTGACAGATCTCAAATCACACTATCTGGAGACAGTCGGACATCCGCAAACAACACCACACCATCTCGCACACTCTGACATATCATATTGACACCCTCGGAGGTGTTCAGACACTTGTCTTCATATCTAGATCTCATAGTGATGACATGCGGAGACAGCCAGACTTCTGGATTTGACCCCGCAAAAGTAGCAGATCTCGAATCACACAATCTGGAGACAGTCAGACATCCGCAAACAACACCACACCATCTCGCACACTCTGACATATCATATTTGACTTCCGAATTTGACTCTGTACTAGTGACAGATCTCAAATCACACTATCTGGAGACAGTCGGACATCCGCAAACAACACCACACCATCTCGCACACTCTGACATATCATATTGACACCCTCGGAGGTGTTCAGACACTTGTCTTCATATCTAGATCTCATGATGATGACATGGGGAGACAGCCAGACTTCTGGATTTGACCCCGCAAAAGTAGCAGATCTCCAATCACACAATCTGGAGACAGTCAGACATCCGCAAACAACACCACACCATCTCGCACACTCTGACATATCATATTGACACCCTCGGAGGTGTTCAGACACTTGTCTTCATATCTAGATCTCATAGTGATGACATGCGGAGACAGCCAGACTTCTGGATTTGACCCTGCAAAAGTAGCAGATCTCGAATCACACAATCTGGAGACAGTCAGACATCCGCAAACAATACCACACCATCTCGCACACTCTGAGATATTGTCTTCGACTTCCGAATTTGACTCTGTACTAGTGACAGATCTCAAATCACACTATCTGTAGACAGTCGGACATCCGCAAACAACACCACACCATCTCGCACACTCTGACATATCATGTTGACACCCTCGGAGGTGTTCAGACACTTGTCTTCATATCTAGATCTCATAGTGATGACATGCGGAGACAGCCAGACTTCTGGATTTGACCCCGCAAAAGTAGCAGATCTCGAATCACACTATCTGTAGACAGTCGGACATCCGCAAACAACACCACACCATCTCGCACACTCTGACATATCATATTGACACCCTCGGAGGTGTTCAGACACTTGTCTTCATATCTAGATCTCATAGTGATGACATGCGGAGACAGCCAGACTTCTGGATTTGACCCCGCAAAAGTAGCAGATCTCGAATCACACAATCTGGAGACAGTCGGACATCCGCAAACAACACCACACCATCTCGCACACTCTGACATATCATATTGACACCCTCGGAGGTGTTCAGACACTTGTCTTCATATCTAGATCTCATAGTGATGACATGCGGAGACAGCCAGACTTCTGGATTTGACCCCGCAAAAGTAGCAGATCTCAAATCACACAATCTGGAGACAGTCAGACATCCGCAAACAACACCACACCATCTCGCACACTCTGACATATCATATTCGACTTCCGAATTTGACTCTGTACTAGTGACAGATCTCAAATCACACTATCTGGAGACAGTCGGACATCCGCAAACAACACCACACCATCTCGCACACTCTGACATATCATATTGACACCCTCGGAGGTGTTCAGACACTTGTCTTCATATCTAGATCTCATAGTGATGACATGGGGAGACAGCCAGACTTCTAGATTTGACCCCGCAAAAGTAGCAGATCTCCAATCACACAATCTGGAGACAGTCAGACATCCGCAAACAACACCACACCATCTCGCACACTCTGACATATCATATTGACGCCCTCGGAGGTGTTCAGACACTTGTCTTCATATCTAGATCTCATAGTGATGACATGCGGAGACAGCCAGACTTCTGGATTTGACCCCGCAAAAGTAGCAGATCTCGAATCACACTATCTGTAGACAGTCGGACATCCGCAAACAACACCACACCATCTCGCACACTCTGACATATCATATTGACACCCTCGGAGGTGTTCAGACACTTGTCTTCATATCTAGATCTCATAGTAATGACATGCGGAGACAGCCAGACTTCTGGATTTGACCCCGCAAAAGTAGCAGATCTCGAATCACACAATCTGGAGACAGTCAGACATCCGCAAACAATACCACACCATCTCGCACACTCTGACATATCATATTCGACTTCCGAATTTGACTCTGTACTAGTGACAGATCTCAAATCACACTATCTGGAGACAGTCGGACATCCGCAAACAACACCACACCATCTCGCACACTCTGACATATCATATTGACACCCTCGGAGGTGTTCAGACACTTGTCTTCATATCTAGATCTCATAGTGATGACATGGGGAGACAGCCAGACTTCTAGATTTGACCCCGCAAAAGTAGCAGATCTCCAATCACACAATCTGGAGACAGTCAGACATCCGCAAACAACACCACACCATCTCGCACACTCTGACATATCATATTGACGCCCTCGGAGGTGTTCAGACACTTGTCTTCATATCTAGATCTCATAGTGATGACATGCGGAGACAGCCAGACTTCTGGATTTGACCCCGCAAAAGTAGCAGATCTCGAATCACACTATCTGTAGACAGTCGGACATCCGCAAACAACACCACACCATCTCGCACACTCTGACATATCATATTGACACCCTCGGAGGTGTTCAGACACTTGTCTTCATATCTAGATCTCATAGTAATGACATGCGGAGACAGCCAGACTTCTGGATTTGACCCCGCAAAAGTAGCAGATCTCGAATCACACAATCTGGAGACAGTCAGACATCCGCAAACAATACCACACCATCTCGCACACTCTGAGATATCGTCTTCGACTTCCGAATTTGACTCTGTACTAGTGACAGATCTCAAATCACACTATCTGTAGACAGTCAGACATCCGCAAACAACACCACACCATCTCGCACACTCTGACATATTATATTGTGTCTGAACACCTCCGAGTGCGTCAATATAATATGTCAGAGTGTGCGAGATGGTGTGGTGTTGTTTGCGGATGTCCGACCGTCTCCAGATAGTGTGATTCGAGATCTGTCACTAGTACAGAGTCAAATTCGGAAGTCGAATATGATATCTCAGAGTGTGCGAGATGGTGTGGTGTTGTTTGCGGATGTCTGACTGTCTCCAGATTGTGTGATTCGAGATCTGCTACTTTTGCGGGGTCAAATCCAGAAGTCTGGCTGTCTCCGCATGTCATCGCCATGAGATCTAGATATGAAGACAAGTGTCTGAACACCTCCGAGGGCGTCAATATGATATGTCAGAGTGTGCGAGATGGTGTGGTGTTGTTTGCGGATGTCTGACTGTCTCCAGATTGTGTGATTCGAGATCTGCTACTTTTGCGGGGTCAAATCCAGAAGTCTGGCTGTCTCCGCATGTCATTGCCATGAGATCTAGATATGAAGACAAGTGTCTGAACACATCCGAGGGCGTCAATATGATATGTCAGAGTGTGCGAGATGGTGTGGTGTTGTTTGCAGATGTCTGACAGTCTCCAGATTGTGTGATTCGAGATCTGCTACTTTTGCGGGGTCAAATCCAGAAGTCTGGCTGTCTCCGGATGTCATTGCCATGAGATCTAGATATGAAGACAAGTGTCTGAACACCTCCGAGGGCGTCAATATGATATGTCAGAGTGTGCGAGATGGTGTGGTGTTGTTTGCAGATGTCTGACAGTCTCCAGATTGTGTGATCCGAGATCTCCTACTTGTGCCGAGTCAAATCCAGAAGTCTGGCTGTCTCCACATGTTATCGCCATGAGATCTAGATATGAAGACAAGTGTCTGAACACCTCCGAGGGCGTCAATATGATATGTCAGAGTGTGCGAGATGGTGTGGTGTTGTTTGCGGATGTCTGACTGTCTCCAGATTGTGTGATTCGAGATCTGCTACTTTTGCGGGGTCAAATCCAGAAGTCTGGCTGTCTCCGCATGTCATCGCCATGAGATCTAGATATGAAGACAAGTGTCTGAACACCTCCGAGGGCGTCAATATGATATGTCAGAGTGTGCGAGATGGTGTGGTGTTGTTTGCGGATGTCTGACTGTCTCCAGATTGTGTGATTCGAGATCTGCTACTTTTGCGGGGTCAAATCCAGAAGTCTGGCTGTCTCCACATGTCATCGCCATGAGATCTAGATATGAAGACAAGTGTCTGAACACCTCCGAGTGCGTCAATATAATATGTCAGAGTGTGCGAGATGGTGTGGTGTTGTTTGCGGATGTCCGACCGTCTCCAGATAGTGTGATTCGAGATCTGTCACTAGTACAGAGTCAAATTCGGAAGTCGAATATGATATCTCAGAGTGTGCGAGATGGTGTGGTGTTGTTTGCGGATGTCTGACTGTCTCCAGATTGTGTGATTCGAGATCTGCTACTTTTGCGGGGTCAAATCCAGAAGTCTGGCTGTCTCCGCATGTCATCGCCATGAGATCTAGATATGAAGACAAGTGTCTGAACACCTCCGAGGGCGTCAATATGATATGTCAGAGTGTGCGAGATGGTGTGGTGTTGTTTGCGGATGTCTGACTGTCTCCAGATTGTGTGATTCGAGATCTGCTACTTTTGCGGGGTCAAATCCAGAAGTCTGGCTGTCTCCGCATGTCATCGCCATGAGATCTAGATATGAAGACAAGTGTCTGAACACCTCCGAGTGCGTCAATATGATATGTCAGAGTGTGCGAGATGGTGTGGTGTTGTTTGCAGATGTCTGACAGTCTCCAGATTGTGTGATTCGAGATCTGCTACTTTTGCGGGGTCAAATCCAGAAGTCTGGCTGTCTCCACATGTCATCGCCATGAGATCTAGATATGAAGACAAGTGTCTGAACACCTCCGAGTGCGTCAATATAATATGTCAGAGTGTGCGAGATGGTGTGGTGTTGTTTGCGGATGTCCGACCGTCTCCAGATAGTGTGATTCGAGATCTGTCACTAGTACAGAGTCAAATTCGGAAGTCGAATATGATATGTCAGAGTGTGCGAGATGGTGTGGTGTTGTTTGCGGATGTCTGACTGTCTCCAGATTGTGTGATTCGAGATCTGCTACTTTTGCGGGGTCAAATCCAGAAGTCTGGCTGTCTCCGGATGTCATCGCCATGAGATCTAGATATGAAGACAAGTGTCTGAACACCTCCGAGGGCGTCAATATGATATGTCAGAGTGTGCGAGATGGTGTGGTGTTGTTTGCAGATGTCTGACAGTCTCCAGATTGTGTGATCCGAGATCTCCTACTTGTGCCGAGTCAAATCCAGAAGTCTGGCTGTCTCCACATGTTATCGCCATGAGATCTAGATATGAAGACAAGTGTCTGAACACCTCCGAGGGCGTCAATATGATATGTCAGAGTGTGCGAGATGGTGTGGTGTTGTTTGCGGATGTCTGACTGTCTCCAGATTGTGTGATTCGAGATCTGCTACTTTTGCGGGGTCAAATCCAGAAGTCTGGCTGTCTCCGCATGTCATCGCCATGAGATCTAGATATGAAGACAAGTGTCTGAACACCTCCGAGGGCGTCAATATGATATGTCAGAGTGTGCGAGATGGTGTGGTGTTGTTTGCGGATGTCTGACTGTCTCCAGATTGTGTGATTCGAGATCTGCTACTTTTGCGGGGTCAAATCCAGAAGTCTGGCTGTCTCCACATGTCATCGCCATGAGATCTAGATATGAAGACAAGTGTCTGAACACCTCCGAGTGCGTCAATATAATATGTCAGAGTGTGCGAGATGGTGTGGTGTTGTTTGCGGATGTCCGACCGTCTCCAGATAGTGTGATTCGAGATCTGTCACTAGTACAGAGTCAAATTCGGAAGTCGAATATGATATCTCAGAGTGTGCGAGATGGTGTGGTGTTGTTTGCGGATGTCTGACTGTCTCCAGATTGTGTGATTCGAGATCTGCTACTTTTGCGGGGTCAAATCCAGAAGTCTGGCTGTCTCCGCATGTCATCGCCATGAGATCTAGATATGAAGACAAGTGTCTGAACACCTCCGAGGGCGTCAATATGATATGTCAGAGTGTGCGAGATGGTGTGGTGTTGTTTGCGGATGTCTGACTGTCTCCAGATTGTGTGATTCGAGATCTGCTACTTTTGCGGGGTCAAATCCAGAAGTCTGGCTGTCTCCGGATGTCATCGCCATGAGATCTAGATATGAAGACAAGTGTCTGAACACCTCCGAGTGCGTCAATATGATATGTCAGAGTGTGCGAGATGGTGTGGTGTTGTTTGCGGATGTCTGACTGTCTCCAGATTGTGTGATTCGAGATCTGCTACTTTTGCGGGGTCAAATCCAGAAGTCTGGCTGTCTCCGGATGTCATCGCCATGAGATCTAGATATGAAGACAAGTGTCTGAACACCTCCGAGGGCGTCAATATGATATGTCAGAGTGTGCGAGATGGTGTGGTGTTGTTTGCAGATGTCTGACAGTCTCCAGATTGTGTGATCCGAGATCTCCTACTTGTGCCGAGTCAAATCCAGAAGTCTGGCTGTCTCCACATGTTATCGCCATGAGATCTAGATATGAAGACAAGTGTCTGAACACCTCCGAGGGCGTCAATATGATATGTCAGAGTGTGCGAGATGGTGTGGTGTTGTTTGCGGATGTCTGACTGTCTCCAGATTGTGTGATTCGAGATCTGCTACTTTTGCGGGGTCAAATCCAGAAGTCTGGCTGTCTCCGCATGTCATCGCCATGAGATCTAGATATGAAGACAAGTGTCTGAACACCTCCGAGGGCGTCAATATGATATGTCAGAGTGTGCGAGATGGTGTGGTGTTGTTTGCGGATGTCTGACTGTCTCCAGATTGTGTGATTCGAGATCTGCTACTTTTGCGGGGTCAAATCCAGAAGTCTGGCTGTCTCCACATGTCATCGCCATGAGATCTAGATATGAAGACAAGTGTCTGAACACCTCCGAGTGCGTCAATATAATATGTCAGAGTGTGCGAGATGGTGTGGTGTTGTTTGCGGATGTCCGACCGTCTCCAGATAGTGTGATTCGAGATCTGTCACTAGTACAGAGTCAAATTCGGAAGTCGAATATGATATCTCAGAGTGTGCGAGATGGTGTGGTGTTGTTTGCGGATGTCTGACTGTCTCCAGATTGTGTGATTCGAGATCTGCTACTTTTGCGGGGTCAAATCCAGAAGTCTGGCTGTCTCCGCATGTCATCGCCATGAGATCTAGATATGAAGACAAGTGTCTGAACACCTCCGAGGGCGTCAATATGATATGTCAGAGTGTGCGAGATGGTGTGGTGTTGTTTGCGGATGTCTGACTGTCTCCAGATTGTGTGATTCGAGATCTGCTACTTTTGCGGGGTCAAATCCAGAAGTCTGGCTGTCTCCGCATGTCATCGCCATGAGATCTAGATATGAAGACAAGTGTCTGAACACCTCCGAGGGCGTCAATATGATATGTTAGAGTGTGCGAGATGGTGTGGTGTTGTTTGCAGATGTCTGACTGTCTCCAGATTGTGTGATTCGAGATCTGCTACTTTTGCGGGGTCAAATCCAGAAGTCTGGCTGTCTCCGGATGTCATCGCCATGAGATCTAGATATGAAGACAAGTGTCTGAACACCTCCGAGTGCGTCAATATGATATGTCAGAGTGTGCGAGATGGTGTGGTGTTGTTTGCGGATGTCTGACAGTCTCCAGATTGTGTGATTCGAGATCTGCTACTTTTGCGGGGTCAAATCCAGAAGTCTGGCTGTCTCCGCATGTCATCGCCATGAGATCTAGATATGAAGACAAGTGTCTGAACACCTCCGAGTGCGTCAATATGATATGTCAGAGTGTGCGAGATGGTGTGGTGTTGTTTGCAGATGTCTGACTGTCTCCAGATTGTGTGATCCGAGATCTGCTACTTGTGCCGAGTCAAATCCAGAAGTCTGGCTGTCTCCGGATGTCATCGCTATGAGATCTAGATATGAAGACAAGTATCTGAACACCTCCGAGTGCGTCAATATGATATGTCAGAGTGTGCAAGATGGTGTGGTGTTGTTTGCGGATGTCTGACTGTCTCCAGATCGTGTAATTCGAGATCTGCTACTCGTTCCGAGTCAAATCCAGAAGTCTGGCTGTCTCCGGATGTCATCGCCATGAGATCTAGATATGAAGACAAGTGTCTGAACACCTCCGAGTGCGTCAATATGATATCTCAGAGTGTGCGAGATGGTGTGGTGTTGTTTGCGGATGTCTGACTGTCTCCAGATTGTGTGATTCGAGATCTGCTACTTGTGCGGGGTCAAATCCAGAAGTCTGGCTGTCTCCGGATGTCATCGCCATGAGATCTAGATATGAAGACAAGTGTCTGAACACCTCCGAGTGCGTCAATATGATATCTCAGAGTGTGCGAGATGGTGTGGTGTTGTTTGCGGATGTCTGACTGTCTCCAGATTGTGTGATTCGAGATCTACTACTTTTACGGGGTCAAATCCAGAAGTCTGGCTGTCTCCGCATGTCATCGCCATGAGATCTAGATATGAAGACAAGTGTCTGAACACCTCCGAGGGCGTCAATATGATATGTCAGAGTGTGCGAGATGGTGTGGTGTTGTTTGCGGATGTCTGACTGTCTCCAGATTGTGTGATTCGAGATCTGCTACTTTTGCGGGGTCAAATCCAGAAGTCTGGCTGTCTCCGCATGTCATCGCCATGAGATCTAGATATGAAGACAAGTGTCTGAACACCTCCGAGGGCGTCAATATGATATGTTAGAGTGTGCGAGATGGTGTGGTGTTGTTTGCAGATGTCTGACTGTCTCCAGATTGTGTGATTCGAGATCTGCTACTTTTGCGGGGTCAAATCCAGAAGTCTGGCTGTCTCCGGATGTCATCGCCATGAGATCTAGATATGAAGACAAGTGTCTGAACACCTCCGAGGGCGTCAATATGATATGTCAGAGTGTGCGAGATGGTGTGGTGTTGTTTGCGGATGTCTGACAGTCTCCAGATTGTGTGATTCGAGATCTGCTACTTTTGCGGGGTCAAATCCAGAAGTCTGGCTGTCTCCGCATGTCATCGCCATGAGATCTAGATATGAAGACAAGTGTCTGAACACCTCCGAGTGCGTCAATATGATATGTCAGAGTGTGCGAGATGGTGTGGTGTTGTTTGCGGATGTCTGACAGTCTCCAGATTGTGTGATTCGAGATCTGCTACTTTTGCGGGGTCAAATCCAGAAGTCTGGCTGTCTCCGCATGTCATCGCCATGAGATCTAGATATGAAGACAAGTGTCTGAACACCTCCGAGTGCGTCAATATGATATGTCAGAGTGTGCGAGATGGTGTGGTGTTGTTTGCAGATGTCTGACTGTCTCCAGATTGTGTGATTCGAGATCTGCTACTTGTGCCGAGTCAAATGCAGAAGTCTGGCTGTCTCCGGATGTCATCGCTATGAGATCTAGATATGAAGACAAGTGTCTGAACACCTCCGAGTGCGTCAATATGATATGTCAGAGTGTGCGAGATGGTGTGGTGTTGTTTGCAGATGTCTGACTGTCTCCAGATTGTGTGATTCGAGATCTGCTACTTTTGCGGGGTCAAATCCAGAAGTCTGGCTGTCTCCGGATGTCATCGCCATGAGATCTAGATATGAAGACAAGTGTCTGAACACCTCCGAGTGCGTCAATATGATATGTCAGAGTGTGCGAGATGGTGTGGTGTTGTTTGCAGATGTCTGACTGTCTCCAGATTGTGTGATCCGAGATCTGCTACTTGTGCCGAGTCAAATCCAGAAGTCTGGCTGTCTCCGGATGTCATCGCTATGAGATCTAGATATGAAGACAAGTGTCTGAACACCTCCGAGTGCGTCAATATGATATGTCAGAGTGTGCAAGATGGTGTGGTGTTGTTTGCGGATGTCTGACTGTCTCCAGATCGTGTAATTCGAGATCTGCTACTCGTTCCGAGTCAAATCCAGAAGTCTGGCTGTCTCCGGATGTCATTGCCATGAGATCTAGATATGAAGACAAGTGTCTGAACACCTCCGAGTGCGTCAATATGATATCTCAGAGTGTGCGAGATGGTGTGGTGTTGTTTGCGGATGTCTGACTGTCTCCAGATTGTGTGATTCGAGATCTGCTACTTGTGCGGGGTCAAATCCAGAAGTCTGGCTGTCTCCGGATGTCATCGCCATGAGATCTAGATATGAAGACAAGTGTCTGAACACCTCCGAGGGCGTCAATATGATATGTCAGAGTGTGCGAGATGGTGTGGTGTTGTTTGCGGATGTCTGACTGTCTCCAGATTGTGTGATTCGAGATCTACTACTTTTGCGGGGTCAAATCCAGAAGTCTGGCTGTCTCCGCATGTCATCGCCATGAGATCTAGATATGAAGACAAGTGTCTGAACACCTCCGAGGGCGTCAATATGATATGTCAGAGTGTGCGAGATGGTGTGGTGTTGTTTGCGGATGTCTGACTGTCTCCAGATTGTGTGATTCGAGATCTGCTACTTTTGCGGGGTCAAATCCAGAAGTCTGGCTGTCTCCGGATGTCATCGCCATGAGATCTAGATATGAAGACAAGTGTCTGAACACCTCCGAGTGCGTCAATATGATATGTCAGAGTGTGCGAGATGGTGTGGTGTTGTTTGCAGATGTCTGACTGTCTCCAGATTGTGTGATTCGAGATCTGCTACTTTTGCGGGGTCAAATCCAGAAGTCTGGCTGTCTCCGGATGTCATCGCCATGAGATCTAGATATGAAGACAAGTGTCTGAACACCTCCGAGTGCGTCAATATGATATGTCAGAGTGTGCGAGATGGTGTGGTGTTGTTTGCGGATGTCTGACAGTCTCCAGATTGTGTGATTCGAGATCTGCTACTTTTGCGGGGTCAAATCCAGAAGTCTGGCTGTCTCCGCATGTCATCGCCATGAGATCTAGATATGAAGACAAGTGTCTGAACACCTCCGAGTGCGTCAATATGATATGTCAGAGTGTGCGAGATGGTGTGGTGTTGTTTGCAGATGTCTGACTGTCTCCAGATTGTGTGATCCGAGATCTGCTACTTGTGCCGAGTCAAATGCAGAAGTCTGGCTGTCTCCGGATGTCATCGCTATGAGATCTAGATATGAAGACAAGTGTCTGAACACCTCCGAGTGCGTCAATATGATATGTCAGAGTGTGCGAGATGGTGTGGTGTTGTTTGCAGATGTCTGACAGTCTCCAGATTGTGTGATTCGAGATCTGCTACTTTTGCGGGGTCAAATCCAGAAGTCTGGCTGTCTCCGGATGTCATCGCCATGAGATCTAGATATGAAGACAAGTGTCTGAACACCTCCGAGGGCGTCAATATGATATGTCAGAGTGTGCGAGATGGTGTGGTGTTGTTTGCAGATGTCTGACTGTCTCCAGATTGTGTGATCCGAGATCTGCTACTTGTGCCGAGTCAAATCCAGAAGTCTGGCTGTCTCCGGATGTCATCGCTATGAGATCTAGATATGAAGACAAGTGTCTGAACACCTCCGAGTGCGTCAATATGATATGTCAGAGTGTGCGAGATGGTGTGGTGTTGTTTGCGGATATCTGACTGTCTCCAGATCGTGTAATTCGAGATCTGCTACTCGTTCCGAGTCAAATCCAGAAGTCTGGCTGTCTCCGGATGTCATCGCCATGAGATCTAGATATGAAGACAAGTGTCTGAACACCTCCGAGTGCGTCAATATGATATCTCAGAGTGTGCGAGATGGTGTGGTGTTGTTTGCGGATGTCTGACTGTCTCCAGATTGTGTGATTCGAGATCTGCTACTTGTGCGGGGTCAAATCCAGAAGTCTGGCTGTCTCCGGATGTCATCGCCATGAGATCTAGATATGAAGACAAGTGTCTGAACACCTCCGAGTGCATCAATATGATATCTCAGAGTGTGCGAGATGGTGTGGTGTTGTTTGCAGATGTCTGACAGTCTCCAGATTGTGTGATCCGAGATCTCCTACTTGTGCCGAGTCAAATCCAGAAGTCTGGCTGTCTCCGGATGTCATCGCCATGAGATCTAGATATGAAGACAAGTGTCTGAACATCTCCGAGTGCGTCAATATGATATCTCAGAGTGTGCGAGATGGTGTGGTGTTGTTTGCGGATGTCTGACTGTCTCCAGATCGTGTAATTCGAGATCTGCTACTCGTTCCGAGTCAAATCCAGAAGTCTGGCTGTCTCCGGATGTCATCGCTATGAGATCTAGATATGAAGACAAGTGTCTGAACACCTCCGAGTGCGTCAATATGATATGTCAGAGTGTGCAAGATGGTGTGGTGTTGTTTGCGGATGTCTGACTGTCTCCAGATTGTGTGATCCGAGATCTGCTACTCGTTCCGAGTCAAATCCAGAAGTCTGGCTGTCTCCGGATGTCATCGCTATGAGATCTAGATATGAAGACAAGTGTCTGAACACCTCCGAGTGCGTCAATATGATATGTCAGAGTGTGCAAGATGGTGTGGTGTTGTTTGCGGATGTCTGACTGTCTCCAGATTGTGTGATCCGAGATCTGCTACTCGTTCCGAGTCAAATCCAGAAGTCTGGCTGTCTCCGGATGTCATCGGTATGAGATCTAGATATGAAGACAAGTGTCTGAACACCTCCGAGGGTGTCAATATGATACGTCAGAGTGTGCGAGATGGTGTGGTGTTGTTTGCGGATGTCCGACTGTCTCCAGATTGTGTGATTCGAGATCTGCTACTCGTTCCGAGTCAAATCCAGAAGTCTGGCTGTCTCCGGATGTCATCGCCATGAGATCTAGATATGAAGACAAGTGTCTGAACACCTCCGAGTGCGTCAATATGATATCTCAGAGTGTGCGAGATGGTGTGGTGTTGTTTGCGGATGTCTGACTGTCTCCAGATCGTGTAATTCGAGATCTGCTACTCGTTCCGAGTCAAATCCAGAAGTCTGGCTGTGTCCGGATGTCATCACTATGAGATCTAGATATGAAGACAAGTGTCTGAACACCTCCGAGTGCGTCAATATGATATGTCAGAGTGTGCGAGATGGTGTGGTGTTGTTTGCGGATGTCTGACTGTCTCCAGATTGTGTGATCCGAGATCTGCTACTCGTTCCGAGTCAAATCCAGAAGTCTGGCTGTCTCCGGATGTCATCGCTATGAGATCTAGATATGAAGACAAGTGTCTGAACATCTCCGAGTGCGTCAATATGATATCTCAGAGTGCGAGATGCTGTGGTGTTGTTTGCGGATGTCTGACTGTCTCCAGATCGTGTAATTCGAGATCTGCTACTCGTTCCGAGTCAAATCCAGAAGTCTGGCTGTGTCCGGATGTCATCACTATGAGATCTAGATATGAAGACAAGTTTGCAGATGTCTGACTGTCTCCAGATTGTGTGATCCGAGATCTGCTACTCGTTCCGAGTCAAATCCAGAAGTCTGGCTGTCTCCGGATGTCATCACTATGAGATCTAGATATGAAGACAAGTGTCTGAACACCTCCGAGTGCGTCAATATGATATCTCAGAGTGTGCGAGATGGTGTGGTGTTGTTTGCGGATGTCTGACTGTCTCCAGATTGTGTGATTCGAGATCTGTTACTTGTGCAGGGTCAAATCCAGAAGTCTGGCTGTCTCCGGATGTCATCGCCATGAGATCTAGATATGAAGACAAGTGTCTGAACACCTCCGAGTGCGTCAATATGATATGTCAGAGTGTGCGAGATGGTATGGTGTTGTTTGCAGATGTCTGACTGTCTCCAGATTGTGTGATTCGAGATCTGCTACTCGTTCCGAGTCAAATCCAGAAGTCTGGCTGTCTCCGGATGTCATCGCCATGAGATCTAGATATGAAGACAAGTGTCTGAACACCTCCGAGTGCGTCAATATGATATCTCAGAGTGTGCGAGATGGTGTGGTGTTGTTTGCGGATGTCTGACTGTCTCCAGATCGTGTAATTCGAGATCTGCTACTCGTTCCGAGTCAAATCCAGAAGTCTGGCTGTGTCCGGATGTCATCACTATGAGATCTAGATATGAAGACAAGTGTCTGAACACCTCCGAGTGCGTCAATATGATATGTCAGAGTGTGCGAGATGGTGTGGTGTTGTTTGCGGATGTCTGACTGTCTCCAGATTGTGTGATCCGAGATCTGCTACTCGTTCCGAGTCAAATCCAGAAGTCTGGCTGTCTCCGGATGTCATCGCTATGAGATCTAGATATGAAGACAAGTGTCTGAACACCTCCGAGTGCGTCAATATGATATGTCAGAGTGTGCGAGATGGTGTGGTGTTGTTTGCGGATGTCTGACTGTCTCCAGATTGTGTGATCCGAGATCTGCTACTCGTTCCGAGTCAAATCCAGAAGTCTGGCTGTCTCCGGATGTCATCGCTATGAGATCTAGATATGAAGACAAGTGTCTGAACACCTCCGAGGGTGTCAATATGATACGTCAGAGTGTGCGAGATGGTGTGGTGTTGTTTGCGGATGTCCGACTGTCTCCAGATAGTGTGATTCGAGATCTGTCACTAGTACAGAGTCAAATTCGGAAGTCAAATATGATATCTCAGAGTATGCAAAATGGGAGATCTGCTACTTGTGCCGAGTCAAATCCAGAAGTCTGGCTGTCTCCGGATGTCATCGCTATGAGATCTAGATATGAAGACAAGTGTCTGAACATCTCCGAGTGCGTCAATATGATATCTCAGAGTGTGCGAGATGGTGTGGTGTTGTTTGCAGATGTCTGACTGTCTCCAGATTGTGTGATCCGAGATCTGCTACTTGTGCCAAGTCAAATCCAGAAGTCTGGCTGTCTCCGGATGTCATCGCTATGAGATCTAGATATGAAGACAAGTGTCTGAACATCTCCGAGTGCGTCAATATGATATCTCAGAGTGTGCGAGATGGTGTGGTGTTGTTTGCAGATGTCTGACAGTCTCCAGATTGTGTGATCCGAGATCTCCTACTTGTGCCAAGTCAAATCCAGAAGTCTGGCTGTCTCCGGATGTCATCGCTATGAGATCTAGATATGAAGACAAGTGTCTGAACACCTCCGAGTGCGTCAATATGATATGTCAGAGTGTGCGAGATGGTGTGGTGTTGTTTGCGGATGTCTGACTGTCTCCAGATTGTGTGATCCGAGATCTGCTACTCGTTCCGAGTCAAATCCAGAAGTCTGGCTGTCTCCGGATGTCATCGCTATGAGATCTAGATATGAAGACAAGTGTCTGAACACCTCCGAGTGCGTCAATATGATATGTCAGAGTGTGCAAGATGGTGTGGTGTTGTTTGCGGATGTCTGACTGTCTCCAGATTGTGTGATCCGAGATCTGCTACTCGTTCCGAGTCAAATCCAGAAGTCTGGCTGTCTCCGGATGTCATCGCTATGAGATCTAGATATGAAGACAAGTGTCTGAACACCTCCGAGTGCGTCAATATGATATGTCAGAGTGTGCGAGATGGTGTGGTGTTGTTTGCGGATGTCTGACTGTCTCCAGATTGTGTGATCCGAGATCTGCTACTCGTTCCGAGTCAAATCCAGAAGTCTGGCTGTCTCCGGATGTCATCGCTATGAGATCTAGATATGAAGACAAGTGTCTGAACACCTCCGAGTGCGTCAATATGATATGTCAGAGTGTGCGAGATGGTGTGGTGTTGTTTGCGGATGTCTGACTGTCTCCAGATTGTGTGATCCGAGATCTGCTACTCGTTCCGAGTCAAATCCAGAAGTCTGGCTGTCTCCGGATGTCATCGCTATGAGATCTAGATATGAAGACAAGTGTCTGAACACCTCCGAGTGCGTCAATATGATATGTCAGAGTGTGCAAGATGGTGTGGTGTTGTTTGCGGATGTCTGACTGTCTCCAGATTGTGTGATCCGAGATCTGCTACTCGTTCCGAGTCAAATCCAGAAGTCTGGCTGTCTCCGGATGTCATCGCTATGAGATCTAGATATGAAGACAAGTGTCTGAACACCTCCGAGTGCGTCAATATGATATGTCAGAGTGTGCGAGATGGTGTGGTGTTGTTTGCGGATGTCTGACTGTCTCCAGATTGTGTGATCCGAGATCTGCTACTCGTTCCGAGTCAAATCCAGAAGTCTGGCTGTCTCCGGATGTCATCGCTATGAGATCTAGATATGAAGACAAGTGTCTGAACACCTCCGAGTGCGTCAATATGATATGTCAGAGTGTGCGAGATGGTGTGGTGTTGTTTGCGGATGTCTGACTGTCTCCAGATTGTGTGATCCGAGATCTGCTACTCGTTCCGAGTCAAATCCAGAAGTCTGGCTGTCTCCGGATGTCATCGCTATGAGATCTAGATATGAAGACAAGTGTCTGAACACCTCCGAGGGTGTCAATATGATACGTCAGAGTGTGCGAGATGGTGTGGTGTTGTTTGCGGATGTCCGACTGTCTCCAGATAGTGTGATTCGAGATCTGTCACTAGTACAGAGTCAAATTCGGAAGTCAAATATGATATCTCAGAGTATGCAAAATGGGAGATCTGCTACTTGTGCCGAGTCAAATCCAGAAGTCTGGCTGTCTCCGGATGTCATCGCTATGAGATCTAGATATGAAGACAAGTGTCTGAACATCTCCGAGTGCGTCAATATGATATCTCAGAGTGTGCGAGATGGTGTGGTGTTGTTTGCAGATGTCTGACTGTCTCCAGATTGTGTGATCCGAGATCTGCTACTTGTGCCAAGTCAAATCCAGAAGTCTGGCTGTCTCCGGATGTCATCGCTATGAGATCTAGATATGAAGACAAGTGTCTGAACATCTCCGAGTGCGTCAATATGATATCTCAGAGTGTGCGAGATGGTGTGGTGTTGTTTGCAGATGTCTGACAGTCTCCAGATTGTGTGATCCGAGATCTCCTACTTGTGCCAAGTCAAATCCAGAAGTCTGGCTGTCTCCGGATGTCATCGCTATGAGATCTAGATATGAAGACAAGTGTCTGAACACCTCCGAGTGCGTCAATATGATATGTCAGAGTGTGCGAGATGGTGTGGTGTTGTTTGCGGATGTCTGACTGTCTCCAGATTGTGTGATCCGAGATCTGCTACTCGTTCCGAGTCAAATCCAGAAGTCTGGCTGTCTCCGGATGTCATCGCTATGAGATCTAGATATGAAGACAAGTGTCTGAACACCTCCGAGTGCGTCAATATGATATGTCAGAGTGTGCAAGATGGTGTGGTGTTGTTTGCGGATGTCTGACTGTCTCCAGATTGTGTGATCCGAGATCTGCTACTCGTTCCGAGTCAAATCCAGAAGTCTGGCTGTCTCCGGATGTCATCGCTATGAGATCTAGATATGAAGACAAGTGTCTGAACACCTCCGAGTGCGTCAATATGATATGTCAGAGTGTGCGAGATGGTGTGGTGTTGTTTGCGGATGTCTGACTGTCTCCAGATTGTGTGATCCGAGATCTGCTACTCGTTCCGAGTCAAATCCAGAAGTCTGGCTGTCTCCGGATGTCATCGCTATGAGATCTAGATATGAAGACAAGTGTCTGAACACCTCCGAGTGCGTCAATATGATATGTCAGAGTGTGCGAGATGGTGTGGTGTTGTTTGCGGATGTCTGACTGTCTCCAGATTGTGTGATCCGAGATCTGCTACTCGTTCCGAGTCAAATCCAGAAGTCTGGCTGTCTCCGGATGTCATCGCTATGAGATCTAGATATGAAGACAAGTGTCTGAACACCTCCGAGGGTGTCAATATGATACGTCAGAGTGTGCGAGATGGTGTGGTGTTGTTTGCGGATGTCCGACTGTCTCCAGATAGTGTGATTCGAGATCTGTCACTAGTACAGAGTCAAATTCGGAAGTCAAATATGATATCTCAGAGTATGCAAAATGGGAGATCTGCTACTTGTGCCGAGTCAAATCCAGAAGTCTGGCTGTCTCCGGATGTCATCACTATGAGATCTAGATATGAAGACAAGTGTCTGAACACCTCCGAGTGCGTCAATATGATATCTCAGAGTGTGCGAGATGGTGTGGTGTTGTTTGCAGATGTCTGACTGTCTCCAGATTGTGTGATCCGAGATCTGCTACTTGTGCCGAGTCAAATCCAGAAGTCTGGCTGTCTCCGGATGTCATCGCTATGAGATCTAGATATGAAGACAAGTGTCTGAACATCTCCGAGTGCGTCAATATGATATCTCAGAGTGTGCGAGATGGTGTGGTGTTGTTTGCAGATGTCTGACAGTCTCCAGATTGTGTGATCCGAGATCTGCTACTTGTGCCGAGTCAAATCCAGAAGTCTGGCTGTCTCCGGATGTCATCACTATGAGATCTAGATATGAAGACAAGTGTCTGAACATCTCCGAGTGCGTCAATATGATATCTCAGAGTGTGCGAGATGGTGTGGTGTTGTTTGCAGATGTCTGACTGTCTCCAGATTGTGTGATCCGAGATCTGCTACTTGTGCCAAGTCAAATCCAGAAGTCTGGCTGTCTCCGGATGTTATCGCTATGAGATCTAGATATGAAGACAAGTGTCTGAACATCTCCGAGTGCGTCAATATGATATCTCAGAGTGTGCGAGATGGTGTGGTGTTGTTTGCAGATGTCTGACAGTCTCCAGATTGTGTGATCCGAGATCTCCTACTTGTGCCAAGTCAAATCCAGAAGTCTGGCTGTCTCCGGATGTCATCGCTATGAGATCTAGATATGAAGACAAGTGTCTGAACACCTCCGAGTGCGTCAATATGATATGTCAGAGTGTGCGAGATGGTGTGGTGTTGTTTGCGGATGTCTGACTGTCTCCAGATTGTGTGATCCGAGATCTGCTACTCGTTCCGAGTCAAATCCAGAAGTCTGGCTGTCTCCGGATGTCATCGCTATGAGATCTAGATATGAAGACAAGTGTCTGAACACCTCCGAGTGCGTCAATATGATATGTCAGAGTGTGCGAGATGGTGTGGTGTTGTTTGCGGATGTCTGACTGTCTCCAGATTGTGTGATCCGAGATCTGCTACTCGTTCCGAGTCAAATCCAGAAGTCTGGCTGTCTCCGGATGTCATCGCTATGAGATCTAGATATGAAGACAAGTGTCTGAACACCTCCGAGGGTGTCAATATGATACGTCAGAGTGTGCGAGATGGTGTGGTGTTGTTTGCGGATGTCCGACTGTCTCCAGATAGTGTGATTCGAGATCTGTCACTAGTACAGAGTCAAATTCGGAAGTCAAATATGATATCTCAGAGTATGCAAAATGGGAGATCTTCTACTTGTGCCGAGTCAAATCCAGAAGTCTGGCTGTCTCCGGATGTCATCACTATGAGATCTAGATATGAAGACAAGTGTCTGAACACCTCCGAGTGCGTCAATATGATATCTCAGAGTGTGCGAGATGGTGTGGTGTTGTTTGCGGATGTCTGACTGTCTCCAGATTGTGTGATCCGAGATCTGCTACTCGTTCCGAGTCAAATCCAGAAGTCTGGCTGTCTCCGGATGTCATCACTATGAGATCTAGATATGAAGACAAGTGTCTGAACACCTCCGAGTGCGTCAATATGATATCTCAGAGTGTGCGAGATGGTGTGGTGTTGTTTGCGGATGTCTGACTGTCTCCAGATTGTGTGATCCGAGATCTGCTACTCGTTCCGAGTCAAATCCAGAAGTCTGGCTGTCTTCGCATGTCATCGCCATGAGATCTAGATATGAAGACAAGTGTCTGAACACCTCCGAGGGTGTCAATATGATATGTCAGAGTGTGCGAGATGGTGTGGTGTTGTTTGCAGATGTCTGACTGTCTCCAGATTGTGTGATCCGAGATCTGCTACTCGTTCCGAGTCAAATCCAGAAGTCTGGCTGTCTCCGGATGTCATCGCTATGAGATCTAGATATGAAGACAAGTGTCTGAACACCTCCGAGTGCGTCAATATGATATCTCAGAGTGTGCGAGATGGTGTGGTGTTGTTTGCGGATGTCTGACTGTCTCCAGATTGTGTGATTCGAGATCTGCTACTCGTTCCGAGTCAAATTCGGAAGTCAAATATGATATCTCAGAGTATGCAAAATGGGAGATCTTCTACTTGTGCCGAGTCAAATCCAGAAGTCTGGCTGTCTCCGGATGTCATCACTATGAGATCTAGATATGAAGACAAGTGTCTGAACACCTCCGAGTGCTTCAATATGATATCTCAGAGTGTGCGAGATGGTGTGGTGTTGTTTGCGGATGTCTGACTGTCTCCAGATTGTGTGATCCGAGATCTGCTACTCGTTCCGAGTCAAATCCAGAAGTCTGGCTGTCTCCGGATGTCATCGCTATGAGATCTAGATATGAAGACAAGTGTCTGAACACCTCCGAGTGCGTCAATATGATATGTCAGAGTGTGCGAGATGGTGTGGTGTTGTTTGCGGATGTCTGACTGTCTCCAGATTGTGTGATCCGAGATCTGCTACTCGTTCCGAGTCAAATCCAGAAGTCTGGCTGTCTCCGGATGTCATCGCTATGAGATCTAGATATGAAGACAAGTGTCTGAACACCTCCGAGTGCGTCAATATGATATCTCAGAGTGTGCGAGATGGTGTGGTGTTGTTTGCGGATGTCTGACTGTCTCCAGATCGTGTAATTCGAGATCTGCTACTCGTTCCGAGTCAAATCCAGAAGTCTGGCTGTCTCCGGATGTCATCGCTATGAGATCTAGATATGAAGACAAGTGTCTGAACACCTCCGAGTGCGTCAATATGATATGTCAGAGTGTGCGAGATGGTGTGGTGTTGTTTGCGGATGTCTGACTGTCTCCAGATTGTGTGATCCGAGATCTGCTACTCGTTCCGAGTCAAATCCAGAAGTCTGGCTGTCTCCGGATGTCATCGCTATGAGATCTAGATATGAAGACAAGTGTCTGAACACCTCCGAGGGTGTCAATATGATACGTCAGAGTGTGCGAGATGGTGTGGTGTTGTTTGCGGATGTCCGACTGTCTCCAGATAGTGTGATTCGAGATCTGTCACTAGTACAGAGTCAAATTCGGAAGTCAAATATGATATCTCAGAGTATGCAAAATGGGAGATCTGCTACTTGTGCCGAGTCAAATCCAGAAGTCTGGCTGTCTCCGGATGTCATCGCTATGAGATCTAGATATGAAGACAAGTGTCTGAACATCTCCGAGTGCGTCAATATGATATCTCAGAGTGTGCGAGATGGTGTGGTGTTGTTTGCAGATGTCTGACTGTCTCCAGATTGTGTGATCCGAGATCTGCTACTTGTGCCAAGTCAAATCCAGAAGTCTGGCTGTCTCCGGATGTCATCGCTATGAGATCTAGATATGAAGACAAGTGTCTGAACATCTCCGAGTGCGTCAATATGATATCTCAGAGTGTGCGAGATGGTGTGGTGTTGTTTGCAGATGTCTGACAGTCTCCAGATTGTGTGATCCGAGATCTCCTACTTGTGCCAAGTCAAATCCAGAAGTCTGGCTGTCTCCGGATGTCATCGCTATGAGATCTAGATATGAAGACAAGTGTCTGAACACCTCCGAGTGCGTCAATATGATATGTCAGAGTGTGCGAGATGGTGTGGTGTTGTTTGCGGATGTCTGACTGTCTCCAGATTGTGTGATCCGAGATCTGCTACTCGTTCCGAGTCAAATCCAGAAGTCTGGCTGTCTCCGGATGTCATCGCTATGAGATCTAGATATGAAGACAAGTGTCTGAACACCTCCGAGTGCGTCAATATGATATGTCAGAGTGTGCGAGATGGTGTGGTGTTGTTTGCGGATGTCTGACTGTCTCCAGATTGTGTGATCCGAGATCTGCTACTCGTTCCGAGTCAAATCCAGAAGTCTGGCTGTCTCCGGATGTCATCGCTATGAGATCTAGATATGAAGACAAGTGTCTGAACACCTCCGAGGGTGTCAATATGATACGTCAGAGTGTGCGAGATGGTGTGGTGTTGTTTGCGGATGTCCGACTGTCTCCAGATAGTGTGATTCGAGATCTGTCACTAGTACAGAGTCAAATTCGGAAGTCAAATATGATATCTCAGAGTATGCAAAATGGGAGATCTGCTACTTGTGCCGAGTCAAATCCAGAAGTCTGGCTGTCTCCGGATGTCATCGCTATGAGATCTAGATATGAAGACAAGTGTCTGAACATCTCCGAGTGCGTCAATATGATATCTCAGAGTGTGCGAGATGGTGTGGTGTTGTTTGCAGATGTCTGACTGTCTCCAGATTGTGTGATCCGAGATCTGCTACTTGTGCCAAGTCAAATCCAGAAGTCTGGCTGTCTCCGGATGTCATTGCTATGAGATCTAGATATGAAGACAAGTGTCTGAACATCTCCGAGTGCGTCAATATGATATCTCAGAGTGTGCGAGATGGTGTGGTGTTGTTTGCGGATGTCTGACTGTCTCCAGATTGTGTGATCCGAGATCTGCTACTCGTTCCGAGTCAAATCCAGAAGTCTGGCTGTCTCCGGATGTCATCGCTATGAGATCTAGATATGAAGACAAGTGTCTGAACACCTCCGAGTGTTTCAATATGATATGTCAGAGTGTGCGAGATGGTGTGGTGTTGTTTGCGGATGTCTGACTGTCTCCAGATTGTGTGATCCGAGATCTGCTACTCGTTCCGAGTCAAATCCAGAAGTCTGGCTGTCTCCGGATGTCATCGCTATGAGATCTAGATATGAAGACAAGTGTCTGAACACCTCCGAGGGTGTCAATATGATACGTCAGAGTGTGCGAGATGGTGTGGTGTTGTTTGCGGATGTCCGACTGTCTCCAGATAGTGTGATTCGAGATCTGTCACTAGTACAGAGTCAAATTCGGAAGTCAAATATGATATCTCAGAGTATGCAAAATGGGAGATCTGCTACTTGTGCCGAGTCAAATCCAGAAGTCTGGCTGTCTCCGGATGTCATCGCTATGAGATCTAGATATGAAGACAAGTGTCTGAACATCTCCGAGTGCGTCAATATGATATCTCAGAGTGTGCGAGATGGTGTGGTGTTGTTTGCAGATGTCTGACTGTCTCCAGATTGTGTGATCCGAGATCTGCTACTTGTGCCAAGTCAAATCCAGAAGTCTGGCTGTCTCCGGATGTCATCGCTATGAGATCTAGATATGAAGACAAGTGTCTGAACATCTCCGAGTGCGTCAATATGATATCTCAGAGTGTGCGAGATGGTGTGGTGTTGTTTGCAGATGTCTGACAGTCTCCAGATTGTGTGATCCGAGATCTCCTACTTGTGCCAAGTCAAATCCAGAAGTCTGGCTGTCTCCGGATGTCATCGCTATGAGATCTAGATATGAAGACAAGTGTCTGAACACCTCCGAGTGCGTCAATATGATATGTCAGAGTGTGCGAGATGGTGTGGTGTTGTTTGCGGATGTCTGACTGTCTCCAGATTGTGTGATCCGAGATCTGCTACTCGTTCCGAGTCAAATCCAGAAGTCTGGCTGTCTCCGGATGTCATCGCTATGAGATCTAGATATGAAGACAAGTGTCTGAACACCTCCGAGGGTGTCAATATGATACGTCAGAGTGTGCGAGATGGTGTGGTGTTGTTTGCGGATGTCCGACTGTCTCCAGATAGTGTGATTCGAGATCTGTCACTAGTACAGAGTCAAATTCGGAAGTCAAATATGATATCTCAGAGTATGCAAAATGGGAGATCTGCTACTTGTGCCGAGTCAAATCCAGAAGTCTGGCTGTCTCCGGATGTCATCGCTATGAGATCTAGATATGAAGACAAGTGTCTGAACATCTCCGAGTGCGTCAATATGATATCTCAGAGTGTGCGAGATGGTGTGGTGTTGTTTGCGGATGTCTGACTGTCTCCAGATCGTGTAATTCGAGATCTGCTACTCGTTCCGAGTCAAATCCAGAAGTCTGGCTGTGTCCGGATGTCATCACTATGAGATCTAGATATGAAGACAAGTGTCTGAACACCTCCGAGTGCGTCAATATGATATGTCAGAGTGTGCGAGATGGTGTGGTGTTGTTTGCGGATGTCTGACTGTCTCCAGATTGTGTGATCCGAGATCTGCTACTCGTTCCGAGTCAAATCCAGAAGTCTGGCTGTCTCCGGATGTCATCGCTATGAGATCTAGATATGAAGACAAGTGTCTGAACACCTCCGAGGGTGTCAATATGATACGTCAGAGTGTGCGAGATGGTGTGGTGTTGTTTGCGGATGTCCGACTGTCTCCAGATAGTGTGATTCGAAATCTGTCACTAGTACAGAGTCAAATTCGGAAGTCAAATATGATATCTCAGAGTATGCAAAATGGGAGATCTGCTACTTGTGCCGAGTCAAATCCAGAAGTCTGGCTGTCTCCGGATGTCATCACTATGAGATCTAGATATGAAGACAAGTGTCTGAACACCTCCGAGTGCGTCAATATGATATCTCAGAGTGTGCGAGATGGTGTGGTGTTGTTTGCAGATGTCTGACTGTCTCCAGATTGTGTGATCCGAGATCTGCTACTTGTGCCAAGTCAAATCCAGAAGTCTGGCTGTCTCCGGATGTCATCGCTATGAGATCTAGATATGAAGACAAGTGTCTGAACATCTCCGAGTGCGTCAATATGATATCTCAGAGTGTGCGAGATGGTGTGGTGTTGTTTGCAGATGTCTGACAGTCTCCAGATTGTGTGATCCGAGATCTCCTACTTGTGCCGAGTCAAATTCAGAAGTCTGGCTGTCTCCGGATGTCATCGCTATGAGATCTAGATATGAAGACAAGTGTCTGAACATCTCCGAGTGCGTCAATATGATATCTCAGAGTGTGCGAGATGGTGTGGTGTTGTTTGCGGATGTCTGACTGTCTCCAGATTGTGTGATCCGAGATCTGCTACTCGTTCCGAGTCAAATCCAGAAGTCTGGCTGTCTCCGGATGTCATCGCTATGAGATCTAGATATGAAGACAAGTGTCTGAACACCTCCGAGGGTGTCAATATGATACGTCAGAGTGTGCGAGATGGTGTGGTGTTGTTTGCGGATGTCCGACTGTCTCCAGATAGTGTGATTCGAGATCTGTCACTAGTACAGAGTCAAATTCGGAAGTCAAATATGATATCTCAGAGTATGCAAAATGGGAGATCTGCTACTTGTGCCGAGTCAAATCCAGAAGTCTGGCTGTCTCCGGATGTCATCGCTATGAGATCTAGATATGAAGACAAGTGTCTGAACATCTCCGAGTGCGTCAATATGATATCTCAGAGTGTGCGAGATGGTGTGGTGTTGTTTGCAGATGTCTGACTGTCTCCAGATTGTGTGATCCGAGATCTGCTACTTGTGCCAAGTCAAATCCAGAAGTCTGGCTGTCTCCGGATGTCATTGCTATGAGATCTAGATATGAAGACAAGTGTCTGAACATCTCCGAGTGCGTCAATATGATATCTCAGAGTGTGCGAGATGGTGTGGTGTTGTTTGCAGATGTCTGACAGTCTCCAGATTGTGTGATCCGAGATCTCCTACTTGTGCCGAGTCAAATTCAGAAGTCTGGCTGTCTCCGGATGTCATCGCTATGAGATCTAGATATGAAGACAAGTGTCTGAACATCTCCGAGTGCGTCAATATGATATCTCAGAGTGTGCGAGATGGTGTGGTGTTGTTTGCGGATGTCTGACTGTCTCCAGATTGTGTGATCCGAGATCTGCTACTCGTTCCGAGTCAAATCCAGAAGTCTGGCTGTCTCTGGATGTCATCGCTATGAGATCTAGATATGAAGACAAGTGTCTGAACACCTCCGAGGGTGTCAATATGATACGTCAGAGTGTGCGAGATGGTGTGGTGTTGTTTGCGGATGTCTGACTGTCTCCAGATTGTGTGATCCGAGATCTGCTACTCGTTCCGAGTCAAATCCAGAAGTCTGGCTGTCTCCGGATGTCATCGCTATGAGATCTAGATATGAAGACAAGTGTCTGAACACCTCCGAGGGTGTCAATATGATACGTCAGAGTGTGCGAGATGGTGTGGTGTTGTTTGCGGATGTCCGACTGTCTCCAGATAGTGTGATTCGAGATCTGTCACTAGTACAGAGTCAAATTCGGAAGTCAAATATGATATCTCAGAGTATGCAAAATGGGAGATCTGCTACTTGTGCCGAGTCAAATCCAGAAGTCTGGCTGTCTCCGGATGTCATCGCTATGAGATCTAGATATGAAGACAAGTGTCTGAACATCTCCGAGTGCGTCAATATGATATCTCAGAGTGTGCGAGATGGTGTGGTGTTGTTTGCGGATGTCTGACTGTCTCCAGATCGTGTAATTCGAGATCTGCTACTCGTTCCGAGTCAAATCCAGAAGTCTGGCTGTGTCCGGATGTCATCACTATGAGATCTAGATATGAAGACAAGTGTCTGAACACCTCCGAGTGCGTCAATATGATATGTCAGAGTGTGCGAGATGGTGTGGTGTTGTTTGCGGATGTCTGACTGTCTCCAGATTGTGTGATCCGAGATCTGCTACTCGTTCCGAGTCAAATCCAGAAGTCTGGCTGTCTCCGGATGTCATCGCTATGAGATCTAGATATGAAGACAAGTGTCTGAACACCTCCGAGGGTGTCAATATGATACGTCAGAGTGTGCGAGATGGTGTGGTGTTGTTTGCGGATGTCCGACTGTCTCCAGATAGTGTGATTCGAAATCTGTCACTAGTACAGAGTCAAATTCGGAAGTCAAATATGATATCTCAGAGTATGCAAAATGGGAGATCTGCTACTTGTGCCGAGTCAAATCCAGAAGTCTGGCTGTCTCCGGATGTCATCACTATGAGATCTAGATATGAAGACAAGTGTCTGAACACCTCCGAGTGCGTCAATATGATATCTCAGAGTGTGCGAGATGGTGTGGTGTTGTTTGCAGATGTCTGACTGTCTCCAGATTGTGTGATCCGAGATCTGCTACTTGTGCCAAGTCAAATCCAGAAGTCTGGCTGTCTCCGGATGTCATCGCTATGAGATCTAGATATGAAGACAAGTGTCTGAACATCTCCGAGTGCGTCAATATGATATCTCAGAGTGTGCGAGATGGTGTGGTGTTGTTTGCAGATGTCTGACAGTCTCCAGATTGTGTGATCCGAGATCTCCTACTTGTGCCGAGTCAAATTCAGAAGTCTGGCTGTCTCCGGATGTCATCGCTATGAGATCTAGATATGAAGACAAGTGTCTGAACATCTCCGAGTGCGTCAATATGATATCTCAGAGTGTGCGAGATGGTGTGGTGTTGTTTGCGGATGTCTGACTGTCTCCAGATTGTGTGATCCGAGATCTGCTACTCGTTCCGAGTCAAATCCAGAAGTCTGGCTGTCTCCGGATGTCATCGCTATGAGATCTAGATATGAAGACAAGTGTCTGAACACCTCCGAGGGTGTCAATATGATACGTCAGAGTGTGCGAGATGGTGTGGTGTTGTTTGCGGATGTCCGACTGTCTCCAGATAGTGTGATTCGAGATCTGTCACTAGTACAGAGTCAAATTCGGAAGTCAAATATGATATCTCAGAGTATGCAAAATGGGAGATCTTCTACTTGTGCCGAGTCAAATCCAGAAGTCTGGCTGTCTCCGGATGTCATCACTATGAGATCTAGATATGAAGACAAGTGTCTGAACACCTCCGAGTGCGTCAATATGATATCTCAGAGTGTGCGAGATGGTGTGGTGTTGTTTGCGGATGTCTGACTGTCTCCAGATTGTGTGATCCGAGATCTGCTACTCGTTCCGAGTCAAATCCAGAAGTCTGGCTGTCTCCGGATGTCATCGCTATGAGATCTAGATATGAAGACAAGTGTCTGAACACCTCCGAGTGCGTCAATATGATATGTCAGAGTGTGCGAGATGGTGTGGTGTTGTTTGCGGATGTCTGACTGTCTCCAGATTGTGTGATCCGAGATCTGCTACTCGTTCCGAGTCAAATCCAGAAGTCTGGCTGTCTCCGGATGTCATCGCTATGAGATCTAGATATGAAGACAAGTGTCTGAACACCTCCGAGGGTGTCAATATGATACGTCAGAGTGTGCGAGATGGTGTGGTGTTGTTTGCGGATGTCCGACTGTCTCCAGATAGTGTGATTCGAGATCTGTCACTAGTACAGAGTCAAATTCGGAAGTCAAATATGATATCTCAGAGTATGCAAAATGGGAGATCTGCTACTTGTGCCGAGTCAAATCCAGAAGTCTGGCTGTCTCCGGATGTCATCACTATGAGATCTAGATATGAAGACAAGTGTCTGAACACCTCCGAGTGCGTCAATATGATATCTCAGAGTGTGCGAGATGGTGTGGTGTTGTTTGCAGATGTCTGACTGTCTCCAGATTGTGTGATCCGAGATCTGCTACTTGTGCCAAGTCAAATCCAGAAGTCTGGCTGTCTCCGGATGTCATCGCTATGAGATCTAGATATGAAGACAAGTGTCTGAACATCTCCGAGTGCGTCAATATGATATCTCAGAGTGTGCGAGATGGTGTGGTGTTGTTTGCAGATGTCTGACAGTCTCCAGATTGTGTGATCCGAGATCTGCTACTCGTTCCGAGTCAAATCCAGAAGTCTGGCTGTCTCCGGATGTCATCGCTATGAGATCTAGATATGAAGACAAGTGTCTGAACACCTCCGAGGGTGTCAATATGATACGTCAGAGTGTGCGAGATGGTGTGGTGTTGTTTGCGGATGTCCGACTGTCTCCAGATAGTGTGATTCGAGATCTGTCACTAGTACAGAGTCAAATTCGGAAGTCAAATATGATATCTCAGAGTATGCAAAATGGGAGATCTGCTACTTGTGCCGAGTCAAATCCAGAAGTCTGGCTGTCTCCGGATGTCATCACTATGAGATCTAGATATGAAGACAAGTGTCTGAACACCTCCGAGTGCGTCAATATGATATCTCAGAGTGTGCGAGATGGTGTGGTGTTGTTTGCAGATGTCTGACTGTCTCCAGATTGTGTGATCCGAGATCTGCTACTTGTGCCAAGTCAAATCCAGAAGTCTGGCTGTCTCCGGATGTCATCGCTATGAGATCTAGATATGAAGACAAGTGTCTGAACATCTCCGAGTGCGTCAATATGATATCTCAGAGTGTGCGAGATGGTGTGGTGTTGTTTGCAGATGTCTGACAGTCTCCAGATTGTGTGATCCGAGATCTGCTACTCGTTCCGAGTCAAATCCAGAAGTCTGGCTGTCTCCGGATGTCATCGCTATGAGATCTAGATATGAAGACAAGTGTCTGAACACCTCCGAGGGTGTCAATATGATACGTCAGAGTGTGCGAGATGGTGTGGTGTTGTTTGCGGATGTCCGACTGTCTCCAGATAGTGTGATTCGAGATCTGTCACTAGTACAGAGTCAAATTCGGAAGTCAAATATGATATCTCAGAGTATGCAAAATGGGAGATCTTCTACTTGTGCCGAGTCAAATCCAGAAGTCTGGCTGTCTCCGGATGTCATCACTATGAGATCTAGATATGAAGACAAGTGTCTGAACACCTCCGAGTGCGTCAATATGATATGTCAGAGTGTGCGAGATGGTGTGGTGTTGTTTGCGGATGTCTGACTGTCTCCAGATTGTGTGATCCGAGATCTGCTACTCGTTCCGAGTCAAATCCAGAAGTCTGGCTGTCTCCGGATGTCATCGCTATGAGATCTAGATATGAAGACAAGTGTCTGAACACCTCCGAGGGTGTCAATATGATACGTCAGAGTGTGCGAGATGGTGTGGTGTTGTTTGCGGATGTCTGACTGTCTCCAGATTGTGTGATTCGAGATCTGCTACTCGTTCCGAGTCAAATCCAGAAGTCTGGCTGTCTTCGCATGTCATCGCCATGAGATCTAGATATGAAGACAAGTGTCTGAACACCTCCGAGGGTGTCAATATGATATGTCAGAGTGTGCGAGATGGTGTGGTGTTGTTTGCAGATGTCTGACTGTCTCCAGATTGTGTGATTCGAGATCTGCTACTCGTTCCGAGTCAAATCCAGAAGTCTGGCTGTCTTCGCATGTCATCGCCATGAGATCTAGATATGAAGACAAGTGTCTGAACACCTCCGAGGGTGTCAATATGATATGTCAGAGTGTGCGAGATGGTATGGTGTTGTTTGCAGATGTCTGACTGTCTCCAGATCGTGTGATCCGAGATCTGCTACTCGTTCCGAGTCAAATCCAGAAGTCTGGCTGTCTCCGGATGTCATCGCTATGAGATCTAGATATGAAGACAAGTGTCTGAACATCTCCGAGTGCGTCAATATGATATGTCAGAGTGTGCGAGATGGTGTGGTGTTGTTTGCAGATGTCTGACTGTCTCCAGATCGTGTGATCCGAGATCTGCTACTTGTGCCGAGTCAAATCCAGAAGTCTGGCTGTCTTCGCATGTCATCGCCATGAGATCTAGATATGAAGACAAGTGTCTGAACACCTCCGAGGGTGTCAATATGATATGTCAGAGTGTGCGAGATGGTGTGGTGTTGTTTGCAGATGTCTGACTGTCTCCAGATTGTGTGATTCGAGATCTGCTACTCGTTCCGAGTCAAATCCAGAAGTCTGGCTGTCTTCGCATGTCATCGCCATGAGATCTAGATATGAAGACAAGTGTCTGAACACCTCCGAGGGTGTCAATATGATATGTCAGAGTGTGCGAGATGGTATGGTGTTGTTTGCAGATGTCTGACTGTCTCCAGATCGTGTGATCCGAGATCTGCTACTCGTTCCGAGTCAAATCCAGAAGTCTGGCTGTCTCCGGATGTCATCGCTATGAGATCTAGATATGAAGACAAGTGTCTGAACATCTCCGAGTGCGTCAATATGATATGTCAGAGTGTGCGAGATGGTGTGGTGTTGTTTGCAGATGTCTGACAGTCTCCAGATCGTGTGATCCGAGATCTGCTACTCGTTCCGAGTCAAATCCAGAAGTCTGGCTGTCTCCGGATGTCATCGCTATGAGATCTAGATATGAAGACAAGTGTCTGAACATCTCCGAGTGCGTCAATATGATATCTCAGAGTGTGCGAGATGGTGTGGTGTTGTTTGCAGATGTCTGACAGTCTCCAGATTGTGTGATCCGAGATCTGCTACTTGTGCCGAGTCAAATCCAGAAGTCTGGCTGTCTTCGCATGTCATCGCTATGAGATCTAGATATGAAGACAAGTGTCTGAACATCTCCGAGTGCGTCAATATGATATGTCAGAGTGTGCGAGATGGTATGGTGTTGTTTGCAGATGTCTGACTGTCTCCAGATCGTGTGATCCGAGATCTGCTACTCGTTCCGAGTCAAATCCAGAAGTCTGGCTGTCTCCGGATGTCATCGCTATGAGATCTAGATATGAAGACAAGTGTCTGAACATCTCCGAGTGCGTCAATATGATATGTCAGAGTGTGCGAGATGGTGTGGTGTTGTTTGCGGATGTCTGACTGTCTCCAGATTGTGTGATCCGAGATCTGCTACTCGTTCCGAGTCAAATCCAGAAGTCTGGCTGTCTCCGGATGTCATCGCTATGAGATCTAGATATGAAGACAAGTGTCTGAACATCTCCGAGTGCGTCAATATGATATCTCAGAGTGTGCGAGATGGTGTGGTGTTGTTTGCAGATGTCTGACAGTCTCCAGATTGTGTGATCCGAGATCTGCTACTTGTGCCGAGTCAAATCCAGAAGTCTGGCTGTCTCCGGATGTCATCGCTATGAGATCTAGATATGAAGACAAGTGTCTGAACATCTCCGAGTGCGTCAATATGATATCTCAGAGTGTGCGAGATGGTGTGGTGTTGTTTGCGGATGTCTGACAGTCTCCAGATTGTGTGATCCGAGATCTCCTACTTGTGCCGAGTCAAATTCAGAAGTCTGGCTGTCTCCGGATGTCATCGCTATGAGATCTAGATATGAAGACAAGTGTCTGAACATCTCCGAGTGCGTCAATATGATATCTCAGAGTGTGCGAGATGGTGTGGTGTTGTTTGCGGATGTCTGACTGTCTCCAGATTGTGTGATCCGAGATCTGCTACTTGTGCCGAGTCAAATCCAGAAGTCTGGCTGTCTCCGGATGTCATCACTATGAGATCTAGATATGAAGACAAGTGTCTGAACACCTCCGAGTGCGTCAATATGATATCTCAGAGTGTGCGAGATGGTGTGGTGTTATTTGCAGATGTCTGACAGTCTCCAGATTGTGTGATCCGAGATCTCCTACTTGTGCCGAGTCAAATTCAGAAGTCTGGCTGTCTCCGGATGTCATTGCTATGAGATCTAGATATGAAGACAAGTGTCTGAACATCTCCGAGTGCGTCAATATGATATCTCAGAGTGTGCGAGATGGTGTGGTGTTGTTTGCGGATGTCTGACTGTCTCCAGATTGTGTGATCCGAGATCTGCTACTCGTTCCGAGTCAAATCCAGAAGTCTGGCTGTCTCCGGATGTCATCGCTATGAGATCTAGATATGAAGACAAGTGTCTGAACACCTCCGAGGGTGTCAATATGATACGTCAGAGTGTGCGAGATGGTGTGATGTTGTTTGCGGATGTCCGACTGTCTCCAGATAGTGTGATTCGAGATCTGTCACTAGTACAGAGTCAAATTCGGAAGTCAAATATGATATCTCAGAGTATGCAAAATGGGAGATCTTCTACTTGTGCCGAGTCAAATCCAGAAGTCTGGCTGTCTCCGGATGTCATCACTATGAGATCTAGATATGAAGACAAGTGTCTGAACACCTCCGAGTGCGTCAATATGATATCTCAGAGTGTGCGAGATGGTGTGGTGTTGTTTGCGGATGTCTGACTGTCTCCAGATTGTGTGATCCGAGATCTGCTACTCGTTCCGAGTCAAATCCAGAAGTCTGGCTGTCTCCGGATGTCATCGCTATGAGATCTAGATATGAAGACAAGTGTCTGAACACCTCCGAGTGCGTCAATATGATATGTCAGAGTGTGCGAGATGGTGTGGTGTTGTTTGCAGATGTCTGACTGTCTCCAGATTGTGTGATTCGAGATCTGCTACTTGTGCCGAGTCAAATCCAGAAGTCTGGCTGTCTCCGGATGTCATCACTATGAGATCTAGATATGAAGACAAGTGTCTGAACACCTCCGAGTGCGTCAATATGATATGTCAGAGTGTGCGAGATGGTGTGGTGTTGTTTGCGGATGTCTGACTGTCTCCAGATTGTGTGATCCGAGATCTGCTACTCGTTCCGAGTCAAATCCAGAAGTCTGGCTGTCTCCGGATGTCATCGCTATGAGATCTAGATATGAAGACAAGTGTCTGAACACCTCCGAGGGTGTCAATATGATACGTCAGAGTGTGCGAGATGGTGTGGTGTTGTTTGCAGATGTCTGACTGTCTCCAGATTGTGTGATTCGAGATCTGCTACTCGTTCCGAGTCAAATCCAGAAGTCTGGCTGTCTTCGCATGTCATCGCCATGAGATCTAGATATGAAGACAAGTGTCTGAACACCTCCGAGGGTGTCAATATGATATGTCAGAGTGTGCGAGATGGTATGGTGTTGTTTGCAGATGTCTGACTGTCTCCAGATCGTGTGATCCGAGATCTGCTACTCGTTCCGAGTCAAATCCAGAAGTCTGGCTGTCTCCGGATGTCATCGCTATGAGATCTAGATATGAAGACAAGTGTCTGAACATCTCCGAGTGCGTCAATATGATATGTCAGAGTGTGCGAGATGGTGTGGTGTTGTTTGCAGATGTCTGACTGTCTCCAGATCGTGTGATCCGAGATCTGCTACTTGTGCCGAGTCAAATCCAGAAGTCTGGCTGTCTTCGCATGTCATCGCCATGAGATCTAGATATGAAGACAAGTGTCTGAACACCTCCGAGGGTGTCAATATGATATGTCAGAGTGTGCGAGATGGTGTGGTGTTGTTTGCAGATGTCTGACTGTCTCCAGATTGTGTGATTCGAGATCTGCTACTCGTTCCGAGTCAAATCCAGAAGTCTGGCTGTCTTCGCATGTCATCGCCATGAGATCTAGATATGAAGACAAGTGTCTGAACACCTCCGAGGGTGTCAATATGATATGTCAGAGTGTGCGAGATGGTATGGTGTTGTTTGCAGATGTCTGACTGTCTCCAGATCGTGTGATCCGAGATCTGCTACTCGTTCCGAGTCAAATCCAGAAGTCTGGCTGTCTCCGGATGTCATCGCTATGAGATCTAGATATGAAGACAAGTGTCTGAACATCTCCGAGTGCGTCAATATGATATGTCAGAGTGTGCGAGATGGTGTGGTGTTGTTTGCAGATGTCTGACAGTCTCCAGATCGTGTGATCCGAGATCTGCTACTCGTTCCGAGTCAAATCCAGAAGTCTGGCTGTCTCCGGATGTCATCGCTATGAGATCTAGATATGAAGACAAGTGTCTGAACATCTCCGAGTGCGTCAATATGATATCTCAGAGTGTGCGAGATGGTGTGGTGTTGTTTGCAGATGTCTGACAGTCTCCAGATTGTGTGATCCGAGATCTGCTACTTGTGCCGAGTCAAATCCAGAAGTCTGGCTGTCTCCGGATGTCATCGCTATGAGATCTAGATATGAAGACAAGTGTCTGAACATCTCCGAGTGCGTCAATATGATATCTCAGAGTGTGCGAGATGGTGTGGTGTTGTTTGCGGATGTCTGACAGTCTCCAGATTGTGTGATCCGAGATCTCCTACTTGTGCCGAGTCAAATTCAGAAGTCTGGCTGTCTCCGGATGTCATCGCTATGAGATCTAGATATGAAGACAAGTGTCTGAACATCTCCGAGTGCGTCAATATGATATCTCAGAGTGTGCGAGATGGTGTGGTGTTGTTTGCGGATGTCTGACTGTCTCCAGATTGTGTGATCCGAGATCTCCTACTTGTGCCGAGTCAAATCCAGAAGTCTGGCTGTCTCCGGATGTCATCACTATGAGATCTAGATATGAAGACAAGTGTCTGAACACCTCCGAGTGCGTCAATATGATATCTCAGAGTGTGCGAGATGGTGTGGTGTTATTTGCAGATGTCTGACAGTCTCCAGATTGTGTGATCCGAGATCTCCTACTTGTGCCGAGTCAAATTCAGAAGTCTGGCTGTCTCCGGATGTCATCGCTATGAGATCTAGATATGAAGACAAGTGTCTGAACATCTCCGAGTGCGTCAATATGATATCTCAGAGTGTGCGAGATGGTGTGGTGTTGTTTGCGGATGTCTGACTGTCTCCAGATTGTGTGATCCGAGATCTGCTACTCGTTCCGAGTCAAATCCAGAAGTCTGGCTGTCTCCGGATGTCATCGCTATGAGATCTAGATATGAAGACAAGTGTCTGAACACCTCCGAGGGTGTCAATATGATACGTCAGAGTGTGCGAGATGGTGTGGTGTTGTTTGCGGATGTCCGACTGTCTCCAGATAGTGTGATTCGAGATCTGTCACTAGTACAGAGTCAAATTCGGAAGTCAAATATGATATCTCAGAGTATGCAAAATGGGAGATCTTCTACTTGTGCCGAGTCAAATCCAGAAGTCTGGCTGTCTCCGAATGTCATCACTATGAGATCTAGATATGAAGACAAGTGTCTGAACACCTCCGAGTGCGTCAATATGATATCTCAGAGTGTGCGAGATGGTGTGGTGTTGTTTGCGGATGTCTGACTGTCTCCAGATTGTGTGATCCGAGATCTGCTACTCGTTCCGAGTCAAATCCAGAAGTCTGGCTGTCTCCGGATGTCATCGCTATGAGATCTAGATATGAAGACAAGTGTCTGAACACCTCCGAGTGCGTCAATATGATATCTCAGAGTGTGCGAGATGGTGTGGTGTTGTTTGCGGATGTCTGACTGTCTCCAGATCGTGTAATTCGAGATCTGCTACTTGTGCCGAGTCAAATCCAGAAGGCTGGCTGTCTCCGGATGTCATCACTATGAGATCTAGATATGAAGACAAGTGTCTGAACATCTCCGAGTGCGTCAATATGATATGTCAGAGTGTGCGAGATGGTGTGGTGTTGTTTGCAGATGTCTGACTGTCTCCAGATTGTGTGATCCGAGATCTGCTACTCGTTCCGAGTCAAATCCAGAAGTCTGGCTGTCTCCGGATGTCATCACTATGAGATCTAGATATGAAGACAAGTGTCTGAACACCTCCGAGTGCGTCAATATGATATCTCAGAGTGTGCGAGATGGTGTGGTGTTGTTTGCGGATGTCTGACTGTCTCCAGATTGTGTGATTCGAGATCTGCTACTCGTTCCGAGTCAAATCCAGAAGTCTGGCTGTCTTCGCATGTCATCGCCATGAGATCTAGATATGAAGACAAGTGTCTGAACACCTCCGAGGGTGTCAATATGATATGTCAGAGTGTGCGAGATGGTGTGGTGTTGTTTGCAGATGTCTGACTGTCTCCAGATTGTGTGATTCGAGATCTGCTACTCGTTCCGAGTCAAATCCAGAAGTCTGGCTGTCTTCGCATGTCATCGCCATGAGATCTAGATATGAAGACAAGTGTCTGAACACCTCCGAGGGTGTCAATATGATATGTCAGAGTGTGCGAGATGGTATGGTGTTGTTTGCAGATGTCTGACTGTCTCCAGATCGTGTGATCCGAGATCTGCTACTCGTTCCGAGTCAAATCCAGAAGTCTGGCTGTCTCCGGATGTCATCGCTATGAGATCTAGATATGAAGACAAGTGTCTGAACATCTCCGAGTGCGTCAATATGATATGTCAGAGTGTGCGAGATGGTGTGGTGTTGTTTGCAGATGTCTGACTGTCTCCAGATTGTGTGATCCGAGATCTGCTACTTGTGCCGAGTCAAATCCAGAAGTCTGGCTGTCTTCGCATGTCATCGCCATGAGATCTAGATATGAAGACAAGTGTCTGAACACCTCCGAGGGTGTCAATATGATATGTCAGAGTGTGCGAGATGGTGTGGTGTTGTTTGCAGATGTCTGACTGTCTCCAGATTGTGTGATTCGAGATCTGCTACTCGTTCCGAGTCAAATCCAGAAGTCTGGCTGTCTTCGCATGTCATCGCCATGAGATCTAGATATGAAGACAAGTGTCTGAACACCTCCGAGGGTGTCAATATGATATGTCAGAGTGTGCGAGATGGTATGGTGTTGTTTGCAGATGTCTGACTGTCTCCAGATCGTGTGATCCGAGATCTGCTACTCGTTCCGAGTCAAATCCAGAAGTCTGGCTGTCTCCGGATGTCATCGCTATGAGATCTAGATATGAAGACAAGTGTCTGAACATCTCCGAGTGCGTCAATATGATATGTCAGAGTGTGCGAGATGGTGTGGTGTTGTTTGCAGATGTCTGACTGTCTCCAGATTGTGTGATCCGAGATCTGCTACTTGTGCCGAGTCAAATCCAGAAGTCTGGCTGTCTTCGCATGTCATCGCCATGAGATCTAGATATGAAGACAAGTGTCTGAACACCTCCGAGGGTGTCAATATGATATGTCAGAGTGTGCGAGATGGTGTGGTGTTGTTTGCAGATGTCTGACTGTCTCCAGATTGTGTGATTCGAGATCTGCTACTCGTTCCGAGTCAAATCCAGAAGTCTGGCTGTCTTCGCATGTCATCGCCATGAGATCTAGATATGAAGACAAGTGTCTGAACACCTCCGAGGGTGTCAATATGATATGTCAGAGTGTGCGAGATGGTATGGTGTTGTTTGCAGATGTCTGACTGTCTCCAGATCGTGTGATCCGAGATCTGCTACTCGTTCCGAGTCAAATCCAGAAGTCTGGCTGTCTCCGGATGTCATCGCTATGAGATCTAGATATGAAGACAAGTGTCTGAACATCTCCGAGTGCGTCAATATGATATGTCAGAGTGTGCGAGATGGTGTGGTGTTGTTTGCAGATGTCTGACTGTCTCCAGATTGTGTGATCCGAGATCTGCTACTTGTGCCGAGTCAAATCCAGAAGTCTGGCTGTCTTCGCATGTCATCGCCATGAGATCTAGATATGAAGACAAGTGTCTGAACACCTCCGAGGGTGTCAATATGATATGTCAGAGTGTGCGAGATGGTGTGGTGTTGTTTGCAGATGTCTGACTGTCTCCAGATTGTGTGATTCGAGATCTGCTACTCGTTCCGAGTCAAATCCAGAAGTCTGGCTGTCTTCGCATGTCATCGCTATGAGATCTAGATATGAAGACAAGTGTCTGAACACCTCCGAGGGTGTCAATATGATATGTCAGAGTGTGCGAGATGGTATGGTGTTGTTTGCAGATGTCTGACTGTCTCCAGATCGTGTGATCCGAGATCTGCTACTCGTTCCGAGTCAAATCCAGAAGTCTGGCTGTCTCCGGATGTCATCGCTATGAGATCTAGATATGAAGACAAGTGTCTGAACATCTCCGAGTGCGTCAATATGATATGTCAGAGTGTGCGAGATGGTGTGGTGTTGTTTGCAGATGTCTGACTGTCTCCAGATTGTGTGATCCGAGATCTGCTACTTGTGCCGAGTCAAATCCAGAAGTCTGGCTGTCTTCGCATGTCATCGCCATGAGATCTAGATATGAAGACAAGTGTCTGAACACCTCCGAGGGTGTCAATATGATATGTCAGAGTGTGCGAGATGGTGTGGTGTTGTTTGCAGATGTCTGACTGTCTCCAGATTGTGTGATTCGAGATCTGCTACTCGTTCCGAGTCAAATCCAGAAGTCTGGCTGTCTTCGCATGTCATCGCCATGAGATCTAGATATGAAGACAAGTGTCTGAACACCTCCGAGGGTGTCAATATGATATGTCAGAGTGTGCGAGATGGTATGGTGTTGTTTGCAGATGTCTGACTGTCTCCAGATCGTGTGATCCGAGATCTGCTACTCGTTCCGAGTCAAATCCAGAAGTCTGGCTGTCTCCGGATGTCATCGCTATGAGATCTAGATATGAAGACAAGTGTCTGAACATCTCCGAGTGCGTCAATATGATACGTCAGAGTGTGCGAGATGGTGTGGTGTTGTTTGCGGATGTCCGACTGTCTCCAGATAGTGTGATTCGAGATCTGTCACTAGTACAGAGTCAAATTCGGAAGTCAAATATGATATCTCAGAGTATGCAAAATGGGAGATCTCCTACTTGTGCCGAGTCGAATTCAGAAGTCTGGCTGTCTCCGGATGTCATCGCTATGAGATCTAGATATGAAGACAAGTGTCTGAACATCTCCGAGTGCGTCAATATGATATCTCAGAGTGTGCGAGATGGTGTGGTGTTGTTTGCGGATGTCTGACTGTCTCCAGATTGTGTGATCCGAGATCTGCTACTCGTTCCGAGTCAAATCCAGAAGTCTGGCTGTCTCCGGATGTCATCGCTATGAGATCTAGATATGAAGACAAGTGTCTGAACACCTCCGAGGGTGTCAATATGATATGTCAGAGTGTGCGAGATGGTGTGGTGTTGTTTGCAGATGTCTGACTGTCTCCAGATTGTGTGATCCGAGATCTGCTATTCGTTCCGAGTCAAATCCAGAAGTCTGGCTGTCTCCGGATGTCATCGCTATGAGATCTAGATATGAAGACAAGTGTCTGAACATCTCCGAGTGTGTCAATATGATATCTCAGAGTGTGCGAGATGGTGTGGTGTTGTTTGCGGATGTCTGACTGTCTCCAGATCGTGTAATTCGAGATCTGCTACTTGTGCCGAGTCAAATCCAGAAGGCTGGCTGTCTCCGGATGTCATCACTATGAGATCTAGATATGAAGAGAAGTGTCTGAACATCTCCGAGTGCGTCAATATGATATGTCAGAGTGTGCGAGATGGTGTGGTGTTGTTTGCAGATGTCTGACTGTCTCCAGATTGTGTGATCCGAGATCTGCTACTCGTTCCGAGTCAAATCCAGAAGTCTGGCTGTCTCCGGATGTCATCGCTATGAGATCTAGATATGAAGACAAGTGTCTGAACACCTCCGAGGGTGTCAATATGATATGTCAGAGTGTGCGAGATGGTGTGGTGTTGTTTGCGGATGTCCGACTGTCTCCAGATAGTGTGATTCGAGATCTGTCACTAGTACAGAGTCAAATTCGGAAGTCAAATATGATATCTCAGAGTATGCAAAATGGGAGATCTCCTACTTGTGCCGAGTCAAATTCAGAAGTCTGGCTGTCTCCGGATGTCATCGCTATGAGATCTAGATATGAAGACAAGTGTCTGAACATCTCCGAGTGCGTCAATATGATATGTCAGAGTGTGCGAGATGGTGTGGTGTTGTTTGCAGATGTCTGACTGTCTCCAGATTGTGTGATCCGAGATCTGCTACTTGTGCCGAGTCAAATCCAGAAGTCTGGCTGTCTTCGCATGTCATCGCCATGAGATCTAGATATGAAGACAAGTGTCTGAACACCTCCGAGGGTGTCAATATGATATGTCAGAGTGTGCGAGATGGTGTGGTGTTGTTTGCAGATGTCTGACTGTCTCCAGATTGTGTGATTTGAGATCTGCTACTCGTTCCGAGTCAAATCCAGAAGTCTGGCTGTCTTCGCATGTCATCGCCATGAGATCTAGATATGAAGACAAGTGTCTGAACACCTCCGAGGGTGTCAATATGATATGTCAGAGTGTGCGAGATGGTATGGTGTTGTTTGCAGATGTCTGACTGTCTCCAGATCGTGTGATCCGAGATCTGCTACTCGTTCCGAGTCAAATCCAGAAGTCTGGCTGTCTCCGGATGTCATCGCTATGAGATCTAGATATGAAGACAAGTGTCTGAACATCTCCGAGTGCGTCAATATGATATGTCAGAGTGTGCGAGATGGTGTGGTGTTATTTGCAGATGTCTGACTGTCTCCAGATTGTGTGATCCGAGATCTGCTACTCGTTCCGAGTCAAATCCAGAAGTCTGGCTGTCTCCGGATGTCATCGCTATGAGATCTAGATATGAAGACAAGTGTCTGAACATCTCCGAGTGCGTCAATATGATATGTCAGAGTGTGCGAGATGGTGTGGTGTTGTTTGCAGATGTCTGACTGTCTCCAGATTGTGTGATTTGAGATCTGCTACTCGTTCCGAGTCAAATCCAGAAGTCTGGCTGTCTTCGCATGTCATCGCCATGAGATCTAGATATGAAGACAAGTGTCTGAACACCTCCGAGGGTGTCAATATGATATGTCAGAGTGTGCGAGATGGTATGGTGTTGTTTGCAGATGTCTGACTGTCTCCAGATCGTGTGATCCGAGATCTGCTACTCGTTCCGAGTCAAATCCAGAAGTCTGGCTGTCTCCGGATGTCATCGCTATGAGATCTAGATATGAAGACAAGTGTCTGAACATCTCCGAGTGCGTCAATATGATATCTCAGAGTGTGCGAGATGGTGTGGTGTTGTTTGCGGATGTCTGACTGTCTCCAGATTGTGTGATCCGAGATCTGCTACTCGTTCCGAGTCAAATCCAGAAGTCTGGCTGTCTCCGGATGTCATCGCTATGAGATCTAGATATGAAGACAAGTGTCTGAACACCTCCGAGGGTGTCAATATGATATGTCAGAGTGTGCGAGATGGTGTGGTGTTGTTTGCAGATGTCTGACTGTCTCCAGATTGTGTGATCCGAGATCTGCTACTCGTTCCGAGTCAAATCCAGAAGTCTGGCTGTCTCCGGATGTCATCGCTATGAGATCTAGATATGAAGACAAGTGTCTGAACATCTCCGAGTGCGTCAATATGATATCTCAGAGTGTGCGAGATGGTGTGGTGTTGTTTGCGGATGTCTGACTGTCTCCAGATTGTGTGATCCGAGATCTGCTACTCGTTCCGAGTCAAATCCAGAAGTCTGGCTGTCTCCGGATGTCATCACTATGAGATCTAGATATGAAGACAAGTGTCTGAACATCTCCGAGTGCGTCAATATGATATGTCAGAGTGTGCGAGATGGTGTGGTGTTGTTTGCAGATGTCTGACTGTCTCCAGATTGTGTGATCCGAGATCTGCCACTTGTGCCGAGTCAAATCCAGAAGTCTGGCTGTCTCCGGATGTCATCGCTATGAGATCTAGATATGAAGACAAGTGTCTGAACATCTCCGAGTGCGTCAATATGATATGTCAGAGTGTGCGAGATGGTGTGGTGTTGTTTGCAGATGTCTGACTGTCTCCAGATTGTGTGATCCGAGATCTGCTACTTGTGCCGAGTCAAATCCAGAAGTCTGGCTGTCTTCGCATGTCATCGCCATGAGATCTAGATATGAAGACAAGTGTCTGAACACCTCCGAGGGTGTCAATATGATATGTCAGAGTGTGCGAGATGGTGTGGTGTTGTTTGCAGATGTCTGACTGTCTCCAGATTGTGTGATTTGAGATCTGCTACTCGTTCCGAGTCAAATCCAGAAGTCTGGCTGTCTTCGCATGTCATCGCCATGAGATCTAGATATGAAGACAAGTGTCTGAACACCTCCGAGGGTGTCAATATGATATGTCAGAGTGTGCGAGATGGTATGGTGTTGTTTGCAGATGTCTGACTGTCTCCAGATCGTGTGATCCGAGATCTGCTACTCGTTCCGAGTCAAATCCAGAAGTCTGGCTGTCTCCGGATGTCATCGCTATGAGATCTAGATATGAAGACAAGTGTCTGAACATCTCCGAGTGCGTCAATATGATATGTCAGAGTGTGCGAGATGGTGTGGTGTTGTTTGCAGATGTCTGACTGTCTCCAGATTGTGTGATCCGAGATCTGCTACTCGTTCCGAGTCAAATCCAGAAGTCTGGCTGTCTCCGGATGTCATCGCTATGAGATCTAGATATGAAGACAAGTGTCTGAACATCTCCGAGTGCGTCAATATGATATGTCAGAGTGTGCGAGATGGTGTGGTGTTGTTTGCAGATGTCTGACTGTCTCCAGATTGTGTGATTTGAGATCTGCTACTCGTTCCGAGTCAAATCCAGAAGTCTGGCTGTCTTCGCATGTCATCGCCATGAGATCTAGATATGAAGACAAGTGTCTGAACACCTCCGAGGGTGTCAATATGATATGTCAGAGTGTGCGAGATGGTATGGTGTTGTTTGCAGATGTCTGACTGTCTCCAGATCGTGTGATCCGAGATCTGCTACTCGTTCCGAGTCAAATCCAGAAGTCTGGCTGTCTCCGGATGTCATCGCTATGAGATCTAGATATGAAGACAAGTGTCTGAACATCTCCGAGTGCGTCAATATGATATCTCAGAGTGTGCGAGATGGTGTGGTGTTGTTTGCGGATGTCTGACTGTCTCCAGATTGTGTGATCCGAGATCTGCTACTCGTTCCGAGTCAAATCCAGAAGTCTGGCTGTCTCCGGATGTCATCGCTATGAGATCTAGATATGAAGACAAGTGTCTGAACACCTCCGAGGGTGTCAATATGATATGTCAGAGTGTGCGAGATGGTGTGGTGTTGTTTGCAGATGTCTGACTGTCTCCAGATTGTGTGATCCGAGATCTGCTACTCGTTCCGAGTCAAATCCAGAAGTCTGGCTGTCTCCGGATGTCATCGCTATGAGATCTAGATATGAAGACAAGTGTCTGAACATCTCCGAGTGCGTCAATATGATATCTCAGAGTGTGCGAGATGGTGTGGTGTTGTTTGCGGATGTCTGACTGTCTCCAGATTGTGTGATCCGAGATCTGCTACTCGTTCCGAGTCAAATCCAGAAGTCTGGCTGTCTCCGGATGTCATCACTATGAGATCTAGATATGAAGACAAGTGTCTGAACATCTCCGAGTGCGTCAATATGATATGTCAGAGTGTGCGAGATGGTGTGGTGTTGTTTGCAGATGTCTGACTGTCTCCAGATTGTGTGATCCGAGATCTGCCACTTGTGCCGAGTCAAATCCAGAAGTCTGGCTGTCTCCGGATGTCATCGCTATGAGATCTAGATATGAAGACAAGTGTCTGAACATCTCCGAGTGCGTCAATATGATATGTCAGAGTGTGCGAGATGGTGTGGTGTTGTTTGCAGATGTCTGACTGTCTCCAGATTGTGTGATCCGAGATCTGCTACTTGTGCCGAGTCAAATCCAGAAGTCTGGCTGTCTTCGCATGTCATCGCCATGAGATCTAGATATGAAGACAAGTGTCTGAACACCTCCGAGGGTGTCAATATGATATGTCAGAGTGTGCGAGATGGTGTGGTGTTGTTTGCAGATGTCTGACTGTCTCCAGATTGTGTGATTTGAGATCTGCTACTCGTTCCGAGTCAAATCCAGAAGTCTGGCTGTCTTCGCATGTCATCGCCATGAGATCTAGATATGAAGACAAGTGTCTGAACACCTCCGAGGGTGTCAATATGATATGTCAGAGTGTGCGAGATGGTATGGTGTTGTTTGCAGATGTCTGACTGTCTCCAGATCGTGTGATCCGAGATCTGCTACTCGTTCCGAGTCAAATCCAGAAGTCTGGCTGTCTCCGGATGTCATCGCTATGAGATCTAGATATGAAGACAAGTGTCTGAACATCTCCGAGTGCGTCAATATGATATGTCAGAGTGTGCGAGATGGTGTGGTGTTGTTTGCAGATGTCTGACTGTCTCCAGATTGTGTGATCCGAGATCTGCTACTCGTTCCGAGTCAAATCCAGAAGTCTGGCTGTCTCCGGATGTCATCGCTATGAGATCTAGATATGAAGACAAGTGTCTGAACATCTCCGAGTGCGTCAATATGATATGTCAGAGTGTGCGAGATGGTGTGGTGTTGTTTGCAGATGTCTGACTGTCTCCAGATTGTGTGATTTGAGATCTGCTACTCGTTCCGAGTCAAATCCAGAAGTCTGGCTGTCTTCGCATGTCATCGCCATGAGATCTAGATATGAAGACAAGTGTCTGAACACCTCCGAGGGTGTCAATATGATATGTCAGAGTGTGCGAGATGGTATGGTGTTGTTTGCAGATGTCTGACTGTCTCCAGATCGTGTGATCCGAGATCTGCTACTCGTTCCGAGTCAAATCCAGAAGTCTGGCTGTCTCCGGATGTCATCGCTATGAGATCTAGATATGAAGACAAGTGTCTGAACATCTCCGAGTGCGTCAATATGATATGTCAGAGTGTGCGAGATGGTGTGGTGTTGTTTGCAGATGTCTGACTGTCTCCAGATTGTGTGATCCGAGATCTGCTACTCGTTCCGAGTCAAATCCAGAAGTCTGGCTGTCTCCGGATGTCATCGCTATGAGATCTAGATATGAAGACAAGTGTCTGAACATCTCCGAGTGCGTCAATATGATATGTCAGAGTGTGCGAGATGGTGTGGTGTTGTTTGCAGATGTCTGACTGTCTCCAGATTGTGTGATCCGAGATCTGCTACTTGTGCCGAGTCAAATCCAGAAGTCTGGCTGTCTCCGGATGTCATCGCTATGAGATCTAGATATGAAGACAAGTGTCTGAACATCTCCGAGTGCGTCAATATGATATGTCAGAGTGTGCGAGATGGTGTGGTGTTGTTTGCAGATGTCTGACTGTCTCCAGATTGTGTGATCCGAGATCTGCTACTTGTGCCGAGTCAAATCCAGAAGTCTGGCTGTCTTCGCATGTCATCGCCATGAGATCTAGATATGAAGACAAGTGTCTGAACACCTCCGAGGGTGTCAATATGATATGTCAGAGTGTGCGAGATGGTGTGGTGTTGTTTGCAGATGTCTGACTGTCTCCAGATTGTGTGATTTGAGATCTGCTACTCGTTCCGAGTCAAATCCAGAAGTCTGGCTGTCTTCGCATGTCATCGCCATGAGATCTAGATATGAAGACAAGTGTCTGAACACCTCCGAGGGTGTCAATATGATATGTCAGAGTGTGCGAGATGGTATGGTGTTGTTTGCAGATGTCTGACTGTCTCCAGATCGTGTGATCCGAGATCTGCTACTCGTTCCGAGTCAAATCCAGAAGTCTGGCTGTCTCCGGATGTCATCGCTATGAGATCTAGATATGAAGACAAGTGTCTGAACATCTCCGAGTGCGTCAATATGATATGTCAGAGTGTGCGAGATGGTGTGGTGTTGTTTGCAGATGTCTGACTGTCTCCAGATTGTGTGATCCGAGATCTGCTACTCGTTCCGAGTCAAATCCAGAAGTCTGGCTGTCTCCGGATGTCATCGCTATGAGATCTAGATATGAAGACAAGTGTCTGAACATCTCCGAGTGCGTCAATATGATATGTCAGAGTGTGCGAGATGGTGTGGTGTTGTTTGCAGATGTCTGACTGTCTCCAGATTGTGTGATTTGAGATCTGCTACTCGTTCCGAGTCAAATCCAGAAGTCTGGCTGTCTTCGCATGTCATCGCCATGAGATCTAGATATGAAGACAAGTGTCTGAACACCTCCGAGGGTGTCAATATGATATGTCAGAGTGTGCGAGATGGTATGGTGTTGTTTGCAGATGTCTGACTGTCTCCAGATCGTGTGATCCGAGATCTGCTACTCGTTCCGAGTCAAATCCAGAAGTCTGGCTGTCTCCGGATGTCATCGCTATGAGATCTAGATATGAAGACAAGTGTCTGAACATCTCCGAGTGCGTCAATATGATATGTCAGAGTGTGCGAGATGGTGTGGTGTTGTTTGCAGATGTCTGACTGTCTCCAGATTGTGTGATCCGAGATCTGCCACTTGTGCCGAGTCAAATCCAGAAGTCTGGCTGTCTTCGCATGTCATCGCCATGAGATCTAGATATGAAGACAAGTGTCTGAACACCTCCGAGGGTGTCAATATGATATGTCAGAGTGTGCGAGATGGTGTGGTGTTGTTTGCGGATGTCCGACTGTCTCCAGATAGTGTGATTCGAGATCTGTCACTAGTACAGAGTCAAATTCGGAAGTCAAATATGATATCTCAGAGTATGCAAAATGGGAGATCTCCTACTTGTGCCGAGTCAAATTCAGAAGTCTGGCTGTCTCCGGATGTCATCGCTATGAGATCTAGATATGAAGACAAGTGTCTGAACATCTCCGAGTGCGTCAATATGATATCTCAGAGTGTGCGAGATGGTGTGGTGTTGTTTGCGGATGTCTGACTGTCTCCAGATTGTGTGATCCGAGATCTGCTACTCGTTCCGAGTCAAATCCAGAAGTCTGGCTGTCTCCGGATGTCATCGCTATGAGATCTAGATATGAAGACAAGTGTCTGAACACCTCCGAGGGTGTCAATATGATATGTCAGAGTGTGCGAGATGGTGTGGTGTTGTTTGCAGATGTCTGACTGTCTCCAGATTGTGTGATCCGAGATCTGCTACTCGTTCCGAGTCAAATCCAGAAGTCTGGCTGTCTCCGGATGTCATCGCTATGAGATCTAGATATGAAGACAAGTGTCTGAACACCTCCGAGTGCGTCAATATGATATCTCAGAGTGTGCGAGATGGTGTGGTGTTGTTTGCGGATGTCTGACTGTCTCCAGATCGTGTAATTCGAGATCTGCTACTTGTGCCGAGTCAAATCCAGAAGGCTGGCTGTCTCCGGATGTCATCACTATGAGATCTAGATATGAAGACAAGTGTCTGAACATCTCCGAGTGCGTCAATATGATATGTCAGAGTGTGCGAGATGGTGTGGTGTTGTTTGCAGATGTCTGACTGTCTCCAGATTGTGTGATCCGAGATCTGCTACTCGTTCCGAGTCAAATCCAGAAGTCTGGCTGTCTCCGGATGTCATCGCTATGAGATCTAGATATGAAGACAAGTGTCTGAACATCTCCGAGTGCGTCAATATGATATGTCAGAGTGTGCGAGATGGTGTGGTGTTGTTTGCAGATGTCTGACTGTCTCCAGATTGTGTGATCCGAGATCTGCTACTTGTGCCGAGTCAAATCCAGAAGTCTGGCTGTCTTCGCATGTCATCGCCATGAGATCTAGATATGAAGACAAGTGTCTGAACACCTCCGAGGGTGTCAATATGATATGTCAGAGTGTGCGAGATGGTGTGGTGTTGTTTGCAGATGTCTGACTGTCTCCAGATTGTGTGATTTGAGATCTGCTACTCGTTCCGAGTCAAATCCAGAAGTCTGGCTGTCTTCGCATGTCATCGCCATGAGATCTAGATATGAAGACAAGTGTCTGAACACCTCCGAGGGTGTCAATATGATATGTCAGAGTGTGCGAGATGGTATGGTGTTGTTTGCAGATGTCTGACTGTCTCCAGATCGTGTGATCCGAGATCTGCTACTCGTTCCGAGTCAAATCCAGAAGTCTGGCTGTCTCCGGATGTCATCGCTATGAGATCTAGATATGAAGACAAGTGTCTGAACATCTCCGAGTGCGTCAATATGATATGTCAGAGTGTGCGAGATGGTGTGGTGTTGTTTGCAGATGTCTGACTGTCTCCAGATTGTGTGATCCGAGATCTGCTACTCGTTCCGAGTCAAATCCAGAAGTCTGGCTGTCTTCGCATGTCATCGCCATGAGATCTAGATATGAAGACAAGTGTCTGAACACCTCCGAGGGTGTCAATATGATATGTCAGAGTGTGCGAGATGGTGTGGTGTTGTTTGCAGATGTCTGACTGTCTCCAGATTGTGTGATTCGAGATCTGCTACTCGTTCCGAGTCAAATCCAGAAGTCTGGCTGTCTTCGCATGTCATCGCCATGAGATCTAGATATGAAGACAAGTGTCTGAACACCTCCGAGGGTGTCAATATGATATGTCAGAGTGTGCGAGATGGTATGGTGTTGTTTGCAGATGTCTGACTGTCTCCAGATCGTGTGATCCGAGATCTGCTACTCGTTCCGAGTCAAATCCAGAAGTCTGGCTGTCTCCGGATGTCATCGCTATGAGATCTAGATATGAAGACAAGTGTCTGAACATCTCCGAGTGCGTCAATATGATATGTCAGAGTGTGCGAGATGGTGTGGTGTTGTTTGCAGATGTCTGACTGTCTCCAGATTGTGTGATCCGAGATCTGCTACTTGTGCCGAGTCAAATCCAGAAGTCTGGCTGTCTCCGGATGTCATCGCTATGAGATCTAGATATGAAGACAAGTGTCTGAACATCTCCGAGGGTGTCAATATGATACGTCAGAGTGTGAGAGATGGTGTGGTGTTGTTTGCGGATGTCTGACTGTCTCCAGATCGTGTAATTCGAGATCTGCTACTCGTTCCGAGTCAAATCCAGAAGTCTGGCTGTCTCCGGATGTCATCGCTATGAGATCTAGATATGAAGACAAGTGTCTGAACACCTCCGAGGGTGTCAATATGATACGTCAGAGTGTGAGAGATGGTGTGGTGTTGTTTGCGGATGTCTGACTGTCATGAGAGTGAGCAAGTATTTCTGTTCTATCTTGTTATAATGGAATCTTTTACTTTACCTTCCCAAAATACCACCAGCTTATTGATATCAGTTCAGTGGACCCTACTCAAACTCTACACATGCTCCCACATTGCTAGAACAAAAGTGGTACTTCAATCAAACAATTTGACATAAGGCTTAGCACTCTAGTTTCCTAATTTAGATGACACTTTATTGTTATTTAAAACAGGCTATATATAAACAGAGGGCAAGATCTAATTACAGCCTCAGACATGCACAGCAATGCCGGAAATAGTCTAAAATAAGTAAGTAAGAACTTAAACCAATACAGTAGTGACAATGTGAGTATCTGTCGTTGGGACCCGTGTTTATCCCTATAAGAGCTTGGATCAAAAATCCTGACAAATTTTTTGAGATTTTGAGTGAGCCAGGATCAGAATCCTGACAATTTTTGGCCATTGTTGAGATAGGTTGGATAAAAATTCTGACAACTGCGGGCCCAGCGGGCCCCAACGCACCAAATTTGGAACCAAAACATCACGTGGCTAGTCTCGGCAGCTATGCCAAGCAAAATTTGTGGCCCAAAACCCCAGGTAAATCCGATTTTGGCAATGCTAGATATAAAATTCTGACAATGGAGGTGCGCGCAGCGCTGGCAAAAATCCTGACAAATTGATCTTAAAGAGGAAAATTCTGATCTAACCTCTGACAGGATAAACACGGGTCCTCTGTCGTTGCACTGAGACCAGTCACAGTAATGGCTTGTGATCATAGAGTGGAGAAGAGCATTCCACTTGTCCTTGGTCTTCCATTTTGACACTGCAATCCAGGGATAGAAGAGAAGCTTACCTGCTTGGCAGGACCCCTGCGGCAGTCTGTTGAGCCCAGTACCCATCTGGACAATTGCATTTGCAGCACTCAAATCATCTATCAAGCCTCCACCATCACAGGTATGTTACTTCAGAAGTGTGGGTGCCTTGTCTCAATAACTTACATGGTTTACAGCAGTGTTGAGAGCCACATTGCGCACACAATTGAATCATCCACACCATCTGCAAGGCATGTAGATGGCAGTGGCATCCGCATCATCTAGTATTCAAGATGAAAGGGTAGAGGGAGGGTGCTGGATGAAGATGAGTGATGGATGGCTTGTTCTCGCCATCCTGTTGTGGTGGCAGGAGCCAAGGAGCAAGCATGATCGTTGTTTGGGCAATCGGACTGGTGACTCCGATCATCAAGCTCAATCCACTCTAAGTTACCAGACTTCATTGTGTATTCATACTGGCGAGACATCCGGATATCGGGATGCGGTGGCTTCCGGATGTCCAGATGTCGGGAGGCACAGTGTCCGGACATCCGGACATCCGGAGGCCACCGCATCCCGATATCCGGATGTCCCGCCAGTATGCATACACAGAGCATTCTAGGCCATCCTATATGCTACCACAATTTGGAATAAAAAATGCATTCTGGTTTGGCAAATATAGACCCAGAATGCTGAATTCTGGCTGCCTTCTTGGCCCCTGCAAATCAGGCAAGAACTTGAAATATCCATGTCATATAGCACGGTGATGTATTCCCGGGGTTTTTTGACTTTAGACCCTCCGAGAATGGGTAATGAATTTGAGATTCCCGCCGCATTGTTCATTGCTGAGAATTGGTTCTGAATGTATAATATCCATTGCCTTTCAGGGCCCGACATATGAGCCAAAAATGATAAATTTGCTGCCTATTTAAGCTGTCCGGAAACGGGGTCTTAATTTAACATGCCAGAAGCAACATCGTGTGCATTCTCGGGGCCCCCAAACGCCTTAATCCCCCTAGTGTCTTGCTCCAAACCATGTCCTCGTCGCGTCGCCCAAGTCAATCTTGCGCGCGAATTTTCACCCATACCGACATCAGCAGTATTGCATTGATGGGACCCTGCCGCCATGCTCCCCGACTGAAACGTTGGACAAATTACCATTCTGCACACGCCTTGTCCTTGAACTACCACCGTGACCATGGATGCATCCTTCCCTCTCGTATTCGCTGGCCTCAGCAGAAAGGTTATTTTCTCCCCTTACGAGCCTCCATCATGGAAAGACAAACCCGTGAACCCATTCCCTCCCATTCCCACCAGTTCACCAGACGCCTTTTTGGTTCTCAAATCCCAACCCTACGTCAATGAAATGACCGAATCGCAGCGCGTCGTACTCTCTGACGAAAAGGCGAAATCATGGGGGATCGACATCGACCTTCCCTGCCCGGTCATCTATAACGCGCATTGCGGCAAAGGCAGAGATCGCGAGCTCTACTGCGTTAAAATGGCGATGCATGTGGAAGAGATCATAGATCCCAACTCGAACTGCTACGAAGCCATCGAAAAGATGTTTGCGGATGCCTTCTTTCACGCCAACGAGCTGCAACCTATCGAGGGAGAATTGGTTCCAGTTCATTATGGTCTGTGGCGCTCCAGGACGACGTGGGGCGGAGTCATGATCTGTGCAATCCTGCAATACGGAGGCGCGCCCTGGACTATGGTCAAGAACACTAAATATGACACGCCGCAAAATAGGTCAGAGCTTCCTTGTCCTTGTAACTCGAGCTGTTGATTGAGCTACCGCAGGATCGTCATTGGGCGCGCTGTGGAATCACTTCACGACTACGAGGTTATGCATTGTCAGCTTTATAGGGATCTTCACCATATTCTCTTACTTCCATGTCCGGATGGGAACATGAAATGCTTTATCGTCGACTTTTCGGAAGCCATCCGCGCCTTTTGTCATCGCAGACTTCCTATTCTTCCACTTGATGCCAATTGTTCCGTGCGAACTGGCTGCATGGAGACCGCCAATGTCGCCTTCTTGTTGGACATGCTTGCGGGTGGTATCTCCATTGGTCAGACTCGCCGTTGTGTGCTATCTTCCCTGTCTCTGACTACTGTATAGGAGCCCAAGGACCACAGACGCTGCGAGCCTTGGAGTTTTTTGACACATACTCATCACAATTTCCAGCGCTCACAGAACAAGAAGTCCTCGTGGCCCAACGTCAACGTTTATTTGAGGATCCGCCGTTGAATTCGATGATTCCGGATTTGGAGGAATTCCGCGACGATGGAGAGCTCGTCACGAGCTCTACTGCAGACAGAGAGGTTACGACGGCCAAGCAGTTCTTGCCACAATCCAGGCGCTCACGTCCGACGACTTGCTGACGAGATGTTCAACTGGCCGACCAGGCGACCTGTGGGGAGTCGGACGATGTTTGGCCACCATCTATCTCAGCCTTGAAGCAGGTCATTAGCTCAGTATCAGTGTTGTTGTGGTGTAGAGGGCATCAGTTTCCATACGTACAGGCAAGCCTCTTGAACGCTACCTCTGCTGTCAGAAGCGAAGGCCGGTGCTCATCGAATTCCATCTGTGTTTAGAGGCATGTCATATCACGTATCCAGAGCGTTCAATATCACTTCCATACGAACCTTTCGGCACGCGATGCATGAATGTCTTTACAAGGATGACGGTATAGATGGTCTGGCAGCCTTGAAAGAGATTGGAGGCAAAGATGCAGCAAAGAGAGACGCGCAAACAATCGAGACAGCCGGAGAATGCAGTAGAGACCAACGTGACAAGTGCATCTTTAGCCGACCACACTGACAAGAAATTATACAAGAATTTGTCTGGTGGGCAATTCTCTCTATGTAGTCAAGCAGGAAATCTTGAGAATAGTCCCACTGGTACTCAAGACAACTTATAAGGACGAGACTCAAATATATTACTGCCGTCGATCGCGAACCCCGTGCTGTCACGGCCGAAATCAAAAATTAGACCCTGCTTCATTTCTGTGACTCCCTCCCACCTCGACTCCTACGCTCACTCAGTGCTCTGCAAAAATGAGCCCTCCTCACCTTATGACCCTCGCCGACCTCACGGTCAATCAAATTCGCCAGCTTCTCATGCACGCACATTACCAAAAGCAGTTGTCCATGCCATGGCTGTTACCCTCGAACGCGCAACAAAAGAGCCGACTCTCAATGAAGCTACCTTCACAGTCGCTCTTCAACAAAACCGTGGCATTGATCTTCTCCAAGCGGAGCACTCGGACGCGGGTGGCGGCGGAGACGAGCGCCGTTTTGCTTGGTGGCCGGGCACTCTTTTTGGGCCAGGAGGACATTCAGCTCGGTGTGAACGAGTCTCCCCGGGACACGGCGCGCGTCATTGGCGGGATGTGCCAGGGCATATTCGCGCGTGTCGGAGACCATTCTGAGATTGAGGTGTGACTCATTTTCTGTGGCTTTTGCGTCGAGTCAATTTACCTCTGCGCAATCAGGAACTCGCAAAACACTCGCCCGTTCCCGTCGTCAACGCGCTCTCGTCTCTCTGGCATCCGACCCAGATCCTCGCCGACCTATTAACCCTCCACGAACACGCACATCTATTTAGCGGTGAGAAAAGGGCCGAGGATGAGCCTTTGGCATTGAAGCAGGGCAAGCGCAAGTTGGGGAAGTTCCAGGAACTGCGACCCCTTACCGTCGCCTATGTCGGTGATTCTGCTAACGTCTTGCATGATATGCTCGTCACGTTCCCTCGATTGGGTCATCACCTTCGCGTCGCGAGTCCCGAAAAATACAGGGCTCCTCCTGAGGTGTGGGAGCGCGTGAAAGAGTTGGATTGTGAAAAGGGCATCTGGTGGGGAACAGACCCGAAGGAAGCCGTCAAGGGGGCCGATGTCGTGGTCACGGATACCTGGTGAGTACTCTCTCACTGCCACCGTGTTATCATTCACACAATGTAGGATATCCATGGGACAGGAAGCCGAAAAGGCGCAGCGGTTACAGGACTTCGTAGGTTACCAAGTGACGGAACAGTTGTGCGCTGAAGGAGGCGCGAATCCTGATTGGAAGTTCATGCACTGTTTACCCAGGAAACAGGACGAGGTCGACGATGAGGTGAGTCATTCATTCTCTCTTTATCAGACCCTGTTACTTACGCGTCACTCAATAGGTGTTCTATGGGCCCCGCTCTCTTGTTTTCCCGGAGGCTGACAACCGCAAATGGACCATCATGGCCGTCTTTGAGTATGTGTTCCTAGCGCGCCAGTATACGGTATTCTGACGGTCTCTAGCAAAATCATAGGGCGTTGGACTTTGGGCGACCCCGAGCCCGAAGTTGTACGAAATGTTGAGAAGAAATAATATGTCAGTGTAGAACTTGAACACGACAAGCCTGTTTTTTTTCATATATGAGTTGGATGCTCGCCAAGCCACCATTGTGAAGTCATTGGACCCTCTCACATGCGTCCCTAGAGAGACATCTCCTCTGTCTAAGTGTAAGTATGCTTCCATCTGCTAATCACTTACAGCATTGTGGTACCGTGGTACCACTTTGTGGAAGAGGTTCACAACAACGCTCAAGTTCGTAGAGCTCATTGACTCCCTGGTACGGCTCATTTTCCTGTCCTCCAGTTTACTTCCCTCTGAGCCTGTGAACACAGTTTCGCTTGCTGGTGGGCATATGACAGCAAACTCTACAACACGGCTCCGTGTGTTGGAAATGCATGCGAAATCAGTCCTCTTTTCCCTTGACGTCTCCCACTCATATGTTCTCCTTTAAAGAGGCTCTCCCAGTCAACCAGTTATTACTCCAAACAACCCAGCATGTCGCAAACCGTCACCGAAACCACAGTCATCTCGACTACCCTGCCTGACATCGGGTACCACCCCGACTCGGCCAAATGGCGTGCACGTACTGCCCAGAGGCTCGCAGAGAACCCGGGACTCTTGTCTATGTCCCTCCCCGAGGGCTTTCCAGCGAAAGTTGAGGGCCCAATTGTGTGGGAGGGCAAGGACTGGACGGACGAATCGAAGTTCGTGTACAAGCTTAGCCAAGACGAGTTGAAGGAGATCCAGGCTGCCGTCGAGCATTTCAAAGGTCATACTCATTTATCTAACGGTCCTAAGACGTGGCTGAGATTCTTACAGGCTTGGGGGTAGCGAAGGGCTTTTTGGGCCGGGATACGTTCCCTCTGCCGACGCTTGGTCCTAAGCTTCATGATTTGGCCCGCGAACTGTACGACGGTCGTGGATTCTTCCTCCTTCGCACGATTCCTATCGACGAGTATTCTCGCGAGGATCTCGTCATTGTCTATGCTGGTTCGTGAACCCTCCGATCTTTTCATAGATTTGAGACTCAATATCCCTGTAGGGGTCTCATGCCACGTCGGACCCGACCGCGGTAAACAGGACTCAAAGAACTCTGTCATCCTCCATATCAAAGACCTGAGCCCAAAGCACGAAAAAGGTGCAGGCGGAATCGGCTACTCTGGTAGGTGGAAGTTTGGCGGGTAGTCATTTCTGGGACTTACTGAGAGATCCCAAGCGCACACCAGCGATCGTCAAACATTCCACACCGACCAAGGCGACCTCATCTCCCTCCTTACGCTTGAGACTGCTGCCGAGGGAGGGGTATCCAAGTTGGCTAGCAGTAGTCGCGTCTATAACGAGATCGCTGCGACGCGCCCCGACCTCATCCACACGCTCTCCCAGCCATGGCCCATCGACAGGTACCTTTTGATGCCCTAGTACACTACACAAAGTCACTGAACCTCCGGACAGATTCGGAGCCGACCCTTCCTATGTCATGCGCCCAGTCCTGTGGAACGTTGACGGCCACATCATCATTCAATACACTCGCCGCCAGTTCACCGGTTACTCCGCCCAGAAGCGCAGCCCCGGCATACCTGCCCTCACAGAGGCACAAGCTGAGGCGCTCGATACGTTGCAGTTCAGTGCAGAGAAGTTCGCGTATAACATGACGCTCCAGAAGGGCGATATACAGTACATCAGCAGCTTGGGGCTGTTACATGCGAGGGATGGATTTAGGGATGAGGAGAATCATACGTACGTTTCACTTCATCTTGTTGCATATTGAGAGTCTGCTTGCTGATGTGAAGCTATTTTCAGACGACACTTGATTCGCCTGTGGTTGCGAAATACAGAGCTGGCGTGGAATATACCGGAAATTTTGAGGCCGTATTGGGATCGCATGTATGCGCTCAGGCCGGAGCAGCAGGAGTTCCCTCTCGAAGCAGAGTTGCGTACCAAGCATTCGGGTGCTCTTCCTCCTGGGGCGAAATAGTCATGAACATCACTGTTGATTCATACTCTAGTATGGTAACTCTTGACCAATTACTTTTCTCAGTTGTCCCTCGAAGACCTGTCTTGTCTGGTTGAGGTTGTATCCCGATGCGATGCACAGCTGCAACTGAATGCGCGAATACGCAGGGCTAAGGTATCCCGATGTCACACTGTCATCCGACTCAGACAGTCTGCAAGTAGTCCAGCGACAGCGACGAAGGCCACTCACTATGCCGGCTCCCTCTGTGGCGTAGCACCACCGCTGATGGATCTCGTCCCAATGACGATCTGGAGCCCGGCATGAAGCGCGTCCAGGGCCTGTTTTCTCCCGCTCGGTAAACCACCGTTGCCACATCCAGCAATGACCACTCCTTTCGCACCATTTTTCATCGCAGCCAAGATGAGGTCTCCGTCAAATTGCCTTGCAGCGTAGAGGATGTCGACTTTGGGTAATTCCTCAACTTGGGTGATGTCGAACGTGTGCTTGTTCATCGGCTGTGAAGGTGTGTTGAAGAAGAAGGGCTTCCCGTTCACGAAGGTTCCTGCGTTGTTCGTCGTTCAACGGCTCGGACTTCTGAGAGAAGGAGGAACCTGGGACTGACCTAAGTTGCCTTGTTCCAGCGCCTTGAACGTGTCTAGAGCATTGGCGTTCGTTTTGGTGGACCAATAACCAGGAAGAATGCGACTTTGTGCAACGATCAAAGTCAGATAGAATTCAAGACGTCCTTTGGAAAGCCTCCACCTACTCATTAAAAGCTATCATCGCCCCTCGATTGCGTGCGTCCGGAGATGCCGCCAGTGCGATAGCTTGGTACATATTCATATCGCCGTCAAAAGACAGCGCCGTATCTACAAGAGCATGAGGCGAGTCTTCGAGCAATCGCGGGTAAAAACAAACAAGGTCGCATCGCTCCAACGCCGACGATAGGCTTGCTACAATTGACGGAAAGGTCCATGAGGAAAAGTGTCTCTTCCAACGTATTTGTCCCTTCTCAACCAGTTAGTCTACACTGGTCACAATGAAAACAGTAGCTTATACCGTGAATGAGTACCGCGCCTGCGATATCCGAGCCTCGCGAGCAAAGAGCTTTCTGAGTGTATTTGGTCATATTCTGTAAAAGTTCGAACAGCTAATTTACGTGTAATGCAAGCGGTACTTTCCAGTACGACAGGATCTGGAGTCTCATCGTCTTTCGCTAGTAAATAACAATGGTGAGACGCCTAGCACCGGTATAGGACATGGAAGGGGGGAACGGACCGAAAGTCTTCACAGCAAGCTGAGAGATGTCTAGAAGCTCAGGAGTACGTTCGACTAGGTCCATAGCAGATATGGACAGGTCCGGATGGCCGTCATATTGAGTTGTGTCCAATCGGCCGTGCTCAGACTGTTGTGATTCGCCTTCAACAGAAATAGAGAAGATGAACTGTAATTCGCGACTCACGCCCATGCTGATCGTACCTCCTATGGAGGAGCAACAGTCGAAACATGGATTCCTCTACAAAACACGCCTACCAGTGAAAAGCAACCTTGGACTGCTATTAGTCAGGAGCACAGCCGACCTAGCGAACCAACGCACAAAACTTTCGGAAGAGACGTATTGGTAGACATCCAGTCCAAGTCAGACGCAGCATTGATATCACCAAAGTAGAGCGGGTTGATGTTCCTAGTGATGGAGAGAGCAGAAAAAACAGCGGATAGAATGTTGGGCGACATCGTAGTCCGTTGCCAAGTTCACTGATTTCTGATCTGTATCAAGTACATGCGTCGGCAGCTTGAAGCTTGAACGTCATTGTCTATGTACCCGCGCACACTGTGGCATCTACGATTCTGGAATGAATCGTCTATCATAGATTTTGTTTTATTTCTCACTTGGCCTTCAAACACCTGTCGCCTGAAAGTCGAACGTTGAAGGGGAGGAGGTTTATTCGGGACATCGGGCCGGAGTGCGGTGGTTATGTGGCGAATTTGAGATCACCAATCCCAACCTTATCCTTTCCCACTATCATATCTGAAATCGTCCACGTACGGGCATTACTTCTAGGGAGAACGCGCGACTGCAAAAATAACACTGCTCCTTCGGGTTCACTCAAACTTGCCTAACACCACACATCGGCTTGTTGCTCGGGTTTCCAGGAAATTCTGCAAACATGTCGACAAGACCGAGGCGCACTACGCGCAATATCGCGAAGCCACTACCGACGTCTCCTCCTGCTGCGTCAGGATCTAAGCCAAAGGCCAAGGCACGCGAAAAGGAGACCCAGATCAATGTCCAATATCTGCTGGAGAATCCGAAGAGTGTCCTTACAAAGATGGACATAGCTGTGCGCCTTCCATAATGTCGGCACTTTCGTTCTTGACTCTACTCATACTCAGGATGTAATGAATGCCGAAACATGGACGCTGCTATCTCCCCAGTCGCAGGCCATTCTTACCACACTTCTTCCACCCACTGCATTCCACGGCTACAAGCCTCACGTGGACCCCACACATCCCAGAGCTGATCCATCGGCCCAACCCTCTTCTTCCGGTGTCCTTGATCTCTCTGTATTCAAAGACTCCCACTTCATAGCCGCGTCACACACGTTCCAGGATCACATCTTCTCGGGCTGGAGGACTGAAACACAAGCAGCCAAAGTAGAACGATACATTGCCGGCATACGCGATGGCACGCTTTCTGCGCCGTTCAAGGACGAAGTGTGGGAAAAAGAAAATGCAGTCGCCGTGCCTTCGTCCCCCATCACCAAACTTGCTGGCATAAATGTTTCGGTGGCCAGTGCACGGGCGGGGTGTGTTGCCAAACTCGATTTAGCTTAGTCCATTTGCTCATTGCGCTCCCAGACAAGCTGCGGATGTCAAGCTAACTGACATGGTAGCGGCCTCTGTGCTCAAAGTCGGAGACATTCTTTCATACAAGCGACACTTTCTCTCATTGGACCTCGTCATCGAGAAGGATGTTGTGGTATGTCATCTCCAAAGGCTTGCTTGTCTTGATTGACGTGAACCAGATCGAATCATTGAATCCTCGAACGCATGTAGTGACGGTACTTCTACCCTCTGGTATCACACAATATCTTCCAGTAGAGCTCCTTTCTCGTGAGCCGGGCCAGCCAGACGACACCATCCGGAGTACGACTTTTCCTAGCCCCAGTGCACTGGAAAATGCCATTCTGGACGTTGATGGCCGCGTGGAAAAGGGTAAGAGACCCAACGGGAATGCTTGGAAGACCTTCACGGTATGGAGATGGCGAGAAGATGAGTCCATGGAGTCTGCGGACGAAAGATGGGGCAGGGAGAGCCATGGTTCATTGTTCTATATTCGTGGCTGCTTCTATCACGACAGATGAATTCCAACTCCGAAATTTGTGGTGGCTGCTTCGATATATGAGTGCTTCGTCACGGAAACGAGTGATGGAACTTGGCCGAGAAGCTCGCTGTCGTATGCTTTCTCGCCAACTGTCTCGAAAGTACTAGAGGAGCCTGATACAGCATGGTATGGAGAAACCCTTTGGATCTTTGGACGTTTCACGCGGATCTTTTCACTTCAATACTACCTCTAGCCTCTTGCTCTTGAAAGAGTTACAGCGCCATCCTCAGCCAACGGAGAACTCAATTTGATCCGATGTTCCCCCCGTTAGATTAGCACTGTATGCGAAAGACTGTCGCGACGCAGAAGTACACCTATATACATACAAATATTACTCGATACCGTCTGTCCTCTGAAGACCATTGTTTCGATGTCAACCAGAACATGTATACCTAATTATCAACGCCGCGTAGCCCGAACAGGTGCGAGGACTTCCTCCTCTTCCTCATCAGAATTGTCGTTCTCCACGATGGCTGGGCGTCTCGACCTCGTCGGTGCACGCCGAGGTGGAGGAGCAGTCGACCTCGCCGACCTCAGCGTTTGCGCATCGTCATCATCCTCCGCCAGTTCATCAATCTTCTCGTCATCCGAGCCCTCTAAGAAAAGAGCGGACGCTGCTCGGCTTTTCCTTTGAGTCTGCGTTTGAGAAGTCTTGATCTTGGGAGCTGGGGTCTTCCGTCCTCTCGTCGGTTTAACCTTCGCAGGAGCCGGAGGCGCATCCTCTTCCTCTGAATCAAATAATGTCCCTGTAACATCTGGTTCCTTCTTCGGGACGATTTTCGCCTCTGGAGTTCGTCGTGCAGAGTTCGAGTCGAAATCGCGAGACTCTGCAGTTGGGAATTCAGAGTTCTCCCGCATTGTCGAGTACTCGCTGATGACCAAAGCAACTGGCGTAGCCCTCGTTCGTTCCAGTCCCTTCTACAATCATGACCCCAGTCAGCAAATTTCTTCAGAACGAGATATCAGCCCCCACGTACCTTCTTGAACTTCTTGAAATTCGCCTGCCCTTGCCACGCCTCGTTAATCTCCCTCGGCGCCCTCTCCCTCTCTTTCTTGAACACCTCCATCGGCACAACCACCATGAAGTTCCCTCGTATATTCACATCTTCCTCGAAGTCATCCAGCACTTTCCACTCCTCTTGCACATTCTCCCTCTCCAGATCCGGCTTGGAGATTTTCAGCTTGTTGAATTCGCGGTCGAACTCATCCTCCTGCTTCTTCCCGCGCTTCGTCGATGCAATGGCCTTAAGGAACGCCGCATCGGTGTCGGGTTTACCGGGATCTGCTCCGCCTTTGGCAGACTTTGAAGCTTTGATGATTGCAGGAGGCGGGGGCGGTGGTGGTCGCATCTGGCCGTCGTGCACTACGGTGGTAGGGAGTCGTTCCACGGCGTTCACGTTCTCCAACGCGCGCTTCTTCGCCGGAGGTGCTTCCCCAGAGGACTGCGTCATCGAACGCGGCTGCAAAGCGTCAACCACACCATCCATCTCGACATCCTCAGTCGCTTTCCTCTTCTGGCCTCGCAGAGGAAGAGAGGGTGGCGCCCGTGCTTGCGTCTGCGTCTGTGTTTCTTCCTCCTCTTCATACACAGTCCGCAGAGGCGCGGCATCCAGTGCCGCTTCACTCTGTGTGCCCCCGCTCTCCAGACCACCAAAATTGGTACCATCGAAGGACATGCCGCTGCCGTTTTCTGGATCGAGGGATTCGAAGAGCGCTCTGTGTTTCTTGTACGCGGGCTCTTCTTTCGGAACGAGGCTGGCGAACTGAGAGTCGAGCGTCTCGTCAACAGTCTCACGACGTCGTTTGAGAAGGCGCTTGGACCGTGGAGCTGGCATCGACTCTGATTGTGTCTCCGTTTCGGGCGGAGGACCACCAAGATCTGGCGACGCATCCAGGAGGACCGAGTTGTCGTCCAAGCCTGTGATGAGGGGCAGTCCGCCTTGTCCGCGTCTAGTCAATGGCTGACAGCAATCAGACTGCAACATCGCGTAAGTGACAAACAACAATGGCCTACCTTGCGGGCTGGTTCCTCCGGTTGTGTCGACTCCAGTATTCCAAGGTCCTCCTTGTCCTCTTGCGTTATCAGTCTTCTTTTTAGTTTCTGGAGCGTTGGTTGGCATCAATATAGAGACTGCAGACAGCTGGCATACCCGTCGTGTAGGTACAGGCTCGTCCAACGAATCGACAGACATCGAAGCAGCCTCTATTGGCTTCGAGGTAGACTGGAAGATATGAGCGAAATACCTATCGAAAAACATGCAGCGCACTCACAGGCCCGGCCTGCTCAGAGTTAAGGTTCTCAGGGTTCGCCATCGAGAAATCTGGGACTTGAGATGATTGGCGAGACGCAGCACGACGAGTGGGAAGTTTCCTCCGTGTTGTAGGTGGTGGTGGGTCGTCTACCACTGGCATTATCATACTCTCTTCGATCGGAGTCACCAGTGACTGCGATTGCGATGCATCAAGACGTCCTAGTTTGGGCGGTAAGCACGGAGACCTCAGCTGAAGACGAAGACATGTTCACCTGACGATTTCGCCTTCAGAGGAGCCGCATCAGCGTTCAACACGACGGTCACAAGCTCCTTGGTGGATACAAAGTCGACCTGGAATCTTGAACTCTTGTTAGCGACGACTGTAAGAACTGAAGAGGTCATACTCCTCCGCCTCATGAACAAGTTTCGCCCATGCATCCTTTCCCACTGCAGAGATCATCGCGTCTGAGTCGGCGACAGCGACGACCTTGACGTCCTCTTTCGCTGCACCTCTCGACAACGACTTCCTCCACTTCAAGACCCCGTCCTGCACATTGAACGTCTCAATCGCCCCCTCCCCTCGCTCAATCATCGACCGCAACTCCGAGTTGACCTCGCGCGACTTTTCACCAACGCACAGGAACCGGTAGTCCTTGAAGAGATGCAGACGTGATTCGTCCCCGTACCATATATCGGGCTGCTTGAAGCCTTTGTCTAAGGACTCGTCGAAGGGTGGAAGGTACTTTTTGGTAGCGGTGTAGTTGTTCGGATAGTTGAATTCCCAGGAGTTCTTGTCTTCTTGTGGAAGGGAGCCAATGCGAATTATTTCGGCAAGGAAGTCACGTCTGACGATATTGCAGGCGGATAGAAGTGATGCTGCGAGGGACGGGGTGGCGGTGAGTGTATCGACAACATGGTGTGTGACGCTGGGGTGGTATGTGTAGACGACGCTGATAGCTATTTGAAGGGTCATGAACGCGTCAAGAGAGTCAAAGTGTTTGCTCACCGAGGGAGGCCAGTACTTCAAGAGGTATTGCGGGCTTGGGTGATGCTACGAAGCAGCATAGAGGCACCCATTGGACGCTGAGAAGAGTCAAAGAATATGAGAGGAAATCCGCGAAGCCACGCACGTTATATTGATTTTGCTCACAAGCTGCAGCTCGTCCCCGTCTTTCAGTTCGACGGTGGCCCCGTTCGGGCACCCGACTACGCCCTGTCCTCGGAGAATGTTGAATCCCTTGGCCTTTTCTTTATATGCATTGGCAATGGTCAGACTTGGAATGAACGAGGGGTCCGACTAGCATGTACGTCCGTCAGCGAAGACAAAGTGAGAGGTGTCGGAACGGCAACGCACAACGTTATCCAAGGTGTAGTCGCCAACGATGATTGCAGAGTGCTCCTTCGAAATCCGCTTGTGATTGATGACCAAGGGTTGGCCCTTTCTTCCAATTCCGTAGGTCTTCCCAGCTTTCAGTACTTTGTGCTCTGCAAAGTGTCAGCAAGGCATACACCAGCACCGCTGGGTGACGCACTGGCAAAGTTGAGATCCTCGCTCTCCGCATCAAAGCTTCCTACAACCGTCCACATCGTCGCGGACGTCGGGTGTTCAGGTGGCTGAGCAACTAATGGTAAGAGATCAAGTTGCTTCGCGTCAAGCTAACCTCGTGACACCGACGCGTTGACTCAATGATGCCCCATCAAGTCATCCCTGTTGAGCTTTGCCTTTACGCTTCATGGACCATTGACAAAAATTTGTTGAAGTGTTGTAATTCGGTGAGAATACTGTTACATCTAGACGAGTAATTCTATGCGAGTCTAATGATACATGTCGATGCAGATTGAATGTGAGAGCGTCTGAACTAGGCGATGGTGCTCTCTCCGGGAACCTCACTCATAGAAAACACCTGGTGGCCTGGCTTTGAGCCCTTGTCGAGCTTTTGCAATGAAGGCATGCGGGAGATTGCGGGTGTGTGCAGAGGCTACAGGTAAAAGTAAGCACCAATACATCGAGTGAAAATAAATGAGACTGACGGTATCAACAGGCGTAGGAATGGCAGAGTCGGGGTATCCACGGGCAGCGGGCTGAGTGACGAAGAGGTTGACGCTTCCGTCCTCGTTGCGAGTAGCAGTGACGCTGATGATTAGGTGAGCAATAAATCGTACATAGCCGACCTGAGACTTACTGGCTTAAGTCTTCGACCAGGAAGTCGGGCTTCTCTTTTTCGAGTGATGCCCGCGTGTGCGAGGTGCATGTGGCCAAGACAAAGCATCCAGCGGCCTTACCAGACCGGATGCCTGTAGGTGCATCCTCGACAACAACGCCTGTAAGAAGGTTAGACTACCTCGAAGTTGAGCAGGGAAAAGAACATACACTTTTCAGACGGAACGGCGTTGAGCTTGGCGCCCAGAAGATACGGGTCGGGAGCTGGCTTTCCATTTTGTACGCTCTCAGCGGTGACGAAATGGATCGGCGTCGGCAACCCTGCAGCAGGAAGAGCTTTCGATGCGTAAAAGTGCGTTGCTGATCCCGAGGTAAGCATAGTGAAAGAAATAGGAGCCAAATGAATCTCACAGGATGTGCAGACACTCCAGCCTTGATCCTCGTCAGGGCGACCTCCCTGGATAGCAGCGAGGAGGTCCTTGACACCTGGGAGTGCAATGATTCCGCCACCCTCTGCCTTACTGGCGTTGCTGAGAATAGCCTCCTCAAATCGGACAACTTCTTTCTTCAATAGCTCCTCGTCGGAAATTTTGCACCACTTGCGCAGGGCGTCGATGGTACGGTAGCCATGAGCGGAAGCAAGAATATCGGGTAGGTCGAGGAACTCGTATCCGGTATTCTTCAAAAGATTCCAGGCCGCAGTTACCGCAGGCGACGAGTCGATAAGAGTGCCATCCATGCTGCCAAGATAATCAATCGTACAGCCTGAACAAGACGAGATATGGACTTACTCAAACAGAATGGCTGAGGCCGTCATCTGGACGGTAGTGGGCTCGACGTCGGGAGAGTATGAAACAGACATAATGTTGATGCAGAGTCTGGCGTTGTAGATGTAAGAAAGGAGGTTGATTGTGTGGTAAAGTTGGCCACACTTGATATATCTCGGCACCGTAGTGATCTATTATCCGCGGTTTCATGATTTAGCTGTCGGCAAGGTGGGGTTGTCGCATGCGAACGTCATTGCGCTCCGCCGCCAGCAAGCAACTTACGTTGCTTTTTCCACCCCGTAAATTACATAGTAAATAGTCATCTCCTCTCCGCGCGCGTTCCATTGTCTTGGAGCATGAACTGGAGCAGCATATCTATGACCGACGGCCACTGTTCTTTCGAATGAAGCGACTCTTTGGCAAGTGTGGCGGCAGTTTCCATACCGTCGCTCCTCCCGGGATGACATCATCCCGCCTAGACCACCAGCAGGACCTGGCCTGGACCGTGGACGCCACAGACGGAAATACAATATTCCCAATCCACTCCTTGATCGATGCTCGGCGCGCGGCCTGCGCCAAAACGCTCCATGGCCGCCTCGTTACTTCACCCGATCCCATTTCGTCATTTCAGCGAGAATTTATATCGCCTAGGACTGCATTCGGCTAACTCTCATTCGACCAACTTTTTCATCTTGAATTCACGATTTAGACTCAGAGCTTTCATCCATCGACCAACTACTCTCTCAGGCTATCTCTTTCGCTAGTCATGTCCTCTAACACTTCACGCGTTACTTCGCAACTCGCGAAGACTCACATCGACGATAACTCGCCACCATCGTCTTCAGCCACGACACCCTCTCCTTCCCTTCCTTCCTTTGGCGACAGTAATCCCGTATCCGGCCTTTCATCTCCAAATTCCTCCCTGCCTCCCTCGCCTCTACTCAGGCCACTCCAGTCCGGCGCTGGCGCCTCTCAACGTGGTCTCCCTGCGAAGCCACTCGGCTTCAACGCCCTCAGCGGCGCGAGCATGAGTTTCACCGCCATGGCCAATTCTGCCATCAAGAAGCAGAAAACGATGGTCGACGGAGATGAGGCCACCACAAAGACATCGGGTGGCTTTTCTCCCGAAGGGTCTGACGACGAGTCGACCGATAGCCACGGTGCACAGCCCAGCGATCTACCTCGCCTAGGCTCACTTCGTCGCACGTCCTCAGTTGCAATGGCGCCTTTCATTACCAAGTTCGACCTCTTCGAGCCCGAGGCATTCGTCCTTGACCCAAAGAGTGGCACTCGTTCTCCGCTGCGCCTTGAGAAGATCGCTGTTGTGGGTAGCGGCTCTTGGGGAACTGCGCTTGCCCGCGTTGCTGCCATCAACGCCGCCGAACGCGACGGCTTTGACCCGGAGGTGCGCATGTGGGTCCGCGAACGGGAGGTAATTACTCCTTTCTACGTCATATACTTCAATCGGTCCTGACTCGACCCTTCAATTCATTTAGATTCCTGGACGCGGCAAGCTCACCGACATAATCAACTCGACGCATGAGAACGAGCGCTATCTCCCTGCGGTGGACCTCCCTGAGAACCTCGTCGCCGTTCCAGATCTCGAGAGTGTCGTGCAGGACGCCACACTCATCCTCTTCGTCGTTCCCCATCAGTTCCTTCCCGACGTCTTGAAGATCTTCAAGAAGCCTGGCGTTCTTCGCCAGGACGCGCGGGCAATTTCTGCCATCAAAGGAGTGGAGGTCCAACTTCACGAGGTGGCGGACCCGACGGGACAGAAGAGCAAGACCGCCGAGATTTACACCTACCCTGGCCTCATCGAGAAGGAGCTCGATATCCCTTGCTCTGCGCTCGGTGGGGCTAACATCGCCCTCGATGTAGGGAAGGGTCAGTTCTGCGAGACGACCATCGGCGTTCCCTCTCCCAAGGACGCTGCACTTTGGCACGCAGTCTTTGACGGACCTGCTTTCCGTGTACATCCCATCGAGGACGTCGCTGGTGTCTCTCTGAGTGGCGCGCTCAAGAACGTAGTCGCACTGGCTGCTGGCTTCGTTGATGGCATGGGACTTGTATGTTACCCCCCTCATTGTCGTGAGATCGAACTGACTTTCGCGTACAGGGCGGAAACACCAAAGCCGCTATTCTGCGCATTGGACTGCTCGAGATGAGCACGTTCACACTGGAGTTCTTCCCCGGATCCAACCCGCTGACTTTCAGCCACCACTCCGCTGGTATGGCCGACCTTATCACGACGAGTTTCGGTGGGCGTAATCGCAAGTGCGCGGAGGCCTACATCAAGGCGCGCCCCGAGTACGGCGGCGAGAAGGCCAAGACTTTTGACGAACTGGAGGAGGAGCTGTTGAATGGCCAGAAACTCCAGGGAGTTGCCACCGCTGGCGAGGTGTTCGAGTTCCTCGACATCAGAGGACGCCTTGAAGGTTATCCTTTATTCGAAAAGGTGTACCGCATCAGCTTTGAGGGCTTGGACCCCAAGCGCCTCTTCGAGGACCTTTAGGACAGCTATGACAGACATCGTTTATCGCCCAAATTGTAGCATCGTTTTGTATCCATACTTTTACATACCATGTTCTCGCTTATTATTATTGACGACGACCTAGCATCACACAACATTTAGAGTACTCCGCATAGAGTTAACATAGAGTTAGATGTTTAGATACAGACCTCAAACTATATATGTGTTCGTGCCGTATTCGCAAACGTGTACTACTTTTTCAACAATTTCGCCAGATGGCCTTCATCATTCAGACGCCTGATCCATTCCGCGAAGAACGGCTCATAATCGTGTGTTCGCTTGATGTGTTCAGACTGAACATGGCTCAATCAGAAGCAATGGAGTCCGAAGCGAAATGAACACGTACATGCTGATTGGCCGCTTTCGAGAGCTCCTGGTTGAGGTCCTCCTTGGCGGCCATCCCCTTCTGTACACAAGCCTCCCAGGCCTTCACGCGCTGAGCTTGATCCATATCCAGGATCTCCTTATCTCTCTGGAATCTGCGCTCCCCTAAATTTCCGAGGAACGCTGGATTGTTGTCCTCGTCGAATAGCTTCCCTGACAGTTCGACCAGCGCCGGCTCCACCTGTGCGTGTAGATGATTATTAGCTTGTGCGATACATTCAGCCAGAGGACAGACCGAGTCTCGCCATCCGTCGTTGAGGTGTCGTTCTAAGGTACGGCGCTCTCTTTTCCAGTACTCCCATTCGTCGCTGGCTTTCTCGAAGGCACCGTCGACGATGGCGAGGAGACTGAACTGGATGTGTCCGTACTTGCGCATCTTAGTCCGCAGGGCTGGCCGCACGACATCCATCCACTCCGAATTCTTGGATATCTCGCCAACTTCCAGAGGACCAGATTTCAGTCCGTCAAGCTCCCACACCTTGCCGAACGCAGGGACGTAGCCGATGAAATGATACACCTCCTCTTCACTGCTGTCTGTCTCTTTGGTGACAGGTTTCTTGGCCGTTTTGGCGCGTTTGTTCGGAGGAGGATCAGTCTTCGCCTTCTTTTTGGAGGCGTCGAGTGTGGTGGTGGCTATCGCGTTGATGGCACCGCGGATATCAGCAGGCCTAGAAGTCATATCAGATGGCCCAAAGAAAGCAACGTTGCGCATCGAAAGTTTCACAGTAGACAACAGACGTAAAGCCGTTTACAGAACACATCATCGCGGAAGTGATATACGGAGACAGGGGGCAAAGTACTAGAGTGACCCACCTTGCGAGAGAGTTGTGAGCTTCTCGGATCACAGTCGAGTTGGATATGGCAAGACCGCGCATCTGGGAAGATATGAGTCTTCACCGCGCCACACCTCTCGAGACGTACCACAGGGGACATCTCTTTCGTTTCCTCCTTGAAGTACGACATGTTGCAACCGATATCCACGTCCGGACAGTTGAAAAGTACATTCAAGATGGCCTGTGAAGCACAAGCGTCGTCGCTGAGTTGATTGGCGAACCAGACGCGTTCGGAGGTGGGATCATCGAACGTGCCAGGCCGATGTGTATCCTTGCGCCACAGGAAGCAGAAAATCAGGCCGTGCGGATGCAGATGGTCCACAGCCCAGGGTTCGAAGTCATAAAGCTCGACGAATTCCAGTCCTTTTACGCCGAGTTTCCGCGTCAGTGTGGTAAAGACGCCTGCAACTAGGTTAGCAAGAAGCACATTGTGGTTAAGACAAGTAAGCGCGCCTGGATCAGATTCTATGACAGCGAATGGCCCCCCGACAAGGTCAATTGGCGCATTGTCGCTGATGTCTTGTTCGCTCGTTGTGTTGATTGAAGTCATCCTATCGATGCGTAACGGTGATGATCACGCTGCGGCGACGTGTGTAGTACGTGGGCAGAGTCGGCTGGGTGGCGGGGCAGCGGGAACATAAGAAAAGGCGCGGTCGTGGCCGAGCAGAAGACAGACGTAGGCCAACGAGGTGCAGGAACTTTCGGTCCGCGTACCGAGGGACACTGTCGTGCCAAATAGAGTAAGACACACCATCCTTTTCTCTTCGAGACCTTCACTTGGTCGCCGTTATTCGCGATGCCTACATCGTATATCCTCACTGCAACAATAACCTGTCATGGATCTCGAGGCATGTCTGCCTACCATTGCTCGCGTCTGTCAGTATTCATTCGAGACGTGACGCTAACAAGATCAAATTGACTTCGACGAGAATCCATGTTCATTGCCACGATTGTCTGACGCCGTTCTGTAGTTGAGCTACATGCTTTGGTGCTGCTGGCCCCGGAGAGTCACAGTGGCATACGATCCAGGCACGATCCTCAAGTCCAACAAAACAGCCGACTCTTCAGAGGCCTGCAGCAACCTGTTCGTGAAATGCGGTTGCAAAGACGTGCTGGCGCCACTCTCCTTCTAAAGCTGCCGCAACTGTCCATTTGTGGAATTTCTACAATTGAGAACAACTGCTAGTGAGTCGAAGAATGCGTCTACTTGCTCCCGAGTACGGGGCTTGATCTGGCCTGCTTTCTCGTCTTCTTGCCAGTAAGTATGTCACACCGCGAAGGATGAAGGTCGTACTGAATCGTCTAATAGAGTATTTTCTGTCTGCATAATTCACCCGACAGCATGAACCGCGAGAATCGGCCGCAGCATCTCAATTGTATACAATGCTGCCTTTCAGAGAGGTCAACGCCACAATTCTATGGTGTCCAGTTGCCTCGCACTAATTGCAGAACTCATCAGACAGGAGTCTTTGTCTCTTTCACTCTTGTACTTGCGAAACCCGATGCTTTGGCACCGATGCACCCTTCCCGAGCTCTGGGCATTGAGGCTAAGGACCACTATTGAATTGAGCTTCACGCCTAGGCATATTCTCTCCGGTTGCGTTCGAATTCTCCCTGACATCCTGCCAGGTATGCGGGACTGTTCCGACAGTGTTCGGGCTGGCTTTGGAAACCCTATACGGTCGGCGAGACTGGCTAGTAGCGGACTTGACTCCAAGACATGACGAGAATTCCTGCAGGACGCCCCAAAGGATCGAGGTACCACTCATCCGCAGTGGAACGCGTGGCTTGGAACGTTTGCGCTTTTCTGATATGTACTCCTGGAAAGTACTTCTGGGTGAACGTCTTTGAGGTAGCCTGGAGAGGCAACTTCGTCATGTAAGTGTCGTTCGCTTTCGCGTCGATAGCTTATCATTTACATGTGGGCAGAGCGTCCACAATGCTGCCTCAACAACGTTGTCTTCCGAGTCGCATGGTGACCGATGCTTTGGATGTCAAGTAGAGAACTCGAGGTCGCCTCAAAAGTCATATGGACTTCATGTTATCGGCAGCACACCGTGACCGTTACCGCGGACTTTCGCCGTTGCGAAAGCGCAGCGTATCTTACTCCAAAGTAAGATTTATTATTTTCACTCCGAAACACCACTTTTTGGACTTGTTTCGCCGAACGATGCGTGATGTGTGACATGCAGACTTTTTCGAGAACATAGCGGCACTTGGCACTATCAGGTTTCAGTGTGGTGGTACAAGAGTAAGAAATCGAACAAGCAATTGATCACATACCGAATGACTTGATCAAAACATTCGAACGACACATCAACTTTTCCGACCGAGAACTCAACTTCTCCGAACGAAACCCCGACTTTCCCAAATGAAAACTGCAACTTTCTGGAATGAAGCCTGAACTTTCCCGAGCAAAGCCTCATCATCTCAAGCGGCTCCTGAGGCTGTACTGTCTTTGGCAAAAAAACATCTCTGAGAGCCATTCTTTGCAGGCTTGACTGGGGCAGGAGGCGCGTTGGAATCACGTGATCAGCTCACGTACAGGGTCTCAGCTTGGTCCACTGTCCAGAGTCCAGACCTCCTGAACCCGGCTACCCCAAGCCAGCGGGGCGGCGAGGACATTATCCAGTTGCTTAGTTACCAGTATGATACTGCCTCTGGAGGCTTCTGGAGGCCTTTGTTGAGCGCTGCTGCATCAGGCGCCTAGCAGTGTGCCAGATCATCATATGACAGAATAGTATATCAAAACCAATGTCAACGCCACAAGGCTGCTCAGCATGAATTACAACGACAATGGGGCAATACAAAACAGCTTTTACTGCACTAAATTGAGCGCACAATACAGAAATTGAATCAAAGCTTCTTGGAATCGTGCATCAATCAGCCTTACTCACAGCTAGATTATACCCGGGCCAGCACGCCACATTGACTTCATAGCTTTTGCAGTCTTCCAAATTGAGCCATACCACAAATGGGTCACTGTGTGCCTTCAAATGACTATTGATAGTGCACAGAGTTAATGTTAAAATGCATGAGCTAGAGAAACTGTTTCCAAAGACCAAGGTTTCGTTCGGATAAAGTTGAGGTTTCGTTCGAAAAGTTGAGTTCTCGGTCGGAAAGGTTTGATGTGTCGTTCGGAATTTTCCCGATCAAGTTGTTCGGTAAGTGATCGAGGGTTCATTTGGTTTCTCACTCTTGTAGCAGCACCCAGAGGATCGACCACAACCACAGTAAGCACCGTCAAGATCTCGAAAAGGTTGGCATGTCACACATCACGCATTGTTCGGCGAAGCGAGTCCAAAAAGTGGTGTTTCGGAGTCAAAATAATAAATCTTACTTTGGAGTAAGATAGCAGCGCGCATTGACGCGTCGAACTTCGCGTATTTGGCCAATTGAACGACGCTCTCAGACCTGTTATGATCTTCAACGCCTGTAACTCAAAGCTTGACCAAATTCCGAGCCCTACCAAGCGGCCTCTGCTCGGCCGTCGGCTGGCATTTCTGTCATTCTGATTTCATCGGGCCCGTGTACAGAAGTGTACAGAGTCCATCTTCACCTCCATCGATCACTACTTACTACCACGGCACCGACAGTCCGAATCACTACTCAGCTGGATTACGGTCCTCGGTTGTACTTATCGAAAGGCTTTGCCCAGATCATGGGCGCTGGAGGCCACCGAACAATCTGTGATTTCTAGTGAAGTAAATAATCTTGATGAGAGCTCTTGAATGCGTGTACTGCGTGAGTACCTGTATCGTACCTTCCTGCTTTCGCTTACGAAAAGTCTTGGCAGAAGGTTCTGCTTATCTCTCATATGTGCCGTCACATTGTACCGCGGATTGTGTATCTATGTTACCATGTTGCACATTGGACGAATATCAGCGCCATATGGCCACGCTTGCTGGCGACATTCTTCAAGTATCGATTCATCCGATCCGAGAGCCAGGCCTCCGTTCTGTAATATCCATGCGACGTATGGCACGTTGCGCGATAAACCATTGGAGCGATGTACACATGCGTTCAAGAACTCTTGACGCATGTGCGTCCAGCTCACTTGAGGCGACAAGCATCATATTGATTGCTTTGGGTTAGCACGGAAAATCAATAAATAGGAAGCCTTTCGGATGCTTGTCCAGCACTCTTTCACTACCATGATGGGTTACATGAAATGTGTCCTTGCCATTGTCGCTCTGTCCGCTGCAGCAGTCATGGCGGTACCGATGCCCCGCGCTCTTCCGACGCCAGTCTCTGCCGCCACCGCTAGAACGTACTTGAAGAGCCGTCAGTATCCTTATTCGTGCATTGCGGACACCATCTGACCTGTCCTAGTCACTATTGCGGTTGACAGCAACTCTCCGGCATACAGTCGTTCGCTGTTTAAGACGTGGGATACCAGTTCGTGTTTGCTTCTTCGTAGGATTCACGCTCTGACAGACGTCTATGATAGTTAGCGGCACTTGCAACACTCGTGAATGTAGGTCTCGGTACAGCCTGGTGCTTCTCCGTTACTGACGGCTCCAGATGTCCTCAAGCGTGACGCAACTAGGTACGCCGCTATGGACGTGCAAGAAATTGACTCGCACTCACCGCTCTTAGCATCACATTGAACGCGGACTGTACGCCTGCCTCGGGATCCTGGGTCTCCCCTTACGATGGTGTCGCTACAACCTTATCCAGCGATCTTGACATCGACCATCTGGTGCCTCTCAAAGAGGTATGTGTTCTTTCAAATCCGTTTCCTAAGCATCTTACCGATCTATACCCAAGGCCTGGCTGTCCGGTGCTCGTGACTGGACCGACGCTCAACGAGAAGCTTTCGCGAACGATATAACCCGTCCTCAGCTTGTGGCCGTCACTGATAATCTCAATGAGGCGAAAGGGGATAAGGGTCAGTTGCTTGATTAGTTCGAGTGAAAAGTCCTCATTGTCGCGTTTGATAGACCCCGCTAAGTGGATGGTGCCACTCAAGAGCTACGTTTGCACGTATGTTCGCGCCTGGGTCCAGGTTAAATACTACTATGCCTTGACTGTCGATCAAGCTGAGCATGACGCCCTGACGAGTTATCTGGCTGATTGTTGAGAGACTCGTATTTCAATTTCACTGTGTAATGGCTTCGAGTTGTAGCATGCTTGTAACCTCCTGCTAGCTGGGAAATTGCTTGAGTTCCCCTGGAGCATTCTTCAGCATTCATGTACATGCCTAAGAAAGGCAAGCTGGTGTCCCTCACTTCTTTATTCTTCAGTCGCCAGAGCACCACATTCAGAAGCTCGGCATGACCTGCGGCCTGCCCGCTCTACGCTCCTTTTGCACCTCGCTCGGCTCCTTCTTTGGTAACGCTGACCGAGTCGACTGCAGAACATTCACTGATGTCATTGACAACGTGCCGGCCAGGTGCCGGCACGGCATTTTGAAAGAAGGTGTGCGGCTGTCTGTGCCGAGACAATATTATAGCACTGCCGTACAGAAACATAACGGAGCATTCTCAACGCCGTCCTTGGTTCAAAATCATGGGTTTCGGACCACGGGGAACTTGAAAGCGACACTTCGAGGGGAAAATGCTTCTTCAACTACTGGCCTCCCTGCCGAGCCGTCGTGTGGCACCAATGTTAGAGAACCTTTTTTTGACTCGGGGATGCTCGATGGTACTAGAGATCCGATGACATTACTGAGTACCCCGACAATATACATTAAATCCATCCAGTCTTCTGTATGTACTACGTCTTTCTCATTCCAGCCTTCAGATGCTCCTGTTGAGCTGCGCCACAACTTTGCGCAAGTCAATCGGGCTGTTCCGTCGGGGGTTCGACTCCGTTGCCTACTCTAGTGGTCTTCGCTAAGTACATCGAAGAGTAATACGGCTACGCCACGTCACTATATGGAAGCTGACTTGACACTAACCGCTTCAGAACTCATCGAGAAGGGATCTACACCTCTTTCATCTCTGAAGGCCAGTCGGCGCCCGAATCCCTGCTCGGGAAAATGAAATGTATATAAGCCTGGGCTCACGAGAGGAAAGACCATTCGAGCACTGTGCATCGATTCCCGCCTCCATCTCTACTCTCAACCAGCTTTACCAGCTTTTTGCTTTTTTGCAATGTTTGCTCCTCGTGCTTTTGCATTCTTGGCCTCCTTGTTCTTTGCGATGACCGTCTTTGCGGCCGCCATGCCGTATGTCGCATCCTTTCATTGCCGTAACGGTTGTAGAAAGTTGACCATCACGACTTCAGCACGGTTACCGTTCCCGTTACTACTGTACTAAGATTGCTTTCTTTAATCCCTGTTTGTCGTGTTTTAACATCTCTGTTCTAGCCGGCCTCACCTGCGACCGAGCCTGGAAATTGCTCCGTTGGTAGCGTCGGCCAGTGTTGTAATTCCGTCACCACCGTGGGTGGGTTCTTAGATTTGCTAGCTCTATAATGACCACTCGTTCAATCGTAGGCGTCCAACCCCGCCGTCACTAGCTTGCTTGGTCTTCTCGGCATCGTCCTCAGTGACCTCAACATCCTTGTGTAGGATAACTGACCTGCACTAAACGGATCGGTTGACTGATTGACATCACAGTGGCTTGGGGTGTAGCCCCCTAGTCAACCTCGGCGCCAACGGATGCAGCGCTAGCCCGGTTTGCTGCACGGACAACAGCTACGTAAGTCTCAGAGTCACAAATTCTACTCCTGGTTCGACTTGATTCTCATGTTCTAAATCTGCTCCAGAATAATCTCATCTCGCTTGGCTGCATCCCCATCACTTTGTAGACGCTCTCTACCAATACTTCTCCTATGACCCACTCTTTCTTATACTTCTTTCGAGAGGTCTCAAAGTGATGCTCTCCATGTCCGTTTCGTAACTTTTCTGGCTGCCGCCTGCGTACCTCTTGAATTTGATTGTTTTGTTTTACACCCCAATTGTGGCAGCCTGAGGCTAGGACGCTTTGTCCTGCGCACACGACCTCACAGCATCACTGGCTGTGTTCTTCGTCTGCTCGAAGCCCAATCAGATTTGGATGAATCATTGTGTCCGGAACAGCAGTCTCGACTCTCGAACTAGTCCTGAAAAGCAACCTCTTGCCCATAAACAATGAAGTCTGACTAGATATTATCCGACACTGATGCCTCCCCCGACAACGGTCAACGCTAACGGCGGCAAGAATTCTAGAGAGCGGGTGTCAGAAAGCGAAAACTTGCCGGTCTGCAAGACGTGCGCCAGAGTAGGCGAGAAGTCTTCAAGACCGACGAGGCGCAAACGGAAGCGCACGCGGCGGCAGACGAAGGGATTAGAGCAAAATCAGCGAAATAGACGGGCGGCTGAATAGCCCAAGGCCACTCAGGCGAATAGCGAGTGCGCAGGCTGAACTCATGATCAACGTCCACGACGGCACAGTTTGGAGCGGGCGCCTGCCGACGCCACTGTCTACCCTCTGCATCTGACACAGTATTTCTACAACCGGATGAGCCATTACACGCTGCCAATATGTACACCGATAACCTGATAAGTTTGTGGCACACATGCATAGGGAAATAAGTACACCATGTCAATAATAACGTTAAAGATACAGAGGGGAGAAAAACTACGACCCAGATGGCAACGGTGATTGAGCATTGGATCCACAAGGCGAGGACGGAGGTACAACGTCATTGACCAGAGAGGTTTTCACAGCTTCGCCGACGGCCGAGGAGGAGCTCACAACCTGGAGGACGAGCTGCTGCATCTCAGGATGCTCCTGCAGGAAGGCAGTCACCTTCTCAGGCGTGTCCGAGACCAGTTCCCTCAGTTCCTCCGTCAGCTCCTTCAACGAGCGATTCGGCGGCGGGGACGGTTGAGGTGACGAAGCTGGAGGTACGAACGCCGAGTCTCCTGGAGGTAGGGACGCCGAATTTCGTGGGTGTACGGACGCCGAATCTTGTGAAGGTGCGGATATCAAATCCTGAGGTATGGACGCCGAATCTCGCTGCGACGGTGGGGGTGTAAGAGTAGAATACTGCCGCGCTGGATCCGGCGGTGGACGAGCGTACATCGGCGGCCCACCGGCATACGAAGCAGGCGTAGCAGCGTTCTGCCAGCTGATCGAGCCCTGAGTCGGGGTGTATGCCTGCGTCCCGGACGAACCATACGGCTGCGTCCCAGAGGGGGCGTACGATTGCGCCCCGGGTCCAGATGGACTGTACGCCTGCGTCCCAGGCCCGGCATAAACCGTTCCAGGAGGTGGTGCCCCATACGCTGCATAGCTATACCCATACGCCGCATGAGCGCCGCCATACGGCTGATGCGCGTGCCACCCGCCACCGAACGGCCGATAAGCTGCAGCTGCAGCTGCATGATAATACGGCTGCGTCTGAGGGGGCGGTGGCGGTGGAGGCAGTGGCAGTTGTTGATTGAGTTTGTGAGCTGGTCTGTCTTTCGGTTTCGTTGTTGACGGGGCCGGGGTCGGGGAAGGCTCCAGCCACCTCGAGGACGAGTTTCCACTTCCATTCTTCGGCGGATCTGGCGGAGTGTACATCTTGAACGCGGGCACACCAGGCCCTGACAGTTCTGCGCAAAGCATCAGTGATCATCCACTCCAAAACGCAAGATCTCCATACGTTGTGGTGCTTGTGCTTGTCGCTGCATCGCTGCCGCATCAGGCACAGACGACGACCGCCTCACCACGACTCCGTCCGTGTTCCCCAGAATCACAGCTCCCCACTTGAACTCCCTCTTGAAGAACCCACCAGTAGCGTGATCCTTGTCCCATATCACCTCCACAGACGACGTCTCCTCTATGACGCGACACAGCAGAACCTCAAACACACCAGAGCTCACCCTAATTTTGATAGGTGAGTATTGCGGTAGCGCCAGGAGCTCCTTACGCGTCCGGTCAAGTTTGGACGCCTTCTTCGCTGCCGCCACGTCCTATACAATCGAAAAGGCAAGGTCAATACTGCGTACATCGAAGGAAGAACGCAGACGAACCGGATTATGTTGCGTACAAAGCACCTGTACCTCTGTCTTCTTGATAATCTTGAGCACATTCGTGTTCGAAGCCGCATCCACCTGCATCGAGTCCGCATCCGTGCAGAGCACAACGTCCTTCTCCACAATATTCACCACCTGATACACGATGCCCTTTTCCTGCCCATCCCGCGCGCACGAAACATGAAATGCCTTTGGGCACTTGCCCTTCGTGCACTGTATCGGCGCACCGTGTCCCTTTGCCCTCGTCCTCGTACATGCAGCACACTTCTACATTGAGTGATCGTATTCAGTTTTGACAAGAAGGCGAACGGAGACAATGCTTACCAGATTCCACCGGTCCTTGACTATCCCGTCTACACCAAAGACGACACTCTCCTTGGAACCATCGCCCAAGTCTACCTCGTCCACCCATGTCTCGGGAACGACGTCCGCGCAATCTTGATGCGCATACCACTCCGAAGGGTTTCCGGCAGCATCTATCGCCTCCTTCCTCAGATAGGGCGGATCCATCACGCGAAGCAGTCCCTCCTCCGACGTAGACACACAAAGACAGCAAGGGTAGGACTCTGGTTCAGACTCTGGCCGCGCGCCAAGCTTGAGCGTGATCTTCGGCGCTGGTAGTTTCGAGGTGCTAGCTCTGGAGGACGCCGAGGAGGAAGAGGAGGACTTTGTGGAGGAGGATTTGGAATGTGATGATGACTTCGCTTTCTTCGGTCTTGGTGGAGCCATACTAGGCGACACGTCCGAGACAGGACGCTTCTTAGGACGAGCAGGGATAGTTACGGGGACAGACTCTGCCCTTATGGACGGTGGCTTAGTGTAGAAATTGGAGAGGGCAGGCTCTGGTTCTGGTTCGTAGATAGCCATGCCAGCTTCTGCCTGGCGGTCCCGTAAGAGTTGGTCGACATCGATGCGGACACTGAAGAAAGTATGAGCACGGCACAAACGATCACGCCTCAACACACCTATCCGATACACACTGACATGCCTTGGCAGCCCTCCCTAATGGAAGCCAGCTGTCAAGCGCAAAGTTGACACTCTCGGCGCAGTTGAGACCGAGATTGAAGCCGGCATGGTAGCCACGGGGATAAGTGATAATGAACTCGCCCGCATGCTGGACACAATGGTTGGGCATCAAAGAATCTTTAGCCAGGCGGTTCGGTGAAACGAGGAACTGCTTGTGCCGGAGGAACTGAGGGCACGTCTTGCCATCAGATGGAAAGTAGCCTGGAGACTGATCAACATGAGACGATCCTCGATACAAAGTACACGTACCTTTCATGACTTGTTCGAATGCCGCGGCACGACCTTGGGGAATCGCGTACCAGAATTTCGGAGCACCAAAGTGTATGTAGTTGATGCTGAAGAGATCCATGTCCTCGACGTGCCAGGCGAATGTCGCGCGCCACATTCCCCAGTAGAGGTAGGGCATGTTCACGCCAGGGAGGCCGCGGTCAGACGCGGGAAGCAGCCGTGTCAGCGCCGATTCGAGACGGGCAACATTCCACGACTTTGTCTCCGGCGTGAACAGAGAGCCCATCGTGTCCGCGCCATACCAGGCAGGCTTGCCGAGGCCGCAGTTGCGCCAGAACTTGCGCGCCAGTTCCTGGCACAGCTCGGGAGTGTAGTCGTCGGCAGTGGTGCCCGGCGGCAGCCAGTCGATATGCGGCACCCACGTCTTGAGGAACTCCGCGTCGCGGGCTGCCTTGTCGGCGCGCGACTGACGCGGCTGCTCGACAGCCGGCTCACTGGCGCGCCGCTCCTTGCGCGCGGCGCGCATCTTGCCTCCGCTGCGCAGACCGACCTCCGCCACGCCGGGCGCCCGAAAGTCATCCTTCGCACACAGCTCGGCCCATTCGCGCGGGCTCATGTACTTGCGCTTCTCCATGTTTTCCTGGCGAAAGTGGCCGCCGGTGCCGGCCATGTGCTGCTCGATGGGCGTCTGGATGCGGACGGTGCTGAGCTGTTCCTTCATCGGCGGGAGCGCATCGACCCTGCAGATAAGATGAGGCGGCGCAAAGAGGTACGGCGGAGAGACGCACCATTCCTGGGGCGGGACGACCTTGACGATGCCGCTGCGCATGCCCCAGCACTCGATGCTGTTCATGTATCCCTCAAAGTCCCGGAACTCGTCCATCGTTGGCTTGAACACGGGAATACCGCGCGCCGCCAGAAGATCGTCCTCGGGGTCGAACCAGCCGCTGGCGTTTGGCGACGGCGCCGGGTCCTCGACTGCACGATAGAAGTGGTCCGGCTGCGTTGGAATTCCTGGTGAGGGCGACCGACTCTTGCCAAGCGAGCTCAGCAAAGATGGTGTCGACGCCGTCGACATGATGCGCTCCGCGGCGGTAAAATAGAGCGCAGATTGCAAAAACAAGCGCCGTTGTTGCCTCGTCGTCGTCGTCGTCGTTCACAAATGCTGGATTGTCCTCGACCGTCTTCGACGATGGATCTGGGTGTGGCTAGAGTTATTACGTCATCTTATTTCCTAATTTGTGAGGCGGCACGGACTTCCGAGTGCTTAAACTTTTTCTGCTTTCGCACGCGAAAATCTGCACGACAACGTTGGCTCGTCATTCTACTTGTCATGTTGGGCCAGCTTGCAGGCTTGAACATACAGTACTGATATACCTTGTTTGACTCCGAGCGGTCATAGTCAGGTACGTAGGTCACTGAGGACCAGGTGAGAGAGCTCTTGTCTCGCAAATACGCCGGTGACTGGAATTGCCTCCTTCGCAGCTTTTCAATCTGCAAACATGAGATGATTTGCTGTAAGCCCTTACATGCTTGTGTGGTATTGATTCGATCCCTTGGCTTGAATCATCTAGCAGTCCAGTCCAGTTCTTGAACTTCTCGGGGTTCAGGTCAAATTCTAGTTATGCCTGTGAACCGGACCACTGAACATCGATGGTAAGGGTCGACGTGGCGCTGAACTACATCTCGTTACTACGAGGTGTTAAAGTTTGAACGACAGCGACAAACACAATTAAGTTTACTGGGGAAGGACTTCTGGCAAAAAGCAGTCATTCAAGGACTTTGACACGTCGATGTGACTCTGAGGTCGCATACAACGGCTGCGGACTTCCTCTTAATCACGAGATTCGCAATATGGTGCCCAGACTACGGAAGTCTCATAGACGGGACCCGACGCGCTGTCGTACATTGGTCTTGCAACCGTTCGCATACGAGTCTGTGTCGCGGTACTACTAAGACTTGCCAGTCTTGAGGTGAGGATGACTTTGTGGCGCTCGGACATTCAGCAAAAGATTTCTAGGGGACGTGTCAGTGCTCAAGGGACGGTGATGCGCGCGCCCTTTCTTTGCTTCTGATCGAGATGGCGCGGGTTGTTCCCTGCCGTTCCCACCCAGCCTGCTACAAATCACAGTGATTGATTGACCTCCTACTTCGGCGACCGTGTCTATCTTTCGCGGAAATAGAGAGCTTTCATCAACAGATTCAATTGGTGTGGCTATCCATGCTCGGCTCTGAGGATGGGCGACTCCAGACTTTGGTCCATCCATGGTTGAAATAATGTCGGTAGGCTTTGTGGCGATGTTTGCATGGTCGTTGCACGTCTTTGGGCGCTCGCGACCCGCTCCAACTGCTGAGGGGCAAAAGCGCGCCCAAGACTCATTGAGTCATTCCTTCCCACAATAGAAGAAAGGGCGCAAAGAGGAGTCCGTGGTGGGCCTCTGATCTTTGGTTGCGTGGTGATCATAGTGAGACATCGACTGACTGTTTCGATGTTTGACAGCTGGAGACTATAGACGGTCGGGAAGCACAAGTCAGGACAACTCATCACTCAGACCAGTTGACGAACCTGGTGATGATGCTCAAAGCGGTGATGATCCTCGTCCGCCGAGTTCAAGTACGCAGCAAAGGTGCGTATGACAAGTTGATGACGGCAAAAGGCTCATGAGCGCATCTCTTTCTCTTCCAGGATACTACTCAAAGCACCACCATCTGGTTATCAGATCTCGCTTTCCCAGCTGCTCTTGTAGATGCGCGGTAAGGCACGTTCAAAGTCAAGGTTCACTTGTTTCTTTTCGTCGCTAATCGGAATGAAAAGGCGAAATTACAGCGAGGAAACACCTTGCTTCTCGGACAGGGTCTCCCAAGTCCTTCAAATGAGGCAACTGCATACATGTCTATGGCGTACTCCGTCAGAACATCACGTCCGCTCTGGTTGGCCAGTCGAGTACCTGCGGTGGTGATCATCAAATGCTCTCATTCATAGGTGAGCATCGTCATTGTCGCAAGATCCTTTGCCGTTGAGGCTGTGACCTTCTATACTAGTCAGAAACTCGACGGAAAATGACTATCAGAGCTACGAGTGTCAGTCTGCTGGCAAAGCGCTGAGATACAGTCCTCTCTTTCCATGGGTGTAGATTGAGATTTGGTTTTCCCTGCGGGGCGCTTGAGAGCAGATGTCCTTGGGAACGCCCAATACCGTGACAAAGGGTTGATGGTGCGCCCAGAGTTCGGTTGTTATCATTGATGAGGCGCCTGAAGGTGAACCTGGCTTTTCGACTCCACATTCAGTCGGGAGGATATCAAGATCCAATCATCGGAAGTGTGGCGCTTACAGACAAACCTGGCGACCTCAGTATTACTCTGTGGAATAACACAAATTCTTCCCATACTACTTTACAGCCTGATAAGGAGAAAGCAGCCGTACCCATGGATTCTCATTGACGAGCGACCAGATTGACCAGTGCTGCGCTGCTATGACTGAAGTGGCAAACGGTTTTTGCCTGACTTGTTGTGACCTATAATCATCACTAGCTGTCGAGAGTCTTGAGTCGACGGTTTGATATCAGCTCAGCTGCTCCTTGTTCTGATTGTCATGAAGAAGCTGTCAGATAACATATATGTGCCCGACCATACATACTGAAACTACAAGTTGTTACAGCTAGTCTATCGAATCTCGATGTATATCGTCGGTACCTGGTATGCCTGAGCTTTGGTTGTCTTAACAATTTGCCACACATGCAAGGCTGACAATGCACTTCACTGCATTCACCACAGCGCCTTGCGAATCGTTCAGAATACGTAAGAGAGGGTCCCAGTCAGACCTTTGATGGCAGGAGAAGTTAGGGACTTATGTAATCCATGAGCGGCAAACTCAATAGACAATGCTAAGGCTCAGCAGCTCGCAGTGAGCGATGGAGTGGGAAAAGTCCATCTCAGTCGCTGGTATGGGCGCCACACAACCGGCCGCTTCGGCAGGCACGTGGAGAGGGGGGCGTGGGAAACGGCATAAGCCATTCCGCCTCCAGATGTCGCACCGAGCAGTCACCGAGCTCACATCGTTCCGTGTTATCTCCGTGACCTTATTGTGTCTCAGACTCTTCGCCCGCCCACCTCGGAAACCATTCATCTGTCAACATTGGACTATGGAGCGCGCCGACAAGAGACGCCGCGACAATATTCAAGGTACCCGCCTCGCCAAACATACAGGCTCCGCACTTCAAGTTCGCCGGCCATATTAATGCTTGGCTGTGTCGAGGGCTTATTTCCGTCATGTGTCCTGACATATCTGACAGCCCACCGTTTCAGAGGCAAACAAGTATCTCTAGGCTACCTCGCTCTGTACCTGTCTGACTTCAGCGTCATCTATGGATTGTCGCAACAGGCATCTTGGACCATGGTTGGCTCGAACAGGTGTGGCTAGGTCGGTGATAGCAAACGGCACATCATCATGCATCCATGATCCGAGTCGTCTACTGTCTGAAATAACCAAACAGAGAAAAGCAAGGCGGTCTTCACTTCTAGCCTCCTCAGAAACCGGAACTACGTGATGCGAGACTATTGGGGTCTATGACATGCTTAGATACCAAGCATGCTCTCTGATAGATGCCTTCGAGGAAATTTAGTCACATATCACCCGGCCTCGAATCGACAAGTCTAACTTGTGGTGATGCTGACGTCCTTCTCGAAGATCTTCGAGGATAGAGCTAGTCTTTGGCGGGTCGTTCCACTTGACAAGGATTTGCGCTCAAAGTCTACAGAGTCCAGATTGTGTCAAATCACCCCTGTAGAGGCCCGGGACCGTGCGCGATGTTACTCTTCGTGACAGCGCATGTACCATCTTACGGCGTAGCTATGGTAGGGAGATCGCTACTGTCGCATCAAGATCTGTGGGTTCGCGTACACATATCCTTCCCTTAACTCGCGCCCATCCCTCGACCTAGCCCCGATAATACAGTACCGGAGGGAGACACCTACATTGGGATTTTTCGATCGTCGTCAAACTGACCTGCCTTTCGGTCCCTGTCTTAGACTGCTATAAGACTCCCCTACTTTCCATTACGATCAAGATCAGGCCTGCCAGTGTTCATTCCTCCTTCGACAAAACCTCATGGCATCCTATCATTTTTTGCGTGAGTCGTAAGCCCAGCCGCACTTGTCCGACCTAGCTCATCAACACGGCAGCGTCCGCGCCTGATTTTGTGACGGGCATGAAGGTCCACGAGAATGGTTATCTTGAAAACTCTACAGCGCCGAGAAGGGAGGAGCAGCCATGGCCTAAGCATGGTGAGCTTCTGTCTTGATTTGAAAGCATGTCGTTGACAACGCGACTCCAGGCGACTATATAGAGGGCTTCCAGAACTCACCTGATTGGGAGTATCTAGCATACCAGGAACTGGGCCCTACACACCCTACTCGTGGCTGCAGTGCGTATTTTGTCCCCTCACTACTCTCACCTCTAATGTCATGCTCGCAGGTACTCCACAATCTCTTCCTACACAGACTTATTACGACTGTAATCAATCAACGCCTCTCATTTGCCCGTCACATGCACTAACATGACTCCTATAGATTCCTACGCACTTACACTGACAAATGTCTCGACCTGGTCTCTGCCACAGGAACACAGTGTCTTTCCCGCTTCACAGCCAGTGACGCCTTCCTACGAGCCTGTGCCCCGATCCTGGGCTCCGTCAAGTAGGCCGGATACGCCAAATTGTAGATTGACCCCCCTTCCAGTTGGAGTTATTTGCTCACGCGCCACAATTATTGTAGTTGCGAACTCTTCTCCGTCCATGTCGGACGACTCAAACAGCAATTTTGAATTGCAATGCCAGCAGGAAAATAGACGGTCAGCTATGAATGGAAGCCAACGCAGACGCAGCCTTGAGTCGGTGCGCGTCTCCTCGCCGCCGAAGACAAAGAATGGCAGCGACGACGAGTCTACCCAGCGCCGCCGTCATCCGTGTTTAATGCCAGGGTGCACTCGCCGGTTCACGAGCCAGTACACGCTGAAAGTGCACATGGACGCACACAAACCCAAGCCTCGGGTCTCGTTCCCGTGTACGCTGGGCTGTCGGGAGTGGTTCTCGCGCCAGCACGACCGCCTCAGGCATGAGGTGGCGAAGCATAACAAGGTCTGCGAATTTTCGTGTGAGGCCTGCGGGCGATTCTTCTCGACGGAGAAGACGCTGGGCAACCACAAGTGTCCTCTTGCACAGGGCGAAACGCGATGGGTGCATCAGTAGATGGTATCCCCTTATACTTTCCGTTCTGTCTCTGTCTCTGTATACAGGACTTTCACCGCTCACAGACTACCTTACGAACTGTTCATGCTACGTTGAGTATGACTTTCTTATTTTTACTTGTAATACGCCACAAAGATAGTAAAGCAGTAGCTTATGTGTGGATACATCACCCACTCAGTTTCAACTCAGAAGTACACCCCTTGGCACTTGCACTCTGATGGTACTCACATGAAACGGCCTCGCTCTTCAGACAGTCAACCTCGAACCCTCCGTGGCAACTTCTAAGTTCTAACCGAATCTGACGTGATTTCCTCGACTAAGGATTCTGTACTTACGCGCAAAACTTCCGGAGCTTTTTCAAAATCGACAAAGAGACATGTTCACGAACGCCACTGTGTGACAGGGGGAATGACATGCAAGACTCAGACGAAGCTCGGGTCTACGAGTAATATAACGAGCTCGATCATCTAAGGCCGACATACCGACATAGTATGTCGGCCTTGACGTCTGACGGGATCCGAGACTTGTCTTGGTCTTTCTCTCCTAAGCAGGCCCTTTGAATGCTCCACGCCATCGGTACTGAATATCAATGTACAAAGACATCTAAGAACCCCGTAAGTTAATCGTTCGAGGCACTTAAGTTCGATCGCGATTCGCAAGTCGTTTGCGACACACAGTATCATCGAATCTCGATTCTCAGAAATTATCTCTGGCGGCGAACTTGCGGATCAGGTTGGCATGCTCAGGCTTACGCTGTGTCTCAGTCTAAAGCCTTTGAGACCCTTCGTCGGTACCGCACCAGGCGGATCAGATACAGTACTATAGCAAGGAGAGGATTCAAGTTAGCCCGGGTCCACTCAATCCCAGTAGGATCCGGGACAGATGCGCAGGTGAGGACCGAGTATGTATCTAGTGTTTCCATGTCTTACATCGTCGTGGTATTTACGCGGCGCAGGCGTGACTAGGGTTCTCAGCGGAAGGCGGGTGCGATATAGATAAGATAAGATGTATGCGTCAGGTGCATCAGGGTGCATTCGACCTTGCCTCTCTCCACGACCATCACTCCCGCGCCGCCGTCGGTTGGAATTAGCTTACAACCATTTTCCCTCACGTATGCTCCCAGAAGGACTCTGGATACTTGTTGGAGTGGCTCTTACTGCTGCCCAGTCGCGACAACAAATTCCCCTGGAGTCTGTCAAGACTTTTGATCAAGCATTGTCGTTCATCATCCCCTCCTCCGACAATCTCACCGTTTCTGTCGCTCTTTGCGAGACAGGTGGCTTGCCTCGATTTTTTGTGACCAATACATCATCCTCTACGGACGACCCTGGGTCAAGCGGGGGCACTGATGTATATGAGATTGACCTAACGGATGGGTATGGCTCATTCAACGGCAAATTCGCCAACGGGGGCGTGCTCGCCACTCATACCAGCAGCAATTTGAAATACGAGATTGGCCTGTCGGAGCGAGGTAGGCAGACATCCCAGCAACACGGTACTCTGCTAATCGCTAGACAGGTGCAATGCATGAAGTCCTCTCGGACTTGCCCTACTTCGGAGATACTACAAACAATCAGGCCATCATATTCTCACCAGTGCTGGCCACAACCACCTCGGAAATCCCGACATATCCCAATTATTCACTTCCTGCAGCAAATGCCACCGCGCCTGACCCACCTCCCACCTCGCCAAAAACCTCTCTCGTCGTGTCGAAATCGACCTCTTCGCTTCTGACCGGCTGCGCTCTCAAAGCTCAAACGTCAGTGGGAACCCTCACTGACCAGCGGCCATGGCTCAAAGATGAAGACGGCTGGCGTGAACAATGGACTCTTCAAGGTTTAGCTCCTTCGACGAATTACACCGCCTACGTCGTGGTCGCGGATACAAAAGTTAGCGGGCCATTGTATTTTGTTACGAAAACGGGATCATTCGCGTGTCCACTCCTCTCCCAGCTTCCCTACTGTCCCAGCATCGCATACGCAGTCCCTCTCCCCCAACCAGACCGCCCATTCACGACGTACAACGACAGCAATCTCCCCTCCTCTATTTCAGACCCGCTCTTATCGTCGTTGACCAACTTCACGACAACTCTCACAACTTACGCATGCGGCCGGGATGACTACTCCCCTCTCGTCTTCTGTGACGACTGTCAACGCGAATACCGTCGCTGGCTTTGCGCCATCAGCTTCCCGCGGTGCAGCGAAGAAACCTCTACCTCCTCATCCGCTTCCCCCTCGGAGACGAATAGAGGCGCGCAACAGGCTTTCTCTGCTCTCGTGTCCACCCCGACGTCTTCCACCCAACGCAACTCCGCCTTCCCTTCATTCAATGCTACGTATCAGACGCTGCTGCCGTGTCTCGAGCGGTGTACAGCAGTGGACAGGGCCTGTCCGGCGTTTTTGGGCTTCCGGTGTCCAGTGCCGAGATTCAATGCAGCGAGTAGTTACGGGGTGGGGTTCATCGATGGTTCAGAAGAGGGCGTGCAAGGCCACGGATCGACAGGCGTCGCGCAGGATCAGTGGGGGAACGTATGGTGTAACCTAGGGTGAAGCGATAGATCTGTGTGTTTCAAAGGTGAGTTATCCTGCGCAATTCTGCACAAGACCGAGTGAATGACCCGAGCACTGCAGTACCTTGGCACTACTGGATGAGACTTTGTCTTCAGATACAATCTCGCGTGGCTCTCGTTATATTCAACATGTTCACTTTCACCTGGAACTTGCGGGTCGTGACATCCACTGAACGTTAGGAAATCAGAAGGCGCGCTGATGTCAGTCGCCAGCAGTCGCCTCGGCCGCTTCTGAATTCACATGTCGTGAGATGGTGAAATTTCAGCGGACGCGAGCTTGGATCAATCTCTCACGACTCTGTTCTGATTTAGTTCATCATAGGCATTGATGCATGGTGTGGTATGGTGTGCAGACATTGTATGGATGAATGGTCGTATGCATCATGCTTGGAAACTATGTTCATGCCAGTGCGTTGCTCGACAGTCCATGACTTCTGATTAGCGGCCTACGTGTGGATGCGTAAGAGATACCCTTCGGACTTTTCCGACCACGACTTCTCGTGAACCTCAAGCTTACCGACGTCTGTAGGCGTCAATTCATGGCATCGCTCAGCAAGGTACACGTAGACTCCGTTCGGTTTCAGGAAGATAAGCAATTCGAGACGTCCCTCTTGACTCCCCAACAGTCTTTTGTATATCACTCGACCCTCGTCAAAGAAGGGCCAAGGTGCCACGCGTCACGCATCAAACCTGATATTCATTCACACTGACTTGATTCCCCTTTTCGGGACTCTACTACAACTTTAGTCTTTGATCATCATGGCATTGGACTCGTATTGGTGACATCGGAATAGCCTTTGCCCGCACTCTCTTTCTTCGTCTTACGCAGTCTTTTCGCAGTCGACACAATACGCCCTGACATCAATTGACTCCGGAGCATTGTGTACTCCGTCAACGGTCAACCTGAGCATACACGCTCAACCTACCCCGCGATTTACCCCAACACCGCACTATCTGCTTCCTTATCATTCTATCCTTCTATTACACTATTTACGGCACCTCGCACAGCGAGATAACACTCTACTCTATATGTAGCCGACTGCTTCACACAGGAGGAAGGACGGATCTTCCCCGTGGTAAGTCGTGCTCTACCATAAACTCTGTTTTCTACTCAACCGCACTGCCAGTGAGCGTAACCATCATGCGCTCTTGGCTGGCACCTCTCGCCCTCGTTGCATGGGTTTCACTGCTTCGTGTATTCGATGGAAAGGCCCTCGCAACCGCTGCTCCCAATCCTCCGATAGTCGATAGTGCCAACGCAAAGCCAAAAGTCCTCATCCTTGGTGGCGGGGTCACAGGCGTTATCGCTGCACGTACATTGCACCGTCGCGGCATTGACTCTTTTCTCATCCTGGAAGCCAGAGATGAACTTGGCGGTCGCATGCAAAGTCATGTCTTAGTCGGGGAGAAGGGTGCATATACCATCGAGAAGGGACCCAACTGGATTCAAGGACCTGGAGGCGCAACGGACGAGAAGAAAGATAACCCAATATACGAGCTCGCTCTGAAACATGGGATCAAGTCTCACGTCAACGATTTTGATGGAAGCTTCAGTAAGTCGACCGACCCACTTCAGTTCTTGACAACGGCACTGAATGTGCATTCTGCAGCAACGTATGATGAGACCGGGTACATAGATTATAGTGATACAGTCAGGCGGTCTTTGGATAATTACGACAAACTGACCGAAGCCGGAAGTAAGCTCTCACGTTGTCTCTCAGTCCTGTGCGGTATGTTTGATGTCCACTCTAGTTCGCAGGTTCGAACAGTCCATGGTCGACCTCAATTCTCGAACGGCTTACTCCTTGATAAACTCGAAACCAAAGAACCGTTACGAGAATGTTGCCGAATACTTTCAATTTGATCTCGAGTTCGCACAGACACCTGAAGCGACATCGTGGATTGCCCAGTCCATGGTACGCCCTTGCCAGTAGTTCCTCTAAACCAGCTCGTGACTCAGCTTGGATGTTAGAATGACAATTTCACCTACTTCACTGGCAATACAGCTCTCACTGATGTCGGCGATCTCATGGCAATTGATCAGCGCGGCTTCAAGGCGCTCATTCAAGAAGAGGCTCGAGACTTCTTGCAGACGGACCAGTTTCGCCTCAACACCCGTGTAAAGGACATAGCGTACAGTGATGTGGGGGTGAATGTTACACTGGTTGGCGGGGAAGTACTTTTCGCGGACTACGCGCTCTGCACATTCAGTGTCGGTGTCTTGCAGTACGGAGATATCACATTCAACCCAGAGTTGCCAGGTGAGTATGGTTCCACCAAGTGTATTGTCTCTGAATCTCATGTCCGTAGAATACAAGACGGAGGCTATCAACAGCTTGGTTATGGGGACATACACAAAGATATTCTTCAAATTCAAGAACAAGTTTTGGTTTGATACGGAGGCGTGTCTTTCCGCTCTCTCGTTTTGATCGTGAATTGAAATGATTCTGCTGTCAGATGGGCCTCTTCGCTGACCGAGAACGTGGGCGCTATCCAATTTGGCAAAGTCTGGATCATACCAATTTCCTTCCAGGCTCCGGTACGCGTTGACTTCATCGCTTCTCCCTTGCTTACCTCGCCTAATTGCTCTCTTATACTCCAGGTATTATCTTCGTTACTGTCACTGGCACCCAATCTCTCCGCATCGAAGCGCTACCTGAAACTCAAGTCAAGGACGAGGCGCTCAGTGTCCTCAGGTCAATGTTCCCTGCAGCAGAGATAGGCGAACCAGAAGACTTCTTCTTTCACAAATGGAATGCCGACCCGCTTTTCCGCGGTTCATACAGCAATTGGCCTGCTGCCTTCCTTCCAGAGCATTACATGAACCTCCGTGCCAACCTTGGAAGGCTGTACTTTGGTGGAGAGGCGACGAGCCTAAAGTATTTCGGTGAGAGCATACATATTGTCAGAAGATCGACATCGCTGAACGACGCGCTAGGTTTCCTCCATGGCGCCTATCACGAAGGACACGATATGGCGACGCTCATTGGCAATTGTATCGAGGGCACTCAAGGATCCGGATGCGAGCATCTGGAGCGTGTACGCAAGCTCACTGAGGTTCGTAGGTTTACCACTGCTGTAGTATCTTCTCCGAACGACTTTTTTCTAGCCCGCGGGCCTGTACTCGTTTCAAGAGATCCTCAAATTGTAAGTTGTTATGTACAGTCCGGCTATGTAGATAGCATGATGTACTATGTATCTCTATTTCTGATGGCAAATACATTACTATGGAATCGATACACTCAGGCAAAGGTAGAACCACACAATGATCAAGTTCGTGACTCACCGGCACCGTCTACCATGCGTGCAACAAGATGCCGGTCAGAGCAAGGTCAGATTGACACGAGAGGCGTGAGTTGCCATAGTGGTAATATAACGATCGCTATATGTCATCCTCCGGCCCATCCTCTATCATCTTCGCGTAGTCCTCGTAGCTGGCAAACGTAGGAAGCGCTTTCCTCTTCTTTTTGTTCGACTTCTTCTCGTCCTCCTCGACCCGTTTTCGCTTTCCAACCCCACCACCGCCGATGCCGCCCCATTCTTCCTCCTCCTCTCCACCTTCCTCGTCGTCCGAGCCATCAAATTCGATGAGCCCATCCTCAGGCATGTCCATGAGGTCTTCATCCTCAGAGCCTTCGACGAGAGACAGCCCGCCATCGGACTCGGAATCCATGTCCGAAGGCATGTCATCGTCATCCTCGTCGATGTCGCTGACGTCGAGAATGTCATCGTCTTCGCCTGTCTTAGGCATGGTGGCTTTCATGGCCTGCGACAAAGTCATGAATCATTCAGTGGTATAACCATGAATCAGATCGTACCTTCCATATCTCACCCTCGTCGTCCGACTCGTCATCTTCGGCTTCCTCGTCTGCAGCTGCCGCGGCCTCGTCGCTGTCAGATCCATCTCCTCTCCGCCGTCTGAATCAGCATCTACCTCTGAATCGTCATGGTCCTCCTCCTCCTCCTCCTCGTCATCGCTTGTCTCCTCTCCTTTCCCTCCCTTCTTGTGGCTTCGCTCATTCTTCCTCGAGAAGAACCTATGGAAGAAGACCTCATCGACCGGTACGTCTGCCTCCCTTCTCTTGAGGAACGCTTCTTCGTTCACTCTAGCCTCCTTATGGTCGCCCTTCATCATTTTCACTCCCGTCCCATCCAGCCCACTCGCCGCCGGCTGCATCGCGCTCACACCCTTCGCCGTCTGCGTTTTCTTGGCATTCTTGTAGACGAAACGGTCAAGGAAGTGTGACAAAGTGTTCAGCGACAGGTCAGCACTCGCGGAAAGCGGCTGCGATGAGAGGAGCTGGCGCGCGAGGAGGGAGATGGTGGGGTGATAGTGGTGCAATAACGGTGTAAGCTCCCAGAGTGGAGAAGAGGACGCATGCGAGTACTGCGGATCGCGCTTGCGCGGGTCGTATGGTTCGGCGTCAGTATCAGGATTAGACGGCTTGGTGATCATCTCGCGGAGTCCTGGAGTGGTGGCGAAAAGCTGCCAAGGACGGACAGAAAAATCAGCATTCTGAGCTCGATGTCAGCGTTGAAATAACAAACCTCCCCTAACAAGAAGAGTCCACCAGCGACAAACTCCGATGCACCGCTCCCGCCCGACACCAGTACCTGTACAAATCGCCTTACCAACGCCTTCACCCGATCCCCACTCCCACTCCCAACATCGGCCTTGATGGATTTGAAGAGTAAATTCAGATACATCGCCTGCTTGGACGACGCAGCCAATCGGGCGTCGTGTAGCGAGTCATAGAGTGTTCGATAGAAGCGGTCCACTATGGATTTCGAGATCGAAGACGATGATGAGGACGAAGGCTGAGAAGCAATGGAAGCGGATATTTGTTGGATGAGGACTAGCGCCTGGAGGGATATGTTGAAGGTAGATTTGTGTGTGATGAGGAAGAGGGTGTCGATGTGTTTCGAGAGTCTACACGAAAAGGTAAGGTTCGCAAAACATCCAGGGCTTGTTCAACTCTCACCTGGCATCGCCGACATCGATTTTGGCAAACGGAAGCGCGCGATTCACACCCGTCAGGATAGCAGAGATTAGCTTCGAGTTTTCGTCCTCCACCTCTGTGAACCCAGCGGCGCCGCGTATCTCTTTGTCTTTCCCTTTATCCTTCCCTCTTCCCTTGCCCTTCTTTCCGCGTTTACCGTCCATGATGCGTCCTCTGTGGTCTTTAGCCACCTCGGCGTCATCCTCCACGTCGACATCTCTCACGTCGTCAACCCAACCCTCTCCAAGGATCTCCTTGAAGATCTCGAAGTACAGATCGATCAGTTTGAGCGCGACTTCTCGGTCCTCGCCCGTCAACACAATCTGATTGAACGTTATCGTCGCGTAGTAGCGGACATGCACATTGCCAAACTTTTTCTCCTTCTCCTTTCCCTTGTCCTTCGGTTTGGGTGCGTCGTCAAATCGTATACGCCTGTTAGCTACTTCTGTGGGGGTTGTTGGGGGTAAGGAAGTGGCGGCTGCTGACAGGGAGGGTCTGAGGACGAAAGACACAATCTCCGTGACAATGACGGATTTCATAGAGGGATGGGTTTGGAGGAGTTGAAGGAGATGGTGGGAGGCACGAGAGCAGAGGGCTTTGTCGATGTCGCCTAGCTTGTTGACGAGGAGACGCAGCAGATTCTGCTCTTGTTCGGGCTTGTCGCGAAGGAGGATGAAGATGAGGTTCATGGCTTGAGTGCGGACGTATGTGAGAGGGTCGAGGGAAAGGGTCTCCAGGATTTGGAGGATGGAGAAAAAGTACTTTTTGAGCCAATCCTCGAAGTACCACATTAGCAGATGTTGATCTGTAACGTCGGCATGTCGCAGAGGATGGTCACGGAAATACCTTTACGAAGGTTAGCAAGGCTTGCCTGGAATATTCACAGATACATACTTGAGCTTCCTATTCGGTGCACCACCGCCGACCCACCAATCCACGATACATCGCAGCGCCTTGAGACTCTCCTCCCGACCACCCTTGCCCTTTCCACGCTCGGCCATTGTCTTGAGGATCTCAAGGGCCTTGATGTTGTGTATCGGCCCACTTTGGACGAGCAGTGTGAGCGCACTGAGACGATCAGACAGAGTACCGGAGTGTATGATTTTGGAGAGGAAGCTGGCTTCGGAAGTGTGCGCTGACGAGGAGACTTGGAACGCCTCGATGTCGCGGGAATGCAGAGAGGCAGCATGAGTTGTGAGTTGGCTGAGCTCGGTGGGGGATACGGAGGGAGATGAGGGGATGGCCGGCAGGTCGAACGTGTACCACTGGGGTAAGGGTTGCAAAACAAATGTCGTTTTCGCGTTGAGTGATATCTTTTTTGGCAGCTCTACGGCTGGCGCTGGCTCCGGCGCTGGCGCCGACTTTGACTCAGCCTGTTTCGCGTCCTTTTTGGGTTTCTTTTCTGGTTTGCCCTGGAATCGATTCGAACGTCGAACAAGGCAATGATTGGATTGAACACACCTGGGCCGGCTGGCCTTTCTTTGCTTTGTGTTTGGCATCTTTGTCGGCGTCACCAAACTTTTTGTCTTGTTTACCCTTGGATATCTGGGAAGGTTGTAACGAAAGACAAGCAGACGTTCAGATTGAACATACCTCTCCCGCTTTGGGTTTCTTCGATTGAGGTTTGGCCTTTTGCTGTGACTCTCGATCGACATCAACGTCCGCGCCTGACTTGAGCTTTTTCAGAAAGGAAGAGACATCTTTGACGAGTTCTGGCTATTGAGAGAACTGAGAGTCAAATCTTAGCAACACAAGTAGCACTCACATCTTCCATTGTCTCCGCCACCGCTGGCTTAGCGTCGCGCTTCCTTTCTCCAGCAGCCTTCTTGTCTTTTCCCTGCCGTATTCGAGCCATCGGAGGCGCGAGCGATAGGTGGTGGGCGAAGGCAAGAAATTTCTTGATGACCGGCTTGATCGAGCGGCATAACGGGACCATCGGCCCGATGAGGTCCTCAACTTGAGCTTGGCGGCGGCACGCCATGGTCCTCGAAGATGTGGTTCAAGATACTAGTTGTTTCTTGTTTATAACTCATTTGCGGACACTTGACGGACTTTTTGAGCTATATTTTGCTTCGGTCAACTTCACTCCAATTGACTTACAAGTTGCTTCATCGAAAGTCGAATGGACCCTGTTATTGCTTCAAACCTCCTTCAAACCTCTCAAGGTCGGAACAGTAGGTTTGACGCCCCCAAAGACTCAGGCAAGGTATTTACGTGAATATTTGAGAGACGTGCCACCAACGCGCCCCAATAGAATGATTTCTCTCAAGTAGGATTCTTTGCTTTCTTCCTTCCCTGGCCCCGGGGTCCAATATTTCTCGGAGTGCAGCAAGTCCGGCCGAAGGACATCTCGCGCAGCCTTAGAGGTTTATAACAAGAAAGCCTGGAGCCCAAGTACCAGTGTACCACTGATCTTCAGCTTGCCAGATCATACTACATACTTTCAGAACGACACACTACGCAGCCAAGGCCCAAGGGAGCATCGAAACGTTCGCAGAAGATAAGCCAGATGTGGGAAGCTTACTAGTAGTAGATGCTCATATTGCATGTCCAATGTTCGATACCTTTCCAGTCCCAGATTAGTTGTATACCAATAACGTAAGGGTTTGGATGGACATTCGTTGGGCACAGAGGTGCCCTTCATAGGTGCCAAGCTTAGCTCAACGCTCAGCTGCTTGTCTCGCGCCGCATTCTTTTGAGTGACACGTCGCCAGTCCTATCTCAGTCCCGGTCCCATACAGCTCAGAGAGTGGTCCTTGATCTCTGGTCGCGCAAGTGTAATACATCAACAGACGGAAGAGCAGCCTGCGTTTTTATCTCAATCTAAGCTTCAGTGCTGCTCAGGAGTAGTAGCGCTAGTAGAAATCGGAGTGATGGAAGCCGACCGTCAAGTGGCGCATACTGGCGCGCGGTGCCATACGCCGCTTCCGCATTTGGAAGCTCGGGGGCGGCAGGCTCGATTTGGCTGTCAATCATCTTGGTCTGTTACAGCCATGTCCACGAATATCCTCCCCTCCCGCCCCATCCTTCCGCACATCCAGACGACGTGCGACCGCTGCAGGGCCGCCCTCGAGTTTCCCGTGCCCTCTCCCCAGCCCAAGCCATCGACAACGCTCCAAATTCGATGCTTTTCATGTCAAACAGTCATCTCCCATACTTTTTACCCTGGCCAGATACCTTCCTCCAGTAAACCCGCCGCCTCTTCGTCGTCGTCGTCGTCGGGAACGGCACCGTCAACACCAGCCCGCAAGGGCCGCAAGATCGGGACGCAGGAGAACCCGCTCGAGACGGGCTACTATGACATCCTGGGCGTGTCCGTGACAGCGACGACGGACGAGATCAAGAAGGCGTACCGCCGCCTCGCGATCAAGCACCACCCCGACAAGAACCCCGACGATCCGCACGCCGCGGAGCGCTTCAATGAGATTGCTGTTGCGTACCAGACGCTGTCCGATGACACGCTGCGCAGAAAGTACAACGAGTTTGGGCCGAAGGAGAGCGCGCCCGAGGGCGGGTACGTCGATCCTGAGGAGGTCTTTGGCGCGATCTTTGGCGGGGAGCGCTTCATGCCTATCATCGGGAATATAAGTCTGGCGCGCGACATGAAGACGGCGCTGCAAGAGGTCGATGACGCGGAGGAGGACGAGAAGCGGCCGAAGGATGCCAAAGGACGGGTCATCATGAGCGAGGAGGAGAAGCTGAAGAAGGAGGAGAAGGACAGAGCCAAATCGGCCGAGGTGCGTGTCCTTGGATTGACTTAATCTCCTCTTAATCTCGATCTCTAGAAAGCAGCAGAGAGGAAGGAACGTATCGACCAGCTGGTCCAGAACCTCGAGCGCAAGCTGGGGATATTTACAGAGTCGGCGACGGGTCCCTATGACAAGGACGTCACGCGCAGCTGGCAGACGATATGCGATTTGGAGGCCGAAGACTTGAAGAAGGAATCATACGGCGTCGAGCTCCTTCAGGCCATCGGATTTGTCTACTCCTCAAAGGCCAAGCACCATCTCGCCACCAACCAGTCCTTCCTCGGTGTCGGCGGCTGGCTACACAACGTCCAAGGCAAATACCACGTCTTCAGCGAAACGTACGCCGTCCCTTTCTCCTTTGCGCCCTCCACTCAATGAGATTCACAGCGTATCAACCCTCCGATCAGCCATCGAGCTCAAGAACGTCTTTGAACAGATTCAAGCTGCTGAAAAGGCAGGCAATCTCTCGCCAGAGGAGCGCAAGAAGCTCGAAGAGCAGGCGGCGGAGAAGGGTCTGCAAGCGCTGTTCAAGGGCACGAAGCTCGAGATCGAGTCCGTCCTCCGCGAGACGTGCGATCGCGTACTCGAGGACCCCACTATTTCGCGCGAAAAGGCGCAGATGCGGGCCGTCGCGATGCAGATCCTGGGCCAGGCGTACATGGGCGTGAAAAAGGACGGGCAGGCCATCGATGATAGTGACTATGTTAGGGTGGACTCGAAGAGTAGTCGGGAGCGCGAGCGGGAGAGGCGGCCGTAGGATGATACGAACTGAATGAGTGAGTGCTGTACCCTTTGTTTTCGAATGGACAGTGATAATCTTTGTAGCCCATATACATACATAGTGCATGCATCTACATCTCTGTATCATAGACAACATCACGGTAATTCATGCTGGACTCTCGTCTTGCAAGGCATGAACCATACTACGCTAACGACTTTGCGTGCATTCAGTAATTCTACTGGCTTAGATTCAATCTGTACGTTCTTGATACCTGTGCGGACCGTCGTGGCCCACTGGTTGATCGTGCTCCCGCTCAAGGCACAGCGTTCATCGTCTCAGTACCGTTCATTCGTCTGGCTTCTGGCATGACCGGTACCGGCAATCAATACCTACGTGCTGTCCAACATTCCTGTTTCATCTGGCAGTCCCTTGCTATCGTTTCGGATAGCAGTCCACCGCCTCTAGGCATGCCATTCTCATAGACTCCATGTTTTGACTAGGTAAGTCGCTTCTCGACTCTTCAGCATTCACGATCAACGCACCCACGTCAAGTCCGGACAGAATGGCGTTCGCATCTTACCGCTGAGTCGAAGATAGCTCGTTCATATTCATGCTTCTGGGTGCCTACTCTGATATCTCACCATACTCTCGCCATGCTGATCACCAGATGTTGCCTTCCTCGTCACATGCGGATCCCTTCGTCGTAGAAAAGAGACATTTGCTCATCACGACCTCGTTCTCTGTTCGCTGCCAGTGAGTCGAACTATAGGCATGTCTGCATTGACTCCACGGTTCGAAACAGACAGGGCTTTCATCCTGCTTCCATAGAATCTTCGTCAGTCTTGATCAAGGCCCAAGCCCAACTCGAGCCCGAAAAGATTGCATCTCAAGACAATCATTGCAATGCCCTCTCCTTTTGGCTGACGAGTGAGGTCGTATGTATCTTTGTGACATCTCACCATGTATCGCTCTACTGAACAAATCCAAATACACTTCTCCGTCCTCAACAGCGCGATACGGTCATGATCAAGATATCGGTTGCCGTGAAATTGGACAGATCTCTTGCCGCCCATCTTTTGGGCGGCACGGATCGATACCAGTTGCTGTTGGTAATGGAGGACGTCGTCACGTCCCTGCATATAACAAGTGTCTCGGTGCGAGCTCATCCGCTACTCACTTCTTTGAAATCATGTCAACCGAAGCACTGGCAGACTCGGATACCTATCACTTTCTGCGGGACAGTCTCCATTCTGGCATATTGGAAATTGCCTGCTATTTCTTCTACATGGCCGTGTATATGTACACGATCCACGCAATTGCCACGCATTGTAAGTGTGAATCAGGCATTCACCTTGCGGCTTGCCAAATACTGATCGATATTGCCTCATCGCTAGGCGCATCCAAGCAAGAATTCAAAGGGCGTATGGGACATGTTGTGCTCCTTACCTTCATGTGGATGCTTGTCACAGTCAGGATGGGTTCAGTCTGGGGCGCAATTGACGATGAGTACATCGCTCATGGCGCAACACGAGCAGACACGCTCCAGGAAGCGGACCTCTCCGAGTCAAATGCATCTCTCAGGAGACTGAGCATTGTGGCTGGAGTCTTCCCCGCAATCAACACCCTTCTTGCAGAGTGTGTGATGGTAAGGAAGACATATATTGCTGATTATCCACTTAACAGTTCTGTATAGATCTGGCGATGCTGGATCATCTGTGCACACTCCTGGATAGTGGCTCTCCCCGTGCTCTGCTGTGTTGCCGAAGCAGGTGAGTAGGGGCCCTAGTTGAATGTGCATTCGTCAATGAGCACTCGTCCAGTTATGTTCATAGTATTTGGCGTGCAGTATTTTGCCATGCCGTTGGTTCCCACTAATCTGATGGTCTACACGCGTGTGGCTTACATCTCCTTGACGCTCATCACGAATATCATCTCCACTGCGTTGGTCATCATCCGTATCGTACGTGTTACTGGGGTCGGCAGTAGGACATATGCGGGCATTCTGGAAATCCTGGTGGAATCGTCATCCCTTTACTCTGCCACCCATCTGGTGTATCTTGTGCTCTATGTGCACAACTACTTCCGTGCACTCGACTACAGTGACCGCTACACAGATTACTATCCAGAAGCATTGCTGCCTGCTGTCACTGTGAGTCATCAGATTTATTGATATATTGGATCTGCTCAATGTTTGCCAATTAGTGTCTTGCTCCGGCCTTGATCATGGCACGCGTCGCGTCAGGAAAGACGCGTCCAAACGACTCGTGGAGAAACAGCTCACTCGCTGGCAACCGTCAAAGCGGCTCTCGCGGCGTGCAATCCTCGCTGCACTTCCAGTCCGTCGCGCAGACCCTCACCATCAGTGACCTGGAAAGGCAGGACTTTGACGGGTCCGAGGTTGACAGTATCCGACCTCCTACGTCCGTTGAGGAAGCCGACAGAGCCAAAGGCGACCTGCACGCCGGTCTCGCCGTCTGAGCAACTTGTTGACACTGAACACGACGCGCCGTAGCGCGACCGGACTGAACCATTATTTATGATCTCCAATCTTGACTATCCCGCAGTTTGAAGTATCTCTTCTTAGAGCAGCGCTCAGACTTTGACTCAACAACATAGTACTTACCTTCTCCGAGAATGTACTGTATATACCCAAGTTCTATCTCAGTATGCATGTCAGTTTTTGGCACGAAAGATGATGGGTTTTCAGCCCTCAGAGAGGGTTGCGACTTATCGATATCTGTGTGGCTGGCAATCCTGCCGTACGTTCTTGGGACCGGTCAGGTACGTTCGTTCATCGTCGCCACCAATAAGCCCGGACCTATGAGCGTCGGATTTCCGGCATTCGGAACGGAGCAAGATCCGAAGCATGACGCCACGCGTTTCCAACACGCCTCAGCCTGCCTCCTTCTTGCGCCTCGCTCTCATCTCACTATTGATGCCAAGCTGGTCTAGTGTAGGTACAGCGCGTTGCAATGATATGAAGAGTCTCCACAAGAAATTCCCTTCAGGATTTCACTCAGGGCCACTGGGCTCCACCGTGTCTGAACGCGCAAAACCTCGCGTCGTGTTAGCGATTTGCATCACATATTGGTTCAGACACTTAATTCACGACTACGGGAACCTTTGCGCGCTTCTCCGATGTTTTTCGGGACAGAAATTGAGGTGTTAGCAAACAGATTCAGACCAGATTAGTGCGAAATCATGCTTGCCCTGAGTGAAATCCTGAGTGGAAAAAAATGTGGAGCCTCTTCATATCATTGCAACGCGCTGTAAAACACAGTCAAATTCAGCACAGTGACATACAAGAAAACCTGTCTCGGTCTCTCTTCTCCTTTTGACTTGCAGGGTTCCGCGATGCAATCGATGCCAGCCTCCGATGTGAAAGCTCAGGCTTCAAGAAAGCACTTCTACATAGTCACCTCATAGTCGAAGATCTGGGGTCTTCATTCTTTGACACTTCCTGCTCATAGCTGTGGTCTTGCCTTTCTCTGAGCTGGAGAAACGATCGCCGCGCCGCCTGGTCTACGGTGCCTCAAATCCACGAGGTCGAGCTCGGGGTTCTAACGGAAATTCAAACACAATTTCCATGACGACCACCTCGTACTTATAAACGATCAACAAAAATGATTTCGTCCATCCCTTCCCTTCCCTTGACTTTTCACGTTCTCTCATTCTCTGCGGACTGGTTCCCCTTCCTTTCATTCAATCAAACTTCAAAGCTCATCACTCTAATTTCTAAACATGTTCGCATTCTCCGTTCTCCTCGCCGCTAGCGCTGTGGTTTCTGGTGTACTTTCCGGTGCGTTTCCGCGTCCCCTCCGGTCGTGTACTGTGACCTGACCCAATCTCTGCATGTAGCTCCCCTGCAGAGACGCGCCAACCCATGCTTTGTGACCGGAAGCGTCGCCCTCCCCGCGGAAGTGGCGGATGGCCTCGCCGCGCTCTCCGGTGTGACTTGTAATGCTGCTGTGAGTACTCCATCCCAGTCCACGTTCAATCCTCATTACTAATGCTACGGTCCTGTCATAGGTGCAAGTCGCCCCAGGCGTACCCGATATCACCTCAGGCGGCATCGCGTACAGCACCATCGACTTCCAGCAGTCCAAGTTGTCACCCCTTGGGTTCGCTCTGTACGCCCTTTTATATCTCCCCTGTCCGCGTCGTAGACGCTAACTACTCTTGCTCTCGTAGACAAACCTTCGCGACGCCAACCGACCCGGCCACGGCTGATCTCGCCACGCTGCAGAACCAGCTCAATGATTACCTGGCGCTCGAGGCTGGTACTAGGGTACGAATTCTTCGCTCTAGCTGGGCTGCAGCTAAATTCTTGCTCTGATGCAGTCACAACCGAACTCCTCAGTCCTCCTCGCCAAGCTCAAGGGACCCAAGTTCTTCCTCCAGTTCCAGATCGCGCGTGTGCAGACTGCGCTGGGGCAGACGCTGGGTGTTGCCGATACGGTTGAGCACCAGCTTGGAAAGGTTACCAAGGTGCGTTCTTGTTGTCTGCATGTAGCACGGTGATATATCTAAGTTTTCTTCCTCCTTCCAGAACGCCGTTGGAGCCTCAGCGGCTGAGATTGCTGCGGTCACGGCGTTGTCGACTCAGCTGTAGTAGGAATGGAGTGGTTCTTTGCGTAGTTTTAGTTTTTGGTTATAGCTTGGAGATTTTATGCACGTCTGGGACTCGTGTAAAGCAATGGGAAAGGATAGTTCTTACAGCGATATGTTCAGTGCTGGGCTGCTCTCTGACTTCAAGTCATAAGTAAAAGCCTGGTACAAGCGTTCGATGTCCATCTTCTTGTCAACGTCCAGGGCTGGCATTTGTTGGCATCAGCTATGATCAAGTAATAAGTATGCATGCCACGACGGTCTTGGCCGCCCGTACTTGATCCGGAGGCCGAGCTATAAAGACGGAGGCCAGGGCTGATGAAACCTCGCTAACCACGACGTTGAGCACCCACATTCCTTACACTCCCTTACACTCCTTCCTCCGCCATGAAATTCTGCGTTGCCTCTCTCGCCGTCTTTGCCAGTGCGGCGCTCGCTGCCCACACCCCCGCACGGTCCCATTCGAATCTTGCTGCTGCAGTGAAAGCCCGCGAGGAGCAGACGGCCAAAGCATGCAAGACCGCGGTTCGCGCGCTCGGCGAATACACCATCTACTCGCCAGCCTGCGTTGAGCTTGTGCGTGTCAGCGTCTTTTTTTGCGGCCAATGCTGACTTGAGCAGATCTACAGCTGTCTCGAGTCCGTGAACGCCACCACTGACGTCTGGGGCCAGCAGAGCTGTGTTGCTGCGGCGGCCTGCGATGGCGTACGTGGATCATGATTGTCGGGATTTGCGTCTGCTCACAATTGCGCAGACCCGCAACGTGCTCGCCCTCGCACAATGTCAAAACCCTGCTGTCGTCACTGACGCCAACTCCACCTACCTCGACTACAACGTACATCTGCCTCTTTGCGCCTGGCTTGTGCTCACCGCCACACTAGATTTACGCCGGGATCGTCGGCGACTGTGCATGGGCCGACGGTGGGTGCGCGATGACCCAGCAAAACTTCACCGACTTTTTCTACGACTCCCTCGTCAACATCAGCTCGCCGTTCTGGCCTGCGTGCGTCCCGCTCTTCTTCTGCCCGTCTCTCACTCACCAACCTCCGCAGCAACGCCACTGACGTCGAAGAGTACTACTGGGCGCCCATCAAGGAGTGGGCCGCCGTCGATGGAGACGACATCCCATACCGCAACTTTGCCGACTGGCTCATCTGGTCGGATTCTTACGCAGAGGACAGTACCACTGACTCGGACGATTGTTAGATTCAGGATACCCTTACATACTCTGCCCGCCACGGGTGACGGGCTGCTCACTTTTATTCCTCTCACTGCCGTGCATGCAGCCATGGCGCTCATCGCCAGACGACTTATGTTTACCTTGTTTCTTTGGGGCTATCTACAATTGATCGATTCACCTTGTTATCTGCTTCAAGCTTGTGACCCTGAACATGTGCAGGTGGCGCAGCCTGCGCACCACTCTCACCAGGGAAGACAGTCCTAATCCAATTAGTAATGGTGGCCGGCTTTAGTGGGGTAGGAAACGATGCAAGTTCGAACAAAGATGCAAAGATGCACTGCTAAAAAGACACAACAAGATTAACGTTGTTCAACGTCCATACTCAATCTTCAAATGTAGAGACAGGAACAGAATTCGTCGGCCTCGTCCTCCGCGTGAAGCTCGTGGATATCCGATGCAGCATCCTTCGCACACCCGACGGCTTCCTCGGCCTCTTCCCCGGAGTGCTCGACGCGTCCCCAGAAACAGGCCCAAGCCAAAGACTCTTCGTCTTCCTTGGTATGTTTCTCGGATTCTTCCTCGGCTGCCTCGTCCCGCCCCTGAGCCTCTCGATGGCGTCGCGGTTCTCGCGCTCGTAGTACTCACATGCGTCCAGTAGGAACTTGGCGTCGAGGACCGTCGCGCGCTGCAGGACTGGAAGAGTTATCAACAAACACCGAAAATGGACGAGACGAAAAGAGGGGACTTACTGTCGCCGTAGGTTATGGGGTTGATGAAGTTGCCTACGATGATCTTGGTCTGGGTAACGTCGTTGAGCTCGGTGAAGCCCCAATACGCCGATAGGTCCAGGATGTCCAACAACACTGACAGTCCCAGGTCACCAAAGTCGGGTGGGGCGCTTGTGTATATGAAATCTGGACAAGAACGGATCGCGTTGGTCAGTCACTGGGTTTTAGCCGGGGAGGAAGGATGAACACACCCATGACAATCTGGACACACGCAGCCGGATAGTCCACCACTACTTCTATCGGTTCCTCCGCGGACGCAGGACCCGCCTCAGTGAAGTCTCCGCAAAACAGATCATTGAGATACTCGCTCATAGGCGCCAGGAACGAGCGATGCGCAGGGAATCGCCCCTCATCCTCACTCAAGAATACCACATCAGTCAACTGCCCCGCCATCCTCATATCATTGTACCCCTTCTTGAGTCTATAGAATTGCGTTTCAACCGAAGAGAACACCGTGGTCGGGGCGGGAGGGTTCTGTAGATATCCTTAATTTAGATAGAGCGAACAGGAATTCTCACTCATACGTACCATGATCTCCTCTACACCAGCGACGTATAGAAGGTCCTTGAATGGAAGAAGAAACATGCGCACGGCTTTGAGGTCCCCGTTGTCGACGATGTTGAGGAACATCTCATCGGCGCAGTTCCATATCCACACGTCCACCGAGGGGTCGTCGACGTTGAGGAACAGACGTTCCTGGTGCAGTGTGATGAGTTCGTCGCCGACCTCGTCCTGGTGCTCGTCAAGCCACTTGTACACCGCTTTGAGATCGGCGAGGACGTGTTCACTCCCTGTGTAGTCTCTTGCGACCTCCAGAGCTAGGACGCGAAGGTGGGCAATCTATATTTGACATTTCAGGCGGGCCCTTCCAGTGAAAATCAAACGTACCACTTCATGTGTGGTCGGTTTCCCGAGCGAAGGATTCGCGATGCAGACACGGTCTGCAGGTCGTTCGGAGAGTACGGCTCGCTGTGTCCAAGCGATCCCCTCATATTCCGGCAGTAGCACTTCCAATGGGGACACCACTGTCGGAAGAGGCTTGGTGTAGGGGGAATACTCCTCGATTCGCATCGCACGATGTCGAATAGGCTCGCGAGGTATGAACCGTAAACGGTCTAGCTGCGCCCATGATCCCTCATCGCTGGCCAGCCGCAAAGGAAGGTCATCGGAGTACGCTCGAAATACAAGTCTTGCTCTCTGTTGCCGATCTGTGCTCGACACGTCCTCGTGAATGGAGGTGGCACAAAGGACAAACGTGTCGAGATCTAAGGTATTGGGTGCTTTCAGACCAAAATCAACCAGACGCGCCTCCAAGTCAATAAACTCTTCCAACAGAAAATGGTCCAGTGACAAAGCCCCAAAGGCAGCGAGGAACAGAGGCTCCCGTCCGTACAGTGTATCAGACTCGACGAGACGCCGGTGACCATTCGGTACTGGAATCTTCCCTCTCGTGAACGTTGGTTCACTGATGAGAGCCGCAACCATGCGCTTGTACGATGAAGACTCGCTTGGTGGGAGGAATGTCGGAAGCTCCATCTCGCCCCAAAGCTCCTCTAGTGGCTTGGGTGATATACCCAGATGACGAAGTCCTGGGGAGAACCGCACAGTTGGTCGTTTAGCAAACGAGGACACGACGTCGTCCGGAAAATTATAAGGTAACATATCAATCTCTGTAGCCGCCAGAAACGTGGGCAAAGACGAGGAAGGGGCCGAGCTAGACATAGTGGCCTCCCAAATTGGGAGTTTCGCCGCAACGGGCAACAGATCGGGTGAAGTGTGGGTGACTTCGTTCTGGCACCATATGGCAAATTGCAAGCGCAGGTCTTTGTCTATGGCGGGGAATCGGGATTTGGGATCTAGGTCCGAGAGATATTTGAGAAGCACATCAATTTTGAACATAGGAAGGCCTTGAAGAGTGTTTGTAAGCAGAAGCGGCAAACGGGGGTCGTCTCGGCGCACGACTGAAGCACCAAGTTGCGCAAGACATGAGCTCAGCCAGAGAGGTTCCTCTGGGCCGACGACGATGACGGTATTGCTCGAGCGGCAAGCTTGGACGGAGACGTAGTGGCCGTCTTTCATTGTGGGGATAATGGGATATTGCGAGGCGGAAGAATCCGTATCCAGGCCAAGTCCGTTGTACTCTGCCCAGAATCTGGTCATCCACTCGTCGTGACTGGGGCCTGGGGAAGTGTATGATGCACATTGTGGAATGATAGATTCGAGCAGGTGTTCCACGTGATGCCCTGTCAACTCAAAGACATTGTAAGAACCGTGCAAAAGGTCGCCGGCATCAAAGCCTGGATGAACCAAGTCTTTCGCATCCCATAATTGAGTACTTTGTGAGGGAGGCTTCCAAACATAATACTTGGTCTTGTACGTATCTGGTTGCAATGGTGCCAGCGTGCCACTGGCAAGCGGAACCAATGGCAGATATAGGATGTCCAAAGTAAGGTCTTCCTGCAGGTATCGAACGATGGATTGAATGTGATCGAGAGTGATATCGCCCCTCTCGTAGAGCGAAATGAGGCGGAAGGCATATAGCGAGAGATCCTCCTTCAAAAGGCTCTGATTGAGTGTCTGCATTGAGCCAACGCAACGTTCTCGGACGATGGGAGAGAGCTTTACGTATCGAGAAATACGCAAGAGTTTGAGTACCTCCGTGATATCTTCCGGTTCCGTTCCAAGAATGACAGCGTCGCGGGGCCTCATCTGGACAGTAGGTTGAAAGTGGCTGGCGCAAACCTCCCGTTGACTATTGGGAAGGGTATCGCTGTAGAAAGTATCTACGAGGACTCTGGTGACGTTGTCTTGTTGAGTGGTGTTGCCTGGCCACCAGATATCGTTTCGTCCTAGTTCACGGTAGAGTGTTTGGAGAAGGTACAAGTAGAGGGGCGGAGCTACAACGGACAGCAACCATCTGTTGTACTTCGACTCCAGATTGTCATAGTCGTCGAAGCGAATGTGGCGTCGATCGGGGGTGAGAATGAAAGACGCGGTGAGGTGGACAGGAAGCGTGGTTGTCATCGGCAGAGGCAAGGTCGAGAATAGATTGTGACCGCCTTGCCACTTCAGAGCCGTGGTTCGGGCGGCAAAGCCTGCAACGATAGGAGACCTCAAGCGATGTGGTTCCATGAGAGGTGCGAGCTCATCAGGCAATGCTGAGATGTGGCGCGTAGACATGACGATCCTGTATATATCCTGGACTGGTTTCGCATCGGCCGCCACGTACCCAGTGACGCGCAGAGCGTGTTCTGACACTTCCCCGTCGCAAACAACAGCATCTCTGTCAACATGCAACGACCATCCTCGAATGATGCGACCTGAAGCCGTTCGATAGAATGTGGAGATGCTGGCAATCTTCGAGAAAAGCAGTGACTGCTGAGCCGCTCGCCAAAAGGGCCGTACTGAACAACGTAACTCAGAAACATTCCACCAGTGAGTAAATGACATCGACCAACCTATGTGATCTCTGACATATTCCGAATCGCGAACGGTATTCAGAATGGAGCTTTCGTTGATGTGCAACTCATTGCGTAATGGCAGTCGGAAAAGGGTCTGCGCTCTCGTGAGACTTGCTCGTTCTTATGCAACATAAAACTCACAGCATTGTAAGTCTCTGTAGACGAGAGTTTGAAGTCAAACAGGCCATCAAGCGCTGCAAGATGGTCTGGATACAACCTGCTTACAATCAGATGAAGGAACCATTGACGAACGGCGAATGTCACACGGACCTTTGCATCTGCTGTAGAGGTAACAGAAGCGACGCCCAGTCGTCCAATGGCAAGTGTGTTTTCGACGGATCAAGGAACAAAACCCTATGGCCAGATACGATCATGGCAAGCTACCGAAAGCAATTCAGCGGACGACTAGTACAAGTACAGAGCAGCTCACCTCCGTAAAGTGGAACATGGACAGCGCGCCCAATCCAAACTGACCAATAGTATTCGTCCGTCCTTCTTTCCCTCCAACACCCGTCCGGCAGATACCATCAAAGTCTTTCTGTGTGAAGACACTATCGTTGTATATGACCAATGACGGACACCGCTGGAAGGGTGCCATGGCCGGTGTCAGCAACTGCTCGGTGGGTGCCTGCCTATCATCCACGAGTATCTTGAAGTTCGATGCACCCGCATCCGACGCATTGGCCAGGAACTCAGTAAGTGTTTGCTGCTCCGTATACTGCTTGAGAACATTGCGAATCGTCGTCGTCAACTTCTCACCCATGTCCAAACCTGGGTTCTTCAGATGGAGGAATTTCAAGCCCAACCGGCTGATATGGAGACGCTTAGCGGTGTGTTCGTCGAGACGAGGATGGGCCAGCGTAAGGTCACCTGCTTCGAGGTAAGCACGTTCGCCGATGTCATTGAAGAAGACGTCCTTGGCGGGTCGAAGATTGCAATACATGTCGGGTACAAGCATTTCGGCGCGTTCTTCATCCGTGAGGTTCAAAGGGAGGGCTTTGAGCACCATCAGGGCCTAGGGTACATGTCAATAAGGTGTTATACGCATTGACTGGACCACGAACAGCTTGTAGTTTCTCGTTACTAGGTGGCGCTTGAACAAGCTTTTGCAGCTCAGCAATCAAGATATCCGTGCCGGGCCTATGTTCATCAATCAGCTCGAGCAGAAACACCGAAGCATCAGGGTCTGTACCTCTCTGTGCAGCCCATCTTCTCAAGAAGCTTCGTATTTCAGGACGGTCGGACAAAGGAAGCGGGATCTCGAAGAACCCAGGCAACGGAATAGGGAGGTAAAACACAGAATGGCTCGTCGAAGACACATGGTGCTGCGACACAGGAATCCACGGCTCGTCCGAAGTTATACTCCTCAGCGTCAAAAGGTCATCCTCGCTGAGATCCCGTTGACTGAGCGCCTTGATGATAGTGCGCATCTTCCGATACTTTATTTCCCGCTTCTGCTGCGTGATGACCATCTTGAGCTGCTGCGTGAGGGTCGCCATTGAGATAGGTTTGTCCCATCCCAGTGCTTTCCGGAGTGTTGGAGAGACATTGACAGCATTATCAACAAGGGGAAGGACTTCGTCAAAGAGCTCTGGTCGATGGAGCCCACAATCCAAGCACTCTTCGTGCCCTAACATGCCGCGATTCGTCGGAATCCACTTGGCGTCAACGGATATTTCCAACTGAGTCGCATCGAAGCCCGAAGTGTATAACAAGTCGACGAGCCTGATAGCCAACGCCTTGGCGTTGGAGGGTTTCGTCTCCCTGATGTCTGAGATGTGCTCAATGCGCTCATATACGATCTCGGTAGTCAATGTCCCTCGAAGAATGCCCAGTATTCTCAGCTGCTTGAGTATAAACGCCACGTCCTCGCCTTTGGATAACGAACGAGGCACGCGGTCACCGCTATCAGAATAGAGCGTCGTCAACGGTGACGCCGGATCGATAACATGCTCGGCCGATTGTAAGCTCCCGTCGAGAACAGGGATGAATTTGACTCTCTGGAGGATCTTCAAAAGCCGAGGCGGAAGGCTCTCGCGATGCTGGACCATGTACTCCATGAACGCGGTCAGGAGGAACTTCGACTGTTCGGCAAAGTGCTCTAGAGATAACCCGACGATGTCAACCTCGGAGAGAGGAACGTTGTTCTCCGGCTGGAGATGAGATAGTATGGCAAGGTCGATATTTGATCCATCGAGGAACGTGATGTCATGAGCGAGAGGTAGGAGAGCAGATGTCGTTGCGGTTACGCCGTAGACGATGTTGGTAGCAGGTATGGGACCGACGGTCTTGATAGTATTGGTCTTCGATGCTTTATTGTTAAAGCTTGATAATAGGCGTGAAGATGGTCTCTCAGGTTTAATGATATTTGGAGACGGAAGTAGGATAGGGAAGATGGGTAAAGATCGCAAGGCGCACTGCTGCTTCTCGTTCAACGGCTTGGTACGACAAAAGTCCAGGACAGATTGAACGACGAAGCTCAATAGCAAGCCGAAACGTTGCTTGTCTAGATAGACATCGGAAGGAATGTGTAGCTGGTCAAGAAGGGCGTGAATGTCCTGTCCCGGCATTTTCAAGGCGCCAGGAATAGTCGATACGACATCCCTGGCAGCCTGGCTGAACACGGGATGAATGAAAGATATACCGAGCTGCTGCAGCATAGGAACAATGAGGGGGTCAATATCCGCGTCGACGAAGATCCCTTCCTCCAGAGAAAGCAGACGCGTCGTGTGGGAAGGCAAGAGGTAGAAGCCGCCGATCATTGAGAGGAGAATCTCCTTCAGCTCTACATCCCACTTGCCCATCCACGCCCAGAACTTCGCCAACCACAAGATAGTGACCTCGTGCACCGAGGTCATTTCACGGTTTCTTGACAAGTCCAGCCCGAATGGCGACGAACGAAGGTAGTGCACGAGTTGCCTTGGAAGTAGAGGGTTCACATTGAGCACATGTGGTCCTTTCTCGACGAACAGATCGCATATAGTTGCGCACAGACTCTTCAAGGAGATGGCGGTCTCGTCGAACTGCCCAAACAGGTCGAGGGTCTGCTCATGTAGAAATGTGTGTCGGTCGCCAATGGCTTCTGCTTTCTTCAGAGTAGTGAAGGTCCCGTTGACCAGGGGAACAATCGGAAGGTCGGCTATGCACTCCAGGTCGCCGGTGGATAGCAGGTATTCAAGGATGGAAATGCGTTGTGAATGAGGCAGACTCTCAAGTGCTGTTGTGTGGTTCTGCGGATGCACGGGTCTATCAGTCTCAAAAAAGCTAAATTTATGGAGCTTCGTACCAAAAGTTCTGTATGCGCCGTCTTCGGTACCAGAGCCAGATAAATCACGTCCATCGTGTTCAACAGTTCCTGGATGTAATCAGGCGGCTGGATGATGGCGAGTCCCGCATCTGCCATGGCCTGTAGCGCCTTCGAGTCGATACCGCGTGAGGCTATACGTCCATAGTGGAGTGTGTGGAATCTGGTAGAGCGGGACGAGCTTAGACATATAAGAGGCCACACCGGTGCTTGCGATGTGACGATGGCGGAGAGTGTATGATTGGGTAGATCTTTCCAGTACAGACTGTCGCCCGTATCGACGTGTGATTGACGCGGAGGCCAGACGCTGTAGAGCTTCGAGCCATCGAAATTGTCTGCCGTGATGAGAATGGGTAAGAGGGACGCCCAAGTCCTGGGAAGGTATTCTTCGAAGAGCATTTGATTCCATTCGATGAGAACGCTGGCATAAAGGATGTCAGTAATATGGTACTGGATGAAGTGACCGTTGTCAAATACCTGTCATCGCTTCCGCGCACGACACCGACCTCACTCTTGTTGGAGAGGTTCTGCCTGGATTGCGTAAGCGCAAAGAGGCCATGAACATGGCACGGAAATCCTGTCTTGATGGGTAGTGGGAGAAAGGTGAACAGACGACCAGCCGTCTCCTTCCCTACGTCCAAAGGCACAGCAATAGCTAGATTGGGGAAGAGCTTATGCTTGTCGAGCAATGACCGAACGTCGCGACCGAGCCGCCGACATATCGAATCAGCGGACTCCTCCTGAGAAAATGACGATTGCACGATGCGCCAGCGTTGCGAAGAAGTCGCGTCAATATCGACTTGGGCGACGAAAGACGACTGGGACGGCGTGTCTTTCGATATCGACGCACCGGCGAGGCATACGCGTCTCCCCGACCCATCAATCTCCCAAATCTCTATCCTCTTGACGTGTTTCAAAAATAACAAAGTGAGATGGAGCTCCTCCCGAATAAAGTCCGCAAACAAAGTCCGGACCTCCTGGGGAGTGATGACTTGCTTGCTGATGGTTGACGCCTCGCGCCGTAGTGGTAGGCGAATGACCGAACCAGCCGATGGGAAGAAATCAAACGCAGCGCGATGGTCGGGATAGTTCTGGACATCGAACTTAGCACCTCCGGACTCTGAGAACGTGTGTTGGGGGTCGAGTATGGCCAAGGAGGATGCTGAGAGAATTTGAGGGTTGTCTGTCACCTATCCGAATTATCAGGACAAACCGATGCTGTAGAAGAGAGACCGCGTGTACATGATAACAGGACCTGAACCCAATCCCATACTTGCCGATCTTCGAAGTGTCTGTCTTCTTCGACGAACGATGAATGCTCTGAAGGGCCTCCCAATCCTCTTGAGAGAACAACGCGTCGTTGTACGCGAGCAATGATGGACCCTGGGCATCAGCTAGGTTTACGTGAAATAGAGAGCTTGTCGGGTGAGATCGTGAATCCAATACGAAGACCTAGTGCACCACAGGTCAACAGCAGGTCTGAAGGTAGGGACAAACGGTACACACCTGTTTCGAAGCCTTCGCATCGTCCGAGTTCTGTATCAACTCACGGAAGAGGCCAATGGAGAATGGATAGGTTCCGAGGATGGCGGCAATGGTGTCTGTTGGCGAGGCATACTCGCCAAACGATTCCACCATCATGGTTGTGGTCAACTGAGTCCGTCGAGCGTCTATGTAATATAGGATGCCTGACAGGGGGTCAGAACGACTGACAGTGACAGATATCCTTTAGACCCCAAAGCGGTGCAGCTGACAGCCGTCACATGCAGTCCGTGCCGATGATTCCAACTGACCCGAAATCAGACTCGCGGATCCGTGACTGTCTGGCGCGTTTATGGCGCAGAGCACCGAGCCAGTGTGGCAGTCAATTTCCGAGCGTCGCAGCCGCACTGAGAAGGAGAAAAGGAAGATTTGTTCGGGGTAATCCTGGAGTTGGGCGCCTAGATTTCTACCAATGACGGCTCCGCATGCTTTGCGAGTGCACTGCTTGAGATGTGGAGTCAGAGAGACAGGAAAATGCACTGTTTAAGCTCACCCTAGGGACGCGCGTGCTCGGATGACCAACGGTACGCTGACCCTCGGTTCGCACGCGCCTCATGCTGGCGCTGCTTTTGTAGCGTGAAGCAGTTATTGCCGGTCCTTTGCTTGACACGAATCTTTGATGCGCCAGGGAAAGGCGGTAGATATGCGGACCGTATCCGATGGGGAACGAGCGAATTATGCGAAAGATCAACTGGGCAATGGCGCGTGTTTAGTTACACAAGTTGGATGACCTGTGCATGGGCCGACAGGTGTCGGACAGGGCAATCTAGGCGTACTCGTCTCTACTCTGTCACTTGCAATCTCGTATGCACATATGAAGATCTATGGGCTATATTGGACCTTGGTCGATAGATTGCGAAAACAGGACGCGTACGCACCTGCATGACTTTTTCCCGTTGTTTCTTTAATCCGTTTTCTCGCCGTTTGCAAAACCTCCCAAGATGTGTGTTCGTGAAGGGATGTTCTGTTTTGTGATCGTTATCCTCGTCAGGCAGTCAAGGAGGGAAAATAAGTAAACGACGTGAAGGTCGCGGTCAAAAATATTCTGAAGCCCAATTTGGTAATACCGCCTGCAGACACCCACAAGTCATCGATCTCACAAGATAGGTCTTCGATACACGATACAATTACAGTACAACAATTGGAATAATATCAATACCACATGCAACGTTTTTTCTCTGGGTAATTGAATCTTATTGCAGTATACATCACGAATACAATTATCATTCACTTTTGATCTGAAGACTGACGCGTCGACGAGAATACTTGGTCTGTGGTCCGTGAATGTCCTTCAAGTAGAATCGCGCAAATCCCAACACTTATTGTCCTCGACCTTGAGGGTAATCTCCCGTTCCTCCTTTTCCCTGTCTACTTCCCTTTGCAGACTGTGTTCCGCGGCCTGCAACCTCTGAGAGAAGCTTGGACACTCCCACTCATGCCAGAAGATCAAAGTCCGAAGAATGTCCTGATATCAGATGCTCAGTGTGCTGGCGCGTGGGAACTGCCACTGCTCTCGAGCTCACCTCCTGCGTCCCGAAAACTAGTGAGCACACAATCGGAACTCGACGACAGTCAGGCTGGAATACATCGACAGAGGAATGATAACGCACCGTATGCGAAGGCGATGTTTAGCCTTGAGCTCGTTCCGATTGTCCAGATCGTGTCCTGAAAGCACAGCACGAACCCAGCACTCGCGAGCCCTCAGTTCCGACAACGTCAAAAGAGTGGGTTTACTCACAGAAAGGCGATCAGCGGAAACATGCAGAACATTGCAACGCGAAGGATCAACGCCGTGGAGACCCAGCTGCCAGTGCGCAGACTGAGACGTCTGTATTCCTCCCAATTTCTGTACAGGACGTGGAGCGTACATACTACATATACCGTCAAAGCTGAGACACAAGAAGGTAATGTACGCACCGCCGAGCCAAATGACGGCGAAAGATGACACGACAACCAGCGTGGCAGAGGTCATTCGGCTTACAATCGAGAAACTTCAGCATTGCTTTTCGAAGCGGGACGAGGAACTTACACAGATTCAGAAGATATGCTGCAGTACATCCCGGATGGATCACGTACAACCAGCTCAGGCCTAGATGAACCAACCTGTAGGTTTTTCGACGACTGGTTCTTTTATATGGTGCTGTAGAGCGAACGAACCATGATAGCCTCCACGAATACCAAAGCGTAGGCAAAGAATGGTACCAGAGGCATCTGCATGTTGTTTCAGAGAGAACAACATACGCGACAAATGAAGTCTTTGACTGACCGTGCGTAAGGGGACCATGCAAGGATCATACGGTGGGACACTGCCACTAGCTATGGTCACGTCTTTACTGTTCTTTCCCAGCAAGCCTGCGACCGTGATATATATCTTTTCAGGCTTCAGTTTTCACCCCTCATACAGCAATAACCAAACTTACATGCATAACCAAGCCTATACTCGCAAGGGATGCCCTACAACACGTCAAAACGCAAACAACACAGTCGCGAAATGGACATACATTGGCGGACTGGCATACATCGATGCCGCTTGCGTGAGGCATAGCCTTGGGCCTGGCGTGCCGTCGGCAAAGTTGAGCACAAAGGACAAGCAGTACGATGCCCATGACGCGATGAAGGTGTACCAGATCGTTCCACGATGGACGTGAGGCGAGCTCGTCGCTGCGACGAGGAGGCAGAGTAGCGAGACGAGCCCGATGAGGTGCAGCGTGTTGAACGTGGATATCAGCTCGGGATCGGGAGTAGAGTTGGCATCTGCAGAACGTCTGGTAAGTATACGGGCAGAGAAGGCGCACAAGTGAGACGACTGACCATGACCATTGATGATTCCAATTGAAAGGAGGACGTCATTGAGTGTGATGCTCTTGAGGATGTCCATGTCGTCCAGTGTAGCTATCTGCAAGCTCATCGCCAGGAGAGCATAGGCCCAACATGACATGTTTATGAAGGGCCCTTTCGGGCTTCAAGGCCCAACCCTCGACTTGTGCCGATCAACTGTTGTTGTTCATCGCCAGTTTGGGAGGTGGACATCCGTCCGTAGTCACGTCAAATGATTCAACGGACGCCAGCGAGTTGGCCCTTGCTGGATCGTCGCGTTGGGCATTCTGATAGTCTCAATCTCCTGGATCATTATGCCGATCAGAGGCGCCAGCATGATATACATATGCAACCTAACGCGACAGTTCAGCACAGAATTGGGTTGACCGGACATGCCTACCTCCTCGTTGAGCGAAGACACGACCTCGTCTTCGTCACCACCGGCATAGCACGAGTATAAGTTCAGTAGGGAGGCCATCCTGTTATCGAAATACCATGGAGACCTTGTTCAACAGGTTACGAAAGATACGCGTACACATACTCAACAAAGATGTGATCCCTGATGATCTCGAGTGTTGTGCAGTACAGATGGTTCAAAATGACTTCCAAGCATCTGAGAGGGCGGTGCATGGACACACAGACACGCAGGCACGGGCTCAGAAGGGCTGAGCTGCGCCTTGAACCGATGAGGGTGATTGAAAACTATGAATGATGTCCAGAACGAACAGGGTAAGAACGCGGCGAACAGAAATCGTACGCGGCGTTACTGTATACAAGGATTTGTTTGAACCCTTCGATGATATATCAGACGAGCTCAGGAAGGAAGCGCGTACGAGATGCTGGAAGCAGTCATGGAGGATGAGGACGTAGTCTTGGACTGGACGAAAAGGTTGTCGTAACTAGACAACAAGCACATGAGGTGCGGCTGAAAGCCTGAAACCGCCGGCCGCCTCCGAGTGGGCGGATCTCCTGAACTGGGACGGGGCCTGCCGCTCAGTGGCTCACGAATGTTTGCGTTCGGTCGTGATGCATGATGACGGGCTCAGCATTGATAACTCTGTGCGCTACAAAATTGACGCTTGTAGACAAAATAGAGTGAGAACACAGTATGTCTTTGTACCCATTCGATTCGGATTCAAGTAGAGAACTGTGCAGCATACTGTCCATCATACTCACCCGCTCGACGGATTGTTTGGCACTGTCAAAGAATTCCTCTTGTACTGACGCACACACAGAAGTACAATCATAGGAAGCAAGACAGCAGAAGCCATCGTAAGTCCGAAGTTTGAATGCTTCAGGAAGGGGCAGGCACCTAGTCAAACAAGGAACGATGTCCTGCTTCGGCTCACGGCGACCATGCACTGAGCTGGTCGCGACATCCTCATGAGTCGATGCATTATTTTGCATCAGACAACGAGGGTGAGGAAGAATAGCGTCGGTTGAGAAGACAAGTTCGACGATCATGGCGCTGAGCGTTTCAGCCGCGCTTGGATACGTGTGTATCAGGTCTCACGGCTCATGGCAGGCTTCCATCTACGGTGTGTTCGCTTTAACAATCAAGTACAGACCCTCTGAAACAATCATCGCATTGTTAGAGAAGCGGCGATTACCTAAAGTACATCTCAGTAGACCGGAGTTTCCGACTCGACGGGCTATATTTCGTGTAAGCAGTCATTCAGACACGCATCAGAGTGTACTCACATCTCGCGTAAACACCCAGTAATTCAATTTGAACCAGCCCTCGGAATATGCGACTTCCATATAGGCAAAGGTGTACAGCCACTGTCGCCTGTACCCTTCGAGAACGGAGGGATTTCTGAGTTCCGGATATCGCTGCTGAAGTGATCCAATCAAATCCGGCTTCCAGTTCATCTCAAAACGCCTGTCATAGAACTCAGCTGCCAGTCCGCAGTATGCATGATAGCGTACCTATTCCACTCTCTGAGGCATCGACAATAATCTGATTATGATCAGCGAGCTTTGAAGAGAGGACGACGACTCGGACTTACGGGAGGATGTGTTGTACAGTGCGTCCAAAGCGAATCGACCGCCTGATGCTGATTGGAAATGGGCGACTAATGATGACGCGCTGGGTGGTGCCAGAGGCGGAGAATGCGGTCGAAGAAGAGGGTATGATGGCGATTGCTGGTAAGTGGCATCCGGATACGTTGTAGCTGACAGCACGACAGTAGCTTCGTCATCTTTGAGAGCCCAGTCCACGACACGGATGAAGGTCGGCATGTACGAGGATTCAACGGCCTGAGTGCTGTGGTGTCAACATCTATCCGGCGCATGTTCAGCTCGTTGAACACACCTCGATGGTTTCCAGGCTTATACACGCGTCGAAAGACTTCTCGAAGCTTTGTGGCATATTCCTGTAATCCAACAGATGGATGCGAATCTTCGACGACACTCCGGCGCGTGCTATACGGTCTTCAGCGACAAGTTTTTGATCAACTGAGAGAGTAAGCGAGTCAACTGTACAGCCCAATTTTGCAGCCTGCGGTGACGTTCAATCAGAGACATCGTGTGCGATCCGCCTACACTCACCGCTATAGCAAGGCCACCCCACCCGGTTCCGATTTCCAAAACACGGTGACCACTCTTCAAGCGAGCTCGTCCAAGGACCCAGCGTATCTTGTTTTCCTGCGCGCGTTCTAGATCTCCCGAGGAGCGACACCCCGCTGGTCCGCCGTCATCGTCCAACCATATGGGACATGAGTATTGCATCTCATCGCTGAGAAAAGCCTGGGAGATGTTGAGAGAAATTCAGAGTGCAGTCAAACGTGCAAAACCTTGAACAAATTGCTTGGAGGATCGGAGGGCGCAGTCTGGATCAAGTCAGTCAACGTGAAGCAGAAAAGTGAAGAGATAATTCGACATTTTCGACGATGTGCGATATTCCTCGATCCAGAAAGCGAATGAGAACACCGGAAGATGCAGCTTCAAGAACTCGAGTCAGAAAGTATGACATGTGTTTGGAGTTAAGAGAGAATATCTGGACTATGTGAGCTCGTGTAATTCAATGGGGGTGAGGACGCACTGTCAAGACATCCTTCATCGAGGGAGATGAGATTTCTCCATTCACATAGGACGCAGAAACTATGTCTGATCAGCAGAATGAGGGAGAAACAGTGGGGAGGTTCGTACATCCAGCTTCGTATGCCAGGTAAGTTCTGACCCAGAAAATATCGTCATGCACAATCAACAGCGCTTTTGTGGGACCAATACTGTTCTGGGCTGGATTTCCAGAATATGCGACGATGTGCGAGTTATCGACGATTCCAATAAGACCATGTTCGAGGTTCTGCTCGAGTCCATTGCAAACACTAAGGCGCGCTAGACACATCATGAGCCAATGACATGGTCAGAGCAGGGACGGCACACACCAAGTGCAACGAAGCTCCGCCATAGCCAGGATTTGGAGTGCTTGTTATGCGCTTTAGGCAACGCGGGATGTTGGGTATGTGCGAGACCCATCCGACCTCGAGCAAGGACCCAACGTGGAGCAGCGTCGCAGATTACGAAATGACCTCGGTTTCCAAACTCTCATGCCGAAGATTAATGTAGAATCTGATGTCGACCTGATTCTTCTGTTTTCCGCCCAGTGAAGAGGCGGAACTGCTGGCGAAGAAAGAGACATCTCGAACAATCAGTCAGGTGGGCATTGCTGTGCGGCCATCGCGCTAGAATGGTTCATGTTGTGGGTCCTTTGGGTAGCGAGAACACCGAACGCTGGCCTCTATCAGTGTCACAGGCGGGCAAAGAGAAGATGATGGCGAGGTGACATCGTGGGGTCGGCCCGAGGTCAGCTCACCCCGGCTGACTCAGTTTCGCCTTCGACTTGGTCCAGCGTTCAACGTCGAATGCGTTCGTTCTCACTCCGCGGCGCTTGTCATCAACATCGACCACAGGTCCATCTTGATTGTTGCTCAGCTTTATGAACACAGCAACGAATACCACTCTAGTCTCTCATCATATCGAAAACAGTTGGTAACACGGATCAACATAACAAGGCATTTCGTACTCATAGGTTCCTACGCTGGTCTATTTGTAGTCCACCGACTGAAGTGAACATGTCTGTTTCTCTCTTTTCTCTCTTTTCTCATTGTCTCCAACTATGGACTCTGCAGGTAACGTCTATGGATGGTCTCGCTTCCACGGTGCCAGTGAAGAGGCGGAACTGCTGGCGAAGAAAGAGACATCTCGAACAATCAGTCAGGTGGGCATTGCTGTGCGGCCATCGCGCTAGAATGGTTCATGTTGTGGGTCCTTTGGGTAGCGAGAACACCGAACGCTGGCCTCTATCAGTGTCACAGGCGGGCAAAGAGAAGATGATGGCGAGGTGACATCGTGGGGTCGGCCCGAGGTCAGCTCACCCCGGCTGACTCAGTTTCGCCTTCGACTTGGTCCAGCGTTCAACGTCGAATGCGTTCGTTCTCACTCCGCGGCGCTTGTCATCAACATCGACCACAGGTCCATCTTGATTGTTGCTCAGCTTTATGAACACAGCAACGAATACCACTCTAGTCTCTCATCATATCGAAAACAGTTGGTAACACGGATCAACATAACAAGGCATTTCGTACTCATAGGTTCCTACGCTGGTCTATTTGTAGTCCACCGACTGAAGTGAACATGTCTGTTTCTCTCTTTTCTCTCTTTTCTCATTGTCTCCAACTATGGACTCTACAGGTAACGTCTATGGATGGTCTCGCTTCCACCTAGTGATCTGCCGGCTCTGGCTTCAGGCCAGGCCAGCCGTGGGCCAGCCGTACTCAGGCCAGAGCCAGGCCGGGCCGTGGCGACGGCTTCGCAAAGCTCATGGCCTGGCTTGGGATCTTGAAAGCCGTAGGCCAGCCGCCAAGCCGTGGCTCACCACCGCGTCAGGTATCAGATGAAATGCGCTGCAAGACTTTACGGGAGCGCTGATTCAACGAGACCGCATCATCTGGTGGCTATTGGTAGCATCCTTGGGATCACATCCCAGTCGCGCGGTGGAATCTGAGTCGCGCGGTGAGTGATGTCCGGATTAGGAAACACAATTCTGGGGGCACTCACTCAATGTTAGGCAACGCTCAGGCGTCCACTGGGTAGGCTTGCCATGTTGAAACTGTCACTTGTAGTGCACAAAGTCGAGGCATACCAGATGACACACCCAGTCGCCTCCCGCCTACATCCCGCCTACATCCCGCCGTCGCCCGCCTCAGGCCGTGGCTCAAGCCGAAGCCAGGCCAGAGCCAGCCGTCACTGACAGCCTTGGCCTGGCTTGCCGTTTCGATGAGCCAGAGCTTTGCGAAGCCAGGCCAGGCCGGCGGCTTCAGGCCAAAGCCGGGCCAGCAGATCACTACTTCCACCGCTAGACTCTGACCTCTATCATTGCCTCGAAGGCTCAGACTCGGTTCCTCCACCCGCTGATACCAGCGTTCTTGGTCTCTACGACGCATCACAGGCTCTTGCGTTTGCTTGGACCCTCTCGCTCATTGTCACAGCTGGCTTGTCCAAGAGTATTAGCCGTTCACCCACTTGGTACCTGTTCATGGGTAGCTCGCTCCTCTGGTCTATATCCTACCTTCTTTCGGCCCTCCGGCACAACGACCTGGCGTCAAACAAGAGTCTCTGCCTTTTTCAAGCCTCAATGATATACTCCACGAATCCATTGTGTGTCCCTTCATTTCTGTCCCCAAAATCGGGATACTAAATCAGCTTTCACTCAGCATCACATGCGCTGCAGCAGCTCTTGTCTTTGATGTTGGTTGTCGCAATCTTTCTACGCAAAGGACGCTGACCAAACTGACAGCTTTTCTTGAAATTGAGGACTGCGTTCTCTATCTCAGCCCAAGAGCAACGCAGAAGAGTCATTCTGGTACGCCCCAGTACGCGCTTCCCTGGATGCGCTGAATTCCAACTGTTCATGCAGATACTACTGCTCCCAATCGTGGTCTTTATGATCATTTTTGGCTGGATACTCGCAGTACGTCCCACTTGTGTCTGCCAAATTGCTCAGTAGTTGAATCAAAACCACCCAATGCGCAGATTGCTGAATCCCACCCTGAGCTAATCGAGCCAGACTCGACGCACATGTTCTGTCATATTGCCTTCTCAGAGACCATGGGGTATATGCAAGCGTTAGCGTCTTTCACCCATTCATCTGCCCACAGCAATCCTGACAGTTGGTACCTGCACAGATTCCGCGTCAGCGCTTACAGTACGCTGCTTCTGGAGGTTGTTGTTATCATCTTCTCGGGTAGGTTTGAACGCCTCCCGTCGTCACTGCCCAACCGCTGAAGGCTTTCCTTGCCAAGTTTGGAATGCAGCCATCGTTTACAAGCATAGAAGAAACACGGGCACTTTACCCTCTGCGTATGGCTCCTCAAACGGTTTCTCGCTTGTTGACTTCCTCCGCCGAAACATTCTCATGGCGTTTCTTACGGTTGTCGGGATATGGTTTGTACTCGACACTCTTGTGATCGGATCTTTCATATTCTCTTCCTAGCATGGCAACCTCGTCGTTGGGAAACTCCCGCTCTGCGAATGCCAGTGGATGGAACTTGGCTCTCGTTGTTCGTCAGTACTGGCCTACTCCGGGCGATGCTCTTTATCTGACGACGGTATCACACTTACAGTGCCTCTAAGTATCGCAGGACTAATGGGAGGCAGTGTGGTCAGTACTATGACACCAGTGTCTCCCTGCCTGACTGATCCCCTCCAGGATATGCTTTTTGTCTGGTTTTCAGCCTGTTTGCCACAAGCACGCCGCACAGCAAAGTCGGGTGCGAGGGATCTGGAAGCGGGCGCGAATGCTCTGACTCGAGAACCAAATGTATCTGCCGCTCCTCCGATTTAGAACTCGTCAGCTCTTCCTTTCGTGTCGCATCAGCATCAAGAAGTATCCCAGACTCGAAGGGACCCAAAGTCTGAAGCAGTGACCATCTACTCAGATTGCCGCTGAGTCGTAGCTTAGCTTCGTCTACTCACTGTCATTATGGTATCAACAGACATTTATAATGTACATTCTTTTGTATCTATCACATTCTCTGCAGTATGGATAATCTACTAGTAGCAGACTACTATGCCACAGTACTGATAATGCAGTATTATCGTGTTCAGGGCCAGGGAGACTGAGGGAATTATGTTCACCTCAGGGCCGAGTCTAGACATGACGCATCAATTGTTCCTCTCCATTCGTCCATCCCATTCATTCATTCTGACATTCATCTCCGGCTCGAAGTGATGCTTCCTTTCTGCGTGATGCAGCCACACACGCCCATGCATCTTGATTCTCTTCCATCATCAGGCTGTGCTCACGGGCCTTTCACAAGTTCGAGGAATCGGCGGTTGACTCGGAGTCGATTGCAGGATGTTCCTGTTCGTGCTCCTGCCCCTGCTCTGTGCCGCTGGGACGACGTGGGAGATGTACAATCGTGCGCATGCTAAGCAAGTGAGCTCACGCAGACTCTCATCATCACCCACCTCTTGCTCATTCCGAGTTCAGAAACGCCTGCCCCAACTCGGTCTCGGCAACGTCGTGCACTCATACGTCTCCTCCCTGGTAAACTTCTTCTACGCGGACGTGAGTGTCAAGCGGGGATGCGCAAAGGTTTGTCTCTCTCCTCTCACTTACTCCCAATGTGTTCTGACCCTTGCAGTTCGGCGAACGCATATTCACGTTCCCCCTCCTCGGACAGTGGTTCGTCGTCGTCCGGAAGGCCCGCCTCGTTGAAGAGGTCGTGAACGCCCCGGAGGACACGATCTCTATGGAGGCCGCTGCGGAAGATGTCTGTTAATTCACCAAGAACAATTGTGTACTATACTGATTTGTGCGGACCCAAAGCTGACGCAGTTCAGCCATGTCGTGGGACCCTCAGAGGAATACCACATTGCCGGGATACGGTCCGCCTTGAACAAGAACATGTCGAGCTTCGTACCCGACCTGTTCGACGAGATGGTGTATGCGTGCGAGTGCGAACTCGGCGGGAAGGACTGTACGCGTCGTTGCTTCATCTGTATCCGTTGTGTTGATCGAAATACATACATAGGCTCAGACTGGCTTCCTGTCGACGCGATGCGTACGTTTTCGCGGGTCATGGCCAGGACGAGCAACCGTGTGTTCGTCGGGAAGGCACTATGTCTGTGTTCTGTCGCCAATCATCCAAACATTCGTGATTCTGATTGTATTGAACTGCACAGGCCGCAACGAGGATTACATCAAGTTGACGAGCACGATGAGCCACACGATGATCTTCGGCGGGGCGGTCCTGCGGTTCTTGGCGCCTGGGTTCCTCCGAAGGTCAGTCATGCGAACATCCTTCTCGAGTTGAAATATGAAAGCCCAGCAGGCCCAGCCTGTGGGCAATGTCATTCGCACGCTTCTTGGCCACCATCGGCGCTTCATCAGGTTCTTAATACCTATGATTGAGGATAGACGGCGTAGGAAGGAGTTGGGCGAGACGCTGGAGGTATGTTCTGACTTGGACGAGATGCACCAGAACTTTGACTTTGGTTGCAGAACGACATGCTTACCTGGCTGATGGAGGATGGGAATCATTCGTCGCGATCTTTGGCTATGGCGATGCTGAACGTGAACTTTCTCGCTTTGCATACGACGATCAAGGTCAGCAGCAGTTGTTGTCCTTGTCCTAGCAACACAGATTCGCTGATATTATCTGATGCGGTGTATAGACTTTCGTTCATGCCCTATACGACATTGCTGCACGGCCCTCATACATCGCAGATCTGCGTGAGGAGATTGAGAACACCCTCGGTCCGGATGCGAGGACGTGGACCAAAGAAGGCTTGACGCGCTGCACCAGGCTGGACAGCTTCATCAAAGAGTCTATGCGGCTAAACGGGATGGGGTGTCTCTGGATGCCCCGGCTCACCGTGCGCGAGTTTGCGTTCTCCGACGGGACGACGGTGCCGAGAGGGACCTTCGTAGCGACGGCGGTGAATGTGATACACCGGGATGAGGGCTACTATGAGGATGCGAACGCGTTCAGGGGGTTGAGGTTCGTGGACATGAAGGCGAGGGAAGAGGAGGGGATGATGCCGCGCATGACGAGCCCATCGCCTGCGTTTTTGGCGTTTGGGAAAGGGAGGCATGTTTGGTGAGGATTCTTACTTAGTGCGAAGGATTGGTCTGATTCGTTTGGTGGTAGTCCGGGTCGATTTTTTGCATCTATGGAAGTGAAGGCGCTGCTTGCGCATGTGCTGACGAAGTACGATGTCCAGATGAAGGGTGGGGTGCGGCCAGCTGATGAGTGGATTGGGCCAACATCTGCTCCGAGGCATGGGGCGCAGGTGCTTTTTCGTCGCCGCCAGACAGAACCAGTATCCTTTTAGCTTCAACTCTGACTTCCGGTCTTATTGATGCCCGTAAATAGATGAGTTCAACAGAAGAGACTACAGCAGTACTTATAAAGATGCTCCAAGCTTCGTTTCGCATTTGTAAGAGGAGACAAGAGAGTTGAGAAATAAGATGGCATTAATCATACAACACTAAAATACACTACATATTCTCTTCACTGCTATCCGCCAATCAAACATCAAACGCAGAACTCCTCCAGCCCTCCTGCCTTCTCTCCCTCTCCGACTTGGCCTCCACGCTCTCCTTGAACGACTGCAGCTCCCTCTTCCCCTGCTTGATCATCCCCTCCGCGTCCCGCTTCAGGTTCGTCGTCGTCTGCCTCAGCTGCTCGCCCGCCTCCGCCGCACTGTCAACATCAATGTCCTCCGGCACAACACCCGTCACATCCTGCAACCGCTCCGACAGCGGCACAGACGCAGTCCCCTTCGGCCCCCGCTTCTCGCCCGACAAGATCTGTGGCTCCGCGCCCATCGCCAACGCCGGCGCCTGCTTCCCTTCGCCCTCGACGACGAAACCTGTGCCCGTGCCCGACGCGCCCCAGCCGCCCGACGACACCCGTCGCATCTTGCCCAGCTCGCTCCACACAGCGCCTGCCAGAGCCCCGCCAGAGCCCAGGCCAGAGTCTTTGAACACGTTCGACCGCTCGGACACGTCCCATGCAAGATGGTCCGCCCACTCGATAGCAGCACGGACCTGCTCCGACAATGTACGCTCGAGGGCCTCACGGAAGCGCATCGTGAAGATGGGCTTGAAGACGCTGAGCAGCATGGAGTGGTTCGACTCGGTGATCGAGAGCTCGATGTCGCTGGTGACCTCGGCCTGGCAGTATTCGACGACGTGGAAAGCATGGAGAAGTTCGCGCTGGTTGGTCGCGAAGGTCTTTCCGGCGCTCGTTACCTGCGTGGTCGCGTCGGCGGGGATGAGGCGCAGCTTGACGTCAATGTCGATGCCTTGGGGAGGAAGGGTGAAGCTGAGGAGACCAGAGAACTCGCTGGGACCGAGACCGGCGCGCTTGTCCTTGTAAAAGAAGGACACCTCGTCGAGCGCAAGCTGGACGGCCTGGACGCGAATGTGGGTGAGCGTGCCAATGGCGGTCTTGGCAGGTGCGGAAGTATCGGACGTTTGGATATCGATATCGGTGATGTTACGAATGAAGACATGAGCGGGGTTGATGTTGAAGGAAGAGATATCCAAGTTTTCGAGAACAAGCTCCATATCCTCGTCGACGTATTCGGTTCTAGAAAATCGTTAGGCCGGTGATGAAGAAAACAACAAGTGTACGAACCTTGGGATGGGCACGTCCTTCATGGAGCTCAATGCACGAGGTACATAGACCTGGAAGATGTCTCGCCAGAACCAAGACGCCTGGTCCATCGCTGCCTGCAGACCAGACTTCGCCTGATCCACACCTTCCGACAGACCCTGCTCAAGAGACTCGCCCAGGTTCCTGTGCGCCTCGCGAACGCGGTTAAGATCCTTGTCCTGGGAGAGAGCGTCCTCGAAAGACGTCAACTCGCCCTTGAACGCGTCCCAATCGTGCTTCCACTTCGAGTCATCCACGAAGAACTTCTTCCACCTGACGCGCAAGTCTTTGCGGGTCTTCTTGTAGTCGTCGCTGTTGGTGTAGCCTGACTCGTCTAGCGTGCGTCGGATGACTTTGAAGAAGTCGTGGAACCAGGTCTGGAGGTTTTGGTCGTTCTGAATGTGGACGGCGCATGCACGCCCCTTGTTGTAGAGGCTATCGAGAGACTTGTTTCCGGCGAGACGCTCGACGAAGGTTTGCAGACCCTTGAGGGCTTTGCTGACGTGTTGTTCGGGAGTGGGGTCGTAGATGAGGTTGTCGAAATTCGCGGACTTTGCGGCGTCTTCCGTGCGAGTGAGCCATTTTTCGACGATGTTAATCATGGTGTTCATAGAGTCGTGATAATCCTTGTCATTTTGTGCTCGTTCACAGATCTGAAGACGCATAAGATAACGTAGGAAGAAATCGCCGCGAAACGCACCTTGGAGAACGCGCTCTGGAAGCGAGCAGATGTCCGCTCCGCCACGTCTTCAGCGGTGGCCGACGCGTCTTGGGCAGTGCCAATAGCAGACACGCCTGCACCCTTAAGGGTGTCCATGCCGTGCTCGAAAGAGACCTTGGGATCCTCTTCCTCCTTCAGCCTCTGCTTGTCCCGGCCAATGGTATCGCGCTGTCCGTCCTGGACCTCATGTTCCACTTCGCGAAGGCTTGACTTTGCCCGCGATGCCTGTCCCTCGACAACTTCGGCTGCGTCAGCCAAAGCCAAACGCGCAAAGGACGAAAAGTCGCGGAAGAGCTCGGAGCTTTCGGAGGAGATGCTGGTCCAGACGATGGTGATGAGTTCGCGTAGTGATTTTTGCACGGCCTGCAAGTCGGCCGTGGCTTCGTCCACGTCGCCATCCATGTCGACGTCGGGTGCGGAGGCGGCCAGATCGCCTTGGGAGAGATGCCACAGCGCCTCTTGCAGGACATCATCGCCTGAGATGGGACGATGAGAAACAGCCAAGGCAAATCGAGCAGATACGCACTGTTTTTGTTGGATCCCAAGGTCTTGTACGCGTCTAGGACGGCACCTATGTGCTTGGCGAGCACATCGCCCTGCGGGCTCAGCGCTGAGCCGCCCGTGGCCTCCTTGGCCTGCGCGACGACATGGGCCTTGGTGAAGTCGATGAACTGATTGATTTGCTGCTGCGACGGCAGTTTGCCTGCGTCGAAAGCTGCGAGAACGTTGGTGAGGTTTTCCATGATGATGGGGGTAAAAAGTGAAGGCGACGCTCACCGAGAAGCTCTTACTTATAGCGTCTGCGCAAAGCCGCGTCGGGAGCCATCCGAAGGTGCATCATCGGTGTCATGGACGATCGTAGGCCCCAACGCAGCGGATGCCTCATCGATGACGTTGCTGCGTCGATGCGGCACAAGTCTCAGCACTTGCCCAAAGCCAAGACGGCCTTGATAGCAGTAGGCACGGGTCAATAATGACATGGTGAGAAGTGCTGGGTCATGGGCTGGTCGTAGGTCTTGTTCGAGTTCGTTCTTGGACGAATCGAATCTTGAAGTAAGCAATCTGAGAACCTCCTTCGTGGTCTTTGATACATTCTTACTTTACTTCTCTCGAAAGGCAGTTGGAGCATCCTTCTCAATTCAACAATATTCCCTGGTGTGATGGCCGATGCGAATCGTCAACTTGAAGCAGACACTCTGACCCTCTCTTTCAATTCGATCTTACTTGTGTCGTTTCGAATCGAGGTCGAACATACGTCCTTGGATGAATTTGTTCGTCATTAGAGCTGCTGATGAAGTAGTAGACACAACGATAGAGTAGGCAGATTAATGAACGGATAGTGCAGCCAGCTGGACACGAATGGTGTTGTCATCTGATCAAGCCAATGACTCGCAGTCGATGTCATGATCACAGCGAGGCTTCGCAGAGGGTATTGTCCTGCGTCTGTCAAGTCGGTCGACGTAGATCGCATCGTCGCGCCGCTGCGGCTGAGGGACACAACGGCCGAGCCAGACAAAGATTATGTCCTGTGAAGGGTTGATGTAAGTTGCATTGTGGAGGAGGCGGAGTAGAAGCAGGAGTCGGACGAACCATACGGCTTCCCATGAGGGCAGAAATGATGAGGGGCACTGTGGCGAATGGCTAGTTAGCACTAGAAGCAGCAGACGAGCGCGCCACTTACTGATGACGAGTGCAAGATTCAGACCGCTGGAGCTTGCAGAGGACGTGGATACCAGTGAAGTCACGGCCATGCTGTGGAACGGCAGTTCAGAATTTGAGTCCCGGGGTGCTGGGTCTACCTACACGATACCAACGACTGAGATAAAGGCCATGAGGATGTTCCTCCGGATGAACGATAGCATGCTGAAGGCGCTCGATGCGTCTTCCTCGGGGAGATACTTGCCGGTTCTCCGCTTATGGATGTAGAGGATGGCGGCGTTCCAGACTAGGTTTTATGAGAGGATTGAAGAAGGGTGGTTGTGATGAGACTGCCAATGGGAGACTTACCCGAGAACAGAACGAGGAGGAGCTCGGAGATCAGAGTGCTAATGGCGCTGATGCGGAAGCTATGTGGCCGAGGTCGATGAGGATAAGGACCTTGAAGTAGCGGGCGGGCTCACCCTTGCATATATCCAAGTTCGTTCGAATACGCGAGATGGCAGAACATGTGCGTCGAGTCTAGTTCGATGAGGTTTGGGTGCGTCAATCCAATCTATGATGATGGCAAAGTTTCCGATATATCAACTGTTCATGACGATTGTTGCTTGGGCGCCTTACCCTCATGATCGAGCCAAACACAGTAGCGAAGACCACGACGGGGAACAAAAGTACCTGGAGATGTAAAGATACATAGTAAAGCATTGGCAGAACGCGTACGTAGGAAGGACTGACCAGGTAGAATAGCTTGCGACTGCTAAAAGACTGGCAGCGAGCGGCGTATATCAACTTCACAAAAAGCTGTGGATGCCGGTGTATCGATATCGTGTTCGGTAGCATGATGATCGCACAGACGAACCTCGAACACAAGTGAAACAGCGGAGCTTGGGACGCTGGGAAATGGGAAGGTCAACACTCTCGTAATGCGCAATACGGGATGAACGTACAGAGGATTAGTTGCATATATCATTGAGGCTTGAAACAAGCAGAAGGTCCTGTCGGGCGCCGGGCCCGTGTGTCGGCCTATCAATAGAAGATATGCGATGGACCAGACGAGAGAGCTGCCCATGAACAGGTACCACGTCGGCGAGCGAGTGATGGTCTTCGACACAGCGGCGGTGGCAAAGAGAGAGAACGTCCAAAGAAAGGCTATGCATTGGGTGGCATCGAAGAAGACAAGAATGCTGTCGTCGACAGGGACATTTGTATTAGAAGTCTGCACTGTTCAATGTGTGAGTCGCGGGAAAAGCTCTTCGGAACTTCTTGCCTGCAGAGGGGATCATGCTTGAAAGGAAGGAAAAGACCACACGAGCCCAGAGTAGGCTCGAGTTGTATATCAGAAGGGAGGACGGGCTGAGACATCGTCTTGACTGAATGACGCTGATGATTGTATCCAATTCTCATCGTGAGCTGCCGTGCTTCGTGAGATTCAGTGTAAACTGAGAGGATTTCCGTGATCATCTGAATAGAGGCGCCGTGGATGCACATCAGAGTCGAGACTCGAGTGTGATAAATCTGATGGCCGCGGCCGCTAGACGAACACAACAGCCTCACGTCTATCAGATTGCCAGCTGTGGGGTGACACAAAGAAGAGATGCGCCAGTCTCAACGGGTGGATCAGCGAGTGAGTGCCTGGAGAAGGGAATCGGACTGACTACTAGCAAAACCGAGACGTGTTCGATCCGCAGGTCATGCACCCTGTTGCTGAGTCGGAGGACTACATTCCTGTGAGGACCCAGTCCTCCCATTTGTTGGGTCGCTCCATGCCGGCGTGATCGAAGCTGAACCGGACACCAGCTCAAGTGACGATGCATCCTTGAGGCCCACCGATTACATGCTGATGTCCCAAGCTCTCCCGCTGTGCGTCTCTATTTCAGGAGCGTCAGGCGCGTCAGAAAGCTCCGACTTGAACGTCTAGACGTCACCAAACAGACCGTTATGGAGATTAACTGGCAATCCAGTGAACGACACGGGCACGATGTTCAGCTTCTTCCGCCCTCACTCTAGCCTCCAGGCGTCCACGATCGAAAGTGGCGGATGGCCAGTCGAAGCTACCGTCATCTTCGTAGTGATCATCTTCTTTTTGTACATCTGCAGCGGTGTGGGTGGCTGTAGGTGGTTGGTCATAATTCTGCACGGTGAGGGCAGCGACCCGTAGGGGAAGGTCTCCAGCGGGTGAGGTTGTCTGAGGCTGAGCCGAACCCGATGACATGGCGGTTACTGTCAGTGTTCGATGTTGGATCTGACCCGGACATTTCCCACGCAGCTCGGCCAAGGCGGCGATAGCAAATTGCCACAACGTTTCCTATAGTCCATCAACGAACCTCTCATTGGCATTGTGAGTCCCTGAAGCCAGGTTTATACAGATTTAATTGATCTCAAAGCGATGCAGGACGACATATGCTGTCTCTGGGAGATTGCGCTTTCCCATCCATTGATTGGATCTGTCAATGCGGGAAGAGTGCATTGATGGACGTACATGGATACCAACTATCGATGGCCCAAGACGTGATATAACATCGACTTCAACACTTCGTAAAACCTAAAGGGTCTGGTCCCCACATCGTCCTTCCTTTGAACGCACAGATGGATTTATCCGGTACGTCCCCGCGCACTTGTGTGACACCCAAGCTCACTGGCACTCCTCCCTCAGCTCGTTACGATGATGCCGACTCATCACCATCACGCTGGATTATTTTGTTCGACATTCTGCAGGCGGCGGCATTCGCTGCTCTAGCGGTTGTTTTTATCACCGCCATTTTGGCGAGGAAGGTCAGCAGGTCCTGGCCTTGGTATGTCTTCGTCGGCAGCGTGTTGGTGTGGTCGATATCCTACATCATTCTCTTTGGGCGGCAGTCCGGTCCTGAGCCGAGTACGCCGCTCTGCGTCGTCCAGGCATCCCTCATCTATTCCAGCAATGCGCTGTGAGACCATCTGTCCATCTCCCTGCTCTCCGCATTGACGTGTTTCAAAGTGTGGTTGCAGCTTCTCTCAGTATGGTATTGGAGGTATGAGCTCTCCGACAGGTGATCTGATCTCCTGTCTGATGGTCGTTCGCAAGCTATTCGTCAAACTTCTGTCCGTCTCGCGGAACAAAGCACCGAGTCTGAGCCGTACAGGGACTATTGCTGTTCGTCACTATGTCTTGAGCTCATCAGTCTCAATCACTCACATCGATCTGTTCGTAGGTCTCGACTTTCCCTGCTGTGGTGTTCGTCATTGTCTTCGCTTGGATCGTACAGGTAAGATGTTTCTCAGCGACACAGTCGAGTCAATTCGAAACAAAGACCAGCGTGGATCCGCATTCCCTCACCTCGCTGAGCGAGATTCCACGAACATGTTCTGTCACCTCAGATATTCCGAGGAGCTGGGCCTCGGACAACCGTTCGTGTTCATCATCGATCAGTCGATGTATCCTTGTCTTATGTTCCTTTGTGATCTAGATTTGTTATCAGTGCGGCCGTGACGCTCTTCCTCTGTATCTTCACTATGGCCTTTTCCGGTGCGCTTGCTATCTTCAACTTCTCTGACCTGAAACTGACTCTTGAACAAGTCTGGAACGCACTCCTGACATACTGGCATTTTTGCAAGACAGGAAAATACCTGAACGAGAATGCTATCGAGTGTCCGAAGGTCTCATGGAAGGATTTCGTACGGCGGAATGTCCTCGTCGTTCTCTTGATCATCATCGGAATCAGGTGGGCTCCTACACGGTCGTGCTCTTGACATGAACCCAGCTGAAGGACGAACAGTATGGCCGCGAGCTCTATGGCATTCGCAGAGCAGTCAGACAATTCTATAGCGTGGAATCTGGCTTTGTCTTCCAGTGGGATTTATCTCTCTCGTATCTATTATTGCTCAAACAATGTCTTCCTGCAGTGCCCCTCATTGTGGCGTATGTCATGGGCTACAGAATGGTACACTCCTCTATCCCGCGTCTGACTGCAAAGCTCAATCACATTTTCTCAGGACTTCCTCCGCGCTTGGTCCTGCGTCAAGACGCCTATCCCAGTGTCGCCCCGAGATCAAGAGGCAGGTGTGAAATGGGACATCGTCGAGCGACCGGATGGGTATCTACCGTTCGGCTACGAAATAAAGCCTTTGCCCCCGGTCGCGGTCAGCATAGACGTCGTGGTCGAGAGACATTCCCCAGACATGCATGGTTCCAGAATCTCTAGACCTCAGTGGGATTTGTATCCACACACTCCTTACAAGCAGCTTGCAGCATCACATCGTCCTATGTCTACACAGGATCGCATCCGCATGCTACAGGCGAGACGACCTTGATACGATTTGAGTGATTCAAGCTCGAACATCTCAGGACAATTTAGATATCGCTCTTTATGTTGTACGATTTGTAGTGTCTTCTGAGCCTTTTTACGGACTCTGAAAGTATGAATTTAACTGTATACCAGTGTCTATAGAAAAATGTAGAGATGTCAAAAATAGCGAAGTACAGCAGCAGAAAAATAACGAAAGCGAGCTTTGTCAGTTGACAGATACCTTGGTCTTCGTCGGACTAGTCAGCAGAACGTCGGGAATAGGCTGATTCTCCTTTCCTCCCAGATGGGGTCCACAGACGCCTTTGACGGGTTTTCCGAGGGTGTACGCGACGCTTCCCCATCGATACGAGCCGTTGTATATGGGCTTGAATGCGTCGGACTTGGGAAGTACTACGACATGTTCTCCTGCGATTTGCTGGAGGGCTGAGATCTTGGCGGGAGATGGAGGAGCTGAAGCGTGGTCACCGTCGTCACTGGTGAAGTCGAGGGTGAATAAGACGTGGCGTAGAGGGGATGAATTGAAGTGCAAGATACGGCGGACGTGAAATGCGGAGCAGCGGCGTCCAGGGAAAATGCGGCGGAGGAGCTTGAAGCGCAGATGTTCAGGAGTAAAGATGTCTTGTTTGTCGAGTTCGCGCTTTTCGTCCTTCAGTCTTGGGGGCCACTCGCACAGCGCACGAGCCAGAGCACGAGCCTGATACGGTTCATCAGACAAACAAGCAACGACCTCTTAGTACGCACTTCGGCTTCATTTCTGACCGGCCCTATCAGCTTTTTCTTGACTTTCCGCCTTTCGTAGATCGACTTGAGGATTGAATAGACGTAAGACCCGAAGACAATGCCAAAGTAGACTGCGCCGACCGTGCCGAGGACGAGGACGATAACGAGCGACGAGTGGGATTGTGCAAAGGACGGAGCGGAGCGAGTAGCAATCGAAGGCATAGAGTAAAAGAGCGTGTGTTGCAAAGAAAGAAAGGCGGACTAGGATGAACGTCGAACGAAAGCAAGGACGATGGCGGCGGAAGACAAGGCGAGTTTATCCACGTGATCGAGACGCGCTGGCCAATGCCTGCCACTTGGGCCATCACATCAGCGTTCACTTCGCATCCCTGGTTCATTTTACTCAAAATCAACACTCAATCTAATATCTACATGCCGCTCAAAGGGCAAGCTGAAGCTTGCATCTTATCACGTAGCACTCATGCCAGCAAACTCTGAGGACACTCCCCTGCTGGACTCGGCATCGGCGACGCATCCGCCATCTGTTCTACGCGGTCTTCATGAATTCTACCAGAAGAATGTCGGCCTCTATCTTATCGTCGCCGCGCAGTTTTTCTTCTCAATTGTCGATCTCTCTGTGCCGAATATATGGTACGATTTGTGTAGCGTGTCAACATACGGCGTCTGGCGGGCAACGCAACCACATCCTCGCTTCTCATCGGAGCGTTCGCGGCGTGCAGATCGTCGGGGTTCTTGTCCGTCGAGGTGCTAATTGATAGCAAGGAGGCAGTACGCGTTCTTGAACTCGTCCGTTGTGGCGACGCCGTCACTGACTCGCCCAGGATGGCAATGATGAAAGTAGCCCGTTTATAGTAGTCTCCTGGGTCCCAGCCTTGCGGCATTCGAGGTGGTGCCGTCGGTGCTGTCCCTGGCAACGACGATATTGAGAGGCAGCGCGGTCACTGTTGGAAGCACCTGGTCGAAGGGAAGGGTATGGGAGATGATCGTCTGTCATGAAAAGCATCAGATTTCCGAACCGTTGTCGATGGTTTGGGTGAGAAAAAGGCCATGCGGAACTCACGCGCGGCCTTGCAGTGTTCGCCCGTCATCTGGATGTGCGGCAATATCGGCGAGAGGACTTTGCGATTCGAGGACATGGCTGCGAGATCATGATGATGGCAGCGAACAAGGATCCCGCGGCCGACCATGCTGATGGTGAGTACTAGTGTCGGGCCCAATCTGGCCCAATTCCGCGTTGAGAGGCCTTCTCTCAGACTGGGACTGGTATTACTTGGCACATGTCGGATAGCGATGTCACATGTGGAAGCAACTATAGTTTTACTACTTTAGAGCCACCCTCGGTAGTCCGGCATGCGCGACTATTTCTTGAGCAGGCCGCCATTGTCAGGGGCGAGGGACACCTACGAGGGCTGAAGGATGGGCTGTAAGTTACGAGGTGAGATTTGAAAGGCGTGTCTCGCCTCACCCACGGAAGTCATCGAGCAATGATACAGTCATATCATGTCAGATTTTTGCATGCTTAGATTGTATCCGTGGTGTCAAAGAGATAAGTTGTTCTTGACTCTTTGTTACCCGAGCCTTACTCAAGCCCGGACAGAATCACAGTTCGCATACGACCATCACAACACCCTCCTCTATCTGCTGAGTCGAATCACACTGTTCTATCTTTCCATTCATGTAACTATGTGAACCAGACATCTCACTGCCTGATGCTCTTCCTGTCAGGTGAACACCTCTGTCTTCAACAGCATGATATCAAGACATAACTCGCCGTAGTGGACAGATCGCTTCCCGCTCATCTTCCGGAGCACGGAGATGTAATGCATGCAGGTTGTCTTTGTCGATGTGTGTGCTGTTCCGATTCCTGCATATAAAAGCAAGTGCTGCCCCGGTACTCAAGCTAGTCCAATTACTGACTTTTCTCAAGCCATGTCTCTAACTGGATTCACCAAAGCAGATGGTATTCATCTCCTGCGGGACAATCTTCATTCTAACATTCTGGAGATTGGCTGTTATTTCTTCTACACAGCTGTGTATCTATACACACTTCACACAATTGCCACACATTGTATGTATTGCTTGAATGTTCACCTTATCAGATACCTACTAATTTTGACTCATCCTAGGTATATTCAAGAATAAATCTCGAGGACAAATTGGACATGTTGTGCTCCTTACGCTGATGTGGTTGCTATTCACAGTCATCATTGGTATAAATTGGGATTCCATTGATGATATTTACATTGTCCATGGTGCCACACAAGAAGACGAGCTCCAAGAGAGTCTCATAGGTGGACCTCAGCTTATCGGAATGGATATTGCAGCTTCAGTCCTTGCCCAGATCCTTGTTCTTCTTGCTGAGGGTGTGATGGTAAGGTTCCTCATAATGCTAGATGTTAGCTTGACAATTCTGTATAGATTTGGCGATGCTGGATTGTATGCATGCATTCCTGGACAGTTGCTCTCCCCATGCTCTGCTGCATTGCCGAAACTGGTGTGTGTTGTATCCTCACTGTGACACTTGATCTGAATGGGCCCAGTTTCATTCATTGTATACAAAGTGCAGTATTACACAGCATTTGGTAATGGTCTCACTGGCAGTAATTCATCAGTTCACTGGAACATGGCCTATGTTTCTCTGACACTTGTCACAAACATCATCAGTACTGCACTGGTCATCATCCATATTGTGCATGTTACTGGAGTTCAAGGCAGCAGGACATATGCGGGCATTATCGAAATTCTGGTGGAATCATCATTCCTTTACTCTATCACAAATTTGGTGTTTCTGGTATTGTATGTGCACGATGTCTATGCACCATACTACAGTGAGACATATTATTATCCAAATGCATTGCTGAATGCGGTTACTGTGAGTCATCATCAATCTATTCTGCTCCCTGCTCACTTTATGTCAACCAGTGTCTTGCTCCCACCTTGATCATTGCACGAGTTGCGTCAGGAAAGGCACGTCCCAACGACTCGTGGAGAAACAGATCACATGCTGGCAACCGCCAAAGCGGCTCTCGCGGCGTGCAATCTGGGCTGCGCTTCCAGTCCGTCGCCCAGACCGTCACCATCAGCGATATGGAAAGGCAGGACTTTGGCGGATCCGTGGTTGACAGTATTAGAGCTCCGCCATCCGTCGAGGAAGCCGGCAGAGTTGAACACGACCGGGACGCTGGTGTCGTCGTCTAATTGGAGCAACCAGTCGACAGTGCTCGCATGGTGTGGCGGAAGCGTGCGGAGGAGCCACGTTCCGTGCACACGAAGAGATCCTGAGAGTAGGCGTCTCAGGCGGTCGCTCGAATGACTGTCGTAATGGTGGTAGTGATTCAAGTAGACCCTAAACTAAATACTACGAGCTACGGTTCCTTTTATACCTAAGATCTAAGGGGCAGCTGAGTAATAGTGATAATAAGTGATCGTGGGCCTGAGCCCTTTTGGAAAGTTACCGTCACGGATACGCTACATACGCCCTCCGAGCCTTTGACCACGAAGGCTCAACCTTTCGTCTGATCCATCGGCACGGCGTACGACTTCTTGGCGGCTGCGCGAGCTTTGGCCAACTCAGCCAACTTGGACTTCTCGACAGCGCGCGCCTTCTCTTCCAATGCGACGCGTTTCGAGACCTTTTTCTCGAAACGCTCGGCCTTCTTCTTCTCGCGATTTTCGCGCTCGCGCATCCAGGAGCGGGACTTATCGACGAGCAGGGCCTGATAGACCTCGGCATCGGCGAGTTGGATTGGAGCCGGGGTTGTGTTGGAATCGGCAGAGGATTGGGCTGTCTGCGAGGCAGAGGAAGCGCGAATGGGGACGTCGTTTGCCCCGATGTTGCGAATACCAATGGTGAGTGCTTCGGTACCGAACAAGTGGTGTGGGGTGACGGCGAGGTGGTTGACTGACCAATCATCGTCGTCGTAGATGCGATAGCCGGCCTCATCCATCAGGTAGAAGCGGGACGAAAACTCGGCAATGGAGTTGAATGCGGACGAGACGCGTCGGTAGATCTCAATGTTGTGATTGCCGACGATCTCCGTGTGCTCGAGGGATTGGCTGATGAGCACCTGCGCGTGCATCTCCTCCGGGGTGAGTGTGATCAACGTATCGCTGTCATCCGACTCATAGAAGTGGAAGTTTCCAGCGCGACCTTGTTTGGCATCGCGGAACATTGCGCCGTTGCTGACAAGGAGCGGGAGTGGGTAGGAGGTGATGTACTTCGAAGCCGCCTCCGCAGGTTCCGTCTCGGCGGGGATGGGAGGAGGAGGATTGGCGTTGGGCGCGTCCGTCTCGGACATGGCGGCGATCGAGTATGGATAGAGTTGGGAGAAGTGGAGGGCTTCGAGAGACTTGGTGAGTCCTTCCTCCGGCTTATAACGCGTCGCGTCCTGTACTATTTCAAATGACAGGGCGCCCGCAAAAGCCGTTTGCGCATCGAGGTCGGGAGCTCGGTTTCTCCCCGTTTTCAATTGCGCAACATTCTCAACTCCTACGGCCTCAAGGTATTCCCCGAGAGCATGTAAGTGCTCGATCTTACTCAGAGGAAGCCAGGTAATGTCACCAGACTTCCACTTGATCTTGAACATAGCATTGATGCCTGTCCCAGAATGAGTGAGTATCCTCTCGACTGCCCATTCGTTCTCAGCGCCCTCGAAGGGCGGTACCTGAGTATCGAGACGTCCGGGAAATAGTCGGTCATCGTTCGCCTTATGGATCCGTAGAAGACTCGCATGGAAGACATTATGAATTCCCCTGCTCAATAGCTTCGGAGGGAGTTCTATTTGGAACGATGAGTTGCCAAACTCTTTCTGTATACGGTAAGGTCCCATGTATTTCGGTACGAGCTTACGGACGGTTCCTTTAGGAAATGAGATATTCCGAGTCGAAATATACACCAGATCATCGATAACGAAAGGGGCGGGCCGACGTTTGCGATTGGCGTCTCGAGTCTGCTTGACTCGGGCTTGTAGGACGCTATCGTGGGCAGCAATGATGGCCTGCTTCATTCGTTGCGCGAACACGCGAACTCCGGGATACTCATCTTTCGATGCGGAGTCCCAGATCATCGAACGGGGCAGCCTTCCTGAGTTCAGGAAGAATGGTGAGTACCCCGTTGTTTCAGAGCGGGCCAAATTGATTGCGAACTCTATAGCCGGGAGTCTAGACACCCAGTCCTTCTGGTCAGGCGCAATACATTGCCGCAGCATCTGTTCAATGGTGCGGTTGGCTCGTTCAGTGAGTCCGTCGGTCTCAGGGTGATATGCTGATGACATCTTCAGCTTTGTTCCAATCAGTGCATGAAGATGCGACCAGAATGTACTTGTGAATCGAACATCTCGGTCGCTCACAATAGCTTTCGGAAGTCCGTGTAGCTTGTAGACTTCTGAGAATACAAGTTCCGCTACATCTTTGGCATTGTAGTCTGTGCGACTGGGAACTAAGTGTACCATTCCAGTAAGATGATCAACAACGACCGTGATGAAGTCGAATTCTCCATCACGGTTACGAGACTTGGGCATGGGGCCCATGAAGTCTATGCCAATGACTTCCCAGGGATACGTAGGTGGCCCTAAGGGATGTAGTAAGCCATATGGCTGTTGATTGCTAGGCTTAGTGCGGCTACACGTAGCGCACGTCTTGCAGAATGTATCAACATCAGAAGATATTGATTTCCACCAGACATGAGAACGGAGGTAGTCCAGAGTTTTTCTGGCACCAAGATGAGCAAGGACAGAATGCGCCTCGTCAATTACAATCTCACGAAGTCTACGTCCCTTGAACATCAAGTTGGGGATACAGAGAAGTAGCCGATCCTGCAGCTTGAGGTAAACTAGTCCATCAGAAGTGATGTGAAAGTTTCGAAACTCTTTTGGTTTAGCAAGGACGGCTTGGAACACCGAATCAGACGCATAGCGGTTTCAAATCAGGTCAAGTAAATCGATTCCGGCACGCCCTCCAGACAGGACATCAAGCAGCGAGGAATCGTCATTGAATTCGTGCGGCGTTGAGTCGTGATCCGCGGAGGACTGATCAATCTGTGGTGATTGAGTGGAAGCGGGGAACTTGGCGCTCTCACGCTCATTTTCGCCAGCCGCCACGATGGGAGACTTCACGGTCGTATCAATGACCGTGTTCTCATCAACATTCACACCGGGGTTCTCATCTGGGCTCACACCTGAGCTCACATTCATGTTCCCATCTAGGTTCACGTCAGTGTTCACACCAGGGTCCTCGAGCAGGTTCAAGTCCGGATTACCCTCGCCCTCCTTTCGTTCGCGCGGTCCAAGCAGAACGAAACGATCCTTCACTCTGCGAGCAAAGGCCGTGGCGGGGCTCAAGGTGCGTCTCATCCGAGGCCTCTTAGCCGGCGTAGGCTCACGAGGCTTTCTAGGCCTCAAGTCCATTACCGAGACATCGATGTGTGAGATGGCCTCTGGGCCAACATGCAGAGGCATCGACACGTCGTGAGATGCCAGTACGTCGTTGTTCATAACATCATGATATGTGTACTCACTGCGGGCGCGTACAGTGCCCGGAGCCTCGTTCGAGTAGATACGCGATAGCGCGTCAGCTAAGACGTTCTCCTCGCCTGGCAAGTATTTGATGTCGAAATCAAAACGCGCCATCTTCTCCATCCAACGATGTTGACGTGGTGACATCTCATTCTGAGTCGGGAAGTGAATCAACCCCTTATGATCTGTGATCCAGGTGAAGTGAGTACCCTGTAGTATGTCCTGATAGCGCAGCATAGTCTCAATGCCAGCTAGCATTTCGATCTCGAATACGGGATAGCTCCGCTGAGCTGAGTTCAGCTTCGCGGAGTAGTACGCCGCCACCTTACCGGTCTTCCAATCGGCACCCTGGACTATAACGCCAGCAATACCTGTTGTGCAACCGTCGGTCACGAGCCAGATGGGCGGCGCACCCTTCGAATAGTCCAAAGGTACGCGAGATCGCTTACTTCCTGACGCAATGAGAGCCTTAATATCCTCAAAAGCTCTCTGTTCAGTGTAACCCCATCGGAACGGCACAGCGTCGCCCGTTATTGTACTGAGCACGCCCATTGGAATTCGAATCGAATCAACATCGTCGGCCAGATAGCCCACCGAACCAAGGAAGCCGCGCAACAAGTCGCGGTTGGTTGGAGTAGGCCACTTCAAGACCGAGTCGACCTTGTGCGGATCCATTCGGATGCCGCTATCGTCAATGACATGGCCGAGTATTTTCACCTCGTTCACTAGGATGTGCATTTTCCGTTCCGCAAGGTAGAATTTCTCTTTCGCCAGAATGTCAATCACTGTCTTCAAGTGACTCATGTGTTCTTCTAGGGAATCCGAATACACGATGATATCGTCAAGATAAACCTCAAGCCATCGACCGATGAAGGCGGCGAACATTCGATACATGTTCGCCTGAAAGGTAGCCGGACCGTTCGTATCGCCTTGTTGAATGACGAGACTGACCATCACACCATCAGGCGTAGACATGGCAGAGCGAGGGACGTGCGCTGGCACTATGCGAATCTGCTCAAACGCATCGCTCCCATCCATGGACGAACGAAACTTCGCTTTTGATACACGCCGTAAGATCCCGTTAATGTCAGGAATTGGTGAAGCTAACTTTCGAGTGTTAGCGTTCCTTTCACGGAAGTCACCAACCACTCGCAAGCGAGTTGGATCGTCAATCTTCGGGATCAACAGCAAGGGTGATGTATTCCTGGCAGTTGTTGGCTGCCAACGACCTGTCCGGAGATAATCGTCGCGCTTCTGAGCCCACTGGGCGCGAAATGCTTCTGGACACTTAGAGGGACGAAAACGGTAAACTGCCTTCTCATCAATCAAAGGAATCTCATGGTTGATCTCACGCAGAGGTGGCAACGGTGTCTCGGCCGCCTTCTTGAATAGTGGGCGCGCGTATTCGATGATCTCACGGCGACATTTCTCCAATGCGTCTTGCGAGATATCAACAGCGCTGGTTGAGATCTGGGATACCCAGGGCCCAGAAGTTATCGGTAAGCTGGTCTTACGACGCTCCTTGATCTAGTACCGCCATCACCACCCTTTTTCCCACGGCTCTATAAAGCTGCTCGACGGGAGGGAAAGGTGAACTAGATTGAGTATAAAATAGCGTATATACTGTGCTTTTGTCTTACGTACTCCTCAAGAACCAGACATCGAACACAGACACCATGCCTCGCGACAGCGGGCAACAGGACGGCGAGACAGACGCGCCGGACATAAGCGGTGTAATAACCGGAAGCAGAGAAGAGAAGTCGTTCGCGCTGAAGGCAGCGGCGCAGCGTCAGGTTCTATACGACGCGAAGGTCCTGGTGGAGGCTGAGGTGAAGGCCAGGACAAAGGAGGGGTTTGGGGATGCGGGAGGCTGCATTACGGACGTGGTGGCAGCCCTCCGGAATGTTTTGAAGGGCAACCTGATCAGCACTACAGCGAAGAAGTCACTCGGACCCGTAATCGCGGCGGTAACGGCACTGCTGGAGATGGAGCAGATGGTAGGACTCGAGCAGGACGCTTTATGACTGCACGCCACCGCGGTCCTTCTCGACAAGCAGTACCGCTCCCTTCACGAGGTCACCAGCGCCCTCACAACGCACGCGTCGTCTCAGGACCAGGTCGCCGAGACCATGAAGAAGCAACTCCAGGAGAACCAGGCGACACTCACCCAGTTTCAACAGGTTGTCAACCAGGCCCCACAAGGACCCACCTTTGCCGACGTCGCCGCTCGTAACACAGGCCCCATGCCCTCGCAAGCGCAGGCTTTCGCACAACACCATGCGCACCGCACAACGACGGACCTCCTTCCAGCCAACCACGCAGACGCTATCGCTCGAGGGGACATGGCGGAGTGCCGACTCATCCTCACCCCAAGACACGGCGATACCAGCTCAAAGGACGCGATAGCCGACCAGCATGAACGGCTCATCTTGGAGCAGATGAACACCCACCTAGAGGTTGCTGTAACCCAGGCAGATAGCGACTATACCCAGAAACCGGACGACATGCGATTCACAGGCGCGAGGAAACTCAGATCGGGAGCGGTGAGCATCACGGTGAACTCGAAGGACACGATGGCGTTCTTGAGGGAGACGACGGCGCTCAAGTACATCACGGAGCGGGTGGATAGCATGGGATGCAGCATTCACCAGCAGCATTTCACGGTGGTAGCCCAGTTCGTACCTCTGACCTTCAACCCCGAAGACAAAGTGGACTGGCACACGATGGAAAACGACAACCGCATGGACTCGGGAGCGATTGCGAGGATGAGATGGCTCAAGGACCCAAAGAACAGGCGCGGCGGTCAACAAGTAGGACATGTACTAATTGGGTTCACCACTCGAGACGCAGCGAACTTGGCCATTCAACGGGGACTCACGATCGAAGGACGACACACGTCAGTACGCAAGGACAGACAGGAGGTACAGAGGTGCCTCTCATGCCAGCAGGTACCTCGAACACACGACGCCAGAAACTGTCCGCACCAGCTGGCCTGTGGGCGATGTGCCAAGGACCACCGCACAGATGCATGTCCCGTCCTGACTAAGGACCGCGAAAAATTCTTTTGCGTCACCTGTGGAGTGGCTGGACACGGTGCCGCAGATCGTAGCTGCCCGGCCTTTGTGAGGGCGAACGATGACCTGCACAGGCGGAATCCAGACTCGCGATACCTCTACTACCCCACCGAGGACTCGTCCACCTGGACAGTAGAGGAGCTGTCATTTGCAGAACTAGCGCGGGCACCGCTACCGCACCAACCTCCTTCCATCCTACCCACTCGCCCCCCTCCAACCTTCGATCTACAGGATGTACAACGCACGTCACGAAACACAGCGCAGTCAAAAAGCGGATCCCAGCGGGGCCGCACTTCTCGTGCATCGTCGACCATACAATCGAGGGACACTAGCGCAGCACGACCCTCGTTATCATCGCCGGCCTCTACCCCGTCACACCAACCGTATTCATCACAGACGCAGCCCATGATGGCATCCAAGCAATCTGGCCTCGCCCGCTGGGGCTTCAGCAGCCGTGCCAGCTCGCAGTCCCGGCCCAGCTCAAGCTTAGCCAACTTCGATGACCTCAGCAACCGCGATCTGGCTCAATGAATCAACAAACCGAGAAACCACGCCGCGACGACGCTCAACTCCGACTCTGGAGCCTTAATCTCAATAAATCTCAACAGGCGCAACTCGAATTTCTACATGCCATTGATCGCGACGACGACCTGATCCTCTTTCAAGAGCCACACATCAACTGGCTGGGGAACACTACGGCGACCTCTCAGTGGTACACTGTGTATCCTCCGACTCATCTTGACGCAGACGATACACGATCAACCAGGACGATCATGCTTATCAACAAGCGACTCTCCACGGACTCTTGGACAGCCATACCTGTACCTTCACCGGACGTCACAGCGATACTGCTACGGCGCGACGATTTCAACATCATCATTATCAATTTATACAATCCGTGCGACTCGAATGCGACGATTCAACTCGTTGATAATTTTGACTTCGACCACTATCTACGTCAACAGGGACAACGGACCGGAACGCCTACATACTATGTCTGGGCAGGGGACTTCAACCGCCACCACCCACTCTGGGATGAGGCAAGGAATACTCACCTTTTCAATAGTAGGAACATGCGAATGTCACAAGAATTGCTGGACATGGTAGCTAAACGCTCACTCAAGATGGCGCTGCCCGGTGGCATACCAACGCTCATAGCGCAGTCCACGGGTAACTATACCCGCGTTGACAATGTTTTTGTGTCAGATCCCCTACTGACAGCTTTCATACAGTGTCAAACCCAGATCCTGCTGCAACCTCCTGCGACGGATCACATTCCCATCCTGAGCGTCCTGGACCTCAAGATGAGGTTGACAGATGAGTCGCCGCGCCGAAACTTCAAGGCGGTCGACTGGGCGGCTTTCGGCGAGGCGCTGTATCACGGCCTTCAACGACTACCGCCTCCGCGCGAGTGTTCAACGGCTGACGAAATGACCGAAGCTCTTGAACGCCTCGACGCCGTGGTGCAGGAGACCATAGAGGAACATGTTCCGATGACAAAACCTTGCCCCCACTCCAAGCGATGGTACAACCCCACCCTATCACGGCTACGGAAAGAGAGCACTCGGCTTAGACGAGCAGCACATCGAGTACGGATGACGCCAGGCCACCCTCTTCACGAGGCAGCCAGAGTAGCCCGAAGCGCATATTCCAAAGCGATTCAACAGGCGAAAAAGGAGCATTGGGAAGAGTGGTTGGCAGAGACCACTAGCGATGATGTTTGGCAGAAGTGCAGTTACCTCGAGAAGCCTTCGTCGGATGGAGCTAAGACGCGCATACCAAGTCTTCATGTTGATGTTGACGGGACGCACAAAGTCGTAGACGCTAATGTCGATAAGGCAGAAATACTACGCGCTCAATTTTTTCTACCGAAGCCTGTTGAGAGGCCCGACGATGCACACAGATACCCGCCACCAGCGTGGAAGTTTCGCCTGCCAGACAACGAGGCAATCTGCAGATCACTCAGTCGGATGAAAAAGGGAAAGGCGACAAGACCGGGGACCATACCCAACGACATCCTCAGCCGATACGCAGCGATCCTCACCCCCCACATCGCACCAATATATCGCGCCACATTCACCATGGGCGTGTACCCACCCAGCTTTGCCAGATCTGTCACGGTCGTCTTCCGAAAACCGGGCAAGAAGAATTACGGCGACCCAGGTGCATGGCGACCAATAGTCCTATCCGATGGATGGGGCCGAGGGCTCAATACGGTAGTATGCGACATGACGCTCGTTGAATGCGAGCTCAACGACATCCTCCCGGACACTCACTTTGGAGGGCGACCTGGACGCTGCACCACCGACTCGCTACAGACACTAGTATCCATCATCAAAAACGCGTGGAAGGAGCGGAAAGTGGCATCTGTACTATACCTTGATGTCAAGGCGGCGTTCCCCAGCGTCAACATTGTTGTCCTGGTGCACGAGATGAGGAGCAGAGGGATACCTGTGGAAATTACGGACTGGCTCGTGAGGCGCTTCAGCGGCAGGAAGACAACTCTAACCTTCGACGACTTTGAATCCGAGATTTTCGACGTCGCTAACGGCCTTGATCAGGGAGACCCATTCTCAGGACTGCTCTATATCATCTATAACGCGTCTCTACTCACCATGCTCAGGACAAGGCGCATGCCAGCTTTGGGGTACATTGACGATGTGGCCATTGCGGCGGTCAGCAAGACATTCGACGAAAACCACGAGATACTCAAGGAGGCGCTAGAGGGCAGGGAAGGAGTATTGGAGTGGGCGAAGAAGCACGACTGCACGTATGGCTTACCAAAATGGCAGCTCACCGACTACACCCAGAAGACGGATGATAGCGGTACCGGACAGAGGCGAGGCGGTAGTCATTGGAGGGCATAGGATAGAGGTGAAGGACACGGCGACATTCTTGGGTGTCAAGGTCGACGCAGGACTGCGATGGAGGGAGCAAGGGGCAATGGCAGTGAAGAAGGGCGACGACTGGATAGGGATGATGAGAAGGGCGTCGAAGAACACGAAGGGAATACCACGACACTGCATACGCCAAGCGTACTGCGCCATCGCGATACCACGGATGCTCTATGCCGCAGACGTCTTCCTCGCCCCCACGAGGGTTACCACCAAAACGAGGAAAGACGAACGGAGCTCCCACGCCATAGTCCGGCAGCTGGAATCGGTGCACCGGCGGGCAGCCATACTCATAACGGGCGCCATGAGATCGACGGCAGGCGACATACTGAACATACACGCCAACCTGCTCCCCATGGACCTCATCGTCGATCAGCACATGCACCGGGCACTAACTCGGTACACTTGCCTCCCAGAAGGACATCCACTGCATGGACAAATCCGCACAGCAGCCGCACAGTCAAATAGGAAGACACATAGAACGCCAATGCACATGCTACTCAGTAGGTACAGGATGACACCAGGAAAGATGGAGACGATAAAGGCGGTCCGCTACCCCAGTCATTGGAAGTCAAGGGTGACGGTCCGCCAGCATACCAGCGAGGAGGATGCGATACAGGTGGATAAGGACGACGAAGGGCTGAAGGTATACACGGATGGCTCAGGGTATAAGGGAGGGGTAGGCGCAGCCGCGGTTCTGTTCGAAGGGTCGAGGGAGATGGAGGCGAGGAGATTGCATCTGGGACCGGAGAAGCACCACGAGGTGTACGAGGGCGAGTGTACGGGGCTGGTGATGGGGGTGAAGATGTTGACAGAGAGGCCGAGACTCACCGAGGCAGCACTGGTGGTCGACAGCCAACCAGCAATCGCGGCGACTCAACTGGCGCGTCCCGCGCCATCGCACTACCTACTGGACGCGTTCAACGAGGAATTAACACGACTCTTCCAGAAGCACCCGGGGGCTAAGATCACGATACGGTGGATACCAGGGCATGAGGGCGTACCAGGGAATGAGGCGGCGGACAGAGAGGCGAAAAAGGCAGCCGAATCAGCATCGCAGTCGTCACCAAACCAGAAGCTACCGAGGATCTTCCACAAGCCGCTACCGATATCTTCGTCGTCTGCCAAGCGGGTATTTCGAGAGACACTACACACGGAGCACGAACAGCGATGGAAGAAATCCAGACGGCGGATGAGGTTCAAAAGGATCGATGATGGTACTCCACGAAAGATCGGGAAGGCGTTTAACAAGCTCACGGCATCATTCTCACGCAAAGTCACTTCGCTGCTGGTGCAACTCCGCACCAATCACGCACCATTGAACCAGCACCTACACACGATAGGTGCCACATCCTCGCCAGCATGTCCGCTATGCCGCTACCCACACGAGACGGCACGCCACTTTCTCTATTACTGCCCAGCCCACAACGAGCACCGAGACATCATGCGCAGATGTTTGCGATCAGGCCGCCGCTACGCGGCGGATGAGAAACTCCTCACCGAGCCACAATATATCCCTCATCTGCTCCGTTTCGTCGCAGCTACACAGCGCTTCACATCCACCTTCGGTGACATACCAGATCTGCCCATTCCACCGCCGCCACCCCCTCCCAAACCTAACAGACAGTCGCGGAAAGCCAAACGACCACAGCCTCGTGAACCTGCCATCGCTCGACACTCCGATGAACTCATGCACTCGTGGATGATTGAAGAAGACATTCATGCCTCCTCCCTTACCCCCCACCCATCGACAACGCCGCGTACCTGAACGCGACTACGACGATGACCCCGGTGGTGGACCGACGTTCCTGATACAGGGCGTCCCGAGTCTTATCAGCCCAATGGGCAGGCTCAAGCTTCAGTATTGTAACCTACCAGTAGAATTAGAAAGATCAGTACGATACACAGTAGATACCGTCCTTACATACGCTACGGCACGATAGGACAATAATACGGATTCAAAAAAAAAAAAAAAAAAGCTGGTCTTACTTCCGATAATTACCTTCTGATCATTGAAACCAGCTGCAACCTTGTGCTGATACAGCCAAGGTGTTCCCAAGATCAAATCATAACCTGATACATTGGCCACATCAAAGGTACGTTGTTCATCAATACCCTGATACTGAAATCGTGCTGATGCCGAATAGTTGATCTTTGAACGCAATCCTTGGACAGCTAGCTGCAAAGCCAAGGGCGTAGGTAACTCCGTCTTCTTCAGCTTCAGCTGATCCGTTAACGTGCTTGAGACTAGATCAGCCATTGATCCAGTGTCAATGAGTGCGCGGACAGGCTCACCATTGAGCATGACCGGGATTACTATAGGACGCGGGATCTTTCTTGAAGAATCCTTGACGCGAACCGCATTGCGCTGAATAGCCGCGTAGTGATCTCTAGGTACCTGAGCGCCCGAAACTCTGATTGAACTAATTGGCTCACCGTGGTGCAGGCAATGGGCATCAGAGACTGTCAAGAACGTGTCCTCAACAGCAAGTATTTCATCCTGAAGAACGCCCCAGAACGGTAAGTCGTCCTGCCACAGCAAATCCTCATGCGATAGACGGTGACGCGCTGCCAGGTTGCAGCGATACCACCTTGCCAGGTCGAACCGAGGCCGGTTCATGAAGCGAACAGGTAGGACAGCAGTCACGTCAAGATGCCTATCCCAGATCCGAATGATAGGTCCTTTGCGCATTGCTGAGAACCGGCTCTTGCGAACGTTCTCAGCCACATCATCGCCCGGATATGGACCATGAAGCTGCAGGTAAGATTCGACTGTATCTTCCAGAATCCAAGTAAGCTGACCATACCCAATCATTGAGTTACTCTCTGGACGTTCGGACCACAGAACTGCATTGTCAAAACTACGCTCGCGAGCGTACCATTCTCCAAGCGGGAATTCTGGGTCGGTGAGTGAGCTGATTGGTATTAGGACCTGATCACGTTCTGCATGCTCATAATACGAGTCGCAGACGACGTAGTGAGTCTCCGAGGCGCGATAGACTAGGAACGACCGATTCTCGGCTGAGCCAGGGTCTTCGCCTGGAAATGGGGCCAGACGAGATAGCAACCACTCGGCCGCATTCCCATAGACGTCACCTATCCGTGCTGGAGCGTCGACGATTGGCTCGTCGCGCTCATGAGACGGGTTCCAGGTATGATAACAATACATACCCTTTCCGTGCATGTCAATCTGACGTTCGTCGACCATAGGATACGTGAGATCCTTAGGTACTCGGAATACGGGTTCACGAAGATCATAGGATGGGGTGACCACAGCCTGAGGATATGAGGTAGGTAAGACATTCTCCGTGACATCAGCAACGACCGTTCTAAGCCAGTCCTCAACAGCAGCAAGGTTATCGCTATTGTCGAGGCTACTAGCCATTGGTTCATTATCATCGTCATCACGGTTCCGTCCATCCTCGATATGCGGCGCATAAGGTGCCGCAGTGCCAGTGTCTGAAGCCGAACTACAGCTGACTCTTTCACTGTCACAGGACTGTTCGTTCTCGGAGTCGGAAGCATCAAGAAGATTAGGCAGACCGTCGAGGTAAGATTCGCAATCAGACTCAGAATCCGTTATGTATTGCAGAGGCGGCATGCCTTCATCCGAGTCATAAGAATTTGTCGGTACGTTCTCTTTGTCTGAGTCGCCATCAACACTGAAGTTCTCGAACAGAGCTGCAAGAGCGTTGAAGTCGTCAAGTTCAGAGGTAAGTTCATCTTCCAGATTCTGACCAATACTGACCTCTCCGTCAAGGTCAGATACTCGCTGGTGCAAGTCATCAAGGTAATCCTGACGTTCCAGTAGATCTTCGATGAAGATTTCAAGTTGAGCGAACTCAGAGTCGACGGAACTTCTTGTGGCGTTAGAGGACTCAGCATCAGATGGTGAGTCGTCTTCCTCGGTACCACTTTCATTCGTCAATTCATCATAGTATGGCTCGAAATCAACATCGTCAACCGTGAAACGGGCAGAACCACTCCAGATATCATCAAGACCATCTGAGGGACCAGGAATGTTATTTAGAGCCTCAACCACAGCAGCGGCTGAAGCTCGGATTCCAGGAGGCCCCGAGCTCTTTCCGGGAACGCTTTTTCCTTCTGGGCACTGGTAGGACATGTGGCCAGTCTTTCCACAGCGGAAGCACTTCCCTTCGGAACGGTATTCTTCTTTCTGTTTGTCAGAGAGCTCCGGTCTCTTACTCTTTGGTTTAGAGTCCTCGCGACGTCGGTCGCGATTATCTCGGCCTCCGTTCTGCCCAGAACGGTTCTGAGTATGATCGTGTCACGAACGGTTGCGGCGATCTTGCGACGTCTGTGCTCCAGAACCCGAGGTTTGTTCCCGTGAAGGACCATTCGCTCGCTGACCATTTTGGTTCTTCGCAGAAGTGCCAGAGTCATTCTTCTTGGAAGAAGAGTGTCCTTTACCGGACCGTCCAACATTCTCAATGAGCTCAATGAGCTCAGCAGTCCGTTCGACCTCAGCGTAGGATGCTGACTCGGGCGTCAAACGTTCCTTCCACAAGCCCTTCTGTATGTAGTCATTCAGACTCATCCACAGCTTATGGACTCGTTCGCGCTCATTGATGATACCCACTGTATTGAAGAGTTCTCGCAATTCCAGTGTATATTGCCTTACTGTCTTATCGTTCTGGAACGCGCGACGCAGCTTTGACCTTTGGTCCAAGCGGAAGGTAAGCGGGAAGCAATAGTTATAGAGTTCCATGAAGAATGGCTTCAGTCGCCAGTGGCGAACATCATCTGCAATTGTACTGATGTAGAAATCCTGCGCAATACCCGTCAAGAAGTGCGACAGCTTAAGAACTCGATTTTTCTTGGGTACACGGCCATCCCGAACATAAGCAGTTCCTTCAGTCACGAACTTCATGAAGGTACGAACATCGGAGACACCACTGTACTTCTCCGGTGGGTCAGGCTTCAGAATAGAGCGTTGGCTACGCTTTTTCTTCTTCTTGGATCTGCGAGACTTTTGTCTTCGTCCGTCACTAGACCCAGAGCTTGACGATGCAGTATCAGTGTCACTCTCACTCGATGATGAGCTCGACGAGCTTGATGACAATGAACTAGAGCTGCTTGGAGAGCTAGAATCGCTGGGATCCACACGGCGTCTCTTGGACTTCCTAGAGCCAGACTTGTCCAGTAATTTAGCAAGATGACTTCCGGGAGCTATCTGCGTAACCGGGCGCATGAACTCATCCAAGTCTTTCGACTTAGACTTGTTTCTATGCTTTGGTTGATCAACGACGTCTCGAACGCGTTCAGCAAGGATATCAGTGAATGGGCTATCCGTAGCTCTACGCTTCGAGCGTGACTTTGATCGTGTCTTCTTGCGTTTGGACTTGGACTTGCGAGGTACTGCCTCACTGCTTGAGTCGGACTCGCTGCGAGCAACAGCACGAGATTTTGATCGTGCAGGTACTCGTTCCTCACGGGGTATCTCTTCCAAGATATAGCGTGATACCTTAGCATTGCGTACAGGCGGCGCCTCGTACTCAGGATCTTCGGACTCGGTGACATCCTGTACAGTAGTCCGTCGAACAATGGGAACAGATGCCACGGAGATCGACTTCTCGGGCCTAGAAGGTGTGTAGTCAGGTTCTGACTCCTCAGAGTCAGAGACACTTTTATTGACAGTACTCATACTGACACGAGCTGGCCTAATGGGAGCTCTGGGGATGTCTGAAGGAGTGACCGACTGACGAAGAGGAGTTTCATAATCCTCTGAGTCGTCGGATTCACTTTCATTATCAGATTCCTCACTTTCCTCGACTGGGAGGTTACGACGTGAGAAATGCTTAGGTCCCGAGGCTGAGGGTGCAACACGCCTCATGCTATTCAGCACCGCATGCTGTGCCATGAGTCCTTCATCACCATCAAGGTCAAGATCAAGGTTTCCCCAGTTGCGAGGGTCAATACCTTTACCTTTACCAATGTAAGGTAACTCAGGTGAGTCGGCACGCGGTGAGTCAACATTGGTACTCTCAACAGTATCAGAAAGATCAGACCTCTCTCCAGGCTCATAAATCTTGAGAGCCTGGTTACGGCGTGCAATCAGACGTTGCTCATGAGAGGACAGCGCATTTTCGGCAGCTTTGACAAACTGTTCTTGCTCATGGTTCAGACGAGTAGTAGCCGAAATGTTATCATCATTGTGAACAGTACGAACACGTCCGTAATTAACTGTAGTCCATGGGCGATGATCGTCATCATCGCCCGCCTCAGCGAGGTCCGCAGACTCGGGAGGAATACCATCCTCGGATGGCTCACGCTTTACAGCAGTGGTCGCCTCCGGCATGACGCCAGGAGGGATACGCGAGGTTACTAACCTGCCAGAGGGCTCGGCGTTCACGACGGAAGGGTTTCGGGCAGGAGCGCCCGAGTTTTGGATGGATGGGGGAAGGGGAGAAAGGGAAGAGTCCAAAAAAGGCTCACCTAGACCGCGGTCTGTCTGCCTGTCAGGGGACGGCGCAGTACTCAACCGCTGCGGAGCAGAGTTTGAGCGAGGACGTCCGCGAGATCGGAGATTGTAGCCCATCGATAATCCAGGGAAGTAGTTTTTGCCGGAAAAGGGTGAAGGAGGAAGCAGAGAGATTTTTTGGGGGGTCGAGGATGGCCGGGTTGATCAGACCAGGTTGCTCCGTCGACTGGAGCGTCGGTGAAGACGACGAGAGAGAGAGGAGGAGGAGAGAGCAAGCAGAAAGTCAAAAATATGTGGCGGAAGCGTGCGGAGGAGCCACGTTCCGTGCACACGAAGAGATCCTGAGAGTAGGCGTCTCAGGCGGTCGCTCGAATGACTGTCGTAATGGTGGTAGTGATTCAAGTAGACCCTAAACTAAATACTACGAGCTACGGTTCCTTTTATACCTAAGATCTAAGGGGCAGCTGAGTAATAGTGATAATAAGTGATCGTGGGCCTGAGCCCTTTTGGAAAGTTACCGTCACGGATACGCTACACATGGCAAGGAATAACGCGCCATAGCGCGATCGAATTGAACCGTTATCTGGAATATTATTCTCTCGTTTGAACGTTTAGATATTCAACCAACACAACGGCACTCGGACCTCCAGCTATTGGCGACACAGTACCTACTACCCCAATATGTATTGTACGTGCAACGTTACATAGCGCTTATATACCCACCTCGTATGGTTTCTTTTGCTCTTGAGATGGAATGGCATGCGCGCACATTGTGGTAGACTTGATTGCAGATTCTGACAGTTCTATCACGGGTCTCAAACGCTGTGCGGCGGATTTATCTCACTGCTTGTTCTTCCTCAGTCCATACACTTCGGCATCCTCTTCTCCTCCAGGACAATCACGAGCGACGAGTGTGATGGTGCAAAAGCCGGAGAAGAGTGAGTAGCAATGGAGAGCATAGAGTTGACGAGCGTGTGTTTCAAAGAGCGAAAGGCGGAGTAGGATGAACGTCGACCGAAAGCAAGGACGATGCAGGGGGTACCCGGCCGGTAAATCCGTTGAACCATCCTCACGCCCTCTCAGACCCTTTGCAGGGTTTTCCTAACACATCCCAACATCAAGCCGTGCGAAGCCGTAGGGTCCGGCTCTGCTCCGGCTTGATCTGAAATCCCTGATGCGTGAGCGAGGCGCCAGCACAATGCGTGAATCGATTTGCGTCAATACGGGCTGCTTTGACGAACAAGGGGCATAGCATAGGTAGAACATATTCATTTTCACTCTCTATGAGCCCTCCTCCAGTAATCTAGATAATTTATATGGTCTGTGTGATGTAGATCCTGTCTCTGCTCTTCTCCGCGTCTTCACCTTTCATGGCTACAAAGATCGCAAATAACAAAGTACGGACGTTTGGGAACCTAACGGGATCGTGGAAGACATCATAAGTCCTGTGCCCAACCACCACTCCATGCTCCCGCAATTCGAAGGGTTGGGAGCGGAAGAGCGGGCCCGATGCAGCAGCCATGGAAGAGAGGTAAAAGTAGAGTGAAAAGGTCAAGTAGGCGAAGAGACGTGCCATGTCATGGACATGAACGCCAGAGGCAAGCGACGATTGATCGTTTATCGCAATCGTGATGCCAGCAGGATGCCAGGGTGATGCCGACAGCTTGCCGGTGCTACGGCTTGAGCCACGAGTTGATTACGTAGGGTGCACCCCCCACGACTGGTTGATATCAGGGGGTGTTCGCCCGGGTACCCCCTGGGACGATGGCGGCGGAAGACAAGGCGACTTTACCCACGTGATCGAGACGCGCTGGCCATTGGCCAATAGCCTGGTTAACCCGACTCTAGTACGAGCGAAGACAATCGTTCCCTCGTATAGAATTGGCCAATGCCTGCCACCTGGGCCATCACATCAGCGTTCACTTCGCATCCCTGGTTCATTTTACTCGAAATCAACGCTCAATCTACATGCCGACCAAAGGGCAAGCTGAAGCTTGCGTCTTACCACGTAGCACTCATGCCAGCAAACTCTGAGGACACTCCCCTGCTGGACTCGCCATCGGCGACGCATCCGCCATCTGTTCTACGCGGTCTCCATGAAATCTACCAGAAGAATGTCGGTCTCTTCCTTGTCGTCGCAGCACAATTTTTCTTCTCGATTGTCGACCTCTGTGTGCAAATGCTGCACCGAATCGATCCGCCCGTAACGACCCTACAGGTGAGTAGAGATACTTATCGATCACTGCACCGTGTAATAACCAAAGATCATGACTTCCTCAGTTGATTTTGGTCAGAATGGTGTGTGACTCGCCCATGGCGAGTTGAAGGGTGTTTATGACACGTATATGGCGCAGACTATCACCTACGTGCTCTCCATCATCTACATGTCCGTCGATTGACCGTCCAGCTCACAATGACTCCATTAATCACCGTTTCAGGCTCGTTACAGGCATACCTCACCCAGTCACGGGGCCGAGAGGCGTTAGGCTACTACTAGTCCTTCGCGGATTCTCTGGGTGAGTGTTCTAGCGTGGCGTCGGTTCTCAATTTCCACTCATCACTGCACAGATTCGTTGGCGTTTATGGAATCTACTACTCTCTGAAATATCTTACGCTATCTGAGGCCATCGTGATCTCATTCCTCACGCCCTTCATGGTCTCGCTCGCTGGTGCAGCATTCCTTGACGAGAAATTGTATGCTAAGCAGCTCATTGCAGGAGGTGAGTGGGCATTCGTGTTGTTCACGACCAGTACTACATATTCGACAGGTTTCAGTCTGCTTGGGGTCGTGCTAATAGCGCGGCCTGAGTTCCTCTTCGGAGGACTAGAAGACACGACGCCTGACGATGCGTTGAACAGATTGTGGGCGGTGTGGTGAGCTTTTCCTACTACTGATTCCCCCGGCATAATCTTAACCACAATGAGCACGTAGTTCAGGTCTCATTTCATGCATTGGCGCAACCGGCGCCTGTAAGTCGCGACATCAGGTCCATACGGCCGACGCTGACTCCGAATCGCAGACACCACAATCAGAGCGATAGGATTTCGCGCACATGCTCTCCACATCTTGACGTCTTACGCCGGTCAATCTGTCCTGGTATCTGGACTAGCGTACGAATCTGGAGCATGCTTCCTCCAGTGCCTTGCTAACAGCATTCGGTTCATAACATGCTAATCATGCAAACTGAATTCATCGTTCCTACAGATCCAACCTGGCTGGCGCTCTTTGGCGTAATTGGCGTCTTCGCATTCACTGCACAGGTGAACTCATCGGGGGGACATCGCTGCTTGTGCTGAACTGTGTGAACCATGCTGCAGGTTCTCTTGACCCTTGGTCTGCAGCGCGAAACAGCCGGTAGAGGTACCACGGCTATTTACACGCAAGTAAGTCCGTTTTTCAATCAGGACATGGCTTTTACTGACAACATTGTTAGATTGTGTTTGTGACAATCCTGGAGAACATATTCTTTGAGTACGCGCCATCGCCGTGGTCTGTCGCTGGCATGGTGGTGATTGTGACGGCGGCGGTGTACATCGCAGTGTCGAAGCAAGCGAAGCCGAAGGTGGAAGAGGACACAGTATGAGTAATGGTCGTGGGCGGCATGCGGCATGCGCTCGTCATTGCGATTCCTTTCGATACACGTATCTCGAACGAACAGTTTTCATAGCTTGTAGCTTACAGCATCACTGCTAATGGTTTGAGAGCACGTCGCACGTTTCAAAGAGTCAAAACAATGGAGCGTGATTCGATTCCAATCAGTGTTCCAATCATGAGTAGACGAATGCCGCTCGGAGTTAGAGTCTGTTAGACCGACTCGCTGACGAGTCAGACAAACAGACCGTCGTAGGGTGGCGAAGTATACCTCCCCCTCGGTATGTTACCGGTATTTTACTGACCCCTCCGGACCCCCAAGGTATCAATACGGTAAGTTACTGTCCGATAGTCACATGACTGCCACACGTGATGTCTGTGGCGCATTTTTCGCTAAGCTTGCAAAAACATGACATTTTTGCTCCTACCACATATAGACTGCCTGATTCGCGCACTGTATGGCTGCTTTTGTGTAATATCATTGGTAAATCATTGTATTTCGTTGATTAAGGCTCTGCCACACCTCTTCAAGCAATAGAGCCTATTTGCAGCCGGTTGAACCGTGACAGGTAACACTGAGACGGAATCAAGACGCATCTCGTGATCCTGGATCTCAGACAGCCGTCATCCCGATGTCATCCCGCCCCATCCGCCTTGCTTCTCTGAATCAAGCTCCCCTAATCCCGCTACCTCTCGATTTCCCACCGAGTCCCGCCCCTCTGATCCCCATGGCCCTCGACCTGATCTCGCTCCTGATTTCATATCCAGTAGCAGTTCCCCGCGCAACGTTGTCAACAAGGGCGGGACTCGCACCAAGTCATCAGCATTGATGGGATGCCGACGAGCAGCGGCGGGATGCATGCGGCGGACGACGGAAGCGGACACAAAAAGATGGCGGGGAGGGAGGGGATGTAGCAGTAGGATGGGCGGGATGGAGGACTCATGTCGGGTCGGCGGCGGGTCGGAGGTCCGGGAGAAGTCGGAGTGTGTGACGTCCTCACGTGCCTAAACTCATGATTTCGAGACGAAATCGAGACGGAAGCCGCTGCAAATAGGCTCTAATCCCGCCGCTTCCCGACGCACCGTGCGCCCATCACGTGAAACGGTCACGTGGATGTAAGTTACCTACCCTCCAGCGGCCGAGGTAACTTACCAGTAACTTACCGGTAACTTACCGTCACAAACTGGACCGGTACCGATACCTAGGGTTTACTTCGCCACCCTAGACCGTCGCTGGTCAGAGTCCTCAGTCGGGCGACTCAGAGTCTCAGGCCTAAAATTTCTAAATCTGCCGCCTGCGCCACAGAAGTCTGAATGAGGGGCAAAACAATGGGCCTAACCGGGAATTGAACCCGGGACCTCCTCGATAAGTGTTACCCTAACAAGGAATCATACTACTAGACCATCAGGCCATGTGCTTGTAACTCTTGTGGCAGTCACCATCATCTCGACTTTTGCCTACTTTCGCCTATATCATCCCCATCTGTTGCACTCTCATTCTTTCATCTTCCCGTCATGAAGAACAAGAACCGACAAACGAAATTCCCCGTGGTGCGCCTTGTTCCGCCTGCCTTGCCACTGCCCACCGTGTTAAACAACCGCTAGGCCCGTATAAAGAAGATAATGCAGAAGGACGAGGAGGTCGGCAAAGTCGCGCAGGCAACGCCGATAGTGATATGTGCGTGGCCTAGCCCTCGTCGCTCTGCTCATTGCCAACGCGTCGCGCTTTGACAGCAAAGGCCCTGGAGCTGTTCCTCGGGCTCGTCATCGAAGAGGCACACAAGGTGACCGCGGAACGGGGATCCAAGAAGGTCGAAGCCTATCATCTGTGCGTTACATACCCCCATCCGCCCTTTGCCATGCTCATTCATCCGTCACAGGAAACACGCAGTGGAGACAGTGGAGATGCTCGACTTTCTCAAGGACCTCGTCGTCGCCGTACCCGACCCGTCCAACGGCGGCACCATCGACCTTGAAGCCGAAGCAGCAGAGGCGGCAGCCAAGAAGAAGCGCGGAGGCAAGAGCAGGCGGGCTGCTCCGGCGGATGGCGAAACAGCAGCCGCGCCAAAGCGGCGTAGGACGAAGAAGAAGAGCGAGGAGGAGGTCAAGTCGGAGGTGGACGAGGAGATGGACCAGGACCAAGATCACGACCACGACGAGGAGGCACCGTCAAACGGCCACCAGCAAGACGACGACTACGATGAGTCTTCATAGTGCCAACATCCAAACCTCTTTGATTCTGTATTAAAATGTAGCTTTATGTCTGTATTGAATGGATCTCTCTGTTGCACTGCTTTATATATACGTCTCCTCCACATCCAGGACCAGCATCGCAAGGAAACTTGCAGCCTTCATACAGGCAGACACGGTCGAATCACTGTCCCCACAAATTTGACAAGGCAGGTAAGTCCGGGCTTTTGCAAGTCAAGTTGACATGGAAGTGAGCAACCCGATCTCAGTACGAATATCCCTCATAACAGCACTGTTCCTCACAATATCTATGAAGGCAATCACGCAAAGTCCATGCCCAGATCCAAAGGAAGCATCTAATTCCGCCCAGAACCAATTAAACAACCTCATACTTCTCGCACGCCACCACTGAATCCACAGAGAATGGCACGTCCTCCCCACTGAACGTCTTCACCTCCTCAATGCCCACGCCAGCCAGACTGCCCTGGCCGACGAACCGTACCTGGACGGGGAAGAACGCACCAACGTCGTCCCCGCCGACGTTGAACACCATCGAGCCGGAGCGTTCGTCGGAGGACACGATAGGGATGGACCACGCAATGGAGTGCGAGCCGGAGTCGAGGGCCCAGTCGCCTGTATGGGATGAGACGGTCGGGTAGGAGCCGGAGCTAGGAAGGGTTCAACGATTGAGGAAAGAAGGGAAAAAGAAGACATACGGAAGAGGGATGGAAATGACGACGTCGTATAGTGTGACGTTGTCCGTCTCGAGCTCGTACTCGATGCTGACTTCGCATGTGCCGTCGCCGGATGGTGATGGCCAGCAGTTGATGGAAAGCGGCACATTGCTCTCGTCCATGCCCGCGTAGCGCCACTTAAGGACACCGATTCCATGGTTGAGCGGGAAGGGTTTGGTGGGGTCCTTAAGCGCGATGACCTTGTCTGCCTGGGTGGCGGTAAACTTGTTTGTGTTGGGGTGATTCTTGAACTGGAGGCTGCTGCCGCCAAAGTCGGTTGAAGGGGAGGCAAGCACGAGCTTGACGTGTGCGACGGCCTCGTCGGAGATGTTGAGGATCATATCACCCTTGAGCTCCATGGCCTGCACGCCACCGTCGCGCAGAATGCTAAGATTGAGCTGCTCTTTGATGACGACATGGACACTGAGGGACAATAAGCAACGTTGAACGGAGAGTGAGAGCGAGATGCCATACCTCTCAGCGTCAACTTCTGGAACACTGCCGCGTCCTTTGTCCTGATGGTGAATGGGTCCGGAAGTAGATGCGGCGACAGTAGGAGTTGACGGTGCAGAGAGTTCTGGCATGGGCGAAGCCAGCGCCTCCCCGCCGAGAGCATCCAGCAATTCGGCCTGCTTAGTCTTCTTGCTGCCGAGCTTCATGCCAGAGCTCTTGAACGCAGGTGCACGCGACGAGGTCGGCGCCGGCGAAGAGGTGGTGACGCGCGTCGGTATCGGATCGGGCTGCTCGTAGCGGGGTATGGAGGAATAGCCAGTGAGACCGCCGTACATGCCCCCGCTGCCGCCACCGGAGGCAGCGCGGCGCTGTTGTTCCCGACGCTGCATCTCGAGCTGCTTGGCGCGTCGTTTGAGTTCCTCCTTCGCCTCGGCTTCTTTATTCTATCATTGGGTTAGCCTAATAAATGCGCCACGGCAGTGCACGTACCTTGGCGATGATCTCCTGTATCTTCTCCTCGTGGCTCTCCATCTCAAGCACGCTGCGGACTTGCATGAGATTGACGTTCTCCCGGTATCCGAGCGACACAATCTCGTCGAATGCGCCGAGGATCTCGAACGCCTTGGTCAGGATTTCGCGCTCGTCAGCAGAGCGGCAGAGGTCGGACACGACGCGGGCAAAGAGGTGGAGGGTATCGATGTCCTGCAGGATGTTGGACGCCTTGTTGGTGATGAGCATGATGTAGAGGTCCTCCAGCGGCTGGTAGACGTAGCGCACGTCCGCCGTCTCCACCGTCGTGTGCTGTGTGCCCGTCGGGATGAGCTTGGTAAACGACGCCAGCAGCGACTCGATCCGCGTCCGTGACATGTCGCGGAACTGGCGGGAAATGACCGCTGCAGCGAGCGAGAAAAGGATCAGCTCGGCGTCGGGCGCACTGGCAGCAGGACCGCCCACCTTTGCCGCCTTTGGTGCATATCGACGCTGCGAGGACGACCTGGAAATCGGTATGAATTCGAGATAAATGTCGGGCATATTGAGCAGCTTGCCATTTTGTGATGAAGGGAAGAGGGAATTAAACGTGTCAGGACTAGGGTTAAGGTTACTCAAGCTTTCCCTCTGACGGCCACGAGCCCTAATAACGCCGTCGCCGCCGTGCTCCGTGTCTGCACTATATATTGCTCGTCGTCTGCATTGACTACGCGCCGTCTCTCTGCCTGAAACCGCGCCATGGACGACCTGACTCCGCCACAGCTTGCAGCGCTGAATCAGCTCCGCGACCTCACCAACGGCGGCGACGACGACGTCGCCATCAGTGTGCTCTCCAGCGTCGACTGGGATGTTCATGTATGTATGCCCGTGAGGCCGCTCAAGCCGAGTTTGACCTCGTCACTGTAGCAAGCAGCAGACTTGATATTCGGCACCGGTCCCTCCCATCCTCCTCCTTCGCCGTCTGTCCCAATACCGACGCCCCCTCCGAGAGAGATGGAGCACTTTGAGGTTGATGACTCTGCGCAAGGAGTGGATGACTGGAGTCAGGTATATACCATTATTGCCTTAGCATCGCCCCAACTAAATGCTGTTGCACTGCTGTTCAGCGCAACGGAGGCGAATTTGCGTCCAATCCACGTCCGTCGGCCATCGTCTCTGTGCTCAGCTACCCCTTCGGTCTTCTCTCCTCAATATTCCGCTTCATATTCTCTGTCCTGAGAATACCAGTGCCCTACATCCCATTCCTCTCGCTGAATTTCTATCGCCCACTACGTCCGACAAGGACATCTTCGCGGGGAATCGATACCTGGATACGCGAACTCGAAGAGGAAACCGGTGCAGTCGCCTCCTCGGCCGTCGCGTCGGGTATCGCCGGCCCTTCTACCTACACCCCGCGCCAGAAGCACCTCCCCAACTTTGTCGTAGGCTCGTACGAAGATACTCTGCGCCGCTGTCAGCGCGAGAACCGAGTCGGCTGCATCGTCCTCGTCAGCGAGGAGCACGACGACGATGCGGAGTTCAAGCGGACGACTCTCACCGACCCGACTTTGGTCAACCTGCTCACAGACAGCAATTTCATTGTCTGGGGCGGCGACGTACGCGATCTCGAGGCGTACTCTGCCTCGGAGAAACTCCAAGCTACGACCTACCCGTTCGTCGCATTCGTATCAAATCAGCCTACGCGGTCGTCGTCTTCGCAATCGCCTACGCTGACTGTCCTATCACGGCACCAAGGCGCGAGCAACACCACCCCAACAAAATTAGTCGAGCATCTGACGAGCAACCTCCTTCCACGTGTCCAGCCATACCTTCAGCGTCTCATTGACTCTCAGCGCGCGCTCGAACGCGATCGCATGCTCCGCCAGCAACAGGACCAAGCGTTCCAGGATGCCGCTAAACGCGATACCGATCGTATCCTAGCGAAGATGGCGCAAGAGAGGGAAGCCGAAGAAGACCGCAAAGCGGATGCACGTCGCTTGGCAGAGGAAACGCTTCGTCTCAAGAGAGAAGCAGAAGAGCGCGAGCGTCTGGTCAAGGATCGCCTGACATGGCGCCGCTGGGCTCAACACTCACTCATCCCACCCGAGAACCCGTCCTCGGACACGTTGCGCATTGCGATCCGCCTGCCGAACGGCTCGCGCCTCACGCGCAAATTTGGCAGTGACGCGACATTAACGGCGTTGTACACGTTTGTCGATAAGGAGTTCATCCCGGCCGACGATACAATAAACTCTAGTCACGTCGAAGCACCTGCACCCAAAGACGCCGAACGCCTAATCCTTGAAAAGGGCGGCGAGCGCGGGTGGTGGGAATTCAAGTTGTTGTCAGTGTATCCAAGAGCAGAGGTGCCGTGGCGGCCGAATACGAAGCTGGGCGATGTGGCGTGTTTGAGGGAGGGCGGGGGGCAGTTAATTGTCGAGCTGGATTCGCAAGACCAGGGAAGCAGGAGGAGTAGTGTGGATGGGGACGGGTATGAGACAGAGAGCGATGAGGAGTAGATGTCGATGTCGAGACTCGTTTGGGGGTGCAAATGTAACACTAACGAAGTGTAGCATCAGGTACATACATGTTGGGAGTACGAATACAGTAACATATAAGTCCTGATCCTTCGAAACGAAGCTCGCGGAGAGCTCGCCCAACGCCAGATCGGATAGTAACATCAGGGAATTCGGGAAAGTCTGATAATCGCTCATCACCTCTATCATGTCCCATAATGTCCGATCATGTGTCATAATTATGATACATCGTCGGTCTTGCCACGATACTCGTCCTCGAGATTTCCATCATGCTCTATCAAATCCCGTCATGCTCTATCATCCACATAATCGATGATAGGTAATTTCAGATATTATGCCTCTGTACACAGCTCGTCGGGACGGTAAGAGCAGTTCAGCTAGTACTCGGCTAGTATTGTTGTAATACTGTTTCAATCGAGGCATACGAAAAAAAGGTAGAAAACAACAATATTGCATTGGCAAAGATATAAGCAAATACAAGAAAGACGACCGCCAGGCCGAGCTATGTACACTACTCATAGTATCTAACCCGCGACCTATCCTCTGATCCCCTCTGGTGAGTTGCCGTTCCTCGCGGAAGGCAGCCGTTTTTGCGCAAGGCAGTTGTGTTCGGGGAAAGCGGTTGCATTCGATCGAGGCGGTCGTATTCGGGGCAGACCTGCTCGAGGGAGGCTGTCACGTTTGAGGGCGGTCGTGCTCAAGAGATGCGATCGAAAGAGACGGTCATGGAGGCTGCGTTTGAGGAAGACGGTCATGGTCGACAGAGGCGGTACTGTGTGAGGCGGTCGTATTTGAGGCGGCCAGGGAGGCGGCCGTGTTCTGGTCGTGTTCGAGGCGATCGTATTCTGGTCGTGTTCGAGGCGGCCATGGAGGCGGTCGTGTTCAGAAAGTGCGGTCGGGCTTGAGCTCTCGAGAGGCGGCGGCGAGCGAAGAGGCAGTTGTGTTCCGGGACGGTCGTGCTCGAGCAAGGCGGTCGCATTCGAAGGAGGCGGTTGCGTTCGAGGGAGGCGGTCGTCTTCAAGTCGAGGGCATGGTCGCAGGCAGGGAAGCCGAGCTACCTCTCTGGGTGCTGGGCACTGAGAAGGTAGAAGTATGGTGCCGGTCACCTAGTCACAACCAATCGTGTGTAGAAAATATAGCTCCTCGGCATGAGCCTCAATCTCTTATTCCTCTTCCAAAAAGGGAGCTATTCGATAGTAGAGTAAATCTGAAAGAGGAATATTCCCTCCGACCAAAGCATGAAAAGTTATACTGAACGACCAACTGTGAATTTTGCGCCTTCCCGATTAGGCAACTGTGGCGCGGCGGAGTTACTATATTTAGTCAAGGAGGGCGGCTACACGCTCGGAAGGACGACGATGAGACTTATAGATACGAGAGCTGTACTTTTTGACCTCTACCTGTGCATTCTTTGCATCCAAACCACCCCGGTATGCATCAATCCACCGAACCATCCGATGTTCCCACCGACGGATGGTCTGCAACAGGACCGACTCCATTGCCGGCTGCAGATTAGCTTTCAATGTTTCAAAAGTATAATCACAGTGCTCGCGTAGATAACGCTTCACAGCACCCCAGAAGAACTCAATGAAGTTAAGCTCACAGTGATACTTTGGAAGCATGAGACAGATGTGGCCAGCTTCGGTCAAGATTTCGTCGACAAGGGATCGCTGTGCCATGAAGTCTGGTTGCGAGTCAAGGCATCGTTTCGCACAACAGGAGGTGCTTCCATCAGTGCACCCATTTTTGCACTTCATGAGCATCCCAGAGCGCCAAAGTCCACGTTCCTGAAGTACGGCCTTCATTCCCTTGGGATGGGAGGGATGGTCACAATGATCTGGTGGGAAGCTCATCGATTGAGCAACACGTACACCACCCTTCATATACCACCCATCCCGTAACGATGCCTGCTTACCTCCCGGATTGAGGTTCATGCGGGAAGTGAGCAGTGCATCCGCTGCATATGCAGAATGACCTTGCGAGTTGTCAACAAGCAAAATCATGACATGTCCGGCGCCGTGGATGCGTTCAAAGACAGGAATAATCTTCTCACGAAGCTATAGAAATACTTGAGTATTGTGAACAGAAGCAAAGTAACAAGATAAGATACCTGTGTGCAGAACATCTCACCGGTCCACCATCCTTCGTGATTCTTCCCATACTCAAGACTCTCTCCAGCATCCTGCATCCATCCCACCGTTGAACAGATGACCTCACTGTGGTGGATGCCTCGCCCGACTCCCTTCTTCTTCAATGGTTGCTCGTCGATAGGTCCCCAGCTCTTGCCTTTGTCGTCGTTGGCCTGGCACGTCATCTCATCATGGGCCACCAAGACATATCGAGGCTCGACACAATTGTATCGCTTTGGGTCCTGCTCTGGAGACTTCAAACGCTCATGATCCACATCACCGACAACATACTCAATGAGTCTATTGCGGAAGCGGTCAATCTCGGGAATGAAACGTTCTTGACGATCCTCAACAACGTCGAGCCGCTCATGTCCATCGAAGTACACAGCCTTCTTATGCTCCACATATCCAAAACCCAGTTTCTCCATGAGACGGCTCGATGTACTGAGGGAGACACCACCAGATGCCCTGAAATGTATTCGAGGGAAGAGTTCAACTTCAAGATACTTGCGAAGTCCATTGCGCATTGAGGGTACGACCGTGTCAATCACGAATCCACGCGCAGCATCCGGGAGTAACTCGTTATTGATGAAGCGTTGGAATTTTTGGGGATCCGTAACCCACTTGTGTGTGCGCAAGTACTCCCGAGCACCGTCCACGATAATTGGATCATCGAGTACAGAGTACGATTTGGCGTGGTTTCCGCGGGCAGATGTTGGCAGCTCTCGTCTCTTGGTCCACATGCGAACCCATTCACGGACAAGCCGTGCACCATGATGGTATGAGAAGCCGTGTGCCAAAGCAACAAGCCTCGATGTGTCCATGAACCCAGAGCCCTCCTTCTGCATGATATCGAGGCAGCTCCGAACAGCACGAGCTCGAGTGGCTTGAAGCGAGTTGGGTGCAGTGGATGTGATGGACTTCTTGGAGCGAAGCAGCTTGTTGATATCGGTCAATGCAAGCTCACGTTCCTTGATGAGGCGGTCGTGGTATTGCTGGCGTTGATCAAGGAAAGGAGTATCGAGCTTCCGTCTCTTGCGAGGCGGCGCATCGTTCTCCATTGGCTCATTGCACTCTGACGGTGCCGGCTCAGGACTGTCATCCATATCTGACTCGAAATCTGACTCATATCCGAGAGACTGAACAAGGTCTTCGTTGGGTACTGATACAGATGTAGGTGACGGCGGAGGTGACGGCGGGGGTGGAGATGGAGGGCAAGCGGTCGATGGACTGGGTGCAAAGAATTTCAACATATATTGCCCAGTCGAACTGTTCGATAATGAGCGACGTCTCAAAAGACTGAAGTGACGACTTGCCTGTTTCGTGACTCCTGTTTGCGTGCCCTCCCATCCTTCTCCTTCTTTGCAAGATGTTGCTTATTGCGAACAGAGTGCCCCGTATAACCCAAGCCACTCTCAGCAATCCTCCAGTCCTTCTTGCCCTTCTTTTCCATGAGAACATCAAATGCTTGTAACGCAGTATCCGCCTTGCGTCGATATCCATCAAGTAAGACCTGATTCTCGGGGGTGGTCAAATCCCAAACCACATCCTCCTCTTCCTTCACCACCTCCTCTCCATTCACATCGTTGTCTGAATCTTCGACCTCGGTGTTCCAATCGGAAGGTGGCAGGACGGGGTCGATCTCCAGTTCATGATTGACCGTGCCATCCCAGTTGCAGCTATTGTCGTTGGTATCCTCGATGTCGTCGTCGCTGTCGTCCACTATGATCACAGGAATGGGACTGAGATGGGGTGCAGTGCTGCCGTTGTCACTGTCGTCGGCCACGGTCATGCCTGAGGACGGGACCAGGTTCTGCATTTGCTCGGTTGGGCTGGTGTCATGTCTGGAGGCGCGTGCACACTTGGCTTTGGCTTGGGCTCGTTGCTTTGCTTTTGAGAGACGGACCATCGTCGCGGAAGATGAAAGCGGACGCGCAAGTTGGCAGAGTGCCAATTTCTATTCTTAGTACACATCTCGGGAAGGCGCAAGTTCGACTACTGCACTGGCCGCGGCTCGTTTCCGAAGATTTTGTTTTTTCTTCCCTCGATTTTGCGCATCACGTGATTACACAGCCACTACACACGATTGGTTGTGACTAGCTGACCGGCACCATAGGAGGAAGAGAGCGACCGTATGCTGCTTTGTCTCGCACGCCGAGTTTTCTTCCAACATACACGTGACCACTGCGTGCCACCGGCAAACGGACTTGTGATATTTTTCGGCATTCACGTCTGGTGCACACACGGTTCACGTACTTAGAGAATCTCCATTGGCTGCACATTGGCTGCAAGCTCAAGAAATGACACTTGTTGAATAGAAAGTGCATTGCATATCACGAACCTGAGCCTGTCAAACACCAAGAAGACTTTTCGGCACTAGTGACAGTATAGGCCACCCAACGCCTGAGGGAGCGTCATGATGTGGAAATTATGGCGGCGTATGGTAATCGTCGCAACCAGCTATCGCTGATGATGCTCGATGATAATGTCGGGCCATGGGCCACCATCACCATGTCGGCGCAGATGCCGGTTTGTGATGGGCATCAGAGGTCATCAGATGCCGTCAGAATTTCCCGAATTCCCTGATGAAGAGTGTTATACGCAGTCCAAACGCCGCAGAGCTTATGTGGCGCTATGATTTTCGGGTCTTGTCCGCATCACGAAGTATATTGGCATAGATTCAATAAGTGACCAGTACCCCACTGTACAAATAAATTATGCGTGCTTCTTTCATAGTCAAACCGGTGACAACTTGCGCTCCCTGGCATTCACATAACTCAGCCCGACTCAATTCAGTTGATTGTCACTTCAACTCACCCATTGGCATTCCCGAGCAGTTCTTCGAACCGCCTCCTCAATCCATCCAAGTCCGCATCATACTCGTTTCCCGTGCAATGTCCGTGGTCCATCTGAAACGCCTGACACTCCCGGATGAACTGCTCCAGATCCTTTACGCGTGTGATGGAGAGCTCGGGCTCGTTGGAACCGCGCGCCCGCGCGAGGTAGGATGCGACTATGGTAGAGAACCCGCCTAGTGGCTGTCGATTAGGTGTACATGCCAATGCCACGGAGAGCGACGAGGACGCACCGATAACGGTTATGCCAATAGAAGTCTACAGAAGTTCAGCTGGGGGAGAGAGAAGAGAGGCTATTGCACGCACACTCCTTCCAGTCGTAGCCGCCGAGATTCCTGTCGTTAAAGCCCCCAATAAGACTTGCAATCCTACAACGATGGGACTGGTCAGTGGGGGAAGTATGTTTGAGTGGAGAGGTTACCGATAGCGATGTTCAACGCATACCCCGTCATTTTTGCCTTGAGTGCGTACTTGGTCCTTTCTGATTCAGCTGTGCTTAGTGTCGACTGAAGGCGCTCGCCGACACTTTTTGGGCGGAAAGGCTATGTGAATAGGAATTCACCATCTCAGCTCATGGTCACAATGAACTCTAATGAACTCACCTTTTCAGCGACGGGAATAATCCAGTCTACCTCCGACATTTGTCTCGCTGGCAAGTTGGTCTCAGCAGTCATTGCGCGCACTGGGATGGGTCGTGCTGGAAGGGCGTGGAACAGAGGTTGACCGGACCTATTGGTAGAGGCGGTTGTGTCTCCTGCGCTCAAACCCACACCTTGCATGTCGCGTGCCTCCTCATCGTGGCTCGAAGAGCGTACGTTGCCTGATTCGTAAAAGGATAGAGGGGAAGCGCGTTGTACGGATGGGTGCGTGCCACGGCGTTGTGGAGGAGGAGATGAGGATCCTGCTACGGGCGATGGCGGCGGTGGGTCGCGAGGAGGAACCGCTGGAGCTGGTGAAGGTGTTGGGACAGGCATTTCTGGGCCATTGTTCTGGGTTGAAGAGGAAGGCTCGTTCGCTGGTGCTGTGGGGCGATCCATTAAGCTGTGTGAACGAGGCATGCACGCAGTCAGCACGGTATTTAGATACTCGCGCTGAAAGCACGCGTCCTCCTGCTATGGTATAAAAGGTCCGGCAATGCATGGTATGAAACGCTGGACCGAAAAGCGGCGTAAACCTGTCCGGGAGAGGAAAGGAAGGCTTTGCATAACCAAATTTGTGGTCAGCAGAAGCAAGCGATGTGGAGAAGGATAGCCCACGAGCTATCGTCGACATTGGACTTGATGAATGTTTCTACTCGTGTCATATTTTCGGGCATTGGAATGTTTGACGGCATTTTTCTTGATAAATGCGCAGGGAAGCTCAAGGTTGATACAGCGTTACGATCCTGGATGGCAGGGAGAATCTGCGCAGGTGGTGGAAAGAGCCCTCACAGGGAAGCTCTGAGCCAGTAGTGGAAAGAGCCAAAGATAGATGCCTGAGAAGAAGCACTTGCGAAACCTGGGTGATTGACAAACAGAATGTTTCTCCGCTCAAAACCCTGCATGAGGCCGCCGAGGACTTGACGGAAGAAAACCTTATCGTTTAACGACATCACGAGCTTCGACAGCATTGGTTGATTGGAGAACGTTGATACATTCTGCAACGATACGACGTGCACTGGGTATAGATGCGGGCAACTCGACATGCAAGCGAAGGATTAATGATCGACGCCGCATGCAATCCTGCTATGCTACCGCCGTACTTCTGCGCGTTGGAAGTCAGTCTGAGGAGTCCTATACGTCAAATTGGGGACTGACCCTCCGCGACAGCATCGGCATGTAAGAATGTCAACGATGAAAACAATAACACCGGTTATGGCTAGTCGGCAGTTGTGGAATCAGCAACGAGTCGACAAGACCGGAGCCCAGACGTACCGCTGACTATGCACTCAAGGCACCCAGCAATCAACGCCACGATAGACATGATGCAGTCCCCGATGCATTCAAATATTCCTATGAAAATGATGAATATTACGGACAGGTCTTCCTTCGGAGCTGTCATGGGACATACCTGCGATGCAGCTTACGATACAACTTGGACAACGTCAGCCTACATTCTCAGACAGGTCAATGTACGATAGTCTCACCCCATATTGGTCAAAAAATTAGTTTCGAAGTTGACGATGGTATTCTGGATGCTCCGTCCGAGGCACTTGCGCAACTTTATAGGATCCTAAGGATGACGTCGGATATGGGCTGTGTCTCCACAGAGCGTATGTGTTGCTATTCCAAGCGCAACACCGTCATCCGTCAGTTGACGTCCACATGAGAACGTGAAGACTGGTGATTGACCATACGCTCTGAAGGGCAAGAAGAGCAAGGAGAATGGCGGCAAGACATGAGCCACGGGCGTAGTTCACGAGGGGTACTGTAGATTCAGTGTTCACAGCCAGACGTGGAGCTAGTAGTTTGACTGGTTATTCGTCCTCGCCTCGACATTCACGCGGCCTGAACATCGACACCAGGTTCCAGAGACTGGCTGGAGGACAAAGAGAAAGATCTGGACGGTCCGAACTCCCGAATCCATAGCACCGTGGGAAATATTGGTCAGCGATGAGTATATCATTCGCGATATTTTTTCTTTTCGTTCGTTACCGTCATCCTGCGATTGTACTGCAATCACATACTGCAACAAACTCCTTCCCTTCTATCCTGCTGTTCAACGCGTGAACCCACAGACCAAGTCAAGGTTTCTGCCATCTTCCCAAGCAGAGCCTGTTACGTCGGTGGAAGATGAAAGTGTCGCGATGACTTCGCCGTAGGGCTCCGTTTTGGAGGCTTTATGGGTCAACGAAGCCATCGTGGCCGAAGTCTGAATAGAGTTGAGTGGCGCCTTTCCTTCGTGTTATCCCGTGGCCTCGCTCTTAGTTTTAAGATGTACATATCTGAACCTCGAAGCAATGCATACACTCTTTCACTCTCATCTGCTATACACTAGATCCAATTAGCGTGATATTCTTCTCTCTCTGGAAATTCCGCTCTGAACAATACCACGAGCATTCCCGGACGGCTGGGATTCATCCCGACTGCTTGCGGTTCGCCTCCCACCATGTTTCTTCTTGTCTTGACACGCCTGGGACTTCGTGTAGTTCTTGGGCTCCACTTCACATGGAGTGCGTTTATGTGGAACCGTGTATACTTTTCATGTAACCCGATTGGCAGCTTTGCTCTCACAAGTTTAGTACAGGCTTATATATTGTGAGAGAGTCTCTTTTGCGGCGATCCGTGCACCGTCATTGAGCATTTCCTTCAGGTCTCACTTTCCCTCAGGCTGGTCAGATTGTTTGTACCCATGATCGTATTCTCGTCGTTTCTTTCCAGATTCATTCAGAGCGAGCCCTGACCTTGCTTGCTGTTCGCACAAGAATGCCTTGGCGGACCTCCTCAAAAGCAACTTCCCTCGTGAAGTGTGCCGGGCAACGAACATGCTCGCCCTCCTCCTAGCCACATTCTCTCTGGCCCAGCAAACTTCCGCAGCCGAAAACCTCGGCTGGCATTTTGTTCAGAATGGCACTACTGGTGTTTTGGCTCTCGAGGCCATGGTCGTGTCGCCGACACTAGCCATCATGTTCGACCGAGCTTCAAATGACCCTCTTCAAATCGATGGCCATTCCGCCTGGGGTGCTTTGTGGAACTTTGAGACGAATACCGCCACTCCTCTCGATGTCATCACGGATACTTTCTGTGCATCCGGGGCGTTCCTCAGTAACGGGACTATGGTGAGTCGTTTCTCTCATTTGACTGCAGGCTCAGGGACCTGATCTCAGGATGTCTTTAGCTCAGTGTAGGCGGCCAGCCCCCGGAAAACCTCGATCTCGTTCCGGACCAGAACGGCCTGATGGGAATCCGAATCTTTGAGCCGTGCTTGGATCCTGCTGGCCTGAATTGCACGTTGTTCGAGGATCCGGAGACCTTGCACCTGGCCGAGAACAGGTGGTACCCTTCCAGCGCCCGAATTTTTGACGGATCTCTGGTGAGTCGATGTCACACAACTCTGAGGCTGGTCGTTGACCTGTTTTTCTAAAGATGATTGTCGGTGGTACACATAACAATACACCTTTCTACAATACGGACCCGGCCAACACTTTCGAATTCTTCCCTCCCAAAGATGGGGGAGTTCCTCGATTCTCCCCATTCTTGGAGCGTAGTCTGCCAACCAACCTCTTCCCCAGGTCGATCTGCTTCCCCAGTCCAATGTCTCAGCCCTAATATACTTTCCAGAGCCTTCGCTCTCCCTGACGGCACAGTCTTCATCGCGGCCAACAATCGCACGGTCATCTACAATATAGAAACCCACACCGAAACACCTCTCCCCGATATTCCCAACGGCGTGCGCGTTACCAACCCCATGGACGGGACTGCCGCATTACTCCCTCTTTCCCCACCAGACTTCATTCCAGAGGTTCTGATCTGCGGCGGGTCACAAACCGACGACAGCATCCCGTCCGTGAACCTATCATCTCAAACCCCAGCGTCGAACCAGTGTAGTCGCATCACACTGACCGCGGAAGGCATCAAGCAAGGCTGGCAGGTAGAGAAGTTGCTGGAGGGGCGCCTGATGCCGGAGATGATTTTGTTGCCGAATGGGCAAGTGCTGATCACGAACGGGGCGGCAACGGGATACGCGGCGCTGAACAGTGTCGGAAATCCAGTGAATAACTCGAATGCCGATCATCCCGTGTGAGTGCGCTCTTCCCATGTACGTGAGAAGATTTGGCTCATGTGTGTACTAGGCTAACACCGTCGCTATATACGCCATCTGCAAGACTGGGTGCACGCATTAGCAACGCTGGTTTGCCGACGACAGATATCCCTAGGATGTATCATTCGTCTGTTTCGCTAACACCTATGGGGTATGTTGAATCGTTTCCGTGTCATCCCTTCAAGTCATTCATCTGGTTTCTAGCAATATCTTCCTGGCTGGGTCCAATCCCAACGGTTTGATAACTACCAGTGGCGTCAAGTTCCCTTCGTCAGTCATGACTCATGCTACCCACCAGTTCTGCTGACACACTTATCCTTCGCAGAGAATTCCGTGTCGAGTACCTTAACCCGCCCTACATGACATTGGATCGCCCTGTGCTGAGTAAAGTACCGAAGCAGATTGCATTCCACGAAACTTTCACGATCAACGTCGATATTCCGCGTAGCTTGCAAGCATCGACTATCCAAGGTACATAGTCCCAGTAATACGTGTTCGAGTTCCACCTTGACGAACATCTCTGCCAGTGGCGCTGATGGATCTGGGATTCTCTTCCCATGCGTTCCATTCGAGCGCGCGTCTAGTCTTCATGACGGCGACGTTGTCCAAGGATCGCACCCAACTTACAGTGACAAGTCCCCCGAACAACAGAGTCTATCCTCCTGGTCCGGGTACGTTATCATTGTGTCTTTGAGATGGATAACTGCAACTGATTGCCCCACAGCATTCATCTTCCTGACGGTGGACAATGTCAGCAGTACTGGGACGCAGGTTATGGTTGGCTCGGGCGCGTCTCCCCCTGTACCAGACCAAGGTGTGAGATTGTAAATGAAAACCATGTATGTATCGTGTGGGGAGTACGTAGGACATTACTAGGTCGTCTATGTTTCTATACTCGGCGGCCTGGATGGGCCTCCTTCTTCACTATCATCTTCGTGTATCGTGTAAAGGTCCTTGCTATCTATGGTCTTTTCTTCCACGTGCTCACTAAGCAGACCTTCTTCGAGCGCAATGTCCTCTGATTTCGAACGAACATGTTCCTTCGTCTTGGTGAGCTACAAACGCGATGTTAGCTCAGAAGGCGAAGAAGTGGCACACAACTTACGGCGACGTAAATGGCGGCTGCGATGATTATGAGAGTCCCCACGACAGATAGTCCCGACGGAGTCGAGTGGAAGAACACTCGTTCAGCAAAAGTTGCGAATATGACCTACAGACATCAGGTCTCAAGAAGAATTATTGAGGATATTCGGGGAGCATACCTGTGTGTAGACCGCCATTACGCCTCTTCCGGCCGTCTCGCGCTGCAATCCAGTGGTAAGAAGGAACTGGATGTTGTTCAAATGAGCGCATATCTAAAATGCATGCCGTTCCTCCAAACCTGAGCTATGAATCCGAACACGCCAATCTCGGCTAGAAGGAAACCCCATAAAGCTCGAGTAGGAAAGACAAAGGGGACGCGTTTGATGATCATGCTGAATATCGGAGATGGCAAGTAAGCGCTCAGATGATAGCGAACTGGAGTGAGATCCAGAGTGAGGACTGACTTACCCAATGGACGCTGCGATGACACTTTGCATCGAGAAAGACGCTAAGGAGTGTAAGGCGTGTGCACGAGTTCCAATAGCTCGAACGGTCGTGTCTAATTGAACGTCAGAGGCAACACAAGTTACTATGAAAATGGAGAACGTACAAGCACCCGTAGCACCCAACACACCCACAAGCGCAACCCTGGTGAGATTGACTAAGATTCCAAGATGCAATACCCTGGACATGACTTGTCTTACCCGACTGCCATCAGGCGCTGCTCCGGGGTGGCACCCTGCACAGATGTATGATCCTCGGGCGAGGGAACACCACCGTCTCCTACAGGACTGACTTCTGGGCTGGCGGAGAAGTGTCCAAAGATGAACGCGGGCCGAGCGATAAGGACCACTCCTAGAAGACTGCATACTTTGATCAAATTCCTTCCGTCAGTATATGTACTCCTAGTCACACGAGGATGGGAACTCACATCCCGCGAGTGCCTCTCTGTAGGTGTATTTCTCCTTGAGGAAGACTGCGCCAGCAATCCCGGTACAGAAGGGCGCAAGGAAGGTCAGGACGGTGGCATCTGACAGAGAGAGGTACTTTAGGGAGAAGTATATGCCGAATAGTCCGAAGAATCTGCCAACATGTGAGATTCGTGGATGTGTGCGATGAGCGAGAGCGTACCCAGTGAACCCGCGAAACCAGAGCAGGAGTCGAACGCCCTTCGGACCTATCCAGGGATCGTTTACACCCCGGATGAGCCTGGGAATGAGACGAGTCAGTGCAGATGAGGAGAGAATCGATGAGATGGCTACATGTAGGCGACACTGAAGACGTATGTTATGGCCTGATGTCCTCCGTGTCAGTGCTTGGAATCATAGTCAGTTGCACAATGCGCACCATTCTAACGACGATGAGCTGAGGAGGCGGTAAACTTCTGATGTCAGCATGAAAATTGTTGGCATACCTCTAGCGTATTCACAGGCGGGTCTATGCCGTTCAGCGTCTTCACAGCGACGTTCACCAGCGAAAAGAACGCCTGCGACGCGGTTATCAGGAGGAGACCTGCATTTTCGTGCGTGAAGTCTTGCACAGATGTGGCCAGTCTCGACGCAAAGGAGGATCTGCATCTAGGTGGAGGGGGCTCAGCGCTAGCAGCCAAAGGCGTGTATGTGTGGGCCATGGCACCCTTTCCAGCGCTGTGATAGTTCCAAAGCACAAACGCCTCATTTGAACATCATCACTCCACCAAGGATCTGCCCAGGATCTGCCTGATTCGGGCAACGTGCTCCGATGACAGCAATTTGTCCCGCCCTTAGAACAGGTGGGCCCGTCACGTCACTGATGGGCCGCCCGAGCGCTTCCTCCTGTTCACGCCAGCGCCTCCTTTCATCGCGCCAGCACTCCTGACCGCCCGTACCAGCACTTCAGTCTGCCTACGCCAACACTCCAGCTTGGCTGTGCCAGCGCTCTTTTGTGTCTCACATGTATCACTCGCGCGCGGAGCGCGTTCAACTTAGTCAACTTAGAGCTCGGGCACCAAGCTCTAAGTTGCTTGGTTAGTGGTTAGGTGAGGGTTAGGGTCGGTTAAAGGTTGGGGTTGGTTAGAGGTTGGGGGTAGGGGGTGGGGAATATCATCTTCTTGGGGTGAGGGGTGGGGCGGGGCGGGGCGGGGCGGAGTGAGGGCGCAGTCTTCTCGATTAGGAAATGAGTAGTGCTGCTAACAGTCTCTGTGCACTGTGCCAGCAGGTCGCCGGACAGCGCTAGCAGTGTCTAGCAGGAGTGCTGGCACAATGGCTGAGAGGCGCTAGCGCTTACGAGTGAACCGCTGGCAGGTCTGGTACAAGATGCTAGCGGAACTGGAGAAAAACGCTTGGCCCATGTGGGCGGCCCAAGGTGGCCCATCAGTTCTACTGGCGGGTCAATCTCGAGTCGTTTGCCGCAATGGTCAGAAACCGTGGGAACTTCCACGGGCCGGGGTAAATTTGTCCGCATTTCCCGTCTAACCTCTGGTAGGCATTATCATCGGTCCAGGGGGGTCCTGTCCTGACGCCTGAGAATATCATCTATACGCGGGGGGTGCCAATTCCGGCTACCGGTTACTGATCGTAGCCGGAAATGGCACCCCCCTTCGTGCATAGTGCCAACGTCGTTTACGAGTCCATTTCGACTGCAATATACCTCTCAAATTGCTCAAGTCAACTGCCTGACCTCAGTGAGTCAATTGAGGATGGTGTGTCATGTTCAAGAGGCCCGATACATTGTTTCACCAATCAACTTTCAATGGGCAGCATGTATCGACCACAATAAGATATTCATATTTATGCTCTTTTGAGTTCTACTATAATGCCGAATTCAGTGCTACAGCTAGTATCTATTGTGTTGTTCAATTCATGCAAAGAGGATGCGGAAACAGTCTGGAAGCAATAGAATGGAGGGAATTGGCCAACAATGAACATCAGAGCAACAAGCTAGTGTTTCACAGGAGCCCATACACTGTGATACAAGTCTCTGTGAGCATCCCAGAATGATAGAGGCTATGTAGAGGTGAGGAATGAGGCATTCACCATCGCGAGCCCGAGGTGATGTGCTGACTAAGGGGGTGCCAATTTCTGTTTCGGACCCTGTCGGACATGGGATACATGGTTTCTCGGACTTACCGGTCGGGACCCCCCTGCATCGGTCCTACGTCGGTACAGAGGTTGTGACTAGCTTTACTGTGACACATCACAGCCACATACTCGCGCCTCGTCGCGAGCTCTTGAAAGTGCATCTGGCAGGAAACGATGTACAGTAGAGGTCCGCAACTGCTTAGGGCGAGTTGAGAATTGTAAAGTTGACTTCATATGGACCTGCAGCTGTTGCGGAGCTTACTGTCATCCGCCACAAGCCACGGCTTGCGAATCGTCAAGTCGGGCTAGTAAAAGCTGTCCTTAGCCAGGTGCACGGCTTGCCTGGTCTGAACTGGCCCGCGGCTGACCCGGCCTTGAGCCAGAGCCAGCAGATCACTAGTGGTGACAAGGTGACCGGCACCATAGCTGTGAAGAATCACAGCAACAATTAGCCTCATTGATTGCAATCTATAACGTGTGCGGCAGCAGGTCAAGAGGCACCAGGTCACATTCAGTCTCTATGAATACACAGCCTTTTCCTTCTCACCACCATGTCTGCCTCCAGCTCTGACCCTCCAGAGTACGAGCAGTCTCCTGAAACCCAGGACAGTATCGTCAAGGAACCTACGCCCCCGAGCTCACAATCTGACGAAACGTCGTTCCGGATTGTGGTATGTCTACGTATGTGACCGTATCCTCACTGTCCACAGCTCTCTCAAATCGCATAGTGTCGCTCGTTGGGTTGATTGCTGCCATCGTTGTGTACGTTGTCAAGTTCTCTCTACCCTTCCGATCCATTCCCAACTTGCTCTAGATCCGTAAGTCCTGTGTAACTTTCAAATTCCATTCCTGTCAATCCTTCGAGCAGTATGCACCATACCAAGGCATGCTCATGGCCGAAGACGGTACTTTCTTGAGTAAAGACAACTTTAACCACATCCACAGCGGGCCGGAGCGTGCACACCCACACCCGGGCATGCACACCCATACTCGGGCATGCACAGGTGCAACTGACATGCATAGTTGGACTTCGAATAGACACTTTACCACACACCGTTAGACGGCCGCCATAGGCGGCGCTCTGCGCAAGACGTCAGGGCATACCCCGCAAAGTGCTCATGAGATCTCAACGTTACGACACGACACTTCCAGCGGTGCAAATTTGTGGTGCAGGGTGCGGGGCACAGAGACTGCTGATCTTCCCGCATATACTTCGACATTTGTGATGATGTGAGAAGAGGAGTACTGTACATTACATTGAGGTTTGTGAATCTAGTACTACAGAAAATATACGGGCACCGACTTTTGTGCTCCTCAGTCCTGAAACTATTCTAGAGTGAGTATGGATTGCAAGAGCTCGACAGCAATACCGGAAGGGATAGATCACTGCGGAACGATGTCGACATCAATTTCCTGCATAGCATTGGTCAGTCCGCGTCAAACTAGTCGGACTTCGCGACTCACTGGTAACTTCTGGCTATGATTGTCATTGATTGAGCACCGCTGCCCTTGTGCTGGGTCGCAAACTGATGTTTTATTCGGCGGCAAAGTCAAAGCGTTCACTGGTGCCGTGCCTCTGAGCTCACAGTCGATGGATTAGTCCACGCCGAGCAAGCCCCAATCAATGGCTCACCAAAGAAACGAAATTACGGCCGTCTCAATATCTCTCGTGGTCGCTGGTGACGGGAGGGCATGGCGCGATCATCCCGTACATTGCCGCACAGACGTCGTCGTCGAGCCGAGCTGCTGAACTGGACCAATTAGACTGCGTAGAACCCAGAGCCATGAACAACAATTCACCGGCAATCGCTCAAGAAGTTGATGCGACGTCCACTGGGGGGTTCTGGAGGTTGGTAAGGGTGAAACAGCCAGGCGAGATGGTCCTTCGTCCGCCTGGGGTCGACGACGGGCGCAACGATGGTGGTGGTACGGAAGAAAGCAGCGTTGATGCCCGATCATACTCGGCCATTTCATGCCGACACGCGCCTTCTCGTACGATGCGAGTGTGAGTGTGCATGCCCGGGTATGGGTGTGCACGCTCCGACCTGCTGTGGATGTGGTTAAAGTTGTATATACTCTACTTTCTTCCTTTCAGCTACTTCGTTGCCATCTCATTCTCATCATCTTCGCATCAGCCGGGTTCACAAAGCTAGCGTCGGCCTGTAGCTGGCGCGTAAGGCTGACTGTAATCATCATATTCGACCATGTGAGCCTTGGGCGCCAGCGCTGAATCGCTCAAAGTGCCGCTGACTGCAACTTGAACCCAGATCCTGACTCTGCTTCTCGCGATCTTTGTCAGTCCTTTGCACAACACTCAGACTGCTGCACTCACACAACGAATCCGAAGGTCCTCGTCAAAGCAAGGCGCGCTATATTAGGTCTCTCGTTGGTCACCTTCATTGCCGTGATCAGTGCTGGCGCCGTTCATTTATCTATGTTCCAGAGGCACAAGGTACGTCTGACACTCAGGTATTCTTGACGCAGAATTGACGAGATCTCTTGTTTTGAAAGGAGGACATCGTCGCCACATGCGCAGGGACATGGGCAAAACCCGATGGGACAGTCTTTGTCTACGGCTTTGCTCTCACTTCCTCACAAGATAGGCGACTCAAGGACGCAGATGCTGCAGCATCTTGTCAGTATTTATTACTCAAAATTTACGTTCATCCAAACTCATACGACTCTGAACAGGGTGTCGTTCGGAATGGAACTCTGCGTCCTGGTGGAATTGGATTTTGTACTTTGTGTCTTTGCGTGAGTGCAGTATCTGGCCCTTCAGTCTCACGATTTCTGATTAGTGGAGACTGGGATAGTCTTCTCTTTTGCGGTGTTGTTCATCCTCATTGGTATTGCCTTGATGCCGGAGGAGCGTTTGAGGGCAGTTGCCAAAGACATCGGTTCTGGGGATGTGGAGGAGCATCCGCTGCTTGCGCTTGGAGGGTATGCACAGCTACCAGATAGAGACGTGGATGAGAACGAAGAGGTACCGGTTGAGGTCGATGACTCTGCGCATGACACTCACAAAGCAGGTTCTGCCCTTTGAACTTGTAGTATCATTATGAATTGAACGCACAAAGGTAAACAAGTGAATCTATTACCAGCCTGTTAACCTACATACCTTGATCTTCAAATGGACCCCTTTCCCCCCGGTTCGAACGGAATTAGTAGTGCCAAAGCCCCAGCAAAAATGACCAGTCCGTGATGTACATGATTACACAGGCACAGCCAACATTTGTTCAGCGGCTAGCGATGTGCTTTAGACCTGATTCGGAGGGATGTGTCGGTGATCTCAGGTCGAGGTTGATCGGAACACACGGTACAATCCGTATACTTACCTGATACTTACTTAGCATGAAATCCCAAGCCGTGACGGAGTCTTCATCAATCGCGTGTGTGGAGGCATTGACACCAATTCTGAGATGTCAGCAGGATAAGTCCAATGGACCGGACATGACGGGGCGGGCTGCCAGACGAGCTTCACACTCACTGAAGCCGAGAGAACAGCCAAGAAGATGACCACTATTCTCGGTGCGTTGTTGTGAGGTTCAAGTGCCGCTGATGAACGCATTCGGGGGTCGGACCGAACCCATTCTCAACTTTCTGCCGAGTGCAGTGTGACGGTGAGCGTGGGTCACCGATTTGGCCGCTGTGTGGGTGTGGCGCGGTATGACAACATGGGATGTGGGGAGCGGTGGCTGCGGTGGATACATACGCAATGGTGTGAGTAGCGTCGGAGGGCGCGAGTCAAGTATGTAGTAAGTAGAGTCTAAAGATTTCCATGTCGATCCCACTCTGAATAGGCAGCGACGCGTTGACGTTCGAGGCGCATGGTGACCCTGAACAGGCGTGTTGATTCACGTGGGGTGGAATTTGAAAGCGATCGTTGGAGGTCACTGTCAGTTCTATGGCGGCTGTACGCTCACTCAGCGTCGGGAGCAGCAAGCACCCGCGAAATCGCAGAAGCGATGCGTCCGACCAGCGCACTTACTTAGCCGCGAACGCTGTGGCTATGCATAGCCGTGATTCGGGTATGTGTCGGACCGCATGCTTGGGTGAGACTTTGGCCGTGCTTGGCATAGGCTTTAGGGTGGTGTTTCGGCAGATTCTAAATAGAAAGTGGCTTGTCGACCTGCCACCTCCGTCCGCCCGACCCCTCTCCTCCCTTCCCCTTCCCTCGTTACCGTCGCCGCCGTCGCCCTCGCCGTCGTCGCTGTCGCCGCCGCATACGCGTGCGCTGCTCTGCTTGCCACTGTCTCTCCCGCTCGCTCGGTCCCTGTATCACTGTATCCTAATATCTTATAGCTCTATAGCCGCCAATGTCTACCCAGCCCATCGCGCTCCCATCTCGCAGCAGCCCCCGTAATCACATCGCTAATTCCATCAATGCCGACTACGTCATGTCGTCGGGCTCGTACACCGGGTCGACGGGGAACGGCTCCTTCAATCCCGCCTCGTACACCCGCCATTTCCTGGGATCGCCCATCTCGTGGCGCTCGACCTCCTTTGGACTTGGCCGGCGCTTCCAAGGCAGCCCCATGGACCCTGTAATTGACTCCGCAGAGTGCGTATTCTCCCCCGCCTCCCCGTATACGACCTCATCTCGCTCCCGGCATGTTTAGTCATAAACCTCAGAACACAACACTTGACTCTGATGTCGTCAATGCATACGGAGTACTTGACAGAGAGAGGGAATTTGTAAGCGACCCTGCTGTGTACTTTGTTCCACCTCTCAATTGCGCCTCCAGTGCCGTGACTACAGCTGTTGCGGTTTACATTTAAACGATCTCCATGCTCTGCTCGAACACTTCGAGGAGGTCCACGTCGTCGTCATCGACCAGTCCACCCCGCAGGCACAGCTACAAGTCCCCTTCAATCCACAAGTTGTTTCGCAGACCACTTCGCCTCAGTATCAGGCCAATCAGACACAGCCGATTCCCCAGCAGCAAGCCCAGCAGCAGCAGTCCCAGTCATACCATGTTGCCTTCGATCCAGACGAGATGGACATTGAAGGCCCTCCGCCCTCGGCGACGCCAAGCGCTCGCTCGTCCCCCGGAGCCCCCAGTCCCCCAGACACACCGCTGTCTACTCCTTTGTCGCCGTACTCATCTCCCGCAATGAGTGGACAGCAGACGGGCTTCTATTTGGAAAAAGTACAACTCTCTAGCTAAAGTCAAGGTCCCATTCACTCACCATATGTTTCCCAGCCCCCATCGCCCAACAGTCTTTCGCATGGAATGCCAGTGGCAGCGTTCGATACAAAGACGTTCCTCCGTCGCTCCTCGCCTGGGGCTGTAACATCCGTCACTCCTTCGTCCCTTGCCAACGCGAACACACCTGTCGCCGCCAACGCGCCTAGCCGCCCTACCCTGAATCTGTCATTCCCATCAAACAACGCCCACAGTCACCCCAATACACCACACAGTCCTCATGTGGAACCATTCAACGCTTATGGCCGATATGCTGCAGAATATCTGGTTGGGATGCCCGGTGCCGAGAAGGGTATGGAGTTTAATGGTATGATGGATGCCGCTCGGGCTCAGAGCAGCAGCAGCAGTCTTGCTGGAGCAGTCGAGGAATGTGTTCCGCCCGCGCTGCTGTTCTCGAATACGGTGACACCGGAGAGCACCCCTAGCACGAGTCGAGTCCCATCACCCCAGAACCAAGCGCCACCGTCAAACGTGATATCAGGCAAGCCTTCTGCAGCCCCTGCTTCGACGAATGCGGCCGCACCTGCGCTCTCGAATGCGCCAAAGGAAGCTGCGGCTCGCTTGACGGCTTCCATGCAACGGCCGGCCACGTCGTTGTTACTTTCGAAGCCTTTCAAGTGTCCAAAGCCAAATTGCAACAAGAGCTACAAGCAGGCGAATGGTATGTTCTCTCTTTGATAACCTGCCCACATTTCTGAATGTTCCTTAGGTCTCAAGTACCACATGACGCACGGAAGCTGTAACTTTGCCCCGCCTAAGGACCTTGAACATGTTCAGCAGCTGCTGGATAAGAAGCGACGCGATCGGGCAGCGGCCGCGGGTGAATCGCAACCCACTACACCTCTTCCTTCCGGTCCCTCCACACCCACGTCTCCGTACCCGGAAATCACTGATGCCGAGATGCGCGAGGTAGAGCGCGAGGCTGAGCGACGTCTGCGACCCTTCGCTTGTGGCGTGGGCGATTGCCAGCGTCGCTACAAGAACATGAACGGCCTGCGATATCATTATCAGCATTCCGGAGAGCATGGAGCTGTCGGCTTGGCGATGCTTGCGAGTGGTGTGCACGAGTGCTTAGGCAACGGCACTGGCAGCGGCAGCAATAGCCGTGAAGCCAGTGCTGTGAGGGGCGAGCGGGAAGGCCGGAAAGCACGGCAGTCGACGAAGAGCTCACCATCGAGTCGTTCGACGAGTCTCAGTCGGACCTCGACGCCCGTCTCTGCTAGTGGGATGAACCCTGCCCAACACTCGCAGTACGCCTCGGCTGCTGCTTCATCCACCCAGTTCCCAAACCATCTTGCCTACCAGCAACGCTATGTAGATCACCAGCGGGCTCAGTTCGCTCAGCAGCAGCACTACCAGCCACACCAGCCGCCGCAGGAGATCGTTGTACAGCATCAGCCGCACCAGCAGCAATACGCGCCGATGATGTACACGCCGACCTCCACGGTCAGCTTAGACGTCTCCATGGCTGGCTAGACGACGTGCTTGACCAAAAGTATATCATTACGCACGCCCTATTGTCCGTCGCAAACCCTCCTCAACGCATGATCTGTCTATCCGCCTTTGATTCTCCTCATATTCGACCAGCGTATCTTACAGTCCTATATTCGCCTGCGCCGTCCATGGCGGGCTCTCTCGTCCACGTCTGTCCCGTGCTACAAGCGACATCCGATGGCCTGATGCAGGTGGTCTGACCATGCCGTCAGCCACCTTGTACATACTGTACAACCAAAAAGTACATAGCCTCTTCGTTTCCCCTCGCCTGCTTCGTCCCCACTCTCCACCACCACCACCATCGAATAAACGATAAAAAATAGACGACTCTACCTAATATTGCGCCTCTTCCTTCATAGAAGCATCGGCACTTTGTTGTTGGCAAAATCTTCTTTATCCATCATCTTATATGTGTACACGTCTTCGACTCTCCCTCAGCGTTAATCGTCCCCATTCCCAACTTTTTCTACATTAGTTATATCCCCATGTCTTGCGGGAGATTGTCTCGATCTGATTTCTATACTCTATGTAGCTTGTGTATTTTTCTGTAAAGCCTTTGTGGTAGAAATATTGAGATCATATCGGTTGTTGCATTCACTTGCGATGTGAAGTTCTTCATGTTTGCCCAGAAATGCGACTGAGGTTCGAGGACGAGTTTCCAGTAGCGTGTTACTTCGCCATATGATGCAATTCGAGCTTTCAGGTTGACACGAGACAGTATTACATGTACTAAGTAAGTAGTTGCCCTGGGAGTTTGTCCATGATAGCGACTGGTAAACGACTTGCAATTGTGCAGGCTTTTGTAGTGTTTTATTGTTGTATTGTTGTGATATAATGGGACTACGAGTCCTTGATCGTATGGTAAGAGCTGTCCGTTATGATTACTCTACATATCGATCGCAAATAGCGAAAGAAGAGCCAAGGGCAGTAAAGTAAGAGCTGAGGCCAAAGAGAAAGAGCCGGAAGCATCGGAGGAAGAGCTGGAGGATTCGATGCTGGAGGCAGCGGAGGCAGAGTTGGAGGCAGTGGAGGCAGAGCTGGAGCCTGAGACACCAGCAGAGGAAGAGTTGGAAGGACCGCCGCCTTCTCCTCCTCCTCCTCCTCCTCCGCCGCCGCCGCCCATGCTAGACTCGTCTTCAACACCGCCGTCTTCGGTCAATGTAGCGGCCGGGCTGACGGTATACGTGCTGGAGACGTTGATCCCGATAGCCACCCATGTCATCAAACCGTCCGAGACATCGTCGCCGAGGTAGACGTAGTCGAGGAAAGGGTCAATCTCGTCGGCTTCCTCTGATAAGATGGTATCTGCATCGTTGTCGGTGAGGTCTTGGGTGTTGGTGGAGTATGGCTCTACCGCCTCGACGGCAGTGATGAGGTCCTGGTCGAAGAAGATCTGCCCGACGTGCGACACGGTGTCGCTGGTGTACGTGCCGTTGTCGAAGACAGTTCCGTTTTGGTGGGCAACGATGTGGATGTGGGTGGCGCGGGAGGTGTAGTGGCCAGGGAAAATGGTCAACCACTGAGCGACGCCATCGTCGTCAGTGGGCTGGATGCCGCGTAGGAAGGTGGTGTTCTGCAGAGTGCCAGACGATTAGTCTCGCTGGTCCGGTGTGATACATGAAAGGATGCTTACGATGTTTGTAGCATCGCTGTTATCGCCGTTTCCGTTGGCGACTATCCCAGAGTATACTCCAGTCGCGTTAGCTGGATGGTCAGATTAGCCTTGGAGATACTGGAAGAGGTGAAGGAAACCAACCATGCCAGAAGTCGATGTAGACGTTGGAAACCGGTTCGCAAGTGCTGACATCGATCAATTGGACGTCAACGTAGGTGTCCACTCCTTCTTGAGTCTCGCGAAGATCAAAGCGCACATACTCGCCGTCGACGTCTAGGGATGCTGAGTAAGAATTCTAGCCAGTCTTCGTGATGGTAGGCTCACAATAAGGTCCCTGAGTGACTTCGGGAGAAAGGACGCAGGAGCTGTTTCCGCTGAAGAGCGTAGCAGCGTCGGTGCTGTTCGTGACGCCAGTCAAGTTTGACTTGTGGTCGGTGGCGAGGACGGAGTCAAGGTCGCGCCTGAAAGGCACATCGGCTTCTGGGTGAACTAATGAGCATCGCGGACAGAATGGTCCCAAAGTGCACACTGACCAAGTGAGCGCTTGCGTCGGACCTGCTTGGCAAACTCTTCGCGGCGCAGTCGAGAGCGCTCATAGAGACCACCACGTTTCGAGAGCTGGTCTTGACATTGTGCCAAGGAGCTGCGCGCATTGTGCTGGAATAAGGCGCGTTTGGTATGCTCGACGCTTCCGGGCTCCAGGTGGGCATGTGCCGAGACGGAGAGTGCCAGTGAGGCGACAGTCACCGCAATAGGTACGAGATGGGAAAGCATGGGGCACTACCAGTAAGAGGAGGGCGGAATAGAGCGAAGAGAGAAGGTCCCGAAAAACCTGGATGTCGGAAAGCTCCTTCGAAAAAGAGATTATATAGCATCCCGAGTTTGCGCAGTAGGAATGCAGAGGACACAAGCGCAGTTGTGAGAAGCGCCAGATTGGACTGCAAAGATAGGCGCATTATGCGACCCAACGGACAGCTGCGCGCCGCCAGATTTGCTTGGCAAACAGTGTCGATCCAATCAGAGCGCTTGTTTTGTAACTGCGGTTCCTCCCAGCGAGCGATATGAGCCAGACGCTGTCGAACCTGTGCTGAGCGCTGGACGCTGGTGTCGGACCGGAAAAGCATTTTGTTTGTTACTTGAGGGAAGCGCAAGTACGATTATCCTCTTAGCTCCTTCTCGATATGTGTTGAAAATGGACGGTAGCGGTGGCTGGCTCCGAGACTCAGAGCAAGTTACATGACTCTTGTAGGTGCTTGATGGAGGGAGGTGGAGGTGCACACGCGCTAGAGACGCGCACTGCGAAATTGCAATTGCACCATCAAACCGTAAGTAGAACCTCCATATGGGGTCTTCAACATCGGCCTGACGTCGGCTTTCTTCTGTCCCCTCACCACATCGTCTTCTCCTAGCACAAAGCAGCCCTTGGAACGAAACCGCCAGCAATACTCGCTGTCTTTCACCAGGCTTCGCTGAAATAATAAGCTGGGTCCGGCGTGGATGTGATTCCCGTGCGTATACGCAATTGACCGTGGCAATTGTAAGGCTGATCCCATCGCAGGACCTGATTCTACCAGCACATGATGGCCCATGGGAAAATGGACACACCAATCTGGAGTTGACTAGCTTCCAAGCCGCTTCCTCTACACCATGCACACTGAGCGACAGTCCCAGTCCTTCGCAGATACATACGCTCTCACACCTCTCCCATCCTACTCTTACCTCCGCCATCCATACATCTGGCCCAGAGTCGTCTCGTTCGGTAAGCTCCCCAATTTATATGAGTACGCCTGCCGTCATACAAGTCGTATCAGCTCGCAAGGCCATATGTTACGCGCTCGAACAGGGTGTCAAGCAGGGCACGTTCGAGCTCGTCGACGAAACCACCTCCGACGCGGAACCAGTGGTATACCATTTTGGAACGACTGCCGAAACGAAGAAACACCCCATCGCGGCGCGGCTGGTGGTGCACAGTGAGGTGTTCTGGGTCAGGACGTGGGTGGACTACGATGTTGGGTGTGCGTTTTCTCTGTGTCACTCTCTGCAAGGACCGACGTCGATGTGGAACAGTCTCGGAGGCGTACATGAACGGAGACATCAGCTCGCCGTCCCTGCAAGACGTGTTGACTGTACGTCTTTCCGTTCACTTGCATCTGATCTTGTCTGACGAATGTACTAGCTATACGTGTACAACTTTATCAATACCAAGATGGTGTGGTCTTTCACCTACCAGCTCAAATCCTTCGTGAAGATTGTTGTCCACCGTTTTCTGAGCCATGGTTTCAAACAGTCCATTGACAACGTCTGAGTCCTGGTCTCACAACCAAAACACCCACTCATTACATTCTTCAGGTCGCGGGATACGATGCCTCCAACGAGCTTTACCAGGCGCGTTGCTTCCGTTCCGAGTTCATGCAAAGTACGATCTAAACAACACTCTCTTCATTAGGCTTTCCTGAGCACCGAAATGCAATACTCATGTCCGCTCTGGCTGGACGAAGACGGTGGACCAGAGGGTGATCTGCGTGGATGTCGGAACACCGGTGACCTTGAGCGAGCACAGGCGAACAAGATCCAATGGGTCCTTAACCACGCCCGGGTGAAGCCTGGGCATCGTCTGTTGGAGATTGGGAGCGGGTGGGGTAGTCTGGCCATTGCTGTGAGTGGCGAAAAGGTATCACATTGATTTTCGTGCTTGACGATCTGGAGATAGGCTGCAAGCCGCGGATGTACAGTGGACACGCTCACGCTCTCCGTAGAGCAGAAGTCCCTGGCCGAAGAACGTATCGCTGAAGCGGGATTCTCGGACAAAATCACCGTTCATCTGATGGACTACAGAAGCATGCCGCCTGATTTTGAGAAGCAGTTCGATGCGTGTGTCAGTCTGGAGATGATTGAGGTGCGTGCCTATCCTCAAAGATTGGCCAACGCGTTTTGTGAACATGGCTACAGGCTGTTGGCGTCTCGTACATGCCTACGTTCGTGCGCATACTGGACTGGGCACTCAAGGACACGGATGCTGCTGTTGTCCTCTCCGCGACGTCCTACCCCGATACAACGTTCACCGAATTCCAGTTGGTATCGCTTTGCTCAGGTCTCACTAGGCGGCACTGATTGATGTACACATCTTCGATAGAGCGGACGACTTCATCCGAAAGTATCACTGGCCTCATACCATACCTCCTTCTGCCGCCTGGCTCATCAAACAGTTCACGTCCACAGCGATGTTTGACGTTGGCTCGGTTGAGAACCATTCTGATCGTAAGTCCTCTCTCTACCTCAAGTTCGATACCTGTCACTGACGGTCAACGGTATGCAGATTACCTTCGCTGTCTCAGAGAATGGTCTCGGTACGTATCTCCCCCGCATACTTGTTCATACTCTCGCCGGTGCTCACAGCTACGCACAGACGCCTCGAAGCAAACTGGACACCGGCGTTAATTACCTCCCTACAAGAGCGTTATCCCGCCTTTCACGACCCCCACACGCTGGCGATATACAAACGCCGCTGGCTGTACATGTACATCTACATGGAGGTCGCGTACAAGCGCGGCTGGTTGAGGTTGAACTACTGGACTTTTGTGCGATGCGTGAGTTGGTTTTCCTCCGAGTCAGGGAATGCTTACGAGGAGAGGTACTCGCAGAGCTCGAACACGTCCAGAGATGTAGATGAGAATTTCGATAATGGCGATTTCGAGATTGCGTCGACGAGGATGGAGGAGAAGAGGATGTCGAAGTGTGTGGACTGAGGAAGAACAAGCAGTGAGATAGGTTTGCCGCATAGCGTTCGAGTCCCATGAAGAACTGTCAGGCCCGGGATCTGCGATCAAGTCCGCCACAATGTGCGCGCATGCCATTTCATCTCAAAAGCAACAGAAACAATACGAAGTAGGTATATAAGTTCTATGCAACATTGCTCGTACAATAAATATTGGGGTAGTAGGTACTGTGTCGCCATCAATTGGAGATCTGAGTGCCGTTTTACTGATTAAATATCTAAATGTTCAAGTGAGAGAAGAATATCGAAGATAACAGTTCAGTTCGATCGCGCTATGGCGCGTGATTCCTTGTGCGAGCACTGTCGACCAGTTGCTCTATTTAGACAATGCCACCAGCGTCCCGGTCGTGTTCAGCTCTGCTGGCTTCCTCGACGGATGGTGGAGCTCTGATACTGTCAACCTCGGATCCGTCGAAGTCCTGCATTTCCATATTGCTGATGGTGGTGGTCTGCGCAACGGACTGAAAGTGCAGCTCAGATTGCACCCCGTGAGGGCCGCTTTGGCGGTTGCCAGCATGTGAGCTGTTCCTCCATGAATTGTTGGGACGGGCCTTTCCTGACACGACACGTGCAATGATTAAGGTGGGAGCAAGACACTGTTGGCATAATGTGAGTAGAGGGTGGAATACATCAATGAGAACTTACAGTAGCAGCAGGCAGCATTGCTTCTGGATAATAACATGTCTCACTGTAGTATGGTGCGTAGATATCGTGCACATACAGCGCCAGATACAGCAAATATGTGACAGAGTATAGGAATGATGATTCCACCAGGATTTCAATAATGCCTGCAAATGTCCTGCTGCCTCGGACTCCAGTAACACACACAATACGGATGATGACCAGTGCAGTGCCAATGATGTTTGTGAGGAGTGTCAGGGAAATATAGGCCATATTCCAGTGGGTCACTGAATCACTGCCAGTGAAAGCATTACCAAATAATTCAAAAGACTGCATCTTGAATATAATGAATGAAACTGGGCTCTTTCAGATCAAGTGTCACATTGAGGATACAACACACACCAGTTTCGGCAATGCAGCAGAGCATGGGGAGAGCAACTGTCCAGGAGTGTGTGCATACAATCCAGCATCGCCAAATCTATACAGAATTGTCAAGCTAACATCTAGCATTATAAGGAATCTTACCATCACACCCTCAGCAAGAAGAACAAAGATTTGGTCAAGGACTGAAGCTGCAATATCCATTCCAATAAGCTGAGGTCCACCTATGAGAATCTCTTGGAGCTCGTCTTCTTGTGTGGCACCATGGACAATGTAGATATCATCAATGAAATCCCACTGTATACCAATCCTGGCTGTGAAGAGCATCCACATCAGTGTGAGGAGCACAACATGTCCAATGTGCCCTCGAGATTTATTCTTGGATAAACCTAGTATGAGTCAAAATTAGTATGTATCTAATAAGATGAACATTCAAGCAATACATACAATGTGTGGCAATTGCATGAATTGTGTATACATACACAGCTGTGTAGAAAAAATAACAGCCAATCTCCAGAATTTCAGAATGAAGATTGTCCCGCAGGAGATGAATAACATCTGCTTCAGTAAGTGTAGGTGCAGACATGCCTTGAGAGAAGTGAGTATTGGACTAGCTTGAGTACTGGGGCAGCACTTGCTTTTATATGCAGGAAACGGAACAGCACACACATTGACAATGACAAAATGACCTATGTTACATCTCCGTGCTCCGGAAGATGAGCGGGAAGCGATCTGTCCACTATGGCAATTAATGTCTTGATATCATGCTGTTGAGGACAGAGGTGTTCACCTGACAGGGAGAGCATCAGGCGGTGAGATGTCAGGTTCACATAGTTACATGAATGGAAAGATATGAACAGTGTGATTTGACTCAGTAGATAGAGGAGGGTGTTGTGATGGTCATATGCAAAATGTGATTCTGTCCGGGCTCGAGTAAGGCTCAGGTAATGAAGAGTCGAGAACTTGAACTTATCTCTTTGACACCACGGAGACAATATAAGCATGCAAGAATCCAACATGATTTGACTGTATCATTGCTCGATGACTTCCGTGGGTGAGGCGAGACACGCATTTCAAATCTCACCTTGTAACTTACAGCCCATCCTTCAGCCCGCGTAGGTGTCCCTCGCCCCTGACAATGGCGGCCTGCTCAAGAAATAGTCGCACATGCCGGTGTACCGAGGGTGGCTCTAAACCTATAGTTGCTTCCACATCGCTATCCGACATGTACCGAGTAATACCAGTCCCAGTCTGAGAGAAGGCCTCTCAACGCGGCATTGGGCCAGATTGGGCCCGGCACTAGTACTCACCATCAGCACGGTCGGCCGCGGTATGCTCGTTCGCTGCCAGCAATGGCTGTGAGATGATATCATCTCACAGCCATGTCCTCGAATCGCAATGTCCTCTCGCCTCGGAATCCAGATGACGGGCGAACACTGCAAGGCCGCGCGTGAGTTCCGCATGGCCTCTTTCTCACCCAAACCATCGACAACGCTTCGGAAATCTGATGCTTTTCATGACAGACGATCATCTCTCCCTTCGACCAGGTGCTTCCAACAGTGACCGCGCTGCCTTTCCATATTGTCGTTGTCAGGGACAGCACCGACGACACCGCCTCGAATGCCGCAAGGCTGGGACCCAGGAGACTACTACAGACGGGCCACTATCATCATTGTCATCCTGGCGTGTCAGTGACGGCGTCGCCACAACGGACGGGATCAAGAACGCGTACTGCCTCCTTGCTATCAATTACCACCTCGACGGATAAGAACCCCGACGATCTGCACGCCGCGAACGCTCCGATGAGAAGCGAGGATGCGGTTGCGTTGCCCGACAGACGCTCTACGTTGACACGCTACACGAATTGTACTATACGTTTGGACCGAGGGCGGGTACGTCAGACTGGCGGGGGGTTATGGCGCAAGTTTTGGCGGCAATCTTTGTAGGTGGGCATCTTCTCGATTCAATCCGAAACTGACCATCTCAGGAGGCAACAGGGAGAACTGATAGTTCTCGGGAACTCTGAGCGCAATTTGGGCTTCTCTTTTGCTTTCCGAAGTCGGTTACGGTTCCTATGACACGAATGCCACGCATGCCTGGCAGACAATCGCGATTTGAGGGGTGAACAGTTGGAGGAAGAAATCAACGGCGTCGAGCTCCCCCACGCCGTCACAATCGTTTACTCTGATAGGCATTTCCACCTCGCGGCCAACCTACCAGTCCTCTCTTGAGGTGAGCGGCTCTCTGCTGGCCATACAACGTTCAAGACGAATACGACGTCTTGAAAAGACGTACGCCGACCCTCCTTTCTTCACGCCCTCTACTGAGATCGCTCTTGGGATGTCAGCGTATTCCCCCTACGATCAGCCATAAAGACCACGAGGCGGTCAGCAATCTGTCGCCAGGATCCGATGAACAGGATGCATAGAAGCGTCTGTAAGCGTTGCCCATCAACTCGAGATCGGGCCTCCTGCTCCGCGGCCTCGACGATTCTGCTATCAAGCCGGGTAACGCGCAGATATGGGTCGTCGCAATGGCGAGGCGTGAGGAGAGATTGTTGATGGGTACGAGCGACAGAATCCCGGGCTACGGCGTGGTCTGGCTTGGCACTGGGGTCGGATGCATGGACCTGTACTGCGCGCCCTACTTTCGCGTGAGGCGCGACACGCAGGGATTTGCGTCCTGGTGTCTGTGGGCAGTCTCCGCCAAACTCGCGAAACGGGCTTCGATGGTGTCAGGGCTATTTCGGCAGAGGGTTCTCAGCTCTTGAGCGTGTAAGCACGGTTCGCTTGGAAACCGGCCAAGGTCAGTCAAGAGTCATATTGGTAGATCAACCATAACCTGACTATCTCCAGAGTACAGTTGGGAATCAGGATGTTCAATAACTTCGAGGCAATGTAGCGCAAATTTGGTTATGTTGCTCATTATGTCTGTGAGAGTCTCGGACACGGCAACGACCTGTACTTTTCTCCCAACAAAATATACTGATCTTTTTCGTTGCTGCAAAGCTTATGTTACACATTCCCCTTATGCCAGTGAACCATCAGTATCAGGACGTCGGCTCGACGGAACGGGACGATTAGACATGGATCACTGACACTTGAAGACGGATAACGGACTGCGACGCGCCATCGATCACCGCCTCCGTTCGCCACCGACTCTGCAAACCGTTGAGTGCATTTGCTGAATGCCCACTTTTGCCCTCGGATCCTCCCTGAGCTTTCCGTGCATGTCATTGATCAAGAGAAGATTCTCCGTGCTTCTGGCCACAGTGTATTGAGCTCGGCTAGGACGACGTGCATACCTGTACCTGCAAGGAGGTGTGGCGACAACCAGGTGTGCTGTCGGCGCGGCGTTTCAGGTCGACAAGCCGTGCAGCCGGATAGTGGTCTGGAATCGGCCCATGTCTCGACCGTGAGCATTGTGTCTCTTGTTTGGAACCGTGCTAATCGTGTCCTTCGCGCAGCCGCCAGCAGCAGCGAAGTCTGCCATTGTCAGCATTGGAGATATTGGCAGACCGTTGGGGTGTTGACTCATCGAGTCGACTCGACCGCCATGGGTCTGTTGCAGCGTTGGAGATATTGGCAGACCGTTGGGGTGTTGACTCATCGAGTCGACTCGACCGCCATGGGTCTGTTGCAGCGTTGTTCTGCTTCGAATGAGCAGTGAGAAGTAGTGAGTAATACGCTCAACAAAGGTAGAGAGTCGTTCAGTAGCAGTAGCGAGGTCGCCTATGAGTCGTGATAATACGTGATTTGCCCTCGGTGACAGCGAGGCAGACACTAGGATTCGAATTGTAGATAGTCATGGTCAATCGCAAGGCGATAGCATTGCTCTTAAGAGTTGTTCATCACAATGACAACGACCGAGTCCAGTTTGCATATATTATCACAGTACATTACCAGCGCGCACCCGATAAATAAGAGGAGAACATAAATAAGTTTCAAGTTAATCTCATCGTGCTCTTCTATGCATTATACTCGTGCCAGTCACTGCCTGTCGTTCAGATGCCGAGCCCATTGTCCTGCTCACATTTGTCTCTGCCAGATTCCTCAACGGATGGAGGACGTCTGATACTGTCAACCTCGGATCCGCCAAAGTCCTGCCTTTCCACGTCACTGATGGTGAGGGTCTGCGCGACGGACTGGAAGCGCAGCTCAGATTGCACCCCGCGAGAGCTGCTTTGGCGGTTGCCAGCGTGTGAGCTGTTTCTCCATGAGTCATTGGGACGAGCCTTTCCTGACATGACACGTGCAATGATCAAGGTGGGATCAAGACACTGGTTGGCATAAAGTGAGCAGAGAGCGAAATACATTGATGATGACTCACAGTGACAGCAGGCAGCATTGCTTGTGGATAATTAGATGTCACACTGTAGTATGGTGCATAGATATCGTGCACATACAACACCAGAAACACCAAATTTGTGATAGAGTAAAGGAATGATGATTCCACCAGGATTTCAATAATGCCTGCAAATGTCCTGCTGCCTCGGACTCCAGTAACACGCACAATATGGATGATGACCAGTGCAGTGCCAAGGATGTTTGTGATGAGTGTCAGGGAAATATAGGCCATATTCCAGTGGGCCGATGAAGTACTGATATCATCATAAAACCCACTGTAATAGAGCACTTGGTATACAATGAACAAAACTGAGCTGATTCAGATCAAGTGTCATATTGAGGATTCAAGAATCAACATACCAGTTTCAGCAATGTGTTGAAGTACACCCATCACGCCCATCACGCGAACTTACTTACCGTATTCGGACATTGCGCCACCCACCACAGTAGAACTGTATAGTTATGATCGCTGCGCGATCGCCTACTTATAGTAGATTATTTTCGCCTGGCTACCTCAGTCGTTTCGCATTCGCTGTGCACGCCTGAGGTATGCCACTCATTACTTAGATTCATGGACACTTGTACTCATACCTCTCGTAGCTCTACTTACATATAGCTCTCTGTTCTTAGGTATGAGTAGACTCTAATCCAGTCATTTCACATTCGCTGTGCACGCCTGAGCTCTACTTACATATAGCTCTCTGTTCTTAGGTTATGGGCCCCGTAGCCGCCGAACAATAAACCGTATCACACACAGCAATAAGCGCATTCTAAACGACTCAAAACCACCATAAAATCGTCCACCGTCCAACCCAAAACATCGTTGCAATGTCCGCAATAAACCCCACCGGACTAACCGCCACACAACACCTATTGGAAAACAAGTCGAATTTCTATACCTGGGTGATACAGGCCGAAGAGTGCCTCACCGGGAATGGACTAAAAGGATACATCACTGGCGCAATCCAGCGACCCACCTCAACCGGCACTGCCGCAACGACCGACACACCGGTCTACTCCTCGAACCCATCTCTTGACAAATATCTCTACCGCGACGGTGTAGCCCGCTCCATCGTCATTAACAGCATTGTAAACCCTGTCGGCGCTGGCGCAAACCGCACCAGATCCGCACAAACGTGTTGGGAGTCGATCCTCGATACCTGTGCGCCACAGAGTGACGCCGCGATCTCCTTGGCCGAACGGGAACTCGCAGAGACCATTATGGTCAATGACTCATCAAAGGAGGCGATTGAGGCGCATCTCATGGAGCTCCGGGCTTGTCGGCACCGTCTCCAAGAACTTGGAAAAGCAATGACAGACATAGACTTTAAAGGGATTCTAATTCGATCGCTACCCTCTACTGCTGAATGGACATTGTTCATCGGTACCCTCTACGCTCTGAACCTCACCGACACCCTTGCACTCGTCATGTCCCACGGACTAATGCTCATCTCAATCCGAACGAGAAACAGTGGCGGTGGCGGTACTCAAGCGTACTCTGCATCATCTTCCTCGTCTCACCGTTGCACCAACACCCAATGCCGCGCGAGGAACCGAAGCAGTCATTGGATTCGCGACTGTTACTGGCCTGGGGGAGGCAAGGAGGGTCAATTCCCCCCGAACTTTGGGACACGGAACGGAAACTCACATGCGGCTAGTACGCCCTCAACACCCTCAACGCCCATGCCATCTGCGAATATTGCATCGTATGCCCCGCACTACGCGCTCATGGCAAAGTCCTTGCCCTTTGACTGGGCAGACGAACCGTGTGGTATCGAGGTTATGCAGGCGGAGATGGAGGTGATCGGTCGCGCTACCGTAGAGGATGACGAGGAGGTGGAAATTGTCATTGAGGACGTGCTAGATGATGGTTTGACTCACCTGCTCAAAGAGGTCCAAACTGCTACTGCTTTCGTCACCTACAGCTACTCAGTTGGCAATGCCAATAATACGAACCGGATACCTCTCGACTCCGGTGCAACCGACAACTTCTTTCGTCATGAAGCGGCCTTCATCAACTATAAACCCATTGCCGTAACATATGGTCGGTCCGCGCAATCGAGCGGCGGCTTTCCGATTCTAGGGAGAGGATCTGTTATCAGGAAGGTTGTCACCAATGGGAAATGGGCGACAGTCACCTTCAAGAACACGCTACATGCGCCAACTCTAGCATCGGACCTCATTTCGGTCAGCCAGCTTGATAGGGCTGGATGCGTTGCGTCGTTCGGTGGGAAGGAGGCCTCAGTAAAGAAGGGTGGAACTGTGCTGTTTGGCGCAAAAGAGTCAGAGGGAATATACATGGTGGAAGTGGAATCACTCCCTACTGCCATGCTCTCTACCAGCTTGCCGGTATCACTATGCCAGTGGCACCGCCGTCTTGCTCACGGCAGTACCGACGCGATTTGAGAAATGGCCGACAAGGGACTCGTTGACGGACTCACCATCACGTCTCGCGATACACCAGGCCAATATGTCGATTGCATCCTTGCACGCCAGACTCGCCGAGCCTACGACAAGCCAACTGACCCCGACGTCGATGTGCTCGAGCTCGTTGCTTTCGACTTGTGGGGACCATCTCGAACCGCTACAGGTGCCGGCAACCTCTACTTCATGGCAATTGTCGATTCCGGATCCAGCGTCAAGGTCCCCGAGTTCCTACACGATAAGAGCGATAGCTCGACGATTGCGGCGTTCGAGTGTTTTCGTATCATGGCTGAGGCAGAGACGGGGAAGCGAGTTAGGAAGGTCCGAACGGACAATGCCTTCTCATCAGCTGCCTGGGAAGCTTACTTCAGCAGCTCTCACGGCATTCTTCACGAGACCACCACTCCGTACTCGTCTGCTCAAAATGGCCTCGCTGAGCGTGCCATCCGCCAGATAACCGAGGACATGCGCGCGAATTTACGCGACTCCGGTCTACCTCCGGAGTACTGGGCGTATGCCGTCGCTCATGGCGCCTACACTCGGAACTTCATGCTGTCTAGCCGTCACCCAGGTCGCATCCCACTCGGCATTTTCACTGGAAAGCGTCAGGACGTCTCGCACCTCCGCATGTTCGGATCCCGAGGTTGGGCTCATATCCCGACGATCAATGGACATCAAATTGACGGTGGAGACAAGATCGACAATCGAGGGGTGGAGTGTACCTTTCTGGGGTATGCCCCTGGTGCAGGGAATTACATCCTTGAGGACAAGCAGGGTCGAATTATCGACGCGAGGAATGTTAGGTTTGAGGAAGGTGTACCTCACCGGACGCTGGAGTCCGACGGTATTGACTTTACGCCTGTGGGTATTAACCCATAACGCCAAGGCGAGTCGAACGTCGTTGACCTGTCAGTGAGCAGGCCATGCTGTAAGAAAGCACTCAAATGAGTGGTTATTTCCACAGCATCCTTTTACATTGCTGTGGCTACAACCACTGGTATCCTAACCCTATGCTTGCACCATGGAAACCCTAGCATTTACATTATCCACTGGGTCGCAATATATTCAATTGTGTTGCGCTATATACCGCGTGTGATGTTTCTGTGCGGCAATTTGTCAGCGCCCTGGCGCCAGGGCCGCCGCCTTACCGTGGGCCCCCCCGCAGGGGCCGACCCGCCCATTTTACCGTTTCAAACCACTCAGTTTTGCGCAAATACGGCATGCTATCCGCTCCATTCACTCTGGACTTGTCAAGCCCAACAAGAGCATTGTACGCGATTTTGAGCGGGGGGTGACGCGGCCTTGCACAGCCACATGTTTCGCGTGAGTGGGGGCGCCGATTTTGTTGCTTCAAAACACTCTATATTGCGCCTGTATTGCCTGCCAGGTTCTCTCCCTTCCGTTTGGACTGTCAAACCCCGCAGGAGCGCTGTGCGCAACCTTGGGCACGGGATGACGCGGTCTTGCACAGCCACGTCTTTCGGATGGGCGCCGCGCCTGGCGCGCCATTCCGCCCCCACTCTGCTTCACTTCAAACAGGATCAGATCTCTCCCAAATCTCCTTTGCTCTATTCAGGCAGTATCTGTATCCCTTCTAAGTGCTGAGTCTACATCAGGATGACGCGGACTGCCTGTACTGCAATTGTGGGGGTGCACCGTTGGCCCGCTGCTCTGCTTCCAATATTTGGTGTGTCGCACTGTTGCTGCTCTCTCAAAAGTCCAATTGAAAGCTTGGTGTCTGATCTTGGCCTCCTAGTATTGCCGTATCTCTGCTTCTCTCCCTGTATCTCTGCTTCTATGCCACACTTCTTCTACTTGTGTTCCTCCTCCCACCAATGCTTCGTATGCGTCGCTCACGCGACCGTACTCGCATTGGCTACTCTCACTGTTATTCACATCCATATCAACCTTCACAGGTGCTGTAATTTCTTCTCCACGCATTTCTGCGCCACACTTCTTCTATCTGCATTCCTCCCTCCACCAATGCTTCGTATGCGTCGCTCACGCGACCGTACTTGCATTGGATACTTTCACTATTATCGGCATCCATATCAACTCTCTCACAGTGTTGCGATCTCTTTACACACCCTTCTCTCCTAGTTGCATTCCTCCTTCTACCAATGCTTCGTATGCATCGCTCGCGCGACCGTACTCGCATTGGATACATTCACCCCTATTGGCATCCATAACAACCCTCTCACAGTGCTGTAATTGTCTCTCTACGCATAATTGCGCCACACCTCTTCCACCTGCATCCCTCCTCCTCCAATGCGTCGTATGCGTCGCTCACGCGACCGTACTCGCATTGAATAGCTTTTCTGCCTTCGGCACCCATATCAACCGCCACACGGTGCTGTAATTTACTTTCTATGCATAACTGTGCCATACCTCTTCCACCTGCATTCCTCCTCTTCCAATGCCTCGTATGCGTCGCTCACGCGACCGTACTCGCATTGGTTAGTCATTATCTTGATTCTTTTCTGTATAGTACTTGATAGTCCATTCTACTGTAAAAGAAAAACAATATGGCAAACATGCCCCAGGTGCGGATCGAACCACGTCCCAAAACTAAATGTTGTGGCCATCAAGAGCCGTCCTGCCACTGCACCATAGCACTGATACTGGTTGTTGGCGCAAGCGCACTTGTTAGAAAACTCCTCGCTATGGAGCGTTCTCATCCTTCGTGTTGTTGGGTATTATTTGTCACCTTTCGACACAAACCATCTCGCATCGACCATCCTGGGGAAGCCTAAACGCGTCAATATCACAATGGAATCACCACAGTACGTCCATGCCGGCACATTCCAGGTCCATTCAGGGCCTACCATACACGTCTGATCATAACCAGGGACACTCCTGTTTTCGACCCCAAATCCCTACCTCCTTTCGTCAAAGGGTGGCTGAAGGGTTCCCGGAAGATCTTTCTTGACAAGCACATCGAGCCTTACCGGGGCGCTCGTCGCAAGGGCCCCCGCGTTGGAAAGGAATACGCGGACACCGTCTTGAATGAGTTCTGCAAGATATATCCCTACGACCTCCCCTTGGAACAAGAACCCTCTATCCCGTTACCTGCAGCACGTACGGACGAGGTCTTGACGCCGTATGAGCAACGGCGGAAGGCGGCACTGATCAATCGTCTTACTACGGTGCGTCATAGTGTTGCAACTTCCAAGTGCGCGACGCGTTTTGCTGACCACAGTCCTAGGGCATTCACAACTATCTTGAGTGCTCCCATAGCAAGGCGACTCCTGTCACCAAGATGTCCCAGGGACAAGTCTCCCGCGATCCTGTAGCGTCATTCCTCTCCAAGGTCGCTGGTGTCGACATTGTCCGCAAGCGTGCACGTACTGCCCAACAGTTATGGTCCAAAGCCAATTTCCCGGAACTTAGGGAGACCTTCAATGCCGATTTCTCCGACACTGGAAAGGACGCACGCCGTGGGCGCGTAACGGAGGCTGCTAGATTCGCGATGGATCGCTGGAACGGTTTGCCAGAGGAGGAAAAGAGTATTTGGGTCGAGCGCGCGCAGGAGGATGCAAAGGCGGTGGCAGCGGCAAAGTTGGAGTCGCGTCGCGTCATTGAACCCCTCTCACCGACGGAGACGCAAGAGTATGCAAATGCCTTCTCTTCTTTATACCATTCGGCTGATTCAATTTGCATAACAGAGCGCTCGACTCTCTTGTGAATACCATGGAGCCTCTGCTCCAAGGCCTTGCCACCCTCCTCAGCGGCAATATATCCTTCTCTTGGGTTGGTCCGGAACCTCGCAAAGGCGGACAGGTGAATGTCCTTACGTATGTTCAATTTGATGCAATAATCATTTCGATGTCTAATTATGTTCTGTTCCTAGAATCAACATCGGAGAAAACCAGGAGGCCGTCCCAAAGGCATTTCACGAAGCAGATGGCGACCGCGGCAAGAAGCGTTTCGATACTTACCAAGCTGCTCTCGGCGAATTTGGAGTGTCATGTTTTAGTACGTACGAATGTCATGAATATTCTCCATTCCGTCTAATGTTTTACATCAGCCACCAGCCAGCAGCGCGATCGAGCTCTTCCCGGATCCACCATGCCCATCGCTCCTCCCTGGTTCATGCGGCAGGACAACCCTTGGAATGCGCCCTCCCCTGGCGCTGTCGTCCCGAATACTGTCGTTTCACTTCCGCCTCAGACTAGCCCCGACAAACGGAAGCGGAAGACGGGCAAAGGTGGCAAAGCAGCGAAGAAGCAACGACTCGAGAATGCCGATGACAACAATGCAGACGACGCTACAAAGACTGTCGACGACCCCAAGACAGATACCCCACCAGTGTCACCGGCCGCTAAAGCCCGCGGTCGTGCTAACAAAGGCGCTCAACCCACTCCCACCGTCCTGCCTGATATTACCAACATTCACAACAACCCCGCTCCCCCCTCCTTTGACATGTCTCGTATCAATCCAGCCCTTCTCCAATCTCCTTTTATCCCGACTTGCGGCCCCATGGACTCAACGGGCCCTGATCAACCGGCCAATGGTATAAATCCACCGCCGCTGCCTACACCGTTCGTCAGTCCTTCTCTCTCCCTACCTCCCACGTCGCCGGCATTCCCCGACTATGTCGTCAACGCCTACGGTTTCCTTGACTCTTTCGCACTGGGAACAGAGTGGACGTCCATGCTGCGGACCTTCGTTCTGCTAGAGAAGTCCCATGACTTCGCCACCGGAAAAACCCTTCCAACCCACAAAGTTCGCCCAGCCGATGTCCAAGCATGGATTCAACGAGCGCGGTCGCGCGAGTTCGTACCGACTACCAGCGAGCGCACTTTCGCAGACCAGTTCTGGGTCTGGTGGACTGCTCTTCAGCCGAAATGGCGATCTCTCAGTATCCAGGATCGTCCTTTCCAGGACATACATCGCATCAGCTCGCCTGGCGAGTCTTGGGGTCCCCTTGACACTAGCGGTATCAATGGCCTCTACAGTGTATTGGCTGTATTGGCCTGGTGGGGAACCGCGTGTGGCGACAACATTCTTGGTCAGGGAGAATGGCTTCATGCCATTGCTGATGTATCTTGGGTTCTGAACGAGATGTCGCGTCGCTGAAAATGTATCATCCTTGTTGTATCACTATAGAATGGAAATGCGTCTGAATTGCGAACATATACGCGAAATTATTAGTGAGGTGTCCGAATTAGGCTTAATAAATTACACAATCGTACCTACTTACCTTGTACCTGTACCGCGGAGAATATTTTCGCCTTGACAATAGTGCGTGTCGAACATGAAGACCCTGCAGCCGACTGATTGAATCTGGCCAGACTCCGGCCGAGCTTTACGGCGCGCGCGAGCTCACACACGAGCAAACCATTATGGTCGACAAGCACGTCGACGCGTTTCTGTTGTGTGGCCCCACTCAGGCTCGTGAGGACTGGCTCAAAAACTGGTTTCTCCCTTCCCTGTTCTGGCAATTCGCCATCGAAAAGGCAGAGGAAGCTGCACTTGAGCACGTGTGTCTAATTCCATTTGACAGACGCTATATTCTGAATTTTTAATACAGGACGTTCGATTTGGTTTCCAGTGTCTTGACGACACCGATGAACCCGTCTCGGACCAGATTGTTCGCGATGGTGGGAAGGCTGCCGTTGCAGCAGCTCCTTGGGGCATCGAGGATAGGCTTGTTCATCGTTGGCTGGAAGAGCAGGCCGACAACGACCACATCCTTTCCGATGCCGTTATGGCATCAACTCGCGCTCTTCCTCGTGGAGACTCGACCCTCATCTACAACATTGAGGATGGCGAGCTCCGCTACTACCCCAAGTTCTACCAGCCTTTTGGCCGCGAAGAAATGCCTTTCGTCCCGGACAGTCGCAGGATCCGACAGCCGTCGGCCGACCTTGGAGGAGAAGCATGGGAAACTACGCCGTCGCCGTCGCTGTCATCGGACAGCGGCGACTCCATTCCCTATGGCACCACTTGGTCCACTGACGACGCTTGGCCACCCATGTCCATGTCCTCAGAGAACGGCTGGAACGGTTGGGACCAGAACGCCGGATGGACCCGAACCTGGGCCCAAAACAATGGCGAGGTTGACATGGACGAAGATACCGCCATGGTTGTCGACGCCGCCGACCATAACGACGCCGCGAACAATGCCGCTCCTGACATGGAGATCGAGGTCATTGCTGCAGGACGCGATGTCGTGGTGGACGACGATAGTTGGGAATTCGTCAATTCTTAGTTGAAACGGCGAGCTGGTCCGCCTGTTGTTATATCAGTATATGTATCTTGTAGCACACGTAGAACGACGCGCCCCCTAGGGCTTCTTGATCATTGAGCTAAAAGTGCCTCTGACGGAAGCTGACGGATAGCCTAAAAACTTTCAGGGTGCCTGATTTGCCCTTGATGTCCGAAGTAAATGAACACCGGCTTCCGTCACATCATTGTGACCCGTCGTTCTCTGTCCCTCCACCTCCAACAGGCCTGGCTATTCGATGGTGTACTCTATCTTCATCGGAAGTGGGCGCTTTCACAGATCTGGGCTTCTTATAACTCTGTATTACCCTCAACTTGCTCTCGGAATACCACGACGTTTGCCTGGCAAAAGGTCTAGTGAACTCCTTCACAAGCTTTTTGTCGTTGTACTCTTTGTGCTCATACTCACGAGCCCGGACCTCAGCGCGTTGACTTGTCTGTGGCCTATTTTGAATATTCCGAAGCGATCAAGAGTCTCTGTATGGCCTGGCTGCCATCCGCATAAAGGTCTAGTGAACTTCGTGATCTGGGTATCGCTGCCTAGTCTCAGCTGATGCCTCTCTCCTCCCCGGATCTGCTTCCGAGCCTTCCTTGTATATCTCCTCACGACTTCCAGTAGCCTATCGTGTACCTCAATCGTCAGAGAGTCAGCCGATTTAAAAGTCTAGTGAATTCGAAGTGAACCCGGGTCCAGCGACGGTCATTGCCTGGTTTCGTTTCGACACCTATACCATTTCCTCAGCATGAATAGTCTGTCAATAAATCTTAAAAATGCCAAATAAATGATATATCAGTGCCTACAAGTTGTCGTATTTTTAGGAGAACATCGCACTAAAAAAAAGATAAAGGTCTAGTGAACTCAGATGCCAAGGCAAGTCACTTACGGATTTGCTCATTGTCCTCTTACGATCGACTCGCCTTTCCGATAACCACTGGCCATTCGCAATCCCTCTTTTGGTTCGACTTTCCTACGCTCATTGGTACCCACTGACAGTCGCCTGGCGTACTCTCAGATTGTAACGACCACCATGGGGCGAAAAACGCTGCATATCACCCCCGAGGAGAAACAAGAAGCCGTTCGCGCTAGAAAGCGGCGATACTACCACAAGTGCGTGTCTCTGTGTCGCTTATTTCATCCCTGACATCTTACACATAGGAATCGGCCAGCTCTCCTGGAAGCTATGCGCACTCGCTACGAAGCAAAGTCTGCGAAGGATGGCAGACAGCGCTGCGCTCAGAAGCCAACTGCTCCTCCTCCCCGGTGCGCCACTCATCCGCTTGATCTCGATCCCTCACTCATTTGAAGATCTATACCCTCTACAGGCAATTTGACGAGGCCTTATGCAAGCGTCTGGTTCGGGATGTTCGCATGGCCGACGCTGAACTTCGTGGAGAGACGAATCATGACTTCTACGCTTATGCTCGGCAGATGCTCTCGCGTTACGACGAGCTTGGCGACATTAACGGCTGCAGCGTCCTTGAGGAAAGGACAGAAGAATATAAGCGGAAGTACGATTGGCTGGTCCGTGTCATCAAGCAAGTCTTCGAGCAAGCCGGCCAGGATAGCGAATACTGGGCGGTCGTCAACCAGAGTCTCGAGCGCTACGAGATTGCTCATCTGTTCCTGGCCAACATCCTCAAACACGCTGAGGCGGGGACTCTGGAGAGGGCGAGGAGGAAAGGCTCTCTTCTATTTATGCAACATCGACTGTGAATAAACATTGCTATCGACGGTCCTGCCTAGTACGGCTCTGTTTTTCTCTCTCTCCAGTGCGGCTGCCAGTAATCCATCTCCTTCGTTGGCTGGCAAACTTATTGGCTCTGTACGTGCACCGACCCTACGTCAGCAGTGTCCCGCTACGGGTACGTTAGCCGTGTCCCGCCACGCGAGCACCTACTGACGGTTACGTCCTTGCCCACTATCTCGAGTCTTCGCCTTGCCGTTCGTCTGCCTGACAGCTGAGTTGTTGCCGAGTGGCGGAGTTTGGACCATTTCATCGCGTATAAAATGCGAAAAACCTTGTTTTGGACCCCATCCCTCTTTTTCTCATATTGGTCCAAGTAACGCGTCGATATGTCTCAAGGAATCAAGAAGTTGTACTATACGGCTCGCCCGAACTTTCCTTCGGTATGTCCTCCCTTTTTGAACGCGTCTGTCGCTAATTATCGCGCCAGTATCTCTTTCCGGCCGACCAGCAACCTTTCTTTCGCGACTGGGCGCGTCAAATCGCGTACTCCATCAACAAAGGGGACCTGATCGCAGGACTTGGCTCGATGTCGGCCAGTGCGAGGCTCTTTCGCGACCAAATGCGCGTCGCCTACGATATTTCCTATCCATTGCCCAGGCTTCTCGACGAGTCCCGCGCTGAATACGAAGCCCGTCTGGAGGCGCGCTACCGCGTGAGTTCTTCTTTCTGCATCGGCTTTTCGAAGAACAAACTGACAGGCGTCCACAGAATCTCAAAATCGGTCTGACATGGGCATGTCGATGCATGTCTCTACGAGAGGTCGCAACCGGTATTTACCAGGCTCACGACGCTACCAAGGGGAAATGGCGCACTCCCGGCGTTGGTCCGCGACCACGTCCCAGACCTCTTCATCCTTCGCTCCCGCGTCCCTCCACTATCCAGGTTGTGCCGCGCTTCCCTGTTCCCAGCGTCGTAGTTCCTACTCTTGCCTCATTGGGTCTTGCTATCCGTGCACGAGTTCGACCGGCTCCCTTCTCCCAAATCTCCGTTCCTTCCTCATCCATTCCCTCGTCTCCGAGCTCCTACGCTCCTACCGATTCTGAGGACGAGGTTCGAGCAGAGCTAGCTGCCGACGCCGACGACACAGATGAAGAGAACCTCGGGTATAGCAGCGAGACCTTCGTCGACTCGTCCCCCATTCGTCCCCAGAAGTTCCAAAAAGAACGATCCCCATCGTACTCGCCCGGCCCCTGGGGTCCCACGTTCTGAATTTCAGTCTTCTTTTCGCGCTTCTTATCTAGTATTTTCGTCGTTGTCATCCTCACTTGCATCTGCCGCGTACTCTCTGTATTCCACTTAATCATAAACTCCCTATGTAGCTCTGAAATTGTCATGCGGCTCGTGTCTCTTGTCCGAATGTTATTGTAATAAAACTCATGAAAGACAAGCTCAAGTGTGAAACAAGATCCCATTGAAACAAGACGCGAACTTTTACATATTTCCACCCGCTTCTCGCCACCCTTCACCACTACTCCATTCAGCTAGACCGGTGTTCTTCCATCCGCCGGTTGGTAGGTACCTGTCTCTGTGCGCCTCGACTAGCTCAGCCTTTTCTCGGTCAGCTTTCTCCTTTGCCTCGTCTCTCTGCCTAACAAATTCCAGAAAGAGGGGCACGATAATCTGTGAAAAATAAGGTTTCAATGCCTGAATACTGAGGAGAAAGACAAACATCTGTTGCTGCGAGACGTTCTTCGGGTCGAATGAGGGCGACTTCGAAGAAGTCAGGTAGGAAGACTGTCATCGTCCAGTCGTAGTACGGAGGCGACACGGTGAAGAAATGTTTGGCCGAAAGACGAATACATTCATAGTCAGTAAAGGTCAACACGAATGCCATCTTGAAGTCAACAGTCAGTGGCAAACAAGCTGTTCAGGTTGGAGAGCGTACTGACGGTGATAAGACAAGTTGGTATTGCGATGACGTTATCAATCAAACTTAGTCGGCCTTTTAACGTTCAACGTTCAACTGCCATGCGCCACATCTTTTTTCTGTGCTCCGCCCATCACAAATCCGATCCAAACCAAATGTCTATTCACCACGGAGAGCGTCTCCAAGCGTTTCCAGAGATGTAAGTTCTAGCTCATCGCTCTACCTATTGCTCAGTGTTGAGACATATCTTCATAGTACAGGGCCAGTAAACGCGTCCTACGACCATACTTGTCAAATGCGCTGCGCCTTTGCGATCGTCAAATACAGAGGGGAGATGGACGGAGAGAGCGTCGAGCACACCTGGGCAACCATGGCGGCGATGAAGGCGGGCCATGCGAGTATGGACAACGCCACAGCGAATGAAAGTGACAGCGCCGGGTCCGCCATCATCAAGGACAATCCCGTGGAGCAAAGCGCTCATGGGAAAGAGGAGCGCGTCGAAGGAAGCGAGGAGCGCGTCGAGGGGAGCGAGCAGCGCGTCGAGGGGAGCAAGCAGCGCGTCGAGGGGAGCAAGCAGCGCGTCGAGGGGAACTTTGACTGGTAGGTCAGCCCTCTTCAATCTGTTGGCGCGTCTATCAGGCCCTTTGCCGCCACCGACGCCGACTCTTGACCTTTATCTCGAACGTGCATATCTATATCCATGTAAGTATCTGCCTGACGCCAATGAGGCATCTATTATGTACAAAAGATCCCTGCGTATATAAACAAGATTCGTCTTGGTGAATTCTGAACTCGTAAACACTCGATGACTCTCCCAACGCCACCTGGCACACCGCCCACAGGCGGAAACAACCAGAACTTCCATCTGTTTGAACTGGAACGAATCCAGCGTCCCGATGATGTCTGGGAGTATTGCGCCTCCTGCCATGATGGCATTCACGCGACGGCCCCTCACCATGCCGTTTATCGATGCATCGACTGTTGGTGTCCGGAGATGTTGTGCGGTCAATGCAGTGTAGAGTGGCATAGGCGCTTTCCCTTCCATGTTCTTCAGGTGAGTTCTTCTTTACCTTCCTGCATGCCGCATCTGACCCACCTGGCGTAGGAATGGAACGGATATTTTTGGGAACGCAAATCTCTGCGCGCATTGGGGTTCCGTATCCAGCTTGGCCACGGTGGTCGAGCCTGTTCTCGTCCTGCCTCATCTACCACGGTCACAATCACTCGGCATAACGGAATTCACATTCTGGATATCGATTTCTGTGGATGCCAACGTACCTCGCTGTATGCATACAGGTTCGTCCTCCTTCCCTCTTACTGTGTGAGCAATTGCTCAGAACTCTAGCAGTCTCTTGCGCGTGTCAGAGTAAACTATGCTTATCTAGCGTGCTATAGACGCGTTACCATACTCGATCGCGTATCTAAAAATATTTCAATATATCATCTTGGCACCCTCAGAACCAAATACAGCCAAAGAACACGGTCTCTGTTAGACAACGTCTCCCATCAGACAAAACCCTCCCGTTTACCTCTCTCGATGCCCAAACGCACCCTGCGCATGGTCCGTGCGGACGACGACGACGACGAAATGTCCCTCAACGTCGTGCAAGCACGTACTGTCAACCTCTCAAAGGACGGCCGACGCCAGCTGACATCCGTACACTCCTCCTGCGCCAGAGTTGAAGATGGCGAGTCAAGTGCACTGAATTGGACGACGCGCTTCATCCCTCCAGAGGTGGTAGCTCCCAAGAAGCGGCGCTATGCTAATTCAGTATGTTCTATCTTGTTACTCTCGAGCGGTAGCTCATGGTTTGGCGCAGGACCAGAACATGCTGAACTGGGTCTACGACGGGCGTCCTCAGGAATTTCTGGAGGAATTTTGCCGGCTAGAGGGGCGCGGCGAGGATATATGGGGGTTCTGTGTGTCTTGTCACGACACGGTAAACGCGACCGCGCCAATGGAGGCGTTGTATCGCTGCGAAGATTGTTGGGGAACTGCCATGGACTGTCTGGAGTGTACTATTCGTCTTCATCGCCGCAATCCGTTTCACCGCATTCAGGTATGTTTTCGTTACACGTTGGCTATCAGCTCAACGTCAACAGAACCTAGAAATGGAACGGTCTTTTCTTCGAGCGGAAAACCTTGCGCGAATTAGGTCTACGGATACAACTCGGACACGACAACGGCCGAGCGTGTCATAACCCTGTCCCTGCTCCCAGCAACTTCACCATCCTTCACTGCAACGGCATCCACAAGGCAAATGTCGACTTCTGCGCATGCAACCAACGCCAACCCCATCGTATCCAAATGCTTCGGTCCGAACTCTACCCCGCCACGACCCGTTTTCCAAAAACCGCCGCTACCCTCCGTCTACTGGAGGAGTTCGAGATGCTCAGCTGCTCGGGCAAGCTCTCGACATACGAACATTACAAGGCTTTGGAGAAAATGACGGACCATACCCGCATCCAACTCCCGAAGGTGTGTTCCTCGCCTTGCTCCTCGTCTTGCCGTGCTGATGGATTTGATAGCGCCGATACAAGTCGTACCTCCGTATGAATCGCCAGTTTGGCCATATCAAGATGCTCAAACGAGGAGGCCGCGGATCCGTCGAAAATGGGCGTGCTCAATCTGCTGCCGGGGATTTGGCTGTTCGATGCCCTGCCTGTCCTCGCCCAGGCATCAATCTCCCGCCAAATTGGCAGTCCTGCTCACCGGATAAAAAGTACGTTACGTTAGCATCCATCGAATCAATACCCGATTGACACTGACGGACCCGGGACAGGTTTCTCTATCGCATACTGCTCGCGTTGGACGCCAATTTCCGGCTGTGCAATCTTCGCAGGCCAAGTTCGCTTGACCCGGGCCTTCACACAGGTCTAGCTTACCTTGTCGCCAACAAGGCGTACCTAGAGCACATTGCAAAATATCCTAAACAAAAGGATGTGAGTAACCTCGCTAGTTATGCACGTTATCATCATACTGATTCCAATGCAGATCAGTTCTTGTTCGGGGTTCAAGACGTTGGCCCATGCGGAAACCAAAGACACGACGGGTCTTCGTTCGACGGGCGTAGGAATGTGTATATGTGCGCGACATGAGATTGTGTGCCCGACTGGCGTGGGTGATCTCCAGAAAGGGGAACGGTAAGTTTTCGATGAGACGCTGAGATACTTGACACTGACTAAACCAATAGCTACTGCAACATGGACTACATTGGCCTCTCCGGAGCCCGCGAATTTGCCAGCGCCGGCATCCAGGCTATCTTTTTTTCCTACGATATCGCGTGCCAGTGGTCAATCCACTTTTGCGAGCGCATGTCAGAGATGCCACTCTATCTCCAACTCAAACCGGAAGTCGCTATCGAATGGGGTGTGCCGAAATGCCACTCCAAGGGACATAAACTGAACTGTCAATGCCAGTTCAGTATGAACGTGCAGGAGGGTGTGGCGCGCACGGATGGAGAGGGAATCGAGCGGACTTGGTCTGAGCTCAATGGTTCTGCAGCGGCGACGAAAGAGATGCTTCCGGGCGGGCGACACGATACCCTGGATGTTCGGATTGGCTCCCATAATTGGGACAAACTTGTAGACCTCGGTATGTGTTTTCAGCTTGAAGTCCCAATGATTACCTAACTTTACCAAAGGTGAAAGTCTTCATCGCAAACACGGCGCATGCGTAGCAGGCGCCGCTCACCATGTCGAGGCGCATGATCAATTTACTTCGATCTTGCCGTCCGATTTAATCGAGATATGGGAACGGGAGGTTGAAGCATGGGAGAAGAACAGGTCCCGGCCCAATCCTTACTTTCTCGAGACTTTGCGTAAGTTTTTCGCCTCCCAATTTCCTCGTCTGTCTTCTAAACATCGCAACAGATGCAACCGAGTCTAACGTACGACACCTTATTGCCGAAGAAGAGCGCAAGGAAATGGCTGCACAGGAGATTACGCTCCATGAGACGAGTGCCTCGGTGTGCATTTCGTTAGCAATGCTTATCGAGGAGGGACAGTACGTCTGACGTCACTTTTTGCACGACTGGTGATGCTGATTGTTGTTTTTCAGGCGAAATGTTAAGTGGTTGTTGGCGTGCGAGGACAGAGATACAGCGGGTGTAGTGAAAGACATCCAGGACAAGCGAACTCTCCTCCTCACTCAGATACGACAGTTTCGGGACATGCAGAAGGTGTATATGCCGGGAATAACGACAACACTGGCGCAATTAGTAGGGTCCCGAAGCGGTGATGTCGAGACGGAAACACTCTATCTTCCCTCTGGCGTCGGCCCCAATTTACGGTCATTGTGTCTCTCCAATCTCGTCGGGAAGGAGGAGAAACTCCGGGAGGCGCAATGTTTCGATGCCCTCGAGTCTATCCGCACGATGCAGCGTACCCGTCGGAGCGTCAAGGCGTTCCGTCGCCGGAACATACGTGGTACGAAACGGACTGGTCGCTCCTTCGCGATCATCAAACGCCTGGAGTCCAAGTCTTGCCTTGCCGTGAAGAAGTACCGGTACGCTCGTGCAGCTCTGCTATCTCTTCGAGGGCCTGGCGACTGGGAGAAGATGCTGAGGGTACTCGAGGATAGCGACGTCGCCGCCCTCGATAGCTTCATCTTCGACATTGACGAGGATCCTGTGAGCGCGACCCGCAAGAAGAAGAAGACAAGCGGCATCAAGCCTAACGAAGTTCAATTTGGGAGTGGAAACTACAATGTGCCGTGGATTTGGTTGATGGACGGTGCGTATGGGACTCTGAATGAGGACGACCTCAACGGGATGATCCGCGTCGAGTGGTTGAAGAGTCGTGCGAGGGCAAGACGCTGGTCGGAGGAACTTCGGTTGATTCCCGAGGAGAAGGCGCGAACCATCCTCTCTTTCGAGGCGGCGGCGATTAAGTGGGAGGAACGTACGCAGGGATGGACTGGGCTGGAAGTAAGCAAGGCGAATGGAGTTTGGGCTTTGGGGTATAGGCAAGCCGCCACTTATCGATCCCTCGCGCTACACTTCGGCACTATCTGGGAAAAGCCGCTGAAGAACAAGCGCAATCGTATTCCCGATCGCATCGAGGTGGCGGCAGCAGAGGAAGAGGAGTCCGATTCTGAGGACGAGGACGAGTCCAACAGCCCGCTTTTTGCTGCACAGGCTGCGTCTCAGGAGGCATCGGACCGTGCACTTTTTGCAGTGCAGGCCACAAGCAACGAGCCGGAGAACGCTCTGTTCCTGGCGCAGGCCTTGGGCGACGACCCGGCCTTTGACTCGGACGGCTAGTACCTATATCACATGGACTTCTATGCATCGTATACCACACGGACTTTTGTACACTATATATTACATGGACAATTTTCGCATCAGTAAAATACCCAATTTGGATGGTTTTGAGTCCTCTCCGACACGTGAGGTTACTTTCCCTGACCGACGGTCACTCGAATGACCCGAGTGAGCCATTGGTTGAGGTAGGTAATCATTGTGAACCATCCGAATGCAGCTGAGTGGCTATAAGCACTCGGATGTGGGATACCCGGGGCGGACAACCTGTGATTAGATCCACACATTTTGCAAAATGAGCCTCTGGTTAAATGCACTAAAATGACTCATATACTACTGCAATGGTTGCAGTGAGGTGGTAAATCCACCTGAACCCACCCCTGCTGTGGACCGCACCGGACCCAGACACGCACCTGCCACCGTCAGCGTTGAACCGCGACGTTCAGGCCGTGTTCCTCAACCTTTGAGAGTTGCAGTCGAAGCTGCGCTCTTTGAGGCAAAGGAGAAGGAAGCGCAAGCCGTGGGGGAGGAGTGGGCCTCCAGAGATCCTGCGGCACGTTTAGCTTCACTCGATCTGTCGTCGCGTCTCACCGGTGAGTTGAAAGATCATATCGCGTTGATGACGACCGATCCAGGGAACACTCGCGCTCCTTGTACATACACGGAGGCGATGAAGACCGACGCGACGCGATGGCGCGCCGCAATGGATACCAAGATGGAACAGCATCGTACTAAGGGTACGTGGGAGTTGGGGACTCCCCCACCTGGTGCGAACGTTATGGCGTGTCGATGGGTTTACGATGTTAAGCTCGACGGCGACGGCAAGCCTATACATGACAAGGCGCGTCTTGTGGGCAAGGGATTCACTCAGCAACTTGGGGTCGACTACACCGAAACCTGGGCCGCTATTTCACGAATGGAGTCCATCCGCATGACAGCCGCTGTCGCAGCATCAATGAACCTCGCACTTTGGCAGGTCGATTTTGTCGCGGCGTATCTCAACAGCGTCCCCGAGGTCGATATCTGGATGCAGCAACCCCCGGGGTATGTTGTCACTGGTCGCGAATCCGAGGCTTGTTACTTGAAGAAGACGATCTATGGTACCATGCAGGGTGCCCACGATTGGGCGCGAACACTAGAACAAGGCTTTGCATCTGTCGGGTACACGGCGTCCAAGGCCGATCCGTGCATACGCGTTAAGCGTGAGGAAGACGATTTCACTCTCACGGCGACTTACACTGACGACGTTTGGGGAGCGTCAACGAGTGTAGAGGTTGGGCAGAGGCGGAAGGACGAATTGGCTAAGCTGTGGGACATCAAGGATGTGGGGGAGAATTACTGCTTGCTTGGGATGCGCGTGGACCAGGACCTGGAGAACGGAACGGTCGCACTATCTCAATGCGCGTATTTTGAGGAAGTTCTCGACTGTCACAACCTCAGCTCAATCACCCCTTGCTCCACACCACTCCCCGTTGGTATGAATCTCGACTCAACCATGTCTCCATCCAATGACACCGAATGTGCCGAGATGGACAGCATACCGTACCGAGCAGTCCTTGGGTGTGTCATGTGGTGCCAGCTCGCCACGTGACCCGACCTTTCATTTGCTGTCAGTCTTCTTTCATGATTCCAGAACAATCCGGGAATGGAACACTGGCATGCCCTCTTACACGTTGTCGGATACATCAAGTCCACCATTGACTATGGCATCGTCTTCTCGCGGGATGCCCCACTCAAACCATTCGGGTATGTTGACGCTAGCTACGGCGACTGCCAGGATACTCGACGATCAACATCCGGGCAAGTCTTCATGATGGCCGGCGGTCCCGTATCCTGGAGCTCAAAACGGCAGGCTACCGTGTCCTTGTCGACAGTTGAAGCTGAGTATGTCTCGCTATCAAGAGAAGCACAGCAGCTTTAGTGGATGTTCTCTTGGATGGCAGATATTGGTTTGCCACAGAATGAACCCGGTCATCTGAAGTGCGACAATGAGGGCGCAGTCAGCCTCACCAAGAACACGCATGGACACCACCGCGTCAAGCACATCAATATACGTGCCCACTACATACGGGAGCTCGTCGTCGCAAAGGAAATCACCGTCGAGAATGTTCGTAGAACCAAAAACCCGGCCGACTTGTTCACAAAGCCGCTCCCTCGTGACGTGCATTACTGCTACCTCGAGGACCTCAAAATCGTTCGCCTTGGATAGGCGTTCGGATGTGGGGGAGTGTTGAAGTACACCCATCACGCCCATTACGCGAACTTACTTACCGTATTCGGACATTGCGCCACCCACCACAGTAGAACTGTATAGTTATGATCGCTGCGCGATCGCCTACTTATAGTAGATTATTTTCACCTGGCTACCTCAGTCGTTTCGCATTCGCTGTGCACGCCTGAGGTATGCCACTCATTACTTAGATTCATGGACACTCGTACTCATACCTCTCATAGCTCTACTTACATATAGCTCTCTGTTCTTAGGTATGAGTAGACTCTAATCCAGTTGTTTCGCATTCGCTGTGCACACCTGAGCTCTACTTACATATAGCTCTCTGTTCTTACAATGCAGCAGAGCATAGGGAGACTAACTGTCCAGGAGTATGTGCATACAATCCAGCATCGCCAAATCTAGACAGAATTGTCAAGCTAGCAATTAGCATTATGAGGAATCTTACCATCACACCCTCAGCAAGAAGAATAAGGATCTGACTGAGGACTGAAGATGCAACACTCATTCTGATAAGCTGAGGTTCAGCTATGAGACCCTCTTGGAGCTCTTCTTCCTGTGTGGCACCATGGGCAATATAGATATCATCCATGGAATTCCACTGTATACTAATCTTGACTGTGAATAGCAACCACATCAGCGTGAGGAGCACAATATGTCAAATATGCCCTCGAGATTTATTCTTGGATGAATCTAGTATGAGTCAAATTCAGTAGGTATCTGATAAGGTGAACATTCAAGCAATACATACAATGTGTGGCAATTGCATGAATTGTGTGTAAATACACAGCTGTATAAAAGAAATAACAGCCAATTTCCAGAATGGAAGCATGAAGATTGTTGCGCAGATAACAAATCTCATCTGCTTTGGTGAGCACAGGTGCAGACATGGCTTGAAAGAAGTGAGTATTGAACTAGCTTAAGTACTGAGGCAGCACTTGCTTTTATATGCAGGGAATGGAACAGCACATACATCAACAAAGACGACCTGTATCACATCTCTGTGCTTCAGAAGATGAGCAGGAAGTGATCTGTCCAATACAGCAATGAATTTCTTGAGATCACACTGTTCATCCAGAGAAGTGCATCAATAACAGAATCTAGTGATTGTCATCTCAAGAGATACAGATCCGGGATGAAGTGCACCATGTCAATTTTGACTGGAGCATAGATATACAAAGCAACCAAGTTGACTCACAGAAGAGAGAAAGGAACTGGGCTGTGAGCCTTAAGAGTCAGATTTATCTCTTGATAGTGTGCTGAGATGAAGAAATTAAACAGTTGCAGAATTCACGGTGATATGTCAGAATCATGTACCATACATAGAAGCATGTACTCATCTCATCAGCATTGAATAGGTAATGAGGTGTGATGATCAATTGTCTCCTGATAATTTAACAAAGGCATCCTTCTGGGAGGAAGAAACAACAAGTGATGATCAGCACAGTCAGAGATGATCATTGAAGCAAGTACCCATGATTCATGATGGATGATCTGTGGCAACTCAGCCAAGAGAGGAAGAGCTCATGATGGTCGGATGCGAACACCATCTCGTATGAGCTTGACGTGGGTGCATTGATAGACAGAAATACAACAAGCAGCCCACCTACTGACTATGTGAACGTGCATAGTGTTGGACTCCTCTCCAAGCAGATGGCAAGGACTGCCAGATGAAACAGGGCTTTTTTTAAAAAAAATCCAATTCAAGTCCATTGCGCTAAAGCGTATGTAAGACTGTATCCCACCTACTGTATGCCACACTACAAGAGATAAATAAGAGACCATCCGCTAACTAATTGCAACACTGAGACTCGAGCGCGCCTTGAAGGCGGATAGCGCTCGTAAGACCATTAGATGGTCAGGAGGGACCGATGCAGAGTCGGGTGAGGCTGTTTCACTTGCTCCTCTGCAAGTTTTTAGGTGGCGGCGGCCATGTTAGCGGCCGCCAATTCGGCTCAATATATGTCCATGAAATCGAATGCTGCTGGTGGGGATGCTGACTCTCGGGCGTGTGCTTTGCGCCGACGCGCCTTGTATTGCTTCTTGGGAATGGGTGGCGGGGTTATGTCGCCGAACGTCTGCGCAAATTGGTGTGTGTCGGCGATTTACTGGATGAGATGGGGGATGAATTTCGGGTCATTGAGGAGCAAGTCCTCTTTTGGGTTCTCGCAACCTGTTTTCGCTGCTTGCCTGAGCTTGACTCGTTGCATCGCGTATTGAAACAGGGCTGTTGAACAGCATATAGGTACCGATTGCCGGTACTGGTCATGTTGGAAGAGAGTTTGAGAAACGAGGCAAACGGCACCGAGACGATGAGCGCCGAGCAACCGCTGACCGCACCAGTATCAAGATTGTACATGATCGTCAGAGGTGAATTCTGATTGCAAGCGCCTACCATGTGTGAGCCGCTTGCCTGGACAATTCCTTCAAGCACACAGCGCAGTGAGAGAATGGCAAGTAAATCTGGAAATGTACATGCATGCAGTATGTACGTATATGGCTACACGATTCGTCACCGTCGCATCCAGGAATCGAGGTACGTCACTCACTTCGTCCGTATCATCCTACGGCCGCGTCTCTCGCTCGGGCGCGCGACTGCTCTGGGAACTCACTACAATTGATGGCCTGCCCGTCCTTCTTCACGCCCGTGTACGCCTGATCACAGGATCTGAGCCGCGACGTCCCGCATTTACGCCTTTTCCCGCGTTATAGTGCGGTCCTTGACTACGCAATTGCACGTCTCGCGGAGAACGGACTGGATGTCGGGCTTTTCTCCTCGAACAGCACCTGCTCGACCGTCTCCGCTGCATGCTGTTCGAGCTTCTTGCGCGCCTCCGGCGAGAGAAGGTCTGCCTTTCGGGCAGCTTTATCTGGCCTGAAGACGTTCGTGAGCTCGAAGGCCGATCGGAGTGTGGGCACCGCTGACATCTTGGGTGAGGATAGGGCGTAAAAGGAGATAGATGGACGACGTACGTTTCGCTGAAAATGTGCCTTGCACATTGTGTAGCGCCGCGAGAGGCCACTGCTTAGTCGGCCGCGAGGTGGGGGGGGGGGGAAATGAAAAGCAGACGAGTTCTACAGCCTGTAGGAGCTCGACGACGTTATATGCTTCCTTCAACTTTCCAGTCGCATCGTGTGACATTCGTGTAATGGCGAGTCGCGCCCATCGCAGAATTTGTTAAGTATTGAGATGCCCGGGTAGCGTTCGAGGTTTCGCGTGAGCTGATCAGATTGTTCGTTTCTCTCTGCTGCTTTCCGGAGATAGAATCAGTCAGAAACGAGAACGAGAAACAGAGACAAACCTGCAAGACTCCCCGGCGCAAAATCGCGTCAATCACCTCCAATGATTGACGTACCCTCCTTTGGTCCTAACAGAGTGTGAATCTAATTTTTGCGTGGCGTGCCACCGGACAGCGTCTTCGCAACTTCTCTGGAGCACATCGTAGCGTGCGGATCGTCGGGTTAGCGTTGTTCGCGAGGCGGCGGTACGCCTTCTTGGTCTCGTACGCCGTCGCCGCCACTGACACGTCCAGGATCTCCTAGTAGCCCGTCTACAGTGGATTGTCCTGGGTCCCTGTCTTGTGGCCGTCCGAACTAACGTTTGGGGTGCTGTGCCCGATAACGATAGTCTGCTGGTAGAAGGTATATGGCTGGACAGCGAAAGTGTGTTGTTTGGCATGGAGAGCATCGGATTTGGGCGTTGTCAATGGATTGCTGGGATATGGCACCGCGAGCTGAAGGGTGTCCTTGGTGCGGTCGCACGTCGTTTGATATGTGCGGGTATGGACCGGGAGGGGAGGACATCTAAGACACTGGTTTTAAGACTCTACTAAGAGGCCGATGAAGAGACGGTCATCTCACGATCAATCTGATGGCAGAGGAGAGAAATGTGCGCTTGGCGGTCGTGGTCTAGTCTCGTTCCCGACGTTCTGGCTCTCTCGGCACTTTCGGACCGGACACGTGAATCGGAGTTGAAAAATAGTGCAGAGAGTGGGGAGGTCCATTCGTCGGATCGAGTGCGGCGGCTTACTAAGCGCACCGCCACTCAATCCCTGAGACAACTTCTTACGCGCCGACCGCCATCTCGTTCGACGTGTCCCGGACCATTTCTCATGGATACACACCGCGTGTCGTGATATTAGGACAGTCTGTATGTATGTAAGCTATCTAGAACGTGTTTTATGTAACATCATGGCAATAGATCCTAATCTTCCCCATCTGTATCAGAGTAGTACATCCTATCGTTGCCCTCACCCGATGTTTGAGCAGTCTCATCTCCTCCTGTTGCTAATGTTGTAGCTACTCTTGATGGTCTGGGATCCCCAGCACCATTCCGACGGCGCAATGCATTCAGCAGTGCAGATACTGCATCCGGTTTGTTCTTCGAGTCCTTCTTCATGGGAATCTCCGCGTCCTTGCCGTAAATTCGATGGATATCGAGTTGTACCTGGATCTCCTTCAGGTTCAACTTGTTGACTTCGCTCTCCAACCCCGCATATCGTGCATCAAGGACCGCATCCTCGCGGCGCTTCTTGTCTCCTGCCGTCTTCTGCTTCTTCTTTCTGGTCACCTCAATCCCTGCCTTCTTTGCAGCAACATGTGCTGTTTTCATCTCCTTCTCGCGTGCTCCTGCAGTTCTTCGTCGCAACTTGGCCTCTCGACGGATGTAAACCTGGTCATCGTCTCGGAGATTCCGTTCGGCCCATTCTTCTGTGCAATTATCCTGGTACACATAGCGTGCATTGGACTGCTCCTCGGTAATGCGTGGTCGGTAGCGCTTTTGAACTCGTTTACGGCCTAACCGACCCTCATTTAGATCATTGGTGGCGTGCATGAAGTACTTCTTCCGCTCCTCTGGTGTCAACTGATCAACCACGCCACCCTTCACAAACTCGGAGGAGAACCGTGTCATCGTCTCAAGAGCGCCTTCCAGATACGCTTTGAAGGCACCACGGAAGGCGGGCAAGGTCGGGATCAGGGCCTTCACCACCTGCATTACTTCGGGACTGTCAAACTCGGTTCCATCGAACGTCCCACTGCTAGCTGTCGCATCTGGCCCAATGAGGAGGTCGAGGTTCTCGCAAAGTGTCTCGTAGTGAGTGAGCATCTTCTGATGCATGTCTCCAAGGTCCAATAGATTGACATCCTGTGTAGCGCGAACATGATGCATGTAGGGTCGTCCGAAGGCCTGAGACTCGCATGCCAGGACACAGAACTCGGTGAGAGTTCCGGGATCAGTCAAGCATCGATAGAAGTTGAGCTCAAGATTGGTGAAGGTTTGAGAGTCTTTGGAATCGCGTACGTACTCCATGAAACTGATGAAGGTATCCCGGTATTGTAGAATGACTTCGGCCGCGTCACAGTGAGACTGGTAGCGCGTATTGCTGGTGTCGGGATACGCGATGCGCTTCCCCAGGTGCGTCTCGAAATACCAGGTGAAGTCGTCCTGCTGACCCTTTTTGTTATCTTTGTGGTTGCAGATCAAGCCACCAAGCATAGCGGCATGAACGGATCCTGCATTCGATGTCTCTCTGGCCCGAGTAGCAGCATCAGTCGCTGCTGAGCTGGTATCAACTGCCGTCTCGACGATATCCAGGAGCGCAGCGTTATCCTTGTTCGGCATCAATATCGGTCCATCGTCGCGGCCACCCCAGAAGGTCTGTACACGCTTCATCCCACCCTTCGTGGAGTTGAGATTCTTGTGCATACAGCACCCGCCCATAATCCAAGGACCGAAGCGCATCCTCTGCTCCTCTGGCGACATGGCAGCATACTGCTGCGACCCAAGCTCTCGGGCAACATCATCGAGGACACGAGCCTCGCTAGCAGATCTCTCGGCCTCGGACAAGGCCTCCCATGCATTGAGCCCGCCTGCCTTTTCCACCAAGCCCTCTTTGCTCTTCCAAAGGAGCTGAAGCAGGACCTCTGATGGGAGCAGCTGGAGCTGAACAACACCAAGTACGAGGTCCCGCTCGCTGTCCTTCATCTCCTTGAATATCCTGTTACCCTTCTTCACATCATTCGCATGATCGCCGTACGTCCCTCGCAGCTTGCCAATCCACACACCAAACAACGACTGGAGTCCGAGACGCTTGGCAAGTGGGCTATTATTGTAGACCTCCGAGAAGCGCTCAATGACGCCCACAGTGCCCTGGATGTTTGTCTCTGTGCTATGGTCAACGGAAACCTCGACACCCATTGACAGAACCTGTCTCGATCCGTCTGCATGTGTGCAAACCATGCCTCGTGAGTCGTAGTTGATATGCCTATCAGAGGTCGCATCACTGCTGTATGTGATATCTGTATCGCATATCCATCAAGCTAATCTATCTCATGACAGGGCGAGAATCTTACTTTCACAGGTAGCCACGGCATGTCCGAGCTGCATTTGCGAAATGACACCACCTTCAGCAATCACGCGCGCCACTTGAGTCTTGCTGATTCGCTCCTTGACCTGCACATCAAGAGCAGCTCCTACTGACTGGATTATAGTCCCAATGTTCCGCTCCGCACACCCAAGGACAGCAAGACGTCGAACAAGAGCCCGGATGCGAGTCTGGTAGATGCCTTTGACCCGAAGCTTTCGGTAAGCACCCTGTTTTTGCATTGCAGCTTTGGTGCGCCCAATAGCCCTCTGGACAGCGCCTTGCGAGCGTTTGACACGCTTTTTGAGGGCCGTTTTCTCCGCTTGACATTTAGCTAGGGCTTTTCGAAGATACAGTAGCTCGGACTTCGTGCCCTGAATGGAGATCTGAAGACGTTTGTTCTCGAGCTGATAAGCAGTAACAAGACTAGTAGCATCCTTAAGGTTGCGTCTCAGGACAGGTAGAGTGTTCGTCTTGATGTCCCGAAGCTCGTCCTGACGTTCTGACAGGCGGACCTCGGTGCGCACGAGTTTTTGACTCAGAGCTCGAGCCTTAGCGTTATACTTCTGTGCACGGTCCTTCCAGTCAATTCCAGGTTGTTTTTTTGGCTGGGGCTTCGTTGGAGATACATTCTCCTTGTTTTTTGTGTCCTTGTTGAGTGCCTGGAGGCTAGCACGCTGTGCTGGACTACGTGTCTTCAAAGATCGTCTTTTTAACGATTTTGGCATTGTATGTCGCTAGTAGAGTTCCATTGGGCTAGTGTAACGGTGAAAAAGGATGTAAATACCGTTTAGCTATCACTTCAAGTGTGCTCGATGTGCCCAGGATGTGCGGAAGTCTTTGAATCGACAAGATGTACCGGGATGGAGTCGAGTGTCACAGCTTGTCACACCAATCGCGCTCATTGTGAATGGTCGATCTGCAGAACAAAAAATTGAAGCAACCACACCTCCTCTAGCTCTGAAAATTTGGGAACACAATACTGGATGCTAGGAGAAGGAGTTCTTGGCGCAATATCCACTTTACATATCACGGATCTTGAGATCAATCACACATCTCTCGGCATATCAATCAAAAATTGGTTTCGAGGCCAAGAAGTCCTAGCCTGAATGACAAAACATCTATCTGCATATTAATTTCAAGGATACAGTGTTGTGGTAAGCCGGAATCTTTGCGCTCGCGCGCGCGCTGCTGGCGCGCCAGAGTAAACATACACAAACAACCTCCCTAAACAGACGGATGGACCTCCCCACAGAGAGGTCGCCAGAACGTCTGGTGCATTTCGTATAGGGGAGCGCATGTCCTGTAACGTCACACCAACCTCCCTCCCGCCTACTGGATGGTCTATGTACTTGGGGAGTGCCCCGGGACGGCACAGATGACTTGGATAACATATGCTAGTCATAAACACTCACTTTTGCCTACAAGACCGGTCTACAAATATTTTGACTGCGAAGCATAGGCCAAATGGCTATTGGAAAGCATGCCTTTCTGAAGACCATTTGTAAGGTCATTTGTGAGAGGTTTGAGCCCGGAAAAGAATGGAATATGTTTGGATTGTGTAGAGCTACAATACTGTTCCCTAGTGCAAGGGCAGGCAAGGTACAGAACTCAAGATATCGGGGGTGTTACAGGATGTCAGGTCCTCTATACGAACTGCCCCAGACGTTCTGGTGATATCTCTGCGCCTTTTTTCATACTCCGACCCACGTGGACCGGACCGATCTCCGAGCACCGCGAGGAGGACCTGGAGAGCAGAGATATCACCACGAACGGATGGGGACGAGACTAGTCGTGGTCAGGACTCAGGACTCAGCAGAAAGTCTATCAATCCGGCTCGTGCCCTCGGCTCGGCATCTTGAATCATATGAAAGCTGGACTCAGTCGTGCTGTACACAACGTTTACGCAGCCTGAGATAGTGTTAGAGCAGACTAGGTATATTTTCGCTCATTTACAGCTACTATTTCTCAAAAAGAAGACCAATTTCCTCCCTCCAGCGGAGTATTTGGCCCAGGGCTTATCATCGGCATAGTCGGCAGCTCCAGTTTCCGTCACGCCGAGGTCTGCCGTCATACACAGGCGAGCTTGTGGCTCAGCCTTGTGCCGGGCGCCTGAGATCCTGCCCTCATCTCGAACAGACGACGCTTCACGCAATGCGTCTCATGCCAAGCGATCATTTACGACGTTGAACGCCTGTTGAATGGGTGAGCTCTCCCAAGTTGTCTTGCTCGCACAGCTCACAAGGAGCGCACAGAGCTCGAACTAGCTCACAGATACCAATGAACTCATGATAGCGGTGAGTTTTCCCATTCGACAAGGCAGGCGGAGAAGAGAACCAACTCTACCAGAATGCGCGCGCGCGCCATTCGATCTCACGAGCGAAAGAATTTCAGAAGCACTACTACGGGGCTGGAGTTCTGCACCATGCACACTGAGAAGCAATCACAGGCTTTCGCGCTCTTACACCTCTTCCGTCTTACTCCTACCTCCCCCATTGATACGTTTAGCTCAAATTTGTCACGTTCGGTAAGTTCTCTCACGGTATCTATCTACGCTTCCTGTCATTCAAGTCGCGGCAGCTCGCAAGGCCACATGTTACGCGCTCGAACATGGTGTCAAGCAGGGCACGTTCGAGCTCGTCGACGAAACCACCTCCGACGCGGAACCAGTCGTATACCATTTTGGAACGACTGCCGAAACGAAGAAGCACCCCGTTGCCGCGCGGCTAGTAGTGCACAGTGAGATGTTCTGGGTCAGGACGTGGATGGACTACGATATTGGGTGTGCGTTTTCTCTGTATCACTTTCTACAAGGACCGACGTGGATGAGGAACAGTCTCGGAGGCGTACATGAACGGAGACATCAGCTCGCCGTCCCTGCTAGACGTGTTGACTGTACGTCTTTCCGCTTACTTGCATCTGATCTTGTCTGACGAATATACTAGCTATACGTGTACCTTTATCAATACCAAGATGGTGTGGTCTTTCACCTACCAGCTCCAATCCTGAGTCGTGAAAATTGTCGTTCACCGCTTTCTGAGCCATGGTTTCAAACAGTCCATTGACAACGTCTGAATCCTGGTCTCGCAACCAAGACACCCACTCATTACATTCTTCACGTCGCGGCATACGATGCCTCTAACGAGCTTTACCAGGCGCGTTGCTTCCGTTCCGAGTTCATGCAAAGGACGATCTAAACAACACTCTCTTCATTAGCCTTTGCTGAGCACCGAAATGCAATACTCATGTCCGCTCTGGCTGGAGGAAGACGGTGGACCAGAGGGTGACTTGCGTGGATGTCGGAACACCGGTGACCTTGAGCGAGCACAGGCGAACAAGATCCAATGGGTCCTTAACCACGCCCGGGTGAAGCCTGGGCATCGCCTGTTGGAGATTGGGAGCGGGTGGGGTAGTCTGGCTATCGCCGTGAGTGTCGGAAAGTTATCACATCGGTTTTCGTGCTTGATGATCTGGACATAGGCTGCAAGCCGAGGATGTATAGTGGACACGCTTACGCTCTCCGTAGAGCAAAAGTCCCTGGCAGAAGAACGTATCGCCGAAGCGGGATTCTCGGACAAAATCACCGTTCACTTGATGGACTACAGAAGCATGCCGCCTGATTTTGAGAAGCAGTTCGACGCGTGTGTCAGTCTGGAGATGATTGAGGTACGTGCCTATCCTCGAAGATTGGCCGACGAGTTTTGTGAACATGGCTACAGGCTGTTGGCGTCTCGTACATGCCTACGTTTGCGCGCATACTCGACTGAGCACTCAAGGACACGGACACCGCCGTTGTCCTCTCTGCGATGAAAGGAGACCAACAAAACTTGAGTTTTCCCGGTCGTGACCGGAATGAGTCGAGTTTTGACTCAAACTCAAAAACCTCATGCTTGCTACATAGGAATAGAACCAATGTATTGTACTACTCTAAATGAAACAGAGTCTGACTCAAAGTGGGCTCGGAATTCAACCTGAGATGACGTATGCTTGAGTCTGAACTCAAGTTATAAGTAAATTGAGTTCGGACTCAAACCCGACAGCTGCAATGCCACCCGACTCGAACTCGACTCAAATTGGAACTCGAGTCAAACTCGAGTTCGACTCAAAATGCTCTACCCGACTTCACCCAAACTCAGCTTCCAATCGATCCAGCTGGAACCATTGCAACTCGAGGGAAGCACAAATATGAACCGCGAGTCCTGCCTACGCCGTCAACCAATCCAAAGGGCAAGAACTGGTGAACATGAATCAGCACAAATCCAACAGGCCTGCCAGAAAAACTGGCCGTATTGCTGTCAGCCGTCGTCCGTGGTCGTTGGCGTCGCGCTTGCCGCTGACGCGCGTGCCAATTCAAATGACTGCATTGCAATCAACTGTGGCTGCCGTCCTTGTCGCTGCCGTAACTGTTGTCCTCATCATTGCCCAACTGCCGTCCTCGTTGTCGCCCTGCTACCGTCCCATCGTTGTCATGCTGCCGTCCTCGTTGTCGCAAGCTGCCAGCCTCGTCGTCGTGCTTGTCGTCGGTGCGTCTGTCAGGGAGGCCGGATTGTCGTGGTCCGTGGTGTTTGTTGCCGTCGTGGCTGCCGCCGTCATATGCGTCCGCCCGTTGAACATCGACTACCTGCGGTTTCGTCGTGCACCACGTCGTCGTCGGTCTTCGTCGCTGCTGATGTCGGTCGTCGTCGCTGCTGGATGGTGGCTGTTGTTGCAAGAAAGAGCAAATGCTGAGTCAGCTGTCGACCATGCCACCGTATCCAGGCCCGTTTGATGTCCAAAGTGCATGGTAGCAGGCCGCTCGGGCCGGTAGGGGCCGATGCACTTTGCACATCAACAAGGCCTGGACTGGTTGCCGAAGTCGACAGCTGACTCAGCATTTGGCCTCTCTTCGCAACCACCATCACAGCGACGACGACGTGGCCACAGGCAGTTATGTCCCAATGGACAGACGCATACGGCGGCGGTAGCCATGATGGCGTCACGGACCATGGACCACGACAATCCGGCCTGTTGCGTTTGCAGACGCGACAACGACAAGCACGACGACAATGGCGGCGGCCACGGCGACGACGACGACGGCTGCTGCGCGACGACGATGGCCGGAGTCACGGTGATGACGATGGGCGAGAGTCACGGCGAGGACGGCTACTGCGGCGGCGGCAAGGACGACGAGGACAGCAGTCACGGCTGATGACAATGCGGTTATTTGCATCAGCACACGCGTTAGCAGCAACCATGACGACAACGACGAAGGCAACGGCGACTACGGACAACGGGCGACGACCAGACAGTGATTTCAGCCAGCAGGCGCGTTGAGTTTACGGCCTGACTCTTTTCTGAGGTGAGTCAGTCGTTTGTGTTCTCATTTGATCCACCCAGAACCCAGTGCTGATTCACGTCCCCAGTCTTTGCCACTCGGATCGGACAACGACGATTGTCATCTCTACCTCGGATTCTGGTGGCCGTAGACTAGGGTTTGAAGGTCCGGTCCGGTCCGGTCTTTTGACCTTTGAGATCATGGACCGGGACCGGACCGGTCCAACAAATTGCCAAATTTGGCTGAACTGAGGACCGGACTGGTTAGGACCACAAAAACCGGTCCTAACCAGTCCGGTCTGCGGTCCTGAACCGGTCCAGGACCGGTCCAAACCATCACCACCTCAAAATTATATTTTCGCAATTTTTTTTGGTAAGTTTACCACATTACAAGTTTGCCATATATGTCAGACAGTATACAACAGTCAAGTTTATGATTACTTAGAACTTCATAATGTATTCTAGTCATTATAAGATGAGATCTTTGATTATGAGAGAAGAAATAAAGCTAAGTTTAATATATAAGTGTATAAGCCAAGGTAAGTTTACCATGAAACTACGCAAGTGGAGGTAAGTTTGCCATGAAAACTTGAATAATGACCATTTTAGAGGACATTGAACTGGTCCTGATTAGACCCTGAGTAGACCGGTCCAAACCGGTCCTGGACCAGTCTTTACCGGTCCTGAAATTTTTTGGATTAGCATAGGACCTAGGACCAGGACCGGTCCAAATCATGGACCGGTCCTTTTTGGACTGGTCATGTGACCGGTCCAGTCCGGTTCAGTCCACCGGTCTTTACCGGTCCTAAGGACCGGACCTTCAAACCCTAGCCGTAGTCGGGACTCATGACTGGATTGTTGGATGGACTCGAGTCGAGTTCGAGTCGGGTGGAGTCGAGTCGGATGGAGTTTGAGTTGCGGGTGTTTTGAGTGCGGGTTCGAGTCCGAACTCGAGTTCGGACTATACCACATGCTGAATACATTTATATTGTATTTTTAACTCTTTCGTCAAGGGTAGGTGTAGTATAATTCAATCTTTTCACTACACAAGAGCGGAAGGATTTTTTCGAGTTTGAGTGAAAACTCGACTCATTCCGGTCACGACCGGGAAAACTTGAGTTTAGTCTGTCATCTTTTTGCTCTGCGACGTCCTACCCCAATACAACGTTCACGGAATTCCAGTCAGTATTGCCCTGTTTAGGTCTCACTAGGCGGCGCTGATTGATATACACATTTTCGACAGAGCGGACGACTTCATCCGGAAGTGTCACTGGCCTCACACCATACCTCCCTCTGCCGCCTGGCTCATCAAACAGTTCACGTCTACGGCGATGTTTGACGGTGGTTTGGTTGAGAACCATTCTGATCGCAAGTCCTCTCTATACCTCAAGTTCAATTCCTATCACTGATGGTTGATGGTATGCAGATTACCTTCGCTGTCTGAGAGAGTGGTCTCGGTACGTATCTCCCCCACATACTTACTCATACTCTCGCCAGTGCTCACAGCTACGTCCAGACGTCTCGAAGCAAACTGGACACCGGCGTTGATCACCTCACTACAAGAGCGATATCCCGCCTTTCACGACCCCCACGCGCTGGCGATATACAAACGCCGTTGGCTGTACATGTACATCTACATGGAGGTCGCGTACAAGCGCGGCTGGTTGAGGTTGAACTACTGGACTTTTGTGCGATGTGTGAGTGGTTTTCCTCCGAGTCAGGGAATGCTTACGAGGGGGGATAATGGCAGAGCTCGAACACGTCCAGAGATGCGGATGAGAATTTCGATAATGGTGATTTCGAGATTGCGTCGACGAGGATGGAGGAGAAGAGGATGTCGAAGTGTGTGGACTGAGGAAGAACAAGCAGTGAGATAGGTTTGCCGCATAGCGTTCGAGTCCCATGAAGAACTGTCAGGCCCGGGATCTGCGATCAAGTCCGCCACAATGTGCGCGCATGCCATTTCATCTCAAAAGCAACAGAAACAATACGAAGAGGGTATATAAGTGCTATGCAACGTTGCACATACAATAAATATTGGGGTAGTAGGTACTGTGTCGCCATCAATTGGAGATCTGAGTCCCGTTTTACTGATTAAATATCTAAACGTTCAAATGAGAGAAGAATATCGAAGATATAACAGTTCAATTCGATCGCGCTATGGCGCGTTATTCCTTGTGCAAGCACTGTCGACCAGTTGCTCTATTTAGACGATGACACCAGCATCCCGGTCGTGTTCAGCTCTGCCGGCTTCCTCAACGGACGGCGGAGCTCTGATACTGTCAACCTCGGATCCGACAAAGTCCTGCCTTTCCATATCGCTGATGGTGGTGGTCTGCGCGACGGACTGGAAGCGCAGCCCAGATTGCACACCGCGAGAGCCGCTTTGGCGGTTGCCAGCGTGTGAGCTGTTTCTCCACGAGTCATTGGGACGCGCCTTTCCTGACACGACACGTGCAATGATCAAGGTAGGAGCAAGACACTGTTGGCAGAAAGTGAGCAGGGAGCGGAAGACATTGATGATGACTCACAATGACAGCAGGGATCATTGCTTCTGGATAATAACTTGTATTACTGAGGTACGGTACGTAGATATCGTGCACATACAGCACCAGATCGACCAAGAATGTGATAGTGTAAAGGAATGATGATTCCACCAGAATTTCAATAATGCCTGCATATGTCCTGCTGCCTTGGACTCCAGTAACATGCACAATACGGATGATGATGAGTGCAGTGCCAAGGGTGTTTGTGACAAGGGTCAGGGAAATCAAGGCCATATCCCAGTGGGCCAATGAATCACTGACAGTGATATCACCTAGCTGACTGTAATACTGCACTTGGTATACAATGAATGAAACTGGGCCGATTCAGATCATGTATCACATTGAGGGTACAACACACCAGTTTCAGCAATGCAGCAGAGCATGGGGAGAGCAACTGTCCAGGAGTGTGTGCATACAATCCAGCATCGCCAAATCTATACAGAATTGTCAAGTTAGCAATTAGCATTATGAGGAACCTTACCATCACACCCTCAGCAAGAAGAACAAGGATCTGGCCAAGGACTGAACCTGCAATACCCATTCTGATAAGCTGTGGTCCACCTATGAGATTCTCTTGGAGCTCGTCTTCTTGTGTGGCACCATGGACAATGTAGATATCGTCAATGAAATCCCAGTTTATACCAATCTTGACCGTGAATAGCAACCACATCAGTGTGAGGAGCACAATATGCCCAATATGCCCTCGAGATTTATTCTTGGATAAACCTAGTATGAGTCAAAATTAGTAGGTATCTGATAAGGTGAACATTCAAGCAATACATACAATGTGTGGCAATTGCGTGAATTGTGTATAGATACACAGCTGTGTAGAAGAAATAACAGCCAATCTCCAGAATGGAAGAATGAAGATTGTCTCGCAGGAGATGAATACCATCTGCTTTGGTGAACACAGATGCAGACATGGCTTGAAGAGAGTGAGTATTGGACAAGCTCAAGGACTGGGGCACTTTATATGGAAGAACGGAACAGCACATGCATCAACAAAGATGACCTGCAATATGTCTCCGTCCTCCGGAAGATGAGTGGGAAGCAATCTGTCCACTACAGCAATGAATGTTTTGATATATTATCATGCTGTTAAGGACGGAGGTGTTCACCTGACAAGGAGAGCATCAGACGGTGAGTTGTCAGGTTCGCATAGTTACATGAATGGAAAGATATGAACAGTGTGATTCGACCCAGCAGATAGAGAAGGGTGTTGTGATGGTCATATGCAAAATGTGATTCTGTCCGGGCACTTGAGCAACAAGGGTTGTTGAACGATCGACCTATTTGACACCATGGAGGCAATGTAGACATACAGAGAACCAACAGGTTACGACAGTGGCATCGCTCGATGACTTTCGTGGGTGAGACGGGACACGCAACTCAAGTCTCACCTTGTAATTTACGACTCATCCTTCAGTGTCACTGAGTCCGCAGGCGTCCCTCGCCCCTGGCGTTGGCGGCCTGCTCTTGAAGTTGTCGCACCTACTGGTATACCGAGGCTGGCTTTTGAGAGGGCTCCACATCGCTGTCGGGACATATGCCAAGAAATACCAGTCTGATAATCTGATTGTCTGAGAGAAGGCCTCTCAAGGCGCCATTGAGCCCGGCGTTCATCATCGGCTTGGTCGGCAGTAGCGATCTCAGTCATGCCGCGGTCCGCGCCAGCATCGTCTTACAGCCATGTCCTCCAATGTGCTCCCCTCCCGCCCGGCGTTATCGTACATTCAGATGACGGGCGACCACTCCAAGGCCGCCCGTGACTTCCGCATGCCTGTTCTCTCACCCAGACCATCGACAACGCTGCGACAGACGATCATCTCTCATACATGTCGACCACGAACAGATCCTTTCCATCGTCGTTGTCAGGGACAGCACCGCCGACACCACCTCGAAAGAGCCGCAAGGCTGGGACCCAGAAGACTACTATAGACGGGCCACTATCATCATCGTCATCCTGGGCGTGTCAGTGACGGCGTTGCCACAACGGACGAGATCAAGAAGGCGTACTGCCGCCTCGCTATCAATCACCACCCCGACAACAGCCCCAACGATCTGCACGCCGCGAACGCTCTGATGAGAAGCCAGGATGCGGATGCATTGCCCGCCAGACGCTCTACGTTGACACGCTACGCGAATCCTACTTTGCGTTTGGACCGAGGGCGGGTACGTCAGACTGGCGAAGGGTTATAGCGCGAGTTTTAGCGGAAAATCTTTGTAGGTGGGCATCTTCTCGATCCAATCTGAAACTGATCATGTTCTCAGAAGGCGGCAGGGAGAACTGAGATAGTTCTCGGGAACTCTGAGCGCAATTTGGGCTTCTCTTTTGTTTTCCGAAGTCGATTACGGTTCCTATGACACGAATGTCACGCACACCTGGCGGACAATGCGATCTGAAGGGTGAACAGTTGGAGGAAGAAATCAGCGGCGTCGAGCTCCTTCACGCCGTCACAATCGTTTACTTTCATAGGCATTAACACCTCGCGGCCAATCTATCAGCCTCTCTCGAGGTGAGCGGCTCTCTGCTGGCCATACAACGTTCAAGACGAATACGACGTCTTGAACAGACAAACGCCGACCCTCCTTTCTTCACGCCCTCTACTGAGATCGCTCTTGGATTGTCAGCGTATCCACCCTACGATCAGCCCTCAAAACCACGAGGCGGTCAGCAATCTGTCGCCAGGAGAGCGCCAGAAGCTCGATGAACAGGATGCATAGAAGCGCTTGTAAGCGTTGCCCATCAACTCGAGATCGGGTCTCCTGCTCCGCGGTCTCGACGATTCTGCTTTCAAGCCGGGTAACGCGCAGATGTGGTCCTTGCGAGTGCAAGCTGGCGTTGTTCAGATTGAGCGTCCTGCTCCGCGGCCTCGAGACTTCCGCCCTCAAGCTGGCTAACGCGCGGATGTGGGTCGTTGCGCTGGCGAGGCGCGAGGGCAAGCTGTCGTTAGGTGCGAGCGACAGGTCCCGGGCTACGGCGTGTTTCTGTCCGGTACTCAATCTTATGGAAGCTCGCCCGCTTCAAGATACTTATGCGTTAGGACGCGCCCCGTGCAGGACCTTTCGTCCTGGTGTCTGAGGACAGTCACCGCCAAACTCGCGAAACGGGCTCCGATGGTGTCAGAGCTATTTTGGCAGAGGGTTTCAGCTCTTGAGCGTGTGAGCGCGATCCATTCGAGAACCGGCCAAGGTCAGTCAAGCGTCATCTCGGTAGCTCAAACATAAACTGACTATCTCCAGAGTGCGGTTGGGAGTTAGGGTGGCCGATAACTTCGAGGCAATGTAGCGCAAATGTGATCATGTTGCTAAGCTTGTCTGAAAGTCGCTCGGACACGGCAACGACCTGTTCTTACATCGAAATATACTGATCTTTGTCGTTGCTGCAGAGCCCATGTTACACATTCGCGTCATGCCAGGGAACCATCAGTACCAGGACGTCGTAAGCTTGATTGCATTGTCGGAACGGGACGACTAGGCTTGGATCTGTGACTCAGGTCGGATAATGGACTGCGACGCGCCAACGATCACCACCTCCGTTCGCCACCGACTCTGCGAACCGTTGAGTGCATTCGCGGAATGCCCACTTTTGCCTTCGAAGTCTCCCTGAGCTTTTCGTACGTGCTATTAATCAAGAGAAACGTTCCTTTGTGCCTCCAGCCCCAGCGTATCAAACGAATGCATCATCTCGGCCACGATGACAATCAGGCCTGTACCGGCAAGGAGATGTTAAAGACGACCAGGTGTGATGCTGATGGGGCGTTCGAGGCCGACCAGCCGTGCAGCCAGATCATGGTCTGGGATTGACCCATCTCTTCCCTGAGCATCATTTCTCTTGTTTCGGACCGTGCTCAGTGTCCTTCGCGCTGCGGTCAGTAGCAGCGAAGTCTGCCGCCGTCAGCATGGGAGAAATAGGTAGATCGTCGGATTGTTGACTCATCGAGTCGACTCGACCACCATGGGTGTCTGTTGCAGTGATGGTACGCTTCGAATGAGCAGCAAGAGGTTGTGCGTAGGCAAGTCATGGATATTGAGTTACTCAGTGGCAATAACGAGTTTACCTATACCGAGTGTTGATTTGCCCTTGACAGCGGGGTGGACAGTGGCAAAATTACCGTTCACTTGATGGACTACTACAGAAGCATGCCGCCTAATATTGAGAAGCAATTCGACGCGGGTGTCAGTCTGGAGATGATTGAGGTACGTGCATATCCTCGAAGACTGACCAACACGTCTCCTGAACATGGCTACAGGCGGTTGGCGTCTCGTGCATGCCTACATTCGTGCGCATAATGGACTGGGCACTCAAGGGCACGGACGCCGCCGTTGTCCTCTCTGCGACGTCCTACCTCGATACAACGTTCACTGAGTTCCAGTCAGTATCGCCCTGTTTAGGTCTCAGTAGGCGGCACTGATTGATGTACACATTTTCGATAGAGCGGACGACTTCATCCGAAAGTATCACTGGCCTCACACCATACCTCCTTCTGCCGCCTGGCTCATCAAACAGTTCACGTCCACGGCGATGTTTGACGTGGGCTCGGTTGAGAACCACTCCGATCGTAAGGCCACCAAGTTCTTCAAGTTCGATTCTTATCACTGACGGTCAACGGTATGCAGATTACCTTCGCTGTCTGAGAGAGTGGTCTCGGTACGTATCTTCCCCACATATTAACTCATACTTTCGCTATTGCTTACAGCTACGCCCAGACGCCTCGAAGCAAACTGGACACCGGCGTTAATTACCTCACTACAAGAGCGTTATCCCGCCTTTCACGACCCCCACGCGCTGGCGATATACAAACGCCGCTGGCTGTACATGTACATCTACATGGAGGTCGCGTACAAGCGCGGCTGGTTGAGGTTGAACTACTGGACTTTTGTGCGATGCGTGAGTGGGTTTTCCTCCGAGTCAGGAAATGCTTACGAGGAGGGGGTACTACTATTTGCAGAGCTCGTACATGTCCAGAGATGCAGATGAGAATCTCGATGATGGTGATTTCAAGATTGCGTCGACGAGGATGGAGGAGAAGAGGATGCCGAAATGCACAGTTTGAGAAACAAGCAGTGAGATAGGTTTGCCGCACAGCGTTCGAGTCCCATGAAGAACTGTCAGGCCCGGGATCTGTGATCAAGTCCACCACAATGTGCACACATGCCATTTCATCTCAAAAGCAACAGAAACAATACAAAGTGGATATATAAGCGCTGTGCAATGTTGCACGTACAATAAATATTGGGGTAGTAGGTACTGTGTCGCCATTAATTGGAGATCTGAGTGCCGTTGTACTGATTAAATATTCAAACATTCAAATGAGAGGAGAATATCGAAGATAACAGTTCAATTTGATTGTGCTATGGTGCGTTATTCCTTGTGCGAGCACTGTTGACCGGTTGCTCTATTCAGACAACAGCACCAGCATCTCGATCGTGTTCAGCTCTGCCGGCTTCCTCGACGGACGGCAGACCTCTGGTACTGTCAACCTCGGATCCATTAAAGTCCTGCCTTTCCATGTCGCTGATGGTGATGGTCTGCGCAACGGACTGGAAGCGCAGGCCAGATTGCACCCTGTGAGAGCCGCTTTGGTAATTGCCAGCCTGTGAGCTGTTTCTCCATGAGTCATTGGGGCGCGCCTTTCCTGACATGACACGTGCAATGATCAAGGTGGGAGCAAGATACTGGTTAGCATCAAGTGAGCAGGGAGCAGAATAGATTGGTGACGACTCACAATAACAGCAGGCAGCATTGCTTCTGGATAATAAGCTGTCTGACTGTAATATGGTGCATAGATATTGTGCACATATAGCGCTAGAAAGACCAAATAGGTGACAGAGTACAGGAATGATGATTCCACCAGGATTTCGATAATGCCTACATATGTCCTGCTGCCTTGGACTCCAGTAACATGCACAATACGGATGATGACCAGTGCAGTGCCAATGGTGTTTGTGATGAGTGTCAGGGAAATATAGGCCATTCTCCAGTGGACCCATGAAACACTGCCAGCAATATCATCACCAATTTCTGTGTAATACTGCACAGAGTATACAATAAATGAAACTGGGCTCATTCAGATCAAGTATCACATTGAGAATTCAACATACCAGTTTCAGCAATGCAGCAGAGCACAGGGAGACCAACTGTCCAGGAGTGTGTGCATACAATCCAGCATCACCAAATCTATGCAGCATTGTCAAGCTAACAATCAGCAGTATAAGGAATCTTACCATCACACTCTCAGCAAGAATGACAAGGATTTGGTTAAGAACTTGTGCTGCAATACTCATTCTGATAAACTGAGATCCATTTGTGGATGCCTCTTGAATCTCGTCTTCTTGTGTGGCACCATGGACAATGTAGATATCATTAATGAGATCCCACTCTATACCCATCATGACCGTGAATAGTGACCACATCAGCGTGAGGAGCACAATATGTCCAATATGCCCTCGAGATTTATTCTTGGATGAACCTAGTATGAGTCAAAATTAGTAGGTATCTGATATGGTGAACATTCAAGCAATACATACAATGTGTGGCAATTGCGTGAATTGTGTACAGATACACAGCTGTGTAGAAGAAATAACAGCCAATCTCCAGAATGAGGGAATGGAGATTGTCCCGCAGAAGATGAATACCATCTGCTTCAGTAGGTGTAGGTACAGACATGCCTTGAAAGAAGTGAGTATTGGACTAGCTTGAGTACTGGGGCAGCACTTGCTTTTATATGCAGAATACGGAACATCACACACATTGACAAAGACGACCTGCACTACATCTCCATGCTCCAGAAGATGAGCAGGAAGCAATCTGTCCACTATGGTGATTAATGTCTTGAGATCACACTGTTCATCCAGAGAAGTGCATCAATAACAGAATCTAGTGATTGACATCTCAAGAGATACAGATAGAGCCCAGTATATCATTTTTGACTGGAGCAAGATATACAGACAATCTAAGTTGACTCACAGAAGAGAGAAAGGGACTGGGCTGTGGGTCTGAAGGGTCAGACTTATGTCTCGTTAGTGCACCAAGAACAAAAAAATTCAACAGTTGCAGAATCAATGGTGATATGTCCGAATCACATACAATACATAGAAGCGTATACACAACTCATCAGCATTGAATGGGAAATAGAGTGTGATGGTCAAATGTTTCTTGATATATTGACAAAGGCATCCTTCTGAGATGAAGAAAACAACAAGTGATGATCAGCACAGTCAGAGATGATCATCGAAGCAACTACCCATGATTCAGGATGAATGATCTGGGGCAACTCAGTGAAGAGAGGAAGAGCTTGTGATGGTCGGATGCAAAGACCATCTCGTATTAGCTCTACGGGGCTGTGTTGATAGATGAAGATACGAGAAGCAACTTACCTATTGAAAATATGGGGTCTATACAAACATATCATCAAAGCAAGTATTTGCGAACAATTTACGACAACTCAGTCAAGAGAGGAAGAGCTATGGTTGAATGCGAACATCATATCATATGAGCTTGACGTGGGTGTGTTGATAGACAAAAAATACGATAAGCAACTCACCTATAGAGTATGCGAACATGCATAAACACGGACTGCTATCCGAGCTACATTGGCAAAGAAGTGCCAGAAGTGCCAGATGGAACGGGGCTGTTTAACAGCATGTAGGTACCGATTGCCGGTACTGGTCATGTTGGAGGAGAGTTCGAGAAACCAGGCGAGACGATCGATGAACGCCGAGCAACCACTGACCGCACCAGTAAGCAAGATCGTACATAATTGTCAGAGGTGAATTCCGATTGCAGGCGCCTCCTACCTTGTGTGAGCCGCTTGCCTCGACAATTCCTTCACGCACGCAGCACAGTGGGAAGAATGAGAATAATTTGAACATCAACCACCGTGGTGCTGTGTATGAGACAGAAAAGCAGGCACACGCAATATGTACGTATATGGCTACATGATTCATCAGCGTCGCATCCAGGAAACGAGCTACGACACTCACTTCGTCCGTATCATTCTACAGCCGCGTCTCTCGCTCGAGTCGGACGCGCGACTGCACTGGGAACTCACTACAATCGATGGCCTGCCTCTTTACGCCCGTGTACGCCCGTTTGCAGGAACAGAACCGCAACATCCCGCATCTACGCCTTTTGCTGCATTATGGTGCGGTCCTTGACTACGTGATTGCACGTCTCGCGGAGAACGGACTGGATCTCAGGCTTTTCTCCTCGAACAGCACCTGCTCGACCGTCTCCGCTACATGCTCTTCGCGATTCTCGCCCTCCTCTGGCGAGAGAAGGCCTGCCTGCCTGGTTGGCAACCTGAGTTGGCTCAAAGACGTTCTTGAACTCGATGACCGATCGGGATGTGGGTACGCTGACATCTTGAATGATTCATGAGGATAGCGCGCAAAGGGGGAAAACGGCGTACGTTTCGTCAAAGACGGGGTCGTTGCCTTGGACGTTTTGCAGTTGGCCGCGAACACCGAGGGAGTACTGGTTGGCTGGCCGCAGGGAGGGCTGATTCTGATTATCAGACGACGGCCTGTAGAAGCTCGACGCCGTTGCATTCAATAACAATCGTGTGACATTTGTGTATTGGCGAATCGCAACCGTCGCAGGATTAGTGTAGAGAGGCCCAGTTCGCGTGAGCTAATGGATGTGTTCGTTTCTCTCTGCTGCTTTCTGGAGATAGAATCAGCGAGAGACGGAAACGAGAAACAAAGACGAACCTGCATGACTTCCCGGCGCAAAACCGCGTCAATCGTCTGCTCCAGTTAACGTACTCTCCCTTGGTCCAACCAGACTGTGATTTCTGTGTGGCGTGTCATCAGACGGCATCTGATAGACAATCGCGATTTCGGCGACACGTATTGCGACGTGCGGATCGTAGGGCTGGTGTTGTTTGCGAGGCGGCGGTATGCCTGCCTGGTCTCGTCCGCCGTCGCCGTCACTGACAGCGACACGCCCAGAATTTCCTTCCTAATAGTCCGTCCCTAGTGGATCCCAATCTTGTGATTTTCGAGCTGCCCTTCCCGGCGACGACAAGGTGGCGAGCTTACTGGACTGGCCGGAGAATCGTGTCTGACCTATCTATTTGGCATGGGTGAAGCTCGGGCTGGAAGGCGCACGCATAGAGTTGCAGCATGTCCTGTTATACGCGACAGTCGTGCGGCCTGAGGTGATGTAGATGGCCGTACTGTACCCATGCAGGGATACTGGCTTGAGAGAGAAAGGCCAAGTTTGCCTTCCAAGTTACAACGCGGCATTTGGTATCGGCAAGGTCGGCAGCGGCTGGCTCGTTCGCGCCGCGGTCCGCCGCCATCAATTGCAAGGTCTTACTGCCATGTCCTAGAATGTGCTCCTTGCCTGCCCAATATCGCCGGACATTCGCATGACGGGCGAACACAAGGCCGCCGTCAGCTCTCAGCTTTCTCCCATTCAGACCATCGACAACGCTCCGGAAGTTGATGCTTTTCATGTCAGGCAATCATCTCCCATACATTTCCCCTCGACCAGATGCTCCTCACAATGACAGCGTTGCTTTTTCTCGTTGTCAGGGACAGCACCGCCGACATCACGGCGAAAGAGCCGCGAAATTGGTACGCAGGGAAATCTACCATAGACGGGCCACTATCAGCATTGTCATCCCGGGCGGGACTGTGCCAGTGACGGCGTCGCCACAACGGACGAGGTCAAGAAGGCGTAATGCCACCTCGCCATCATTCAACAGCACTCCGACAAGAATATCGACGATCTGCACGCCGCGAACCGCCCTATGAGAAGCGAGGATGCGTTTGCGTTGCCCGCCAGACGCTGTACGCTGACACGCTACGCAAATCGTACGATATTGGAGTCTTTGGACCAAGGGCGGGAACGTCAGACTGGCGGAGGGTTATGGCGCGAGTTTCTGCGTGTGAACATGTAGGTGGGCATCGTTCTCTCGATTCGATCTGGAACTGAGCCTGCTTTCAGAAGCCGGCAGGAAGAACTGAACACATCGTATAGCTCGCGGGTTATACCGAGCGGGAGCTGGGCTGTATCGTCCCTAAGACACGAATATCACGCACATCTGGCAGACGATCGCAATTCAAGGGATGAACATCTGAAGGAAGAAATTGACGGCGTTGAGCTCCTCCAGGCCGTCGAACTCGTCTGATCTTAGTGTCATTGCCTCGCGAGTCTTCTCTCGTTGCAGGCGGCTGGCTGCACGAAGTTCGAGGCACGTCCTCGATGGATCGTGTAAGTACCATCTCTCCTTTTTTCGCGCCTTTTACTGAGATTTGGGATGTCGGAGTATTCACCCTACGATCAGCCATCGACTTGAAGAGGAGACCGGCAATCTCTCGCCAAAAGCTCGATGAACAGGAGGCGGAGAAGGGTCTCCAGGCGTTGTGCAGGTTGAGCGTCCTGCTCCGCGGCCTCGAGACTTCCGCTCTCAAGCTGGCTGACGCGCGGATGTGGGTCGTTGCGCTGGCGAGGCGCGAGGGCAAGTTGTCGTTCGGTGTAAGCGACAGGTCTCAGGCTATGGCGTGGATCTGTTCGGTCCTCATATCGAATGGATGGGCCCTAACTGCTTGCTCGACTTACACTTTTACGTCTCCGTTCGTAATCATTGTGTCTCTTGTTGAAATCCGTGCTCATCGTGTCCTTTGCACTGCCGTCATGATCAATAGCAGCAAAGTCTGCGCCGTCAGCAGCAAATTAATTGGGCAGGCTTTCTGAAGGTGGTCCTGTCGATGTGACTCGACCGGGGCGTCTGTGCAGTAATGTTTCGCTTCGGGTGAGTAGTGAGAAATTGTGAGGATTACGAGTAGGCAAGTCGTGATATCGAGGTGACCAGTGGCAAGGGTGAGGTTGCTTGTCGAGTAGTATTTTGCCAACGACGGCAAGGTGTACACTGGCAGGGTTTGATCCTCAGATATGTAGTCATGGTCAATTGCAAGGCGTTGGCGTTGCTTTCAAGAGTCGTTCATCACGATAACAATGACCACAATGACCGAGTTCAGGTTACATATATCATCGCAGTACACTACCAGTGTGTGCCTAATAATTTAGTAGTAATAAATAAAAAAAGAACATAGGTAAGTTTGAGTCAATCCAATTCTGCCAAGATGTGTTATACTGGTGCCAATCACTGCCTGTTGTTCAGACGCTGAGCCCATTGTCCTGCTCACATTTGTCTCTGCTAGATCTCTCGACGGACGGCAGAGGTCTGATACTGTCAACTTCAGATCTGTCGGTGTTCTGCCTTTCCACGTCACTGATCGTGGTGGTGTGCGCAATGGACTGAAAGTGCAGAGAGGAATGTACACGGCAAGAGCCACTTCGGCAGTTGCCTGCATGTGAGCTGTTCCTCCATGAGTCATTGGGGTGCGCCTTTCCTGATGCAACACGTGCAATGATCAAGGTGGGAGCAAGACACTTATTGGCATGAAGTGAGCAGGGAACAGAGGAAATTGATGATGACTCACAGTGACAGCAGGCAGCATTGCTTGTGGATAATAAGATGTCTGACTCACATTGTACAGTGCATAAATGTCATGCACATACAATGCCAGATATACCAAATATGTGACGGAGTATAGGAATGATGATTCCACCAAAATTTCAATAATGCCTGCATATGTTCTGCTGCCTTGGACTCCAGTTACACGCACAATCTGAATGATGACCAGTGCAGTGCCAATGGTATTTGTGATGAGTGTCAAGGAAATATAGGCCATATTCCAGTGGGCCATTGAAGTACTGATCTCATCACCTCGGGGACTGCTATATAACTGCACATAGTATACAATGAATGAAACTAGGCTCATTCAGATTAAGTGTGACACTGATGATTCAACATACCAGTTTCAGCAATGCAGCAGAGCATAGGAAGAGCAACTGTCCAGGAGTGTGTGCATATAATCCAGCATCGCCAAATCTATATAGAATTGTCAAACTGACAATCATTAACCTATAATAAATCTTACCATTACACTCTCGGCAAGGAGAATATTGACCTGGTCAAGGACTGAACCCACAATACCCATTCTCATAAGCTGGCTTCCATCTGTGGACTCTTCTTGGAGCTCATCTTCTTGTGTTGCACCATGAGCAATGTAGACATCATTAGTGGAATACCAGACTAAACCAAGTTTGACTGTGAAGAGCATCCATATAAGTGTGAGAAACACAACATTTCTGACATGCTGTTTAAAGTTATGCATAGATGAACCTTGTGATGAGACAATGTTAGTGAGCATGTGATAAGATGAATGTCTGAGCAACACATACAATGCATAGCAATTATGTGGATTGTGAACAAATACACAGCTGTGTAGAAGAAATAACAGCCAATCTCCAAAATTAGAGAATGAAAATTGTCCCGCAGAAGATGAATTCCATCAGCTTCAGTGAAGGAAGGTGCAAACATGTCTTGAGAGAGAAGTGAGTATTGGACAAGCTTGAATACCAGAACACTTGCTTTTATATGCAGAAACAGAACAGCACATGTATCAATAAAGACAACTTGTGACAGATCTTTGTGCTCCAGATGATGAGTGTGAAGCAATCTGTCTACTATGGTGATGAATCTCTTGATATCACACTGTTCATCCAGAGTAGTGCATCAATAACAGAATCTAGTGATTGACATCTTGAGAGATACAGATGGAGTCCAGTATTTCATTTTTTTGACTGGATAATTAGATATGATTATTGAAGCATCAAGGATTGTAAGGGCATCAAGGAAGGTACGCAGTAGTTCTATTGCTTCTTGAAGTGACGCTGACAATAGCCATGTGTATGAAGCTATGGAGGATATTCTACAAGCCCTACCTTCAGCAAAATTATTGATGATTGCTGCATTTCAGCTCTCCTTTTAATGCGGAGTGGTACCTGAAACACACCTACATCAGAATGAAAAGAAATCTCCTGGCTGTAGATAATACTCTGGCAGGGCATAGTTCAAGTGGTATACAAGGAAGCTTCTGACATGCTGCTGTGGTGTAAAATTGAACACCAGGACACCATCTGGTTGATCAAACGATTTCTCTATATCATTCAGCTTGTTGCGCAAGCCTGACCATCGAGCGTCTCGAGTCCCTGAAGAAGCAAATCAGAACAAGCAAGGAAATTGGCCTCAGCTTTTATCTACTTACGAGGCAGAAGCCATTGCTGTCGGGCTTGCATTATCGGCTGCACATATTGAGCGATCACTCCCTCGGGTTGCAATGTGCACGGATCCGGCACAAGGTGGCAGAGGACATCACGGGCTAGCAAGAATTTCCGTGTGAGAGGACATGAATTAGTGTGGAGGGCATCTGGTGGGTCGGCACCAAAGGATATGAAAATGGAATTTCGGTCAATGCCGTGCGGCCTGGTATGAAACATGCAGAAGAGCGCAAGGAAAATGTCATAGATGAGTTCCAATTCTCGCGTGGGAGTAAGTTCGGTCCCTTCGCGGGTGTGCGGGATGCATGGGGCCAATTTATAAAAAGCGCGTATGTCGTTGCAGAGGTTCAATGCGTCAGAGGGTGGAGTGGCGCAGAACTCCATGGTGTCTCGAACACGCTGAAGAAGGGTCATGAAGGATGAGGCCAGCTCGTCTTTAAGCCCCCGTGGAGGTTCTATGAGGGCGCGTCCGATAATCGTCAATAGTTCGTGTCGTTGGTCTATACCACGACGATTGTCGCAGGGCAAACTGTCGGCAAACAGTGTGCGTTGGCGAAGAGCGAGGAGGCTCTCGATGACCTGTAATCGATATTGCAGGCCATCGGCTTTGAACGCATTCCTGTAGGGGGCGAGATCCTTCTCGATAATGTAGAGCGACAAAAGGCGCCAACGAAGAGTGAAAGCATCTTCAGGAATGTTTCCAAGATGTAGCTGATTAAGAGTAATGAAGCAGTCGTGTATGAGAGCCAGCACAAGCCGTATCGCGTTGGCATCATTTGCTTCGATCAAGCGTATAACACACTGCCCCTTTATCACAAAGGGATCGCGGCAAAACTTGTTTTCAACCTGGATGAAGGGATAACAGACCCTGCGTTGGATCGCAGTTTTGTAGGTGGGAGGGACTACGACCGGGATTGGCGATCTGGGGCGAGGATGAGACATGAGCAGTCGAGTCTTCCAGCCGAGGCAAAGGGGATGCTTGATGCTTGAGTGATGTACCACTTTTGCTAGCTTTATAACATCAATAATAGCTGGGCATCACTACGACTCTGGGTGGACCATCACAATAGCGCTTATTGTTTCTGTGAAACGTTGTCTGCGCCTGCGTCACAACCAGAACGACAATGGTGCAGCAAACAATAAGATGCAAAGAGTGATGCCTCCATTTGGATTGACAGTTGCCCTACTATACAAAGTGGAACGATACCAGCCGCGGTGCTTGGTTGCGTGTCAGTCGGTTAATAACAAAGATGCTGAGGGAGGGCTCACGCGATATTACAGTCATGTTTGAAGACACGCAGGATTAGGCGAAGCGAGTATAATCTTCCCAGCCGTGGCCATTGCCCTTGCCCAACATAGCGCTACTCGTCGACACCAGAAAAAATGATCTCGGAGGAGTGGTTCTTCAGATCGTTCTTGACCACTGGGTGATCTATCACGCTGGACAGTGCGGCTATGCAATGTTCCTGCATTTCCCCCATTGTGGGAGCCGATGCAAATGACATGCCGTACGATGAATACGTAGAGGAGGAGGGGTGTTTCCGAATCCTTGATACCGGCCACCTTGCGACTGGGACAGGTTATCCGGAAGACAACGAATATCTATACGTCGTCAGAGGCTCAATCAAGACTAGGTTGCGGAGCCGGACTCACGAGGGCGAGAGGGCATAGCGCGTGCGCGCCACTGACGACAAAGCACAGAAAGACGTATTCTGCGTGCGCGTTGTTCACGGCCACGCGAATGCCAGAGTTGCTACCAGCGATGGGACCGGTGATGTACATGTAGTTCTTTCCTGATGTCGGAGCACTGCATGAAACATACAATATTTACGCCGGAAATATGATAAAAAATATGTAAAATTTATTCAGCATTTTTTTACCTGAAAAATAATAAAAATATCATAAAGAGAGATGAAAATATGCTAAATATATTCGAATATACCAAAGTATAGTATATATTTAGCATATTTTTACTCAATTTTATCATGTTTTTATCAATTTTAAAGTGAAAAAATGCTGAAAATTTTTTACATTTTTTTATCATATTTCCGGCGTAAATATTGTATGTTTCATGCAGTGGAGAAGAGGCGGAAGGTGATGCTGAAGATGAGGTAGAGGGAACGGTCATATACGGCTTTCGATAGCATGTATGTCGAGTGAGCGGCTGGGAGTAGGAATTGGGGAGGAAGGAATGACCATCAGTGTGGAACGGAACCGAGAAGAAAACACTTGCCTACATAATTCCTCCGGTGCAAAAAGCGCGTCAATCACCTCCTCCATTTGACGTAGCCTCCTTCTATCCAAACAGCGTGGCATTTTCTGCATGGCGTGCCATTCATTGGCCAGCGTGTGGTATGCGATTGCAACTCTGCTGGAGGCATGGTAGCGTGCAGATCGTTGAGCTGATGTTGCTCGTGAGGCGGCGATACGCCTTCTCGGTCTCGTACACCGTGGCCGTCATTGACACGCCCGAATTTTCCTAGTAGCTCGTCTGCAGCGCATGATCCTAGGTCCCAAACTTGTGGCCTTTGCGAGCTAGTATCGGTGATGCCATGCCCGACGACGACAAGGTGGTTCGTTCACTGGAAGAACGTATCTGGTTTGGGAAGCGTGTCTGACAGCTATTCGTTTGGTATGGGGTTTGACACGGGCTGGAAGAAAGAAAGAAAGACCTGTAGGGTGTCCTTGCGGCGGTCTGCGTTGCCTGAATGTGTGGAAACTGGGACAAGAAGGGAGGACATGCAAGGAAATAGATGTGGGATCTAGTAGAAGACCGAGATGTCGATGGCCAGCTCAACACGCCGGAGAGGAAAATCGTTGGCGAAAGACGCAACATTCGATTTCAGAGTGGAGTGGAGGAAAGGGTATAACAGAGTACGAGAAATCGGGTGCCTCGGGCCAAGGGTGGCGGTCGTGGTTTGGTTGTGGTTAGCAGGGAGCTGTGACAGTGTTCATAAATTCGGTTCCCGCTTTCACTTCGGCATTCCGGATACATGGAAGCTGGACTCCGTTGTGCTTTACGCGACGTCTATGCAGCCTGAGTAAAGCTGTGACGACTTGCCTTACTTCTAGTCATGTCAGAATACCATTGTGAAAGAATCATGTCGACCTTCACTTGCCAACGCTGCATTTTGGCCCAGCGTAATCATCGGCATAGTCGGCAGATACAATTTCCGTCGCGTTGAGCTTTGCCGCCATCTTCGTCTTACAAGTTAAAGCCATCTCCTCCCGTCCTGCCCAGTTGTTCCCATATACACGAATGACAGGCGACCTCGCGACGTGGGCCCATGAGCTTCTCGTGCCCTACCCTTAAAACGGCTCTTGGGAACGTTTCAAGCATGCTCCCATGCCAAGCGATCAGCAATCATCTCTTCACGAACTACTGAACTTTCATTGATTGCGTGAGTACTATAGACCGAAGCTGTCTTGCTCTCAACCTTATAAGGAGAGTCACGGGCAGGGCTAAGACAAAAAGCTCTAGAGAACATGGGAACGGGCCACGGCCATCTTGAGATTGCGTCGGAGTCGACACGACGACAAGAGATATGTTGCCAAAGTATGTGTCTTGACAATAGCGAGTGAGATAGATCCACCGCGTAGCTTCTCATTCAGATATATCTGCATCTTGTCTGTCATGTTCTGCGCGTGTGCCATTTTCTCCAGAGCAAAGGGAGTGATCAGACTCGGAGTCGGTGTACTACATGGATTGTGGCATATATAGGGTTTGAAGGTCCGGTCCTTAGGACCGATAAAGACCGGTGGACTGGACCGGACAGGACCGGTCACATGACCAGTCCAAAAAGGACCGGTCCATGATTTGGACCGGTCGTCCTAGGTCCTATGCTGACCCTAAAACTTTTAGGACCGGTAAAGACTGGTCCAGGACCAGTTTGAACCGGTCTACTCAGGGTCTAATCAGAACCAGTTAAATGTTCTCTAAAATAGTGATTATTCAAGTTTTTATGGCAAACTTACCTCCGCTTATGCAGTTTCATGGTAAACTTACCTTGGCTTATATACTTATATATCAAACTTAGCTCTATTTCTTCCCTCATAATCAAAGATTTCATCTTATAATGACTAGAATACATTATGAAGTCCTAAGTAATCATAAACTTAACTGTTATATACTGTCTGACATACATGGCAAACTTGTAATATGGTAAACTTACCAAAAAATTTGTGAAAATATAATTTTGAGCTGGTGATGGTTTGGACCGGTCCTGGACCAGTTCAGGACCGCGGACCGGACTGGTTAGGACCGGTTTTTGCGGTCCTAACCAGTCCGGTCCTCAGTCCAGCTAAATTTGGTAATTTGCTGGACCGGTCCGGTCCCGGTCCATGACCTCAGAGGTCAAAAGACCGGACCGGACCGGACCTTCAAACCCTAATGCGGCATATACAGTAAGTTCCAGGGTAACGGGTACGGTGCTGCTAATGTGCGTCGTTATATAAATACTGACACGAAGGAAGGAGATCATGACTACGGTTTGAGTTAAGCCGCTCGCGCCTGGACACGTTTTACGTGTGTGAGTGTTAGCTACTAGTCGTTCAGATGGCAAGACCATCGTCCTGCTCGCGTTTGACCCTGATAGACTCCTCCGCAGACGGGGGAGATGCGGTACTGACATCTTCGTATTCGTCGGTACTCTGCCCTTCCACATCACTGATAGTGATGGTGTGCGCAACGGATTGGAAGCGCAGCGAGGACTGTACGGTGTGAGAGCCGCCTCGGGGGTTGCCAACGTGCGAGCTGTCTCTCCACGAGTAGTTGGGACGCGCTGATGTGCACGTTATTCTGTGGGCTTAGAAATACCACAAAACAAACACAAAATCTTATAAAACTCCTTGATAGAAGTTTGTTATCTGCTTGTAAAAGGTTTGATTTGAATAGAAAACCGAGATCGATTTACTGCTTTCTTAAACTCTTGTTGTCAAATAAAGTGAAACAGATAATAAGTGCACAAGCGTGCGAGTTTGAAGGGGGGTGATAGGGATTTCGACCGATTGACAAATGTCTGGTCTCAGTTAACAAAACACAAGTCTTTGGTTGAACTCCGTGTCCTACACAGTAGTCCTTATACCAACTTGGAATGTTTCTTCAACCTCGGTGAGAGATTGTTATTATAGTTGTAATTGGGTTTTAGACAAATCGTGCTCGGAATGCACTTGAACTCTCAAGAGCCTGCGGGATGACGCTTTTCGTGACTGAACGGTCCTCTCTAGGGAAAGGCTGGCCCAGACTACGACGTTCCTGTAATATCTCTAGGGAGATATTAGACTCAGAAACACCTTGCTCTAGTACTTTGAATTCAAGGAGCTTTGCTTCACAAGTATTCACTTTTCAATCTAAACCCTTGCTCTTTGTGCTTAGGTTTGGTTCTTGGGTTTTGGGTTCTTAAGTTTTCAAACTTTTGGAGGCGATAAAACCGAAGTCGATTTTATAAGAGATAGATCACTACAGTAAAGCTTTGTGGGCTTCTTGGCTGCGGGTCACTAAACTAAAAACTACTCTACTGTTACAACTGTGCTTATATACTGCTCAAGCTATATCTGTACACTAATTTCTACTTACTAACTAGCAGCCTTTTGGGGTTTTGTTTCCGCATCGGAGACACCGGTCTAGATGCTTCTACATTGAATTATGCCATTTCGCTCTCGACATACTCTCCAGAACTGATCCATGTATGACGAATCTCAGACTCGATTTGTTAAATCTTTGTCATAAAACCCGCCTCGGATTGCTCTTTGGAGTTTGTCCATATGATTCTTGATTCCTGCGAATCGGGGTATTACAATACAACTGTATTGATTCTTCATGGATGACTGATGCAGAACTCCGAGTCGGACTTCCGCAATGCATCCACTTGTTGTTCCGCTAGTAAATCTTATTGATTTGTTACTCTGCACCTAGTATGGCGCCATCCTTGACCAAATCGGATCAGATTTGCCTGACTCTGGACTCAGTCTAGATGCTCTTGGTGCTGCGGAATATATCTTTTTGGGTCTCTTGGTTTCATGTGATAACGTGATTCTACCAGGCTAGCCGGATTGGTCTAAGTCCTCGGACGAAGGATTCCAGATTTCTGAGGTGGCTCTGCGGTTCTGATGTCATGGTCTCATCTTAGTCATCCAGGTCTAGATCCTGTATGTCACTTGAACACATGCACTTGTCTTGGGTTCGTAGCCTAGGCCTTTGCTTTATCATAGTACGTTTAAACAACAAATTCGAGCTCGAATTACTCAAGTGTCGAATTGAAGTCTTGGTTGTGAAGCTACAAGAGAGTATTGTGTGATGTTTGACTTGCTAGACGCAAGTGGGCACTTTTGATGATGATATTCGAGGAGGATCTTCCTCTGGAGTCTAATCCTTGCCCTGAATAGAGTCTCCTTAGGGTCACTAACATCTCTTCTATGATTGCCAACCACAAGTAACCGTCTACTATGTGCTTCGGACTTATCCAGAAATCGCAAAATTCCCGGTTTCTAGGCGTAGACGCACATAAAGCGTGTCATCTCCCTTTAACTTTGTGATATGTTGTCCGCAACATACTAAAATTTACCCGGAACCCGCTATTCATCTCGCCTAGTGCAAGCGGCGGGCGATGAATGACCGAATACAATCCTCGGTTATTCACCTCGGTTATCTCTTTTAGAACCATATTTGGCAGATTCGCCGTTCTCTTAAATAGTGTGCAGTTCCTGGATGATTTTCCCAGTTTCCACTTTACCATTTCGACCTCGAAATTCGTCTTCTCTTCATCATGCCAGCTAACGTATCCGCCAAGAAGTCCTGGACTGGAATCGTCAATCTTATTCCTGACGAATCTCCCAAGACCGTTCCCGAATTAGTGGAACGTCGCGTCGCCGATGGCAAAACTCTCGTTATTCACATTAACAACTGGGACGCGCCGGCCACCGGTTTGGTTCCCGCAGTTCTTACTCTTTACAACAATATCTGCCCTTTGGTGCTCAAGTCCGTCGAATACATGGACCGTGCCAAGGCTTCTGCTAAGGACAAAGCGGGCTCTATTGACTTGATCATTGTAAAGTTTCTTGTGAGTGTCTTGATTCTTATTTTCGAAATTCGAACTCGAATTTCTAACTTCTGTCAATAGGGTGCCAATCTTCCTAAAGATAACATTTCGGGCTGCATTTACCCCGAAAAACTCGCGGCATTTGCTTGCAACCTCCGATCTTTCTTAGGACTTGCTATCTCCGAGCTTGGAGTTAGCCCCCACATGCATCACGTCAATCTTGCCAACGTATTGAACGCTTTCGTCATGACTTGCACCAAGAAGGGAACCATCCAACCCGAGTCTTTTAGTCTTCCTTCTATTCATCCTCTTCATCCACGATGGAAGAAGTTACTGGAGGCTTCAGGCAGTAAAGGCAAGGAGAAGGCTAAATCTCCCGAGCCCAAGGTTAAGGGTAAAATGAAGATCCTGGTATGTTATTTTATTCTTTGGAAAATCGACATCGATTTTCTAACTTCGATTTTCTTATAGAAGTCTACCACCGCCCTCAAAGTCATCGACGATCCTGTTCGTGTTTCGGAGGATATTCGTAAATCTTCCCGTGTTAGCAATTTCTGCTGGGCTGACGATCTCTCAGACATGGGTGAAGTGGATTCTTCTGATTCTGAAGTAAGCTTCTGAACTCTTGTAATAGATTATGAAGCTGACTTAGCTAATTTTCTTAAACAGCTTTCGATGGGTTCTTCCGACAATGAAGACGAAGAGGAGGAAGTAATCATCGAGGATGCTACTCCTCCTGCTTCTACTGCTTCTGAATCGGTGAGAGGCTTATTCTTGAAAATCGATCTCGGATTAATGATTTTCTAGTCTTCTCGTTCGGTAAAATATCTTTACTATTGTGAAGTACCCGGCATGGATACTAATTCTTCCTTGTATCACAAGGCTGTGGTTACGTCTGGAGCTGCACCTGCTGCTCAAATCGAGGCCGCTCCCAAGCGCAAGGCTGTTACCGCTCTTCCCGAGTCCAAGCGCATGACCAAGGCTTTGAAACCTGCTGGTTTCAATGTTGAGCCAGTTCTTATTGATCAGCTTTCTTCTAGTAAGTTAACACTTGACTCTCTTTTAAAATTCGAAAATCTGACTCGATTTTCTCCTTATTGTTAGTCACTCAGTTGGTCAACGCATACCAAAGTGCTTCTTCTGCGATCATTCGCCGCATGCAGATCTTGGGTGCGCTTCCCGAGGACTTAGCTCTTTCGGCCTCAATGGTGGCCGCGGAACACGGGTACCGTTACGAGTTATCGCTTACGATGAATCGGATCCACGGCGAGATCCAGACCTTTTTGAGGACCCGGGATCTTTATCTCGCGGCAACTGATTCTTTGGTTCCTTAGATCACCGAATGTCAGGTGTCATGTCTACTTCTTTGCATAAGTAGAGTGATGGCTTGTTTCTTTCTCAAAGTAGCTAGTCGGAAATTTTGTTTGAACTGTGACTAGTATACCGGAGGCTTGTCGGATACACGTGGACTTTATCATTCTTTGTCTTTACGTGTTGTATTATTATCTTTACGTCTATGTTAGACATTTTGCAAACTTGACTTTTTCGATTGAATTCAGACCCGAGCAATCCGACTAAGAATTTCGTGCTTCGGTTTTTAATGACACCTGGTCAATCAAAACTTTAAAACTTATTTCGAGTATGAAATCTTAATCTTTACATATTTAAGAACAATCTTCTCTTGACGAATTCTGCATCTCCTTCTTCGATGGCGCAGCTCTTCTTCCCGTTCTGCAGCGAGTTACGCTTCCGCAATCTTCACTCTAGCTTTTCAGTCTTTCCAACTCCCGTAGCCACTTTGATGGAGGCAGAGCTTGCAATGGCTTCCGCTCTAGATCTTTATAACGTGCACAGAGATTTCGTTATGGTGGCTCGAGAACTCGATGGTCAATTGTCTGAGATTGATGAACGCGAGACTGCTTTCCATACTAACAGTCACATCCATTTCGGTGGAAATGAAGGGAACCTCGAAGTTCCAACTCTTCGCTACATGGTTTTCGTCTTAGTGAGTAAATCGACTTTTCCTCATTTCGAACTCGATTTACTCCTTATTTTTCTATTAGCGTCGTTATAGTAAACTGTGGGATCAGGTTCCGACTATGGCTGCTATCGGTATCGAACGGAGTTTCTGTTCAATGTACATCCTTTGTTGGTACTTTGTTACCACCTTCTTCAAGGAGGAACCCGATCGCTCTATCGATGGTGTTACTATCGATCACATTTTACCACTTCCCATACGCTATTTGAGCACTGGAGTTTATCGAGACATCTTTCTCGATATTTCCATGCAGGCTTTGGTGAGTTCTTAAAATTAGAAACCCGCCTTCGAATTTCTGAAATTTTCTTTTACAGGAGTCTGCTTTCTTTTCTTCCTCTCAATCCTTCAATCGTTATCTTCGAACCATCATGTCCCCCGAAGACATTGAATGGCTAAGGAACATTCCTCCATCCACTCAGGCTATTCCCGACGACATTCGCGAAATAATTACTTGGATTCCGCGCTTCTATGAAGATCGCGTGCTGGACCCGATGCTAGGTAGCCAAGGTTTAAACCGTGATCGAGTCTTCAATTTGTCGGTCTTTCGACAAGGCCTCAACGCTATTGGCGCTTTATACCCTGTGTAAGTCTTGACTTATTTTTCGAAAATCGTCTTCGAGTTTCTTACTTCGACTTTTAGCTTGATTGACCAAACTTTTCCAAATGTCCCAGATCAGTTCTGGGATATCAATTGGTCTAGAGCAACCGTCGAGGACTTTAGGCTTTTGCAACGAATTGTTGGCGCACTATTGCCTGATCAGCAATATGCTTTTTACTCTCGCTTATACAACAATCGCAACCCTCCTCAGTTCAAACACTTTTGTCTTATTCCTGAGCAGTTGGTTTAGCCTTGTAGTCATCGTGGTCTCCCTTTAACTTTTGAAAGTCTTACTTGTACCTTGTCTACAGAATTACATTTTTCTTGTTAAAATGTTTTTCCATAAATTCAGTCTCGAATTGTGTTCTTTAAGTGAACGAACTATACTCTTGTCCCATTGTAAAGTAAATCATACAAAATCGGTTCGATTTACTTTCTTGTTTATTTCTTGCGTTCCTCCAACTCTCTTTTCAGCTGTTCTATCTCTTCTTGCGCCTTCTGTAACTCGGCCTCGGCTCTCGACAAGTCTCCCTCCTTCTTCGGTTTATGATGGAAAAATCCTCCACCACGCCTAGGAGGTGAGCACATGTACTTCATATCACGACATCGGTCGCATGAAATACATTTCTTGCCTTTAACCGTTCCCACTGTGTCTCGTTGACTTGTCATATATGACCAATAACAACTATGACCACCCTTCTCGCATCTGATGCATTTTCGTTTTTCATCGATTTTCCCTTGAATCTCTTTAGATTCAACCGTTCGTCCATGTTCACTGACTTTGGCTGAACGACTCGAATAGGATTTCGATTTCGATTTCTTTGCTTTTGGATGGGTGTCGTCACTGTCATCGTCACCAGAGTCTCGAGTTCGTTTCGAAGTAGTGTTCCTCGAAGACGAAGCCACTGGGGCAGGCGACTTGGACTTGGGCTTAGGTTCAAATATCGAGCTCGGATTGCTCTCCATTCTAGCCTTCGCTTGCTTGATTAGAACTTCTTCTTCACTTTCGTCAACTTCGGTTGTTACATCCGGAGTCATCGTACTGTGGGGTGCAGCAATTGTCGTTTCTGTTTGTTGATTCTGTCCTAGTTCCATTCGAGCTTTCGCTTCCACAGAGGACAACAATCGAGGTTGGGGTCGAGATTTAGATGGCAAGGTGGGAGTAGAAGATTTCGAACTCGATTTTCGAATTTCGAATCCTTGGTAAGGAATCCCGTTGAATCGTAACTCTTTCCTTGTCAACCTATAACCTCTCTCCTGCTCTTGCAAAACAAAGGGATAAAGATCGGTTGGTGGATAAGGTTCCAAGTCAAACCACCTTGCTAAAAGGCTTAGACTCGGTTCCTTCGAAAAGACCTTTGGTAGAGCCCTGGAGACTGCTTTGTCCAGTACATACGTCCAATCAAATTCGAGTTCGATATTCTCGAATTCGATGACGCTGTCCAGAGTCGTCCAAAAGGTTATGTCCAGCTCTTCTCCACGCTCCTCCATCTGTTTCCTTGCATAGTCAAACAATGTCATCTGCTTCATGACAAGTTTGTACGCATAGTCGAAGGCTACCCATAAACAATATTTGGGAGGTATCCTTTCTTGGTTCAAGAACTTGTACGCGGGAATGGGATTGAGTCTAGAATCGAGGGGTAGGACTTGTGATGGATGTTTATAGACGAAGGAATTGGAAGCCCTGGCCAATTCGATATCGAATTGGTAAGAGATCAACTCTTCCTCGTGCAAGTTCTCGTTCCTGAAAGATGGATCCCCAAGAATCCAGTTGACTAGGAAGACCCAGTAACAGCCAACTAGAAGATTTCTAGTCAAAATTCCTTGTCGTAGTAGAGTCTCTTCGATTTTCTTGAGATCCCTATCCACGATGGCCTTTCTGTCTGATACAGAGAGTACCAGTTTCCAGCGATAATCGATGTCCTCTGAAAAAGTGTACGCCGTTTGCAAGATATTGCGTTTCTTCAAATTCGGCGCGTATTTCTTTAGATTGATCAATTCAACCGCAGGGACCGTATCCCGTTCTTGAGTTTGTAACGTCTTTTGTTTTAAGGATTAGCACGAAAGAAATTCGGTTTCGAATTTTCCTTACTTCTTCCATTCGAAATCCTTCTTGCATATATGAATCTTCTTGTTGCATGAGTTGAGTTGCTTCCTATATAAGTTAGGATAGAAGTAAAATCCGATATCGAATTTCTTACTTCTCTCAACGTTTCTTCCATCTGAGTTTCCTCTCTCAACGTTTGACTTATGTCTTCCATGGTAGGAAACTCTTCTTCTTCATTGATTTCATCTTTGAAAAAGACCTATAATTTTCTTTTATAAACCAAGTATTCATGAATGAACACTTTTGCTTACTTCTTCATTGAATGGTCCAATTTCTATTGTATCCCATCCTTTCTTCTTCGATCGCCTTATCATCGCCTTGATACTTTTCTCAGGCTTCATGAAAATGTCAAATTCGTCCCATATTTGAACGACTTCAATCATACCTCATACAAAAGGCTTTCCTTTTCTTTAATAAAGCTCCTTATATTAAACCCTTCTTCTAAGGTTTTCTCTTTTTCTTCTCTAGAGATCCGTTTCCACATCGTGTATGCTTCAAAAAGGAGTGAATCGAGATTTTCGACCTCGAATTCCTTTTGAAAGTCTTCGGTATCAACCGTCGCAGCATACAAGGCAACAAAATGAAAGAATTTGTTGTCCTCCGCTAAGTTAAGAAATGACTCTGGATAGTACCAGGCCTTTGCTACAGTAGCTTGATTTTGGAAGATGGGAAGTCGATTTTCTGGAGTGATGTATTTTCGTCCCATGAACAAGAACTGATAGTCGGCAGAGACATTAGTAGTCCCCAAGCGCAGCTGTGCTTTTTCTTGTGTCTGTGTCGCAAGCGTGATTTGAGACATGGCCAGAGAGATATTCGATATCGAAATGTTTGTCGATCAACGGGTTTTCTGGGTAGAGCAAGATGGGGAAAAAGAGGAATCCATTCTCGAAGTCCAACTTATATACCCATCGGAACACTAAATCCGAATTCCCGATGATGACACCTCATCCCTGCCTATTACTCATATTGTCACCTGACATTCAAGAATTCCTCCCTGAATGACTCTAGGCCTTTTCTAACAGTTCTTTTCATGATACCGTTTTGTTTCTAACGCCAGAACTGTTTCTAGTCCTGCATTATTCTTCCTTATCTTTCTTTTTAGAGAATTTCGTGCTCGAAATTTGTTTGAAATTCGAAAATTTTTCCAAGTTTCATCATTGCACACTACTTCTTCCTTTCATTTCTTTTAATGGTGTCCGCACCATTTATTTACTCTTACACTCTTAAGTTTTTACAAAATCGAACTCGATTTTCAGTGTTCGTTTTGTTATTTGCCAAGTAACCAGTCTTACTTGTTACCTTTCTTTCTTTCTTATTCTTGAGTTCACTCTTGTTTATATGTCAAGATGATTTTCTGTGTATTGTACAGTGGTTGTGATTATTAGAAGTCAAGTAGAAAAGGTTTTAAAGAAGGTAAAAGTCCAGTAAGTAATACTAAGCGAATGATTATTTTAATCATTTCGAACTCGGTTTACTCCTTTGCTTTCTTCGTCTTCTTTTTCTTCACCCTTTTCAACTCTTCCTCTACTCCGTCCTTTTCTTCCAGCACCCTTTCCAACTCGGCTTCCAAGAAGGCTATGTGGTTCATAGCGTCGTCCAGCTCGTTATTCGTTATTTCGAACTCGGACATCTTCTTGGACTTGTGATGGAAGTAGCCGCCCTTCTTGTTTGGCGGCTCGCATAACACCTTCTTGTCGACACAGTAGTCGCAAGAAATCCGATACCGGGTTTTGGCGCTGTCCCGATTGTTCTTCTGCTCCTTCACTATACTCCACGAACACCTTTGACCTCTTTTGATGCATTTCAAGCACTTGCTGTTCGTCGCGATGTTTCGTTGTACCCTTTTGTAAGAGTATTTGACACCGTGATCGTCGTACTTGCATGCTTTGTCTTGGACCAACACCTTTTTCGGTTTCGATTTTCTGGTGGTCTTCGACTTCTTGGCGGTTCTATCAAGGTCAGAGTCAAGTCTTGATTCTGGTTCCTTGCGGTTCGGGAGTTTCGTTTTGGAAGATGAAGCGACCGGGGTTGGAGTTGGAATATGAGGAGGCGGGGTTGGCGTTGGAATGTGCGGAGGCGGGGTTGGCGAATGTATGCGAACCCTTTTCGAGACCGATTTTGTGGGTACCAGTCCACGATCCTCTGTTTCTTCCTCCAAAGTCCTAGGCTCAGTTGGTATTTCCAACTGTTCAAGTGCCTATTGGTTTGGATTAGCATCGATTTAGTCTTAACATAATCGAGCTCGATTTGCTTACCCGCTTCCTCTTCTTTTCCACTGACTTGTTTGCCTCAGTGGTCTTGCTAATCTTTAAGAGTATAAGTCAAATCAAATTCGAAAGAAATTCGAACTTGATTTGCTTACCTGTTTCTCGATATTCTTGGTTGAGGGCAAGTCAACCTTCGCCTGATCCTTTTTCAAGGTTTTGGGCACCGGTCGACTTACTTTTGGACTTGTTGAGTCCAACACCTCTTTCATCTTCAGCGAAACCTTCCACTGCGTCAAATCTTCTGTATCTCTGATCTTGTTTTTGACAAGTTGCCAATGCTTGTCGGACGGATGTCTGGTGAAGGGGGCTAAGTCGTAGGCGGGGTAATCTGTGAAGTCCAGGAATGCTCGAAGACCAGAAAGTGAAGGTTCCCTCCTAAACACTTTCTGAAGGCCAAGTATAATCCCTCGGTCGACAACGTATCGATATCCAAATTCGATGTCGATTTTCTCGAAATGGACCGCTTTGCCAAGTGCCGTCCAAAAGTGAATATCGAAGACGATTTCCACCTCGGCCAAGTTCTGCTGCCAGTAGGACATCGCCACGTCGTACAAGTTCTTCTTGCCACAGACCAATTCCATAGCGGTACGATTATCGATATCGATTTTATGTCGCCGTGGAATGGTGATGTTGTCCAAGTACTTCAATTTTGGCACAAACTGAGGAACTGGATTGTCAGTTGGCAGATTCCATGGTTTGCCCTTCTCAGCCACCAAATTGGCCATCCTAGCAAGACACAAGTCAAAGGCCGCCAAGCAAGCTACCTTATCGTTGGCCTTGATCTTTTGAAATTCGTCATCGAATTTCAACATTCCCAGCGTCCAGCACCAATATTTGCCTATGGCCACGGATCGTTCCATGATTCGGTGCTTGATGAAAATCGACTTGATTTTGTCGATGTCGCCGGTTACAAACTCTTGGCGCTCCTCCAAAGACAAGGTAAGCTTCCATCGATAGTCGACCTTGTAATCGAAGGTATACGCCTTCTGCGCACAGTTTCCATTGATGAGGACTGTCAAGTCCCGCGACTGGATAGCTTTCAACTTTGGAAGCTTGTATTATTTAGTATCGGATAGAAAATCGAATATGATTTTCTTACCGTTGCTCCTTCTTCTACCCAAGACTCCCTCATAATGGAGTCTTGCTCCTCTTGCTCTTCAACCTGTAATTCAATTCAGATTGCTTTTCTTAAATGCAAATCGGGTTCGGTTTTCTTACCGTTGCCCTGCCCTTGCCTTTCTCTTGAGCCGTGTACATTCCAGCCCTCTGATTCTGTTTATTTGTTTATCTTTCATCCACTAATATTGTAAGTTAAAACTTACTTCTTCCACAGACAAGGATTCAATCCTTTCTGTTACATCCTGCACCTGTGCAGTGGTGTTGTCTTGTGTGGTCTTGGAAGTGGAAGACATTGGTTGCGACTTTGGAGTAAATCGAGTTCGGTTTTTGAGTGTCGAGCGGACTCCGGTAATAGTGGGGAATGGGGGAGGAAAAGAGAAATTCGATCCCGGATGCCCATATTATATATCACTCAAAACACTAAATCCGAGTCTCCGACGAGCACAACTTCTTTCTGACTCATTTCGATGTCGGATTGTGAATTTTGTACGTCATATCTACACGTTCCTGATGGCAAATCAGGATCGATATTCTTCACGTGATTTCTGACATATTTCGATTATTCTATCCATCTGTGTCATTGTGTCTGCCACTTTCAAACTTATAGTCTTATCAATTGGGTCTTTTAGCGCTTCAAAGTCAAAATTCGAATTCGATTTTTCGAAAATTTTTGGTTTCGATTTTGAACCAGCTATGTTTCTTTATCCCCTCTCTTTTCTTTATGATGGTGTCCTCACCATCTTTTACAATATTTCAACTTTTCTAACAATTCCTTCTTAGTATCAAACTTTTCAATTTCAAGCTCGATATTCTTTTTGACTTTGTTAGACTTCAGTAGTTGTCTTTATTAGCTATCTTTGCGTATTGAAATTCGAGATCGAATATCTTCCTTGTCTCGATTTCTTGTTGTTACAGTTTTTCTGAACTTATCTTTATGGTTTTCTTATTGCTTGCTACAGCCATATAGTGTAATGGTAACACTTTCCCAAACAATCGGGTGGTACCACACAATCGTTTACTGGGAGGAGTCCAGGTTCGAATCCTGGTATGGCTATAGTCAGCAAATTTTACATGTCTTTTTCTTATTGTCTTTTCTTTTTCAAACTTGGTTGGTTCAATTTACTTTACAGGTCCTTCAAGGCCATTTGGTGTAGTGGTTAGCACACTTGACTGTGGTTACAATATCACCGCAAGCTTGTCAAGAAGCCCTGGTTCAATTCCAGTTGTGGCCTTTGATTGAGGGCCAGTGAATTTTTCGATCTTTTTCTTTTATAAGAGTCTTATAATTCGATGTCGAATTGCATGACTAGTCCTTGTTGCCTAATTTCGCCATGTCTTCGACTATTTTCTTAGCTCCATCTTTGATTCTGTTGAGTGCTTCAAAGAATTTCTTTCCTAAGAAAATGGGATCTTTTCTAGAGTGGAATGGAATAACTCTGAACTGAGCTATCTTGTCTTTTAGAATAGTACCATCCAATTCACATAAGATATAATTGTTAGCTGTAGTACGAGTGACTACTGCATACGGTCCCATAAATCTTTCTTTGAATTTGGCATTCATTTCTTTTTCAATTCTTGTATTTCTTACCAATACCAACTCTCCAGTATTAAACTGGTAACGGGGTATTTTATTGATAAAATCTTCCAAGAATTTCGCTGCCGTTTTTCTTTTATTAAGGGTGACTCTTTTCTTCATTTCTTTTACATCTTCTCGATGCTTAACCAACTGTTTTGCTCGATAAGCTATCAAATCGGAAGTCGAGACGATTTTGTCTGGTGCGTCGACTAGCCATGTTACTTCTTCTAGGTCTAAAGGTAAAATTGGATCACAACCTGTTACCGCATAAAAAGGTGAGGTTCCTATTGATCTTTTGACAGTGATTCTTTCTGCCCACAGAATTTCATATAAGAATTGTGGCCATCTCTCAGGATTTCCTTTGCAGATCTTAAACAAAGATTGTCTTATATCCCAATGACCTCTCTCTACCTTTCCGTTTGCTGTCTTATTATATGGTGTAATAGCAATTCCCTTTATACCATATTTTTCTTCAATATAACGCACTGCCTTTCTTATAGCTGGACCATTATCGGTCACGATTTCTTTAAGACATCCCCATCGACATAGTATGTCTTCGAATATCCAGTCTCCTAGCGTTTCAGCATTTTCGACTTTCAATGCTCGAGCTTCTGGCCAGCCAGTCAAACCACATCTAGCAACAGTGACTGCGTTATAGTCTTTATATTTTTCTCCCTTCAAGGAATTCGAGCCCGATTTTGGCATACGGAATGTATCAATGTATGCTCTTTCAAACACTCCAGGTGTTGAAGTAATAACAGGTTCAGTCCTTATGAGAGTCTTTTGTCTTTTCTGGCACAAGATGTAAGTCTTAATGTACCATTTAATATCAGTTTCCATACCTGGCCACCAAAATCGTTTCTTGACTAGCTGAAGCACTGAGTACTGGCCTTTATGACCATTAGAATCGTGTAGACTTTTTACTATAGCAAATCGTCTCGATTTTTGTAATACTCTTTTATGTGCTCCATCCTTATCTTTCTTATATAGCTTTTCATGTCTGACGAAGAAATCTTTACTCCAGTCTTGCAATTGAGTGATTTCTGTTTCTGTCAACGACACAAGTTCCTTATCTGGATCTTCTATATAGTCTTGCAAATAAGGCAAAAGAAGTTCCCAAGCGGTTTCTCGCTTTGTTCGAGGCAATACTGGGAATTCATCCATTGCTAGCCAGTCTTCTAATTCTCCAATCGATACAGCTCCACTAAGGGCTAGTGTTCGATGTTCTTTATATTGTGCTGGCCAAGTAATCGAATCCAAATTTACTATAGTTTGAGCAAATCCTTTTCGATTATCTATTTCATCTTTGAAAGATGAGAACTCCTTAGTTCGTTCTGAGTTATCTAAGTTTTCAGGTTCCTCATATTCAAACATATGAAGTGTGTCATCTTCTTCGTCTATTTCTGGTCTTGGGACTATTATATCCAATTCTGAGCTAGGTCTTCTACTCAATCCATCCGGACCATGTACCTTTCCAGGAACATGAACTAAAGTAAAGTGATACATTAAAATTTCTTCTGCCCATCGTTGAAGATTAGCATTGGCTAATGAATCCACGTTGGATAGCATTCCTTTAATGTATTTGGCATCCACTTCAATCTTTAGTTTACGACACCCAAGTAAATAATATTTACAATGCATCAAGGCTCGATATAAGCCAAAAAGTTCTCTTTTCGCCTGCGAATATCTAGATTCGCGGTCATTCAAAGTAATTGACATGAACTTTGCAAAGTATTGTTTCTTAGGCTCTTCGGGATCGAATTGTGATAAATAGAATCCTACTGCTTGATAGGAAGTGTCTACCGATAGAATGATCGGTGTGTCCCATTCATATTTTAAAGGTTTCAACATAGGACAAGTTCGAATTGCCAACTTCAACTCATCCATGCTTGCTTGTTCTTCAGTACCCCATTGAAATGGTATAACTTTCTTTGTTAAATAAGTCAAAGGTCTAGCTTTCTTAGAGTAGTCCTTGATGAATGCTCTAAAGATTCCAGCCGTTCCTAAAAACGATCTGACTTCAGTTAGTGATTGACACGGTGGCCAATCCATTATGACCTTTACTCTTTCTTCAGAGGGTTTTCTTCCTTGGTAAGTACAAACATGACCTACCACCGTTATTTCTTCAGCACAAATAACAGCTTTCAATCCTGAAAAGGTGCCACCCGCATATTTCATGCGTTGAACAATCCTGTTCATGTTACAAAAGTGTTCCCAAACGAACCTTCGGATATTCGGGTTCGATTTAAGGGTTTCATAAGTGCCATCTTCTTGTTGATATCTAGTACTAGGTCCTTTTACTGGTACATCATCAATATAAGGTCTAGTAAATGCAGGTATCTCTTCCCTTAGAATATATGCAACATCATCATGGAAAATCGGAACCGAATTTGTCCATCCCATGGGTAATGTTCTTAATCTTAATGCTCCATAAGGCGTAGAGAAAGTAGTCATATCCCGACTTCGGATAGCTAACATTCTTTCATCATACCCTACATACAGATCTAAAGTTCCTCCACAAGATAATCCTGCAAAGGCTTCCGCTAACTCTTCAGTTGCCGGCGGTAGTCCTGAATGAGCAATTGTAACTGCATTTAAGGGTTCTAAACTATGAACTAGTCTTAGTTTCTTTCCATCTTTCTTTACGACACAAAACCAACGACTTCTATATGATGAATTTGAAGGTTCATATACTCCGGAGTCGATTTTGTGCTTGATTATCTTACATACTTCTTCATAAATTCCTGGCGGAATGGGTATGTTTTTCAGTACCCAAGGAGTATGAGGTATTACTGGCATTTCGACTGGCGGGAAGAAATCCTCTCGAAATTTTCCTTTCTCAGTCTCATCCCAAGCAAATCCTTCATTCTGTAGACACATAAAATGATCTAACAGTTTTCTTTCTTCCGGCCATAAAAATTCCCCTGGATGATCCTTTTGGATCTGTTCTCTTCTTTCTGCTGTGTATCTTCCCGTCGGTACAAATTCTGGCGGGTTTTCAGATAATTGAGGCATTCCTTCTAAAGGATCTCCTTCAATATTTCTTAAAATCCTAAACTCTTCAGGTAAAGTACCTAAATGAGCTTTAGTCTTCAAATGAACCGGTTTATATTTCTTAGTAGCAAATACTCCTCGGTTTCCTCTTTCTTCCTTGATGTTTTGTAAGAAAGTTTTTCTTACTTCTCCAATGTAGTCAACAGGCATAGCTACTGTTATATTAGCAAACAGTCCTTCTAATCCTGCTGGTACATCATAAAAGATATTCATCGTCGAGATTGCTCTGATTCCTGTGTTATCTAAGTCAATCTTTTCTTTTCTTATATCAAATAACTTCTTGAATCCGAAGATTTGTTTTGTCTCTATAATCGAGTCCGATCTTCTAGGTGCATTCACTAGAAAATTTTCAGATGTCGGTTCTAGAAATCGGTATTGATTTCTTAAAGGTTTCACTAGTTGATTTACTCTTTCCGAAGATTTTCGAAGATACAAACTAGTTATTGCTTCTTGGTCAAACGTTTCTTTTCCTTGAGCAGGTAGATATGTTTGCTTGATCTTTATTTCATTGTTCCAGCCTTGTTCAATTACTAATGCTAACTCTCCTTGATATTCATTCAAGTCCTTGAGTTCAGGTGAAAACCCCTAGCCTCATTCTTTAATTGTTGACTGGGAATTTGACCTCTAGCATAAGTTGGTAGAGTTAACCTTTGGCCATTTCCTGGGTCCACTATAGTTACAGTGGTCAAACCTTCTGCTGTAGTTTGAAGGCTTGCCTGAGACACAGTCTCAAACGGTCTTCCCAGTAAAATGTCATAGGCTGGGTCTTTAAGAACATGAAACTGAAGGTAATAAGTAATTCCTTCACAATTTACCGGTACATTTCGAGCTAAGCCTAATGTTACCGTTCTTCCTTTATCCGCACTTTCCATTGTAATGACAAAGTTCGGGTCAAAGGCTAATCCGAGTTCGAATGCTGTCTTTAAGGACATCGACGCGATTTGTGAACCTCCATCTAATAAACACTCTTTCTTAGATCCATTATTGATTTTTAACCAAAGTGTTCTTAGATCAACACTCTCAGGAGCCACATACAGTTTTGATAACTGATATGGTCCTTTATATTGAGTTGTATTGAAAAACTGTTCAATTGGATCTTGAACAACTATAGCACCTTTTGGTACCTTTTCGGTCTCGATTTGTGAAATCGAATAGACTTGCATGGTTGTTTTAACATTCTTAGTCTTTAACAGTTTTTCTAGGTTCTTTCGCCATTCAATATTAGTTGCTAAAAGCTTTTCTGGTAAGAGTTCTTTCCAAGCTTCCTTCCATTGAGGATGTTTTTCTAATAGCAAATCTATTTCGGCTTTTCTCTTATAAGACTTTATCCTTTCTTTATTATTAGGTAGAGTTGAATCTACCTTGGAGGACTTTGGAATATCGGATTCGATTTTTGGTTCGGGTTGTTTAACAGCTTCTTCTATCTGTGTTTCAACTTCACCTTCTGACTCTTCATCAGTGAATTCGAATTCTTCATCCTGTTCCTCAAAGCTAACTCGCTTAGGTTGAACTGTTGTTGAAGGTCTTTTAGGTATTTCTACCACAAACTTTTGTTTTGGCCAAACAGTCTTTGTAGGCACTACTGTTTTGACAATTCCGGCTTCGGTTTGAATGCCATTCTTGTTTTTAGTACTTCGAGTATTCACAGCGTACGAGCTTTCCGGCGAAGATACTGCATCTTCTTCCTTCATCAAGCTCAATTGAAACCCCCTTGTTGAGGTAGGCCAGAATTAACATACGATGTATCTAACCGCATGTCTTCTGGTGCAAATCCCTCATCTGGATTCAAGGTTACTTGTGATTTTACTTCTCGGAGACTATCTTCTTTATACTTAATTACCTGCTGTAGGGGAGTCTTTCCACCAGCTCTATCTTTTCTTAATACAGGTTTACCATTGTTAAAGAAGTCCCAATTGGTTTCAGTTATGACAAGCCATCCTTCTTTCTGAAGATTAAACCTGTGTTGACACTGATCACGCATATGACCAGGTTCTTCACAGAAAAAGCATAAACCCGGTGGCGAATAGCTTGTAGACGGTCCTGCTGGTACCAAACGATTCGGATTTTGCAAAATTCGAGTCGGATTAAATGGTGGATTGCCAGTATAAGGTGTCACATTTGACCTGTTTGGAGCTATTGGCATTGTGGGGTTTTGAACAGTAATCGGCGTTTGCTGTGCGAAATTCGAGATCGGATTACTTTCTTGAAAATTCATGGTCCTCGACGCCAGCAAAGTGGCATTGATTGAATCCATAAATCTTTGATGAGTTTTCTGATTCTCTTCTCTTTCACGAGCTGCAGCTTGCCTATCTTGTTCCCTCGCCTTTTCTGTTTGTACCATCATGTCCCTTAGGGCATTAAAAGTACTATTAAGGTCTGTCAAATCTTCCGTTTTGACTCTAGGCTCTTCTTTGACCTTTTTCTTAGAATTATACACTGATGTGGATTCTAAAACTAAAGACAAGTTTGTTATAACCCTCTCTAGATTATTGAAGTAGGTAGTTGCATCATCAGAGGCCTTCTTCTTCGAATTCAAAAGTTCAACCATAGCATTCCATATAGAATTGGTGACACAATTTTGAATCTTTGCGACTGCATTCTTTTCTGTGATTTCTCCTGCTTTGACTAAGTACTTCAAAATATGAACGCACTCTCTTTGAAAATTATTCCATCGATTTTTATGATCGATTTCCCGTTTTTCAAATGGTGCCAAAGCATCTTCTAAATCAACAGTGGTATACTTATAACTGTCTTTTCCTTTGTTGTAGCTAGTCAACAAAGCTGACTTGAATCCTGCCCATTCACCTTTAGCAAAGGCTGTCATGTTCAGCCATTGGTCTCTAATGGTTTCAGACACATAATTGCAAGCCAATTCGATCATAGTACCTTCATCAGTTAATCCTGATTCTCCAATGAATTGATCTATGACTCGAAGAAAATCGGCTAGATTTTCTGCTCTGCCATCGAAACTTGGCGCATTGCTAGTTCCATACTTAGGCAGTTTCTTATTCACAATATCTGATTTCCACTTGGTTGATGGAAATTCTTCAGGTTTCAAGGTTGTAACAGTAGTCATCGCTGATACAACTGGTTGAACTATTGTTGGTTGGTATTCAAGTAAGTCTTCGTAGTCAACTAAGGATTGACTAAGAAATAGAAATTCTCGCTCGAAAAGCGAATTGTCTGTCTGTCTTGGTGGGGTATTAAGACGTTGTTGTCTTTTCAATCTTGCTTTTTCGAGAACGTTTTTCCTAACTTTATCAGGTTGATCGTTAAGAAGTCCTCCTGCCGGGGTTCTTTTCTTTCGTAATAACCTAGATCCTACTATAACACTGTCGGTTTCAGTGTTTTCTGGAGATCTTGGTAAACGTGATCCACTTGCTGTCGGTGGAGTATTTGGGTTCGCGTCAAGTTGACTCGATGTATATTTAGCAGATTGACTGCCTTTCTTAGACGTTTTTGAATGCAAAGACCAACTGTTTGTTGATCAAAATGTAAAACCCCCCTCGCGGTGGGCTCCAAAAAGTTGATGTGCACGTTATTCTGTGGGCTTAGAAATACCACAAAACAAACACAAAATCTTATAAAACTCCTTGATAGAAGTTTGTTATCTGCTTGTAAAAGGTTTGATTTGAATAGAAAACCGAGATCGATTTACTGCTTTCTTAAACTCTTGTTGTCAAATAAAGTGAAACAGATAATAAGTGCACAAGCGTGCGAGTTTGAAGGGGGGTGATAGGGATTTCGACCGATTGACAAATGTCTGGTCTCAGTTAACAAAACACAAGTCTTTGGTTGAACTCCGTGTCCTACACAGTAGTCCTTATACCAACTTGGAATGTTTCTTCAACCTCGGTGAGAGATTGTTATTATAGTTGTAATTGGGTTTTAGACAAATCGTGCTCGGAATGCACTTGAACTCTCAAGAGCCTGCGGGATGACGCTTTTCGTGACTGAACGGTCCTCTCTAGGGAAAGGCTGGCCCAGACTACGACGTTCCTGTAATATCTCTAGGGAGATATTAGACTCAGAAACACCTTGCTCTAGTACTTTGAATTCAAGGAGCTTTGCTTCACAAGTATTCACTTTTCAATCTAAACCCTTGCTCTTTGTGCTTAGGTTTGGTTCTTGGGTTTTGGGTTCTTAAGTTTTCAAACTTTTGGAGGCGATAAAACCGAAGTCGATTTTATAAGAGATAGATCACTACAGTAAAGCTTTGTGGGCTTCTTGGCTGCGGGTCACTAAACTAAAAACTACTCTACTGTTACAACTGTGCTTATATACTGCTCAAGCTATATCTGTACACTAATTTCTACTTACTAACTAGCAGCCTTTTGGGGTTTTGTTTCCGCATCGGAGACACCGGTCTAGATGCTTCTACATTGAATTATGCCATTTCGCTCTCGACATACTCTCCAGAACTGATCCATGTATGACGAATCTCAGACTCGATTTGTTAAATCTTTGTCATAAAACCCGCCTCGGATTGCTCTTTGGAGTTTGTCCATATGATTCTTGATTCCTGCGAATCGGGGTATTACAATACAACTGTATTGATTCTTCATGGATGACTGATGCAGAACTCCGAGTCGGACTTCCGCAATGCATCCACTTGTTGTTCCGCTAGTAAATCTTATTGATTTGTTACTCTGCACCTAGTATGGCGCCATCCTTGACCAAATCGGATCAGATTTGCCTGACTCTGGACTCAGTCTAGATGCTCTTGGTGCTGCGGAATATATCTTTTTGGGTCTCTTGGTTTCATGTGATAACGTGATTCTACCAGGCTAGCCGGATTGGTCTAAGTCCTCGGACGAAGGATTCCAGATTTCTGAGGTGGCTCTGCGGTTCTGATGTCATGGTCTCATCTTAGTCATCCAGGTCTAGATCCTGTATGTCACTTGAACACATGCACTTGTCTTGGGTTCGTAGCCTAGGCCTTTGCTTTATCATAGTACGTTTAAACAACAAATTCGAGCTCGAATTACTCAAGTGTCGAATTGAAGTCTTGGTTGTGAAGCTACAAGAGAGTATTGTGTGATGTTTGACTTGCTAGACGCAAGTGGGCACTTTTGATGATGATATTCGAGGAGGATCTTCCTCTGGAGTCTAATCCTTGCCCTGAATAGAGTCTCCTTAGGGTCACTAACATCTCTTCTATGATTGCCAACCACAAGTAACCGTCTACTATGTGCTTCGGACTTATCCAGAAATCGCAAAATTCCCGGTTTCTAGGCGTAGACGCACATAAAGCGTGTCAGCGCCTTTCCTGACGTGACGTGTGCAATGATCAAGGTGGGAGTCATACACTGGTTAGCAAAACATGAGCATGGAGGCCAATACCCAAGAGGAGTCGGATGACTCACAGTAACAGGGGTCAGCAATGCTTCTGCGTAAAATTCGATGTCAGAGTAGGATGATCCATAGATGTCATGCACATATAGCGCGAGATACACCAAGTATGTGACAGAGTAGAGGAATGATGATTCCACCAGGATTTCAATGATGCCTGCATATGTTCTGCTCCTCGTCCCAGTTACACGCACAATATGGACAATGACCAATGCCGTGCCGACGGTGTTCGTGATGCAAGTCAGAGAGATAGACGCCATATTCCAACTGCCGATTGAAGTACTGATTTGAGCAGCTGTGGAGGTGTAGAACTGCACAACGTATATAATGAACGAAACTAGACCAATTCAGATACAGGTATGAGTGTCACATTGAGATTATTACACACCGGTTTCGCCAATACAGCAGAGCACTGGAAGCACCACCATCCAGGAATGTGCACATACAATCCAGCATCGCCAAATCTACATCGAATTGTCAAGTGAACAGTCAGCAGTGGTATAAATGATCATACCATCACACCCTCAGCAAAAGAAGGACATTGGTCTGGCGGATGACTATACCTGCAAGATCCAATCTATTAGGGAGATTGCCCGGAGAGTACGCTTCTCGCAACGTGTCTTCTTGTGTTGCACCATGAGTGATGTACTCAACATCAATAGTGTCCCAGATGAAGCCAATCCTGATTGTAAAGAGCATCCACATGAGTGTCAAAAGCACAATATGTCCATAGCGTCCTCGGAAGTCTTCCTTTGATGAAACTAGTGGAAAGGCAACATGGGTCAGCACCTGGCAAGATGAATGCCTGAGTAATGCATACAATGTGTGGCGATGGCATGAATTGTGTACAGATACACGGCTGTGTGGAAGAAATAACAGCCAATCTCCAATATGTAACCATGGAGATTGTCTCGCAGAAATTCAACAGCATGGGTAGACATGGCGTAGCAGAAGGGAGTATTTGACAAGCTCGAGTACCGGGGTGCTTGTTATATGCAAAACGATGGAGCCCACGGCCTCCGGGTCATCATGTTATCGTGCTTTTTGTGGCCACAAGAAGTTCATCTATCATGGCGCAAGCAGCAAGCAGCGATGCGTTCAGATCTCATCCTGGATCCAATACATATTGCGCTGTTAATGATGCCGAACGTAATCCATGATCTGGGATGAGGACAGCAACAAGTGATCAGCATCGCGAAATGTATGCCAGGCGATCCTTTGGGTCCGTGTCGTGTATTTATTGACTGATACGGATCGAAATAGCCATCTTGACTGAAGCGTATGAGCGACATACTCTGGCTCACCAAAGAGAAGGAGGGCCCGAATGTGTCTTGATAGACTGCCTGTCCCCAGACTCCCCAATTCGCAGTTCCCCAAGTTCGTGCCCGAAAACAGACGCCGGACTGCACGCGCTGACGCTGTTGAGGATGAGAAGGAATCTCTGACGAGGAGATCAACGAGCAATCTGTGGCGTTCTTGGTGGCTGAGAGAAGAGAAACGGGGTCGCAATGGTCAAATGCGAGCGCTAATCAGTCCTCGCTCGAGGTAGGGAACTTGATTGATGAAGATGCACTGAGACGCGACTTACTAGCTGACAACCCTCGAGGATGTTGCAAATGGGCCTAGTGGCGAGATGGCAGCGTGCGAGGGTCTGCCAGATGAAACGAAGACGTCGAGCTACTCGAAATCATGAGGCATAAAGACGTGAACTGGTTGCTGTGCGCATCTTACGTCCGATGCTTGTTGAATATGCTTCTTTGTTATCTTCTTCTTCGTCATACAGTAGTGTACATAGCATAGGAATAACAACCGACAAATCATCATTGAACTTGGATCGTTTGAGTAGGTAAAGTAAATGCAGTAATAAGTTTCCAATCACATCATGATCAAACGCTGGAAGTGTCGACCTTGTCCTTGGTGCTGGCCTCGGTCTGCAGCGCCTCGCTGGGGTATCTCTTCAGAGCCACCTTGAGAACCTGCGCGAGGACGGCGAGGGTCAGGACGAATGCGCTGCGTGCAACAACGTGGTAAGCATCCGGGCTGAGGGGGGCAGGAGAAGAGAGGAGCTCACGTCGTAGTAGCAAAGCCCTGAACGTATCGAGGGCCAGTCGTTGACGGCCAGAGGAAGCTTCCGTAGATACTGGCGCTGTTCCCAAGACCGTTGACGATCGCGATGGCCACCGCGCGCTTTTCTGCTGGATGGTCTATCACGCTGGACACCCACTGATACGTCGTCAGAAACTTGGTCGAGTCTAGGTAGCAAAGCAGGACTCACGAGCAGGGTCAGAGGGCACAGAGCGTACACGCCACCGACGGCAAAACACAGGAAGGCGTACTTGGCGTGCTCGTTGTTCACGGCCACGCAAATGATGAAGCTAACACCCGCGATGAGGCCAGTGATAGAGACGTAGTTCCCGCGCTCCTTCCTGATGTCGGAGAGGAAGCAGAAGAATATGATGAAGATGAGCGCGACGGCGTAGATGGGGATGGTCATGTACTGCTTGTGGTACCCTGTATATTGTTTGAGCTGACTGGTGTAAGCGAGTTGAGTGAGAAGAACTAACCAGAATAGCCAAGCTGTCCTACGAGGGTGGGGATGAAGTACTGAATGGTCTGCGCGCCGGTGGCGAGCATGTACATGACGGAGAGACACCACGTCCTCCAGTCCGTGACGGCCATCTTAAATGCCTCGAAGTGCGTGGGCTCGGCGTGCTGGTCTTTGCCCGAGGAGACGCCTCCAATACCGTCGTATGCCAGGCGCTGCACAGCGATGAACTAGAAGCAAAAATAAGATTTACGAAGTTGGCGGTGGACTGAGCGAGTACATACGCGCTCTTCGGGAGTGAGCCATGAAGTGGTGGCAGGCCAGTCGGGGAGGATCATCCATGTGAAGCAGGCGACAAAAGAAGATCCGATGCCCTCAATGAGAAGCAACCATTGCCAGCCCTCAATACCACGAGCAAGCGCGAGCTTGTCGGTGATCACACCGGCGAGAAGACCAGAGAACGCGCCCTGCGTGAATCCATCAGAAAATCAGGACATAAAGAAGAGATTAGAACACGTACAGAAACAGCGGTTGCAGTGTAGTATATGGCGAAGCGTTTGGCCAACTCGTGGCGCTTGTACCATGAGGAGAGATAGAACGCGATACCGGGTGCGAAACCGGCCTCGATGACACCGAGGCAGAACCGTATACCCGCGAGCTGCTGATAGTTGTTGACGGCGGCCATGCACGCTGCAACGCCTCCCCAAATGAAACACAATCCCGACAAGAAGATAGAAGGGCGGAGGCGCGTCAAGAGCATGTTCGCGGGCACTTCGAACAGGACATAGGAAACGAAGAACACCAGCAGGACGATGGAGTACTGGGTGTCCGTGAGGCCGAGGGCGGCCTCCATGCCGCCGGATTTGGCGTTACCAATGTTGGCGCGGTCGAGGTAGGATAGGGTGTACAGGACCCAGATGGTGGGGACAATGTGCAGGTCAATCTTGCGCACGAGACGGCGCTCCGCCTCTGAGCCAGGCTCGTAGACCGTCCTGGAGAACTCTTCGCGCCATTCCTGTTCTGGCTTTGCCACCATGACGAAGGAGTTGAAGGAGTGCGATCGAACAAAGGGGTAATGAATGCGGGGACTTGTGATGACTGTAGGCGGAAAGGAGAATGTGGGGATGGGCGAGCGTGGAGAAGGAACAAGTCGGGGTATCGTTTTGTCGTCTGGGGTTTAAGTACTCCTACAAGCCCCTACGTCCTGGATGTGTATGTCCGCTTTTTTGACCCCCGCAGTGGGGTATTTGCCTTTCTGAGCGGAAGGCCGTGCGGGTCTATATCGTTCCGGGAGAATGAACCGTCGAAGGCTAAAAACTTTGACTGTAAGAACATCGACAAAAGTCCAGCAGGTGGGGGTATACTTGCCACGGGGTGGTCAGAGGCGATGGAAGAGCGCAAGATCTCGCCAACGCGACCCTGGAGTGCACAACTAAAGAGATAGTCCACGACCAAGTTGGTGCCAAGCAGGACCCATTATGCCGGCGGAAATGACGCCGCCAGGCACCTGGGAGGAAACATACACTTCCTGGCTATTTGGCCCCTGACAATCATTCCGAAGAGGTGCGGCTCTTGACGGAATCACGCTGGATACAAAAGTAGCGAAACACGTCTCCGGCCTCCAGCAATAACCACACGATGTCCGACTGGTCCAACAACCGCACCCTCCAAATCCTCACTGCCGCCGAGAAGGGCGGGTACGGTATCCTCGCGCAGACATGCTACGACGCGCACTCAGTCATCGGCCTCGTCCGCGCCGCCGAGCGGAACAACTCGCCCGCGATCCTGCAGCTCTTTCCTGTCACGCTCGCGTACGGCGGCGGGCCCTTTCTCCAGTTCTGTCTGAACGCGGCGCACGGCGCCAAGGTGCCGATATCCGTGCATCTCGACCACGCGACGAGCACAGAGCAGCTGGAGCTGGCGGTTGGGCTCGCTGAGGAGGGGATCGCCTTCGATTCGATCATGGTGGATGCCAGTCATGCGGAGACGGACGAGGAGAACATCGCGGAGGCGAAGCCGTGGGTCGAGCGGGCGCGCAAGGCGGGCGTCGCGGTCGAAGTCGAGCTTGGGCGACTGGAGGGCGGCGAGGCTGGGCTCCGGATGATCAGCGGGGCCAAGCTGACGGATCCCAAGAAGGCTGATGCGTTCATGAAGAGGTCAGTCTTTGCTTGACATGGACTCGACAAGTTACTTACCTGTGCTCAGCACTGGCGCCACCATCCTTGCTCCCTCAATCGGCAACCTCCACGGCTCGTATATCAACCCTCCCAACTTCAAAACCGAGATCCTGCGCGACCTCCGGGAAGCGTTCAAGGGTCGCGGCATTCCCATCTGTCTGCACGGCACCGACGAGCTGCCGGACGAGCTCTTCGTCGAGTGTGTCAAGAGCGGTGTGAGCAAGGTATGTCGTCGGTGCCGTCCCCCATTCCTTCTGGCTAATATCCGGCCCAGTTCAACGTCAACTCGTGGGGCCGCGATCCATACGTCAAGACACTCGTCGCTGGGCTGCAGGAGAAGCCATTCCCCGACGCCGTCGAAGAGGCGACCGAGACGTTTGCCAAAGCTTGCGACCGCTTTATGATCCTCTTTGAGAGCGCTGGGAAGGCATGAGAAGACTGTACTTAGTATATATCAACATAAACTCAAACATTGTAACATGTAAACACGATAGAGCTTACCGACAAGGTCGTTGTTCGATAGTGATGATGGATCGTGGTCAAGGCCACCATTTGATCCAATCGGGAAGCCGGGAGGGCGCGATACGCATGATCGGCGGCGCCATAACGCATCGCGCTTCCTTAGATTCAGACTAAAATTCTCTGCTGCGATACATGGACAAGAGTTGAGTGTCATGATCAGTGCTACATATCGTCGATACCGAACTAACAAGAATATCACGTGTCAGATGAGATGTACTTGCACAAGGATTTTATGAATACAACAGGTCCCCTTTCCTCATCACTGCCGATTAATGCCACAATGTCCTGTCCATTCTGGACAGTCTGCCTGTCTGGAACACAGCCAGTAAGATCGACAGTGAGAAGCACTTTAGGAGACAAAGCGAGTCCCAATGACCGCCATGCATCGCAGTCTGTTCTGAGCGAATTTGACAGCGAGTGAGTCAGGAAGTGCTTCAGGTGCAAGTTATGCAACAGGGAGAAGTCCATCGTTCCGAGGGAACGCGCTAGCCAGGAGGGAGTTTCCTCGTCAGGGCGATGCGTCGGGGAGGCAACGAAGAGGGACTGGATAGACCTCGCAGACGGGAACGATCCTAAGTCTTCTACGAGTCCCATCAGCGCTGATCTCATGGTCAAGGTATGCATAAACTCACGAGATAGCGGGTGCGGTAAACGCAGATGAGCCAGCGGTCGCGTATGCTTCTTGAGTAAGCGCGTTGTTGCTGGTACCGTTTGGAGCCAGGGCAGGTCCGAAAGTATTGACAGTGAAAATGCTTGAGTGTTGGCGAAGTCGATAGGCGACGAAGATGAAGCAAAAAGATCAAGAACGTCCACATACGTTCCAGCATTCAATGCGGTGAACGTGAGTGATTTGAGAGTCGTGCATCGCTGCGCAGGCGGAGGCAGGGATTGAGATCGCGAGTTTGCTTCAACATCGAGTGGAAGCCGTGGCTCTACTGCAACAGGGTCGAGAACAAGCGTCTCGAGACTAGAACAGCCGGCAATCAAGCGAGAAAGTGTCTCCAGACTGGCAAATCGGGTAGAGCTCAGACTGAGGTACCTGAGTTTTCTTGATGAGACGGAGTAGAGTGCCTCGTGCATGAACGCCAGTAGGTCCCAGTCTATAACCTCATTGCGCCGTGCGCCTTGCTCAACCGTCAAGTACTCCACGTTGGAGCACAACGAGAGTAGCTGGGGTATGAGCTTTATCATGTCTTCACTAAACGGCATCTCCTCTCGGTTGTCTGGAGGCCCCCCGCTGTGCAAAGACACATATCGGAAGTTGGTGCAGATGTGTGGCGCCTTGTCGATTAGCTCTCGAAGCTGAGAAGGCGACCCGACCTGACAGAACTCGGGATCAGGCACTCCCGCAATAAGTTCCGGGACGCCAAACTGGTCTGACGTAGAGAATAGCGGAGGATTGGTGTAGATGTACTGTGGGATGATTTCGAGAGTGTAGAAGAGGATCGGCTGGGCTATGGTCAGCCACTCGTGGGAGACGAGACAGAATGAGCGCAGATCTTGCGCGCTATGCTGCCATGCCTCTTGAATTATCTTCTCAACCAATTCGAGAGGTACGGACAACGAGGGTTCAGGGATTGGGTAGCTGGACGCGTCACTCTGGGAACGAACATCAGAATCTACATTTATCGACGAAATATGTGGAGACACTTGCCATTGCGGAGGAACAGGCTTGTGTTGATGAAAGTAGAAGGCTGTGGAAGGTCACTTCGAGCACCTCGGGTAAGTAAACTTGGCTGATCGGAGATCTCCTGTAGTCACGTTCTCTGTTTTTTTTTTTTGGTGGACACGTTAATTGCATTACTACGTAGCAGCCAATACATACTATGGACCGTATATATTGTCGACTAGTCACGTTCTCTGCAAGCGTTGATGCAGACTGAGACAGTTTGCTCGTGATACACGGAGGACAGACTTTCGGGCTAAGTGAAGTGTTTGCTGAACGTTCAGCTGAAGGCAAATCCGTTTGTGGAAGATACGTAAAGCGTTGCTGTGAGCGAGCGTTCTCCTTCTTGGAACGAACAAGGCCGCACCGTGGCCGCACCGTCGATCCGAATCCACATCTGAATCCGATCGCGTTCCGACTGTCACCTTGTGCTCCAAGTCTTGTCTTCACTCCACCATATCCCTGGGCCTCACCTCAACGATAACAATAAACTCATCCAGAACTCATCAGCCCAACAAACAACCGCCCATCCGAGTCGTCTATTTTTACTCCTTGATACCGCTTAGACGAAGCGTACCGATCTGGGAGTCTAATCCGACGGGATTGCCGAGTTGTGAGTATGTCCAAGTGGTGTTGATTATCATCGTCGAAGCCCCATTGACGAACGCCGTGAGCGGTAAACAGCCGGCATTTGGAACTTCCTCCCGAGTATTCTGCCACTCAGGCTTTTATAGTCTGCTAGAACTCGAATACGCAGGACTGGTATCGTGGGATACGACGCTACCCTCACTCAATCAACGGTCCAGTGCAGATGGATGATCTTTGCCTATCTAGGGAAGCCTGAAAGCCACAAGGATCTCAGGGACTTTTGGCCATCTGACAATCCTCGGTCATCTCTTTCCAGCCTCTCTCGGGCTTGTTGTCCCGTGAAGCCTCCAGCAGTCCTCTAGCCTCCTCCGGTGTGCGTTCCCTTCTATCAGGGAACAACCCTGCTTATCAATATCTCACAGGTGTATATAAAGAGCAAATGACTTCTCCGCCATCCTCCCATCCTGCAGTCTATCACTACCCTTCATCATGCTCGGGGTCTTTCTTCTCCTAGTGAGCGCTGTTCATGCCGCCGAGTATATCTGGCCGAGCAAGTACGACTACCTGGAGCGAATCCTCTACCAGCAGGACGGCTATCGTCAACTCGGCTTGGTCTCGGGCGTCTTCCCGTGCGACAGCGATATCAACGCTCTTCAGACGGGACGGACGGATTCAGCAGAATGGCTGAGGACTGCGTACCACGACATGGCCACTGCGAATGTCGAAGCGGGAACTGGAGGGATCGACGCGTCGATCGGTGGGTACAAGCCTCAGTCTTAGATTGTGTATCATAGTAACTGACGGTGCATAGGTTTCGAGACCGAACGCCACGAGAACGTCGGTAAGGCGTTCAACGAGTCTCTAAGCTTTTTCGTCGCTTTCCAGTCCAGTCGGTCGTCCATGTCAGACGTGATTGCCCTCGGAGCAATCTTGACGGTCGCCTCCTGCTCCAATGGGGCCATCAACATCCCCTTCAGAGCTGGGAGAATCGATGCAACCGAGGCGGGGCCTGCTGGCGTTCCCCAACCACAGGAAGGACTTGATTCGCATCTGGCCTCGTTCAAACGGCAGGGTTTCAACGATACAGAGATGATTGGATTGGTGGCCTGTGGCCATACGCTTGGAGGTGTACACGGTGTAGATTTCCCCCAGATTGTGGATGTTCCGAATCCAGTCAACCAGGTCGGTTTTCTACGTACATCGCTCATCGAGTTGCTCACGCCGAAGGTTCTTCCAGAGCAATCAGGAAGCCAGGCAGGACTTCGATGGGACATTCGACCATTTCGATAACAGTGTGTAAGCAAACTCGAGTGATGCTTTCTGGCGATTGTTCTCACTGATCCTGGTTCTCAGAGCAACTCAATTCGTCGCCAACATTTCGCAAAATCCACTGGCCTTTGGACACAACGAAACGACCCGCTCTGACTTCCGCATATTCATGAGCGATGGGATGGAATTGATCAAGAAATTCGCTGAGTCTAATCAGTACTTCCTGGACACCTGCAACACCCTCCTGGAACGCATGATAAACACTGTCCCCAGCCACGTGTCTTTATCTGAAGTCATCCTGCCCATAGCCGTCAAGCCCAACAATATCAAGGTCACGATCAACGCCAATGGCACAATGTCATTTTCGGGCGAAGTTCGCGTGAGTCGCTCACATCTACTCCCAACGATAGTCTTTTTTCTGAGAAACATCGATACTTGTAGATTTTGGAGGACGGCTCGAACCGTACCGTGACTCTCCACTACACCCCCCGTGATGGGTCAATCTGCTCCAACTGCAGCATACCGACAATCACGAACGAGGACATGGTGGGAGGCGCTGTGTACGATAACATGCCGAGCTTCAGGATGTATTCTTGGAGTCAGAATGTGCCTGTCGCGCAGGGTATCAAGAGCTTTATCCTGACGATGGAAAACGAGGATGGCCAGAGCGTTGTAGCAACCAACGGGGGCGGAGGTTTCCCCGTTGACGACGACATGCTCGTTCAATTCCAATCCTCCTGCTATAATTTTGGGTTTGTTAGCACCGGGACTAACAATACGCTGATAGTCTCTGTTGCGGTGTGTGCCTGTCATGACTGTGGTATGGTCTCTTGCTCAGCTCACGATGTATATTCAGGTCCGCGACGCCTCGAGGATCTCTTCCCTCCAAGTCAAAGTTCCCGTGATCACCGCACAGCCTGGCAACCTCGTTGGCAGATTTGTCGAACAGGCTTTGTCCGTGGATATGACGAACGGCAGTCCTATAGCTGGGTCGGGCTACACTATCTACACGATGAAGCCGTTTTCGTTTATGTATCAGGACCTCGAGCCCACAATGAGCTTCGATCTAATCGGGCTCAGGACGTCGGACAATGGAGGAAATCTGGAGAAGGACTTCACTCTATGGATTGACTTGCCCATTGGAGGAGCATGTTCGAGCTAGACATATTCCGGGACTTTTATGGACATGGTGATCTCTTCGTGCAGCGCTATTCGATCAGTATGATACAACTGTAACTGATGACACATTGGTTTGTAACTGAGCAATGATAAGATTACAGAGCGCCAGATCTAAGCCAACAGTGGCTCGGACAAGAATGTCGTTTACCTGCACGGTGCAGTCATGCGTACACAAGTACAAAAAGTCCCCTTTCTTCATAACGCCTAGCAGATCAGCGGGATCCACGAGTCGCAGAATGATGACCCTCATATAGTCTGGGTCGGCGTTCACTGTATTCCAAAGGATTCGGCCCAGCTCTTGTATCGTGGTATCGAGCGCAAATGGATTGGGTCCAGGATGTCAATTGGATGCGCTTGTGCTGAAGCTGAGTGACTCGAGGATCATCTGGGAGGCGCCGTGCAGGAAGTCCTGACGGTCACAGAGGAGACACTTTGAAGAGTTTGCTTTATCAATGCAAGGTGCGCCCGGCGAACCATACATTGAGCCAGGCGACGGTCAAGCAGTATCTCAGCTCAACCTGAGACGCTGTACTTGCAAGACGTGCATGCGCAAGTTCCGATGATCGCCTACATGTTCCTGAGTTTTCTTCAAGCGCGTATAGACAAAATGTACCATTTCATTATTTGGTGTTGACTGTCTAAGGTAATTGTCCCCATGGTCATCCCGAGTTACAAAAGTACAAAGCACGACACGGCATGCTATCCTATCATGCCTGTATACCAAAGACCCCGCCCATGCCCCGCACAAAGGCGACCATGCTCATCGCACCCGGATCGGGAGGCAGAGGTCCGCGATCCGAGCCGACATAGGTCGCACGTCCCAGCTTCGCGACGAGATCCTTCGTACCCTCACCTCCAGCCGCACATCGCTTGATGGCTTCGGTGAGTCCGGCGACGTCGGAGGACGCTGGGGCCGAAAGCCCGTCGACGAAGGGGATAAGGGCGTCCATGACGGTACGATGGCCAACGCGCGCTTTGGTGCTGTGACCCAGGGTCTCTATCGCCCTTCCTGCTGCTTCGCCCCAGAAGCCCACATCGACCGGACGGCTTGTGCCTAGGAGCCGTACCTCCGCAGTGAGCGCAGCGAGGAAGATGCTGTAAATGGCACCCAGAGTTCCACCGCAGTTGTCTGCAAGATGTGATGAGAGACACGAAGGATGGCGAAGTTTGGAAGTGTACAGACCATCGATGATTTCAGTAATATCACGAAGAGTGGCGACCAAGTCGCCATCCTCACCAAGCCCCTTGTCGAGTGCCTCCATGACAGACTTCGCACCGATCGCGCAAGTCTCGCCACAATCGCCGTCACCGACGATCTGAATCGACTTGAGTAGGGGATCAATATGGATCTAGTCATTACTCACGGTATCCCACATTGTCAAATCAGGTTCAGCGTCGTACACGGCTTGTGCACCCGTCCTTATAGCGCGTCGAAGGAATTCGGGGTCAACTACAAACATTCGATCAATTGACGGAAGGCATGGATCCGAAGATACTCACCAGACACCTTCGGGCCCTTCGACTCTTCATGCACAGCAACAGGTTCGTCCTTGAGCTCGATGAACTTTTCTTCTCGCGTCCTCTTCTTCAGTGTCTCGGGTACGGGGTAGATGTTTCCTCCTGGCCAGGCAGCACTAGCGTGAGGTGCATCGTAGAGATCCAAAATCTCTTGCTCTCCCTTACCGCTGACGAAGGTGCGGGCGGTGTGGGAGATGTTGAGAAGTGTTATGGAGAAACCAGGTGCGTTGAGAGATGTCATGAAGGAGCCACATTGAGTGCGTTCAATCCGGATCTTCAGGGGATGCGATTCTGGGGAAGGAACGAATGAGACCCATGTCTGCAAAATCAGAAAGGATCTACTCACCAATTTGGCGGGTCACTTCATCGACGACAGCGTACATTTCCAAGACACTCATCCCGCCCATGTTGTTCACGAAGAGAATGACGCCATCGCCCTCCTGGAAGGGAACGAAAGAGCGCTCCTTGTCTTCCTGGTTTAGGAGCAAATCGAGCATGCGCGCGATGAGCTCGTCGGGCGGAGGCTGGGGCGTAACGACGTATACACCAGGCTCATTGTGCAAACCCAGACCAATTTCAATGGTGTCCTCGCCGATGACTCCGTACTTGGCGTTGTCTCGTCCGGGGACGTGACAGTGTCCGAGGGTGCATCCAATAGAAAGGAGACCATCGGTGACGGCTTTACCGAAGGAGAGGGTATCGGGGAAGGAGAAGTTGGCTTCGGATGCGGCGCCAAGAAGTTTGCAGACGAGGATGGTACCCGCCATGGCGCGGCGGCCGACCAAGGCCCCTTTCGTGCGGCCGACACTGACATCGTCGCAGACGGGGAGGATGGCGATGTTGTCGATGCCGTTGGCACGCGCCTGCTGACACGCTAAGCCAAAGTGGAGATTGTCGCCGGTGTAGTTGGTGATGATAAGGATGGTTCCAGCCGTCGAGGGGACGGCCTTGACGGCGGTGTACACCTGCTTTGCGGACGGGCTGGCAAAGGTGTCGCCACTCACCGACGCGGAAAGGAAACCGCGTCCAACAAAGCCAGTTGACCCCGGTTCATGGCCGGCTCCTCCGCCGCAGATCAGAGAGACCTTGCTGGTGTCATGTGCAGCGTTGATGACCGTTCTTGTGGCGGGCAGTAGTGAGAGAGTTGGGTGGGAGGCGACGAGACCCCTCAGAGAGCGGAGGACGAGAGTAGCGTGGTCAGGGAAAATATGGCGATCCATTGAGAGCTGTCCGGAGATGGAGACAGCATCTGGGGGTTATATCACAGCGCGCAGACAAGCGGGTTTATATGTATCCGTGCGGTTAGAAGTGAGTTGAGGAGTTTCCGAGTGGCTGTGAGGGCAGGAGCGCCGCATCCATCACCGGAACGGGTCTCAAAGTATCGGCCCGCTGGGGCGCGTATACATACGCGTTCTTCACAATTGGCGCCATGGAAGTATGGAGGAAGCAGGTGCGGCATTTGCCGGAAGAGCATGCTCAACTTCTGTTAAGGCACGTCAGCACGTTGTGTATTCTCAGCTAGTCAAGGAGAGCATTAGTTCGGGCCCAGAATGAACACGATTTGCTATGAGGACGTATCTGAAAGTGAATCTCAATTGAAGTCAATCTTCCGCGTTTTGGTTCTGTTGTAAATGTGCATTAACACCTTGCATATATCCGATATGGTGTAACGGCTAACATTGCCGCCTTTCACGCGGCAGCTCGGGGTTCGATTCCCCGTATCGGAATTGGTGCTCGACTCTGAAATTTTTTGAGTTCACTTTGCAGTCTTCATTCTTCTGTGTCCAATCTGATAATCATCTCCTGGCTCCAATGTCCATTAGGGCCGTGGAGTAAACCTCTCGAGGCGGTACCTTACCTGTTTGGTACCGACCCCGCCCCGCCAGGTATGGAACCGGTTTGAAACCTGTTCGGAACCTGCACGTGCTATATTCACGTGCTGCCGCCGCCCGCCTCCCGCCTCAATTACCGCCATGGTCTAATGGCCACAATTTGGTCTCAAAACTGATCTGTTTCTATTTCTATGCATTGAAAATGATCCCACATGAGGATGCGAAGCCGGACACACACGAGGACGGAACTGCCAATGACTGTTCGACGATAAGTACTTATGAAAATGTGACTACGAGGGACTCCGACTCATGTCTAGCTTACACTCCCAGTATAAATTGAAGCCTAAATGTCGTGATATACACACTCTCATCAAGGACCAGTATTACATTCCACTTCGAGGTCCATTCCGTATGAACTCATGCGGCATGTGGATGTACGACCAATTTGAGACCAGCGGCCTTCCTTGCTCCCACCCTTCTCACTGCGTCTCCAACGCCTGCAAGACCCTTTGGTACGACTTCGACCACGTTCGGCTAAATACGAGAAAGCGCGTCAAGCCACCAATAATAATGCGAATCAAGCACAGTACTCACCAAGATAACCTTCTTCTCCAGCATTACGGGCAGGTTCTTGATTATTAAACGCCCAAACGTCGTGTGCTCGGGTGTGCCCGCGTAGCCTGTCACAGGCTTGCCCTCAGGGAAATAGTACACATCAGGACCAACGTAGTATCCATATGCCTTTGTCAGCGTGATGTTCTTCTGTGCTAGATCTCTAGTCAACTCGGACTGAATCGGCACGACAGTGCACAATTTTCCGCCGTCGACGAGACAGTCGTATGCGTCGTTCAGGAAGCCGGTGACATCGAAAACGGCATCCACTGGGGTGGAAATGGCTTTGGAGAGCTCGCTGCTGGGGACTTCATTGCGATCAATGAGCTCGGTGGCGCCAAGAGTCTGGAGGTAAGCGAAATTGCCCTTGGATGCATACGCGACGATGCGCTCGAATCCGAGGAACTTGAAGCATTGTATCGCTTTGCCAAAGCATGAGTACCGTTTCGAGACATTGGTCCCATGATAATGTGGTAGATGCTCACCGAATTGACCCACAGACGTGTTTGCACCGAGGACAAGGGCAGATTGACCTTTTTGGGGCTTATCCCATGAGAAGGTGGGGTTCAAACCAACGCCTAGGGGTTGGTTGGCGAATAGACCGACGCAGGCGGTGCTGAGGGTGATTGGGCAGGTCGCGGCGTCGTCAAAGCTCACGCTTTCCGGGAGCTACATTGGCATCAGATCTTGAACGCCTGAGAGACGACTGACTTACGCGTATAAGAACGGCAGCAGGAAGAGCGATGTATTGCTGGAAGCCACCGGACAATGCTCCCGAGAACCTATTCACAGCCCACTTGAGCGCTGAAGAGTCCCCCAAAGTCGACACTTACACTCTGTCGCCTTTAGCAAAGTCCGTGACGCCTTCGCCGACTGCTTCGATTGTTCCAGCGATATCACTTCCCAGGATGGCGGGGTAGCTGGAAATTAGGATGTCCATGATAGGCCTGTAGAAGTCAAAGGGATTGATCGCCGCAGACAGAATCTTGACGAGGACCTCCCCCTTCGCAGGTGTCGGGATAGGGAGCTCGGCGAGGGTGAACTTGGGGTCGGGGCCGGGAGCGTTGACGACGATGACTTGTTGGGTAGACATGTTTAACAGGAGGATGTTGAGTGAGGAGTGGTGTCTCTGCAGTGAGTGGGTTTATAAGAGCCGCCGAGCCACTGGGCTCGCAGGTTTGCGACATCGCCAAGAGTCAAGACCTTGCCCAGAAGTCATACGACAGCGTGTTGTTGATCACGTCCGCCGGACTTGTGAAGAAGTTTGTAAGAAATGATGCCACGAGCCTGAAGAGACATTAGTCAACGCGACGCGTATTATCCCTCGGAAGAATAAGGTCGGTTCTGCTACCGATCGGCAAGTCGACGCGTCGACTAGGGTGTGCTAGAAGCCGCGCAATCCCTAACTTGAGAGTCATGACACTGTACGCACTTAAACGCCTTCTTCTTCCAAGTTACAAAGGCAACATGGCAACATGGCAGCACAAAGTCAGTCGGACTGCCGCCCGTGGGCCGTGATCCTTCGCAGAGTGGTACAGTAGGGCAAGTTGAGTGGATGACTGAGAGGCTGTGCCTGAGCTGTAGACGTACGAAATGTGGCTCGGCTTGATTGCGGCCTACGAGATAGTACTTAGCAGTAAGAGAACAGATCTAAGTCGGACCTTGTATGCCTACGTGACGAAGCCCCACGGTATCACTTGCTTTCCTATGTGGAAAGCTAGAGCGTCAAATCGCTGTACTGATGGATTCCAAAATGTCGATCGCGAGGACACAGGGAAGAGTCTAATTAACACGAGTCCCTGCTGAGTCCAGTGGAAGTTGATAGAGCATACAGGCGTGGCATCGAGTGGTTTTCGATTAGTCGCGACGCGAACTCCCATTATGTACTGAATGCACTGGTGAGTCGTATCTGCCACTTACTATCAGTCCTTATTTCAGATATATTGCCACTGACCGAAGTCCGAATCACTGGGTCTGGAAAGTTTCAACTGTATTGGACTAAAAACGCTCTGGTCTGAACAGTGGACTCTGGATCTGGACATTGGACATGCATCTTGATTCTTCACGCCCAGTGCCCACACTCTTCACCTAGACGACGTTAATCGCTTCTCCCTGTGACAAAAGGAACGTTGATACCGCCGATGACAGGTCCCTCGAGTTCGAAGTACGAAGCTGGGGAAATTCTCGGTGCATCGACATCACGTCAATATCTGGAACGCCATACTTGCTGTCCTATCAAGAAAGGGAGTATCAGCGCCCGAGAAGAGGAATGCAGGCACCACCTGGTTATTATGGTTGATAGTTGCGTGCACCATCTGTACTCGGCTGCCCGTTGTTACCTCGTATCGAGTGCCCAGATATCAAGTAGCGAACTTGAAGCGCCCACCCATTATTTCGATATAGTTTACATGCGATAGGATTACACATGAATAACTTAGTGATGCAGAATACACTGGCGTCCCGAGTCTTTCAAGTAGACGGCGGCCCCGCCTGGGATCCATCGCTTCCTGGCGTCCCCAATAGGCTCTGCAAGTCAAACGGATCCACAGGCTGCACGTAGAACCCTTCCACCGAGTACGTGCTGAAGAGCTCGTCTAGTGAGCAGGTTTCTGACGAGGACACGTAGAATTAGTTTGTTTCTTCGTGAATATCGTTCTAGAAACTCACTCGACTCAGCCGCCTCCTTCGCCATAGACGCCCTCAAAGAGGTTTCCGTCGGAGGTGCAGTCTTCAAATCCGAATCTACATCGCATGGCATCAGGCCACAATTTCCTCCGCGAAAATCAGAAACTCACTAGTAAACCGCCTCAAAAGCCCCTTGTCTGGCAGCGATATGTACGTCTTGACGTTTCTCTGGCTCTCCGTACCAAGCTCCGCCCTCGAGAACCCCAGCCCAGCAGCTTTCTCATCCAACACCCCGCTCACATATGCGATGCCCGCCCAATAGTGCTCCATATGATGTATCGCCTTGATGAGCGCGGTCAAATTCTGCTTGGCGAGCGACGTGAGGAGGAGATCCGCTGTGCGCGGCTGCAGCTTGTCTTCGGCACCCATCCCCAACGCGCTCATCTTCATGTCATGTATGAACGCCAGACAGGCAACGTATATCGGTTGTACGGTGAACGGACTGGATAACTGCACAAATTGTGAGTATATGCGCGGCAAAGAGACGAACAAGAGTGTACATACATAGCTTTGACTCGCGAAAAGGTCGGCAAACACAAGACACTCGCTTATAGTCCTCGAACTCGACAACGACAACTTGATGGATCGGTCCATATTCTGCGAAAGAGGCGTCTCCATCCCAGACGGACTCGATAGTAGCTCCGGGTGGTACACCAGCGCCATAACCGCATTCGCCCAAAGGTGCAACGTCAAATACGTCCCTCCATGCCCTCTTCCCTCCTGAACTCGAAAGTTATCCACACCCCATTTCATCGCTAGAGGTAAATCAGCATAAAAGGCGACCAATTGGCTCTGCAGTCCGCCAAGCCCACCGCCTCCGTCCACCGCCGAAGCGACCAGGGTCCGTATCCGCCCTCTTCGACCATTCAGGACGCCTGCTATCCGACCACAGAGAACCATCAATCGAACCCAATACTGGAAGGGCACCTCCGCTGGCATATGTTGATGTCCTGCGGGGTCGGGGAAGAAATCTTCGTCAACCGGGAGAGGTATTTCGATCATGTCTTCTGATATTGACGGTGGACGACCTGTCGAGAAGGCCAAGATGCGGTCCGTAACGAAGAGACTCCAGAAGAGTAGGCGCGTTCGGACGACGTGCGCAGCGGACTCGTATATTTCAGATATCTGTCGATATGGTTACTCATGGCCAAGGTATGTTATTGACGCCTACCTCGTGAAGACCGAGGTCTAATGCCATTCTTATGGCCATGCTAGTAGTGTTGTGAGCGAGTGCGGTGTCATAGTTGTCGAAGAGAGATATACCCTGAATATTGCTAGAAGGTTCTTAGTTGAGACATGCCTAGGAAGAAAAAAAAAACGGTACCCATAAACCACTCTCAGAATTCTGCCCATAATTTGCCCAAGCTAGAAGCAGTAGTCCTGTGACCACGTCGTGCGTGGGTAGATGGAGAAGCGGTATGATCAATTCCTGCGCCTGTGTTATGAAAGGGGCGCAGGCCTTCGGAAATTTCAGCTTTCATTGAGAAGAGCGCATACATGTGGACGGGATCAACTAACCTTGGCAGGCGCCTCAGTCCCGGACGGGTGAAAACGTGCACTGATCGCGCAAATGCCTGCTCAGAGAGTCAGAATCAAGTAAGGTTCTTCGCGGCAATTGAATGTACAATTGAGGAGAAAAGCAGACATGGTTCCCGTCTCGAGGCGCTCTTCCATCCGTTGGCGACTGATACTGGGAAAATATGGACTCATGGTGTTGAAGAAGTTGTCAAGGAGCGGTATATGAATGTGGGGTAAGGGGAGCCCCACATCGTCGAACATGGCTTCTGGAGGCTCGGGCGAGCCTGGTTTGGAATGTATTGTCGGGACGGGAGCACTGGCGCCAGCACTCATGCGAGGCTGCAGCTTGAGGGATATGCGATTGATACCGGGGCTAAGCAACTATGTCAATGAGTTTTCTAAGCAAGAATGCTTGGAAACGTACTGGATAGCTGTAGATCCAGACTAGTCGAAGTGAGCAATTGAATCACAGTCTCAGAGACAGAGACACCCACAAATCTGTAGTAATACAGCTCGAGGCCGTGCGGCTTAGATGGATCGCTGTCGATGTACGCGACCTGCGATTCCATGGCGCGCAAAAGGTTGGCAGTATGCTTTTCAGGATGTCGGACCGGCAGTGGCGCGCTGCTCGACGCTTCGGGAGATGACTTGATTTGCAGCGACATCTGGGACGTCGCCGGCGCCGGCCAGATGTACGAGCTTGACGTCGCAGGCATCGGGAAGTCCCACATATTGGCGGCGTGCAGTGGGTCCATATGGTTCTGGTAAATACTGCGTCAACGAGTAGGCAGTGGGGTCGGCATGCGCACGCACCCATAGAGCGCCATCGTGGACGTCGAGGCCCGCCTGCGCGCTGGTCGCCTGAGCGGCATTGAGTTCTTCTGCCGCTCGTCTATCCCGCTCCTTTTGCTCCTCCTCCTCCATCTCCCGCCGCGTCCGCTTCCGTTTGCGCCCCGTCGGCCATATGCACTCCTCGCCTACTCTGGCACACGTCTTGCAGACCGGCTTCTCGCCCGAGCATCGTGCCCGCTTTGCTCGACATCGATGGCAGGCTAACGACACCCGCTTTTCAGAGTTTTTGGCGCCGTTCTCTTGGGTGTTGCCGCCGTTGTCGAGAGAGGCATCGGTGTCGGGCGATATATAGCTGGCCTCCGCTGGGGAGTGCGAGCTCATGGTGCGTGTGGGGAAGAAGGTGGCTTTTTGGACCTGATCGAAGGTCGAGACTGCCTTTTCCGGACCCAATAATCCATTCAAATTTGAATGGGCTTTGAGTAAGAACGCAATCAATGATCCTGCTTACGGCCTGTGGGCCCTTGTGTGCGCAACACAAAACTGCCTTAGCCTGCTGCCAATTTGGGGGTTTCAACAAAACAGTAAGATTCAAAAGGGTACGCAGGCACTAGCTAGAAGAGTTACAAAACGGACATGGAAAGCATCACTTTGAGGCCTTTCCGAAGAAGTAAAAAGGATTGGTCGTAAACAAAGAATGAGTCGTGAAAGCATCTACAAAGAGATGGGGACGCAGCCAATGGATATGAGGTTGCCCTATGAGAGGATAAAGAACATGAGAGTCAGGTCGAATCAAGTCAAACATGCCCAACTTACGAAGCTGTTGTCCGTGCAGCAAACCGGGTTGGCGCTGCATCCACCAGTGACACCGCCGATGACGGTGATGGGCGTGCAGGTCAGGCCACTGGGGTATCAGTCAGTCAATGGTTTCGTTTAGTGCAGGTCCAACATCTTACACGAGGACGTCAAGGTTGGAGAGGACGATGCCGAGGAGTCCGAGCAAGGTGGTGGCGGCGGGGCTGGACGCCTACAATTAAAAAGCGGTCAATAGAGGGCTCGCGAAGCGGAGAAACGACACTCACGCTGGTGACGGTGTTGCAGCACTGGAGGTCACTAACGGAGCAGCTCCCAGCGGGCGCCGTCACAGTGGTGGCCGGCTAACACAGAACCGTCAGAATACAACAAACAGCGACGAGAGCGATGTAAGTACAGCAGTAACGGTGACGGTGACCGTGCTAAAGGTGTGATGTCAGTCCACAAATGCAACAGCAACTGAAAGACGAGGCATACGGGGTGGTGGTAGTGGCCCAACGACCATCAAGAGGCGTGGCGGCCGCAAAGAGGGTCATCGCAAAGAACAAGGAGGCCAAGATGGCAAAAGCACGGGGAGCGAACATCTTGAGAGAGCAAAAAGCTGGTAAGGCTGGTTAAGAGAGTAGAATGAGGCAGGAATCGATGCGCAGTGCTCGAATGGTCTTTCCTCTCGTTCCCCCATGGCTTTTATACCTTTCTTGCCAGGTCCTTTTCACAAAACAGGAAATAGGAGTTTCCGTAACGCAGAAGAGAATTGAATGGTACCACTGGGCGGCGAAGACAACGTTACCGTGTTTCCTGCCAGATCTCCTGATCCTAACGCGGGGCCAGGTGATTCTGGGAAACACCCAATCTCGTTCGCCCACCCACACCGAGCGGGGTAAGATGGTTCCCAACATAGGGCTTGACATCATTTCAATTGAAAGAAACGCACGGCAGCGAGTCGAGCATGCCGTACCCTACCATGGTTTTGCCGCTCGGAGAACAGACTTTCCAGTCAAAGTTGAGACACCTCGCCCTACCCCCGCTTGGAAATGTCACTTCCAGGTCGCTTCTTCACGTCGAAGTGGAGCGCTTCGTCATTGCTGTACATGCCACAGGCCCGCGAATGCAACGAAGCCTACCCAGACTTTCACCTCGTGCGATGAACAGTCGCTCGCCGTCTGTTAGAATCAGTCAGACTGAGTCATGGTGACATAGGAAACAACGTCAACACTGTAGCCGTTCAGATGTGCTCGACTTTCCAGTCAAAACCTTCGCGAAAATATCACAAATGGTATCGGATTGACTTGACTGCAACAAGTACTCACACAGCGGTCTTCCTTCGCCTCAAGAACCAATGAAATCTTCTAGACGTTCACACATTCGGTGGTTCCGTAAAGCGAACCTTTCATTTCAGAAAATCCACAAATAAAAGCTATGAAAGACGTAAACAAAAACGCATGCTAAAGTAGGGGTAACTTGGAGGCAGGAAAGCAATACTCGGGAAAAAGGTAAGACATGAAGGTAACCAGAAGATACCCGCGTTTTCGTAAAAGATGCCACTCTATTCTTCTTGCTCCTGCAGCTCCTCCTCGTACTCGCCCTCGTCCTCGACCCTGTGAAGAGTTTAATTAAAATGATTAGAATGCTGATCGCCGACGCCGGGGAGAAGACACTTACGTAGCATCCTGGTATTGTTGGTACTCAGCAACCAGATCCTGCATGTTCGACTCGGCTTCCGTGAACTTGGGGAAAGACATGTTATTAGATGAATTGCACGAGGGATGGAACAGGGTCGTACCTCCATCTCGTCCATACCCTCCTGAGTGTACCAATGCAAGAAGGCCTTGCGCTTGAACATGGCAGTGAACTGGTCGCTGACACGCTTGAACAGCTCCTGGATGGCGGTCGAGTTACCCAAGAAGGTGACGGCCATCTTGAGACCACGAGGAGGTATGTCACACTGAGCGGTCTGGACGTTGTTGGGAATCCACTCCACAAAGTATGCAGAGTTCTTGTTCTGCACGTTCTGCATCTGCTCCTCAACTTCCTTCATCGAGACCTTGCCACGGAAGATAGCAGAAACCTTGAGGAAAATAAATAGTTCAGAATTGGCGTGGAAAAGGGAAGAGCAAAATTGTACATACGGTCAGGTAACGACCGTGCCTTGGGTCAGAAGCAGCCATCATGTTCTTGGCATCGAACATCTGCTGGGTCAGTTCGGGGACGGTAACGGCGCGGTACTGTTGACTGCCGCGGGCAGTTAATGGGGCAAAGCCGGTCATGAAGAAGTGGAGACGAGGGAAGGGGACTGCATATACATTGAGCTACAAAAAGTGGTGATCAAGGAAACACACACCCATGTTGACAGCGAGCTTGCGCAGATCAGAGTTCAGTTGACCAGGGAAACGCAAGCAAGTCGTGATACCAGACATGACAATGGATACCAAGTGGTTGAGGTCGCCGTATGTGGGGGTGGAGAGCTTGAGCGTCCTGAAGCAGATGTCGTACAAAGCCTCATTGTCGATACAGAAGGTTTCGTCAGAGTTCTCGACCAGCTGGTGGACGGAGAGAGTGGCGTTGTAAGGCTAAAACGGATATGTTTAGCCTCGACGCGTAATGTTTGGATATATAAATGTATATGTACCTCGACAACGGTATCCGAGACCTTGGGACTGGGCACGACGGAGTACGTGCACATCATGCGGTCGGGGTACTCCTCCCGAATCTTGGAGATGAGAAGTGTACCCATACCGGCACCGGTACCACCGCCCAAGGAGTGAGTGATTTGGAAGCCTGTGTGGTGGAAACATGAGAGAGGTGATTGACGATGAAAGAGAGGACATACCTTGCAGAGCATCGGTTCCCTCAGCCTCTTTGCGAACAACATCCAGCACCGAGTCAACGAGCTCAGCACCCTCCGTGTAGTCTGAAAGAACACGTGTCAACATCGGCAAAACACGCGATCACCGCGGTCAAACAGCGAGCAGAGAAGGTCGGGCGAGTAGCGGCGCGGAAAAGGGAGTCGAGGGAAAAAGCAGCAAAAAACTCACGTCCTTTCGCCCAGTTGTTACCAGCACCGCTCTGGCCAAAGACGAAGTTGTCGGGGCGGAAAAGGCCACCCAGAGGGCCCGACCGCACCGAATCCATCGTACCGGGCTCGAGATCGACGAGAACAGCGCGGGGAACGTACTTGTTGGCGCCAATCTCGTTGTAGTAGACGGAAATCCGCTCGAGCTGGAGGTCGTTGGTTCCCTTGTAGAGACCGTCCCGCTCAATGCCGTGCTCATCGGACACAACCTCCCAGAACTTGGCACCTAGAGCGCAACGGGCGAGTTAGCGGAGAGCAGGGCGGGCAAAGCCGTTCAAGGACACGCACCAATCTGGTTACCACACTATCATCGACAAAGACATCAGCAGCCGCACAACCGGCAGAGCACGGACAAAACACACCTGGCCGGTCTGAATGTGCACGATTTCACGCATGCTGCAGGGGAACAGGTTAAGTCGCGGTCAAAAACAAGAAATACAATAGAATGATACGACAGCCCAACACGCGATTTACGACCGCGTTGATGGGCCCGTCGGCGGCCTTGGCGGCGCGCCCTCGTCGCCGCCGCTCGCGACAGCATGGAGAAAGCCACTCACGTTGAGGATTGTCGTAGAGTAAAGGAGAAAGAGGTTGGGTTCAAAGGGACACAACGACAAGGTGAGGCAGAGGGCAAACCTGGAAAAATGGGCAACCGTGGGAAGCCGCACTTTGAAACTCCGCTGCCGCCGCCTTAGGGCCAGTCTCGCCTCATGTCGGGCTGCCCGCTCTCCAGCGCATATATTTGCTACGGGATACACTACGAGTAGAGGAAATACCACAGACTACGCGAGCTTTATCCGATTTCTGCACTTCGCGTCCTGAACGACACCAATCATCACCACCTGACTCTTCAACATGCGACTGTCACTCACTGACGGGACTGAAATCAATGTCAGTCAGACAGAACCCCAACGGGCAAGAAAAGCACGGATACCAAAACAAAGGAAAGGACACGCGTAATGCGGCTTCCCAGGGGCTCATGTCTAAACCAGAAGCAAGATAAGCGGATAGGGTGGCGCAGGACCAGATGAGAACAGGCGCGTTCCGAAGTGAGAAAGGGAGGGTCGGAGACCCTAAAAAACGCAGTAAGACACTTATCACGGGAGAGAAGTCAACACTACTGACCCAAGATCAACGATGAGACGGAACAGAGTCAAGGTGTATGTCTATTCCCAACCGAGAACATTGTGACGACCACATTGTCCAAGGGCAAAAAGAAGCCGTCGGAGATTTGTTATGTCCAACTCGTACGTTAAGCAGGTCGTTTTCCCACCGTTGCGAGACGTACCAGAGCTCAAAGGCAGAGAATAGACCCGCGCGGCCAACGAGAGACCCTGCGACGGCAGCGGCAAGGGACTTGCAGAACACGTCCGACCCACGAGACAACGTCTTCTTGATCTCTCAAACACAGCCAATTGAGATCGCAGAAGAAAGATGCAGTGGCGGCAGTTTCCATGTGGTAAGAGTCCAGATCGTCACCAGAACAAGACGATGGATCCCAGACGAAAGACTGCCAATAGGAGTGCTGAGGGGTCGTAATAAGTGGTCAGTATCAAATGACCGTGGTGGTTGAAGGCAAAGCTACAACTGCTGGCCGACGGCAACAATGGATGATGAATCGATGATCGCGCGGAGTCGAAAACCATTTCCCTCACTCAACGTTTGTCCCGTGTAGGCAAAAGTCCCAATTATCGGCGGTATGGTGTAGCACGTACTTTAAGACCCAGTTGAATTACGAACGTCGGATCAATCCATGACTGAAGTGGCGTGGCGATCCATGCATATTGAGCGTTCAGGTGATTTATATGGTTCTCCACCTTGCGCGTCCGTGGTGGTCGACATTGGACGGGGACCTGACTTACATACTGAGCTGTAGCATGTTACTTCGGAAAATCGCGACTCGGCGCTCTCGTTCACCCTTGTGGTGAATTACTGCCGTCATTAAAATTAAAATCGTCATACGAGGGGAAAGAGGCTCTTCGTCATGGCTTAGCCAAAGCTCTGTATGCAACGGAGCTGTACATCTATCTCCAGTAATAAGTTGTAACCCGTATACACATCATCTGAGGCCCCAACTCCTGGTCGACATGACCCTTTGCATACCTACTTATTCAATGACACGTTTGCAGCGCTCGTGCGTCTTCATACACGCCAAGAGCTACATCATAGGTAGACTTGGCGAGCGACGTGAGCGGACACCCCCAAGATCTCATCTCCTCGTCACATCGTGCGTACTGTCCCTTTGATGACCCATACCCGAATCCACCTCGCTTGAACACGAACACGAACACGAATAGGATCGCCCGTCTCAATCGAACACATCACTTTGCATTCCTGCCGTCAACAGTCAACGTCAAAGGTCAATGTTTGACTTTCGTCTACAGATTGACACTGCATCTCATCAACGCCACAACGGAACAACATCAAAAATGGAGGAATATAATTTAATACTGTTGATGCAAAACAACTCGGGAACAATGATATACGTACAACAAAAGTACTAGAAAACAATCGAGTCCTTCCTCGACGAACCAGAACTCATAGTGGGTCGTAAGGCGTTCTCAACGGTGACACAGGTGCACTGCCCCTCCAAGGTGGATACCCAGCGGCAGACTGCAACGCAAGCTGGGACGATGACTCTGAGAAAGACGACATCGTCATAACCTTCGATCCCTTCTTACTCGTATGCCCTAACAGCGACTCCAGCGCGTCATCTCGTCCACCTGCTGTTGCATCTTCCACCGATGCATCCTCGTCATCAGCCACGATTGCTCCCGTACGCTGATCCAACCTGAACCTTAGCCCGTCGAGCTTCTTCTCTATACTCTCGACCGTATCATACGGCACTAACAGCTGCCCAAAGCCCGAGTGTGAGGTCATGGCGATGATACTGCCGATGCTCCCTGGCGGGCAAGAGAGGAAGAGCTTCTTGCGCTGGTTGCGGCTAATGATGTGCAGGAAGGATCCAAGAAGGCCGACCAGGAACATCAGAATGGCAAGCGTATGCCCAGGAAGTCCTCTGTGAACGGGATGAGCGAGAACAGAGCGTAAGATGAACTGCGAACTTACGCAATGACGAGTCTGGGCATGTAGGTCTCGACCTGTCCTGGAAGGGTGCTATTTTCGTTGACGAAGTAGATGTTCTTGGCCGTCAGCGATAAATGTTGCCTCTGTGATGAAGCTTAACACCATAGACCGACAATGACAGAGAAGAGGAACCCGTACATAAACATTTGAGGTTATGTCCAAGAACCCGTTCGGTAAGTCGAATATGGACTGAGGACCTCCTTGCTGTTGTGTCGCGAAACGGAAGATGGCTCCGGGAACCCCGTTGTTCGTGGAAGTAGCCCTGGCTTGGATGAAGGGATTCGGATTGGGAGGAAATACAACACTGGAGGGACGTGTAAGTACGACCAGCACTCAAAAGGGCAACGAAGGCGCAGACCCGTTGAAAGCCTTCCCGAATAGAGGACTTCCCGTCACATTGTTGTCCTTCGAGTAGTCCGAGGTTTTGGTACAGGTTGCGATCGTATGAGATTGCAGCCATGCTTCAGCATGTACATCTGCCAGTTCGATCGTCGGTGCACAAAACACACTTCTTGCCTCTAGTGCATTATTGTCCTGCCGACGATGAAAGTACCTGCACCGATTGTGAACAAGGTTAACACTCAGATGAAATGTGCTTACCAAAACATGACGGGCTGGAATGTGACGTTCAGACTGGCTGTGTCGCCACAATTGGTGTTTATGACTCCGTATTGTGTCTCTGTGAACTGTCGAACCAATAAAATGAGTATCATAACTTGCGCCACTTCATATCTATACACACGGTGGTGTTGACGGGAACAGAAACGTTGCATCCATCAATACTCGCGGCCTCAATAGTGATGACGCCCTGCACATTTGCGACGGAAATATTCTTAGGATTCTGGCAGTTCGGTGCGGTCTGGATACCCGTGGTATTCAAGCTGACCGTCCCGTTCATTCCTAGGTCAGAGGGAATAACGAATTCGGCTGTCGCCCAGCCCGCTGTAACAAATGGCGGGTCGCCCAAGTTGTCGAAGGCGGCCGCATCGGCGAAGCCAGCTGCTGCAACGAACGCAGTCAAATCGTCGGCGTCTGGGACGAGACCGATTGACCGAATGCTCGTGACGTTCGTGTCTGAATCGATCATCAGAGCCTGCTGTGCCTTGCACTACAAATAACATACCTGTGAACACGGCTTTCTGTTGGATGGAGAATATAGATGCAGCTAATAATGGCATGAGCACTGGATGGTAGCGAAGACGATAGCATACCAAGCGGTTGGAATACATTGGTTACCATGGCCGTCAGCGCAGACCAGAAGATAACGCGGTGCTTGTATTTGCTGGAGTAGAATAGAGCGAAGAAGGGCCCCAGAGAAACGTAGTCCGTTAGAAGTCCTTCTTCGGCGTTGGCATTTCCTCGTTGTAAGACTACATAGGCCTGTCGAAAGGTTTAAGCGCCGAGCACAGATCAACACGCGAGGCGCCGTACGTGGTACCATCGGATATACCAATCCAGTTCGCGATACTGGAGGGCGAAGGGTATAATGAATCTGGAAAACTCTGTCGAAAGTGATTTCACAGGCAGGCCATGGTCCTTACAATGTTGGCACAAAGGACTGGCACACGATCAGTAAAGAATATCAAGGACATTTGGGCGAATACGGACAAGCAGAAAGTAACTGGACGTGAAGGAGAGAATGTTTTCCTTCGGTACAGCGAAGCCTGAGTTTCATGAGCAGAGTGGCACAAAATGCGCGCCAGCACAGACCATCGTCTCTATTGGAGATGAATATCCCGATTTCCAGCCCTATGCCAAGCGCCAGCATGACTAGTGGCACACCGATTGCGAACGGGGTCCATAATGCCACTGGTGTCTACACAAATGAGTGCAACAGCGAGACGATGGAGGTCACGCACATATCGCTTGTCTTCGGATATTCGGTTGGGTATGACATGTGTTGATTCTCGGAATTTGGCGATGGAGGACGTCTGACTAGATCGGAAGGAACTCGAGTCCACAAATGTTGGCGATTTAGACATGGAAGTGGCGTTAGCGAGAGGGCGCAGGGGGGACGGTGGCGGTCATAAAGCAAGGATGCAATGTTCCCAAGGCTGTTCCGCCTGCATTGCCGTGCCCTGGCCTGATGAGTTACGACCGACATCACCAGCGGGCATCAAAGTCACGGTTGCCGGGTCGGCGCCGACAATAAGCCACGCGCTGGCCACGCGGTCGACACAAGATCGGCGCTAGTCAGGGCCATACTACTTGACTCACTGCAAGATACCTATGACAATTGGTTGGGAGAGATGAATAGTCTTTTGAACAATTCATTGGACCACTGACGAGCATCATCACTCCCCCGACTAGTGCGAAGACTTCCTAGACTGTTCGGATCACTTAGATGCACACCCACAGCTACTACGGCCGAACACCGGAAACCTCGAGCCATGCCATCTCGGTTCGGACAGAAACTGTCTTTTCTCGCATGGCAGCCTACTTATGCTACATTTGTGAGTATAGTACTTGGCGCTTAGAGCCACCCCAGAAACAGACAAATGACAGATCATTGTCCAGCGCTCTCGGGCTTCAAAAAAGTGAAACAGATATACTCAGGTCATGGGCACTATCTTCCCTTGTCATGTATTCAGTCATGACAAGATGAATCAGTAGCACGGCGCCGCCATGTTAGCGGTAGCGCATGATGTGTAGTAATTGATATCATTAGGTGACAAGGCTGCATCGGAGATGATCGGACGGTGCGTCTCTTAACTGAGTTCGGGGTTTGTCAAGAAGGGCTAACTACTAGGGGAATCGCAAGCTCTGAACTAGTAGCGGGGGCATCATGTACGCCTCACAGGCCGAGACCTGAGACCAGTAGGACTCATGGAATGTGGTTCAAGTGATAGTAAGTAAGCGACACACTATGTAGCTTGGCAGCCAAACCTGGCGTAAACAGCCTCTGAGCTTCAGTGAAGAGTGAAGAGCCAACAATACAGACAATTTCAGACTACGAGAAAAGGTCGTTGCAATCATAACATCGGTGTTCCGAAATGATATTTTGATCGTCTTAGCCTTCACATTCGGATGAGTGAGCAGACACAGTTTGAGGAACAGATTGGCCGTCTATTTCATTTCCGAGTCATGGTCGGGATCAAGTAGTATGAATGTTGCCAGCCCATGAGGAATGACAACGCGAGCGGCGAGAAGGCAGTGCTGTCTTAGACTTCGGCACAGCGCCGGAGACATGATATGGTCAGAGTAGAGACAACGTCCAAGACACCAAGCAGTAGTGAGGAAAAGATAGAAGGAAGGACTGAGATCGTGGAGCAATTCTGTGAAGCGGATAGTTTGAAGCAGGTTCGAAGCAATGATTGATCACATTGACTCCGCTTTCCGGAACGGGAGAGGCGGGCCGCGGACAATCTGCGAGGCTCCAAGTCGCGAAGCTTGCTCTTCCATTCCATCATCGTCGAAGAATGGACCGCTGGCCAGCGGTTGGACTCAAGAACGCCTGACCTCTGTCAGTAACGGAGCCTCCCCCTGCTCAAGATTGGCTGTTTGGCTATCTAGCGAACCACTCACCTGGGATTGTTCTCTTTGCTGTCGACGGTGTAGCGCCCTATCGGGCAACGGCAATGGTCATGACTGGGAAGACTCGGACTGTACACGCTTCGCCTAATCGTGCATGTCCTCCAGAATCACTGTCACTGCGTAAGCCTGCCCAGGTTTTAGCCAACATTGACTGTGGCTAATATTGGGCAGGAGGGGAGCACATTGTAGGACATGGCTGTAAGACCTGCACCTGCTGCTGCCGACCATGCCGATGATGACACCGGGCCAAATGCTCGTTGGAAGTTGGAAGTTGGAACTTGAAAGGCAAACTTGGTCTTTCAATTTCAAGGCAGTATCCCTGCGTGGGTACAAGTAGACCCACTTGTTCCTACATAGTACATCAGCTCAGGCCGCATGACTGTCGCGTATGACAGGACATTCTTTTGCCCTCCTTCCGGCCCGAGCTGAACCCCATGCCGAATAAACAGCTCCCAGACACGCTTCCTGGCCAGTCCAGTAAGCTCGCCACCCTGTTGTCTCGTCGGTAACCCTACGTGTCTATCATTGGCCACATCGCGGGTGTCAGCTTCATCATTTGTGTGGCTGTGAACACCGACCACCCAAAGTACGCCTTCTTGTGCTTACTGGTGCGGCGTGTACGTGTGATGCCTTCTAACCCTGCTCGTGAGTCCTGCTTTGCCAACTAGTCTTAACCAAGGTCCCGACGACGTATCAGTGGCTGCCCAACGTAATAAACCATCCAGCGGAGAAGCGCGCGGTGGCCATCGCGATCGTCAACGGTCTTGGGAACAGCGCCAGTATCTACGGAAGCTTCCTCTGGCCGTCAACGACTGGCCCTCGATACGTCCAGGGCTTTGCTACTACGACGTGAGCTCCTCTCTTCTCCTGCTCCCCTCAGCCTGGATGCTTACCACGTTGTTCCACGCAGTGCATTCGTCCTGACCCTCGCCGTCCTCGCGCAGGTCCTCAAGGTGGCTCTGAAGAGATACCCCAGCGAGGCGCTGCAGACCGAGGCAAGCACCAAGGACAAGGTCGACACTTCCAGCGTTTGATCATGATGTGAGTGGAAACTTATCACTGCAGTTACTTTACCTACTCAAACGATCCCAGTGCAATGATGATTTGTCGGTTGTTATCCATATGCTATGTACACTACTGTATGACGAAGAAGAAGATAAAAAGAAGCATATTCAACAAGCATCGGACGTAAGATGCGCACAGCAACAAGTTAACGTCTTGATGCCTCATGATTTTGAGTAGCTCGACGTCTTTGTTTCATTTGGCAGTCCCGGGCCTCGCACACTGCCATCCCGCTACTAAGCACATTCGTAACATCTTCGAGGGTTGTCAGTAGGTAAGTCGTGTCTCGAATCTTCATTAATCAAGTTCCCTACCTCGAGCGAGGACTGATTAGCGCTCGCATTTGACCATTGCGACCCCGTTTCTCTTCTCTCAGCCACCAAGAACGCCACAGATTGCTCATATATTCACTTGGTGAGTGCTTCGGTTGGGGGGATCATCTCGCTATGTTGATCATCACTTTTTGATTTCCTCGTCACAGATTCCTTCTCATTTTCAACAGTGCCAACGCGTGCGATCCGGCGTCTGTTTCCCGCACACGATCTTGGGGAATTGGGGATAGGCAGTCTATCAAGACACACTCGCGGGCCCTCCGTCTCTTTGTTGAGCTAGAATATGTCGCTCATACGCTTTTGTCAGAAAGCCTCAAGTTTCGTCAGTCCTCTGCTGTGTCGGCGAGATAGGTGTGTAAAGCTTTCCATGTGACCACCCTACCTGTATCTGAATCGGTCCAGTCTCGTTCATTGTATACTCTGTGCAGTTCTACACCTCAACAGATGTCGGTACTTCGATCGGCAATTGGAATATGGCGTCTATCTCTCTGACATGCATCACGAACATCATTGGCACGGTGTTGGTCATTGTCCGTACTATCGTGTGTATTACTGGGACGAAGAGCAGGACATATGCGGGCATCATCGAAATTCTCGTGGAATCATCCTTCCTTTACACTATGACATGGCTGGTCTATCTGGCGCTGTATATGCACGACGTCTATGCACCGTACTACAGTTCGACAAACTATTATCCACAAGCAATGTTGTTCGCTGTCAGCGTGAGTCGTCATCAATGTGATCCGCTTCCTGCTCACTTCATGCCAACCAGTGTCTGGCTCCCACGTTGATCATCGGACGTGTCGCATCAGGGAAAGCGCGCCCCAACTACTCGTGAAGAGACAGCTCACACGTTGGCAACCCCCGAGGCGGCTCTCACACCGTGCAATCTTCGCTGCGCTTCCAGTCCGTCGCGCACACCACCACTACCAGCGACGTGGAAAGGCAGGACACCGATGGATCCGAGGTTGGCAGTGCAGGACAATGGTCTCGCCGTTTGAACAACCACCTAACACTCACTGGCACACAAGGAAAACGTGTCCAGGCGCGAGCGGCTTGACTCAAACCGTAATCATGGTACCCTCCCTTCGTGTCAGTATTTATGAAACAACGACGAACATTAGCAGCACCGTACCCGTTGCACTGAACTTACTGCACATGTCACATTCCCATAGTGCGGGTGGTACACCGACTCCGAGTCTGATCGCTCCCTCTGCTCTTGAGAAACACACATCGTGGCAGACTGGATGCAACTATACTTGAGTGGAAAACCATGCGACGGATCCATCTCATTCGCTGCTCACCAAGACACGTACTCTGGCAATGTCTTCCTGGTCATCGTGTCAAGTGGACGCGATCTCAAAATGACCGTCCTGATAATATCTATGCCATCTGTAAACGTGTTGAAGCCCTGCCTGTCACTCTTCTCGTAAGCTATGCGAGCAACACGATTCGGAACCACTCACGCATTCAACGAAGGTTCAGTAGTTTGTAGGGAGATTCTCGAAGATCGCTTCGCATGGAAAGCATTGTGTGAAGCGTCCTCAAGACTCAGTCAAAAAAGAGGCCTTTCAAAGCTCAAGGGCGCACGTCGCGAGGTCGCCCGTCATTTGCATGTACGAGAAAATCGGGTAGGAGGGAGCATGGATGTAAGACGATAAATGATGGCGGCAGATTCAGACCTCGGCGCGACGAATTCGAAGCTGCCGACTATGCCGATGATGAACGTCGATGAACGCCGGGCCAAAGGCCTCGTTGATGAGGGCAAATTGCACTCGTTCTCTCGAAGTCATATTGTTTACATGGGTGGAGGTGAGTCCAGCCGTTCCAACATCACCTCAGGCTGCCTGGACGTCAGCGAATAGCACGACGGAGTGCAACTTCCATATGATCCGGAATGCCGAGATGAAGGCAGGAGCCGGTTGAGAGCCGGAATGATGAACTCTTCGCTGCAGTGATAGTGACCACGACCATCCTTTGTCTTCCACTCCTTCCTCCGACATGAAAATCACAGTCGCCTCTTTGCCAATAGCCTTCATTTCTGACGCGTTGAGCTAACCGCTGGCTTCTCGTAGATATTCACAGCCATTTTCTGGTATATCCTCCCCTCTCGCCCCATCTACGTCGCCTGGACACCCTACAGATCCCTATGCCTTCCTTCAAGCCCTAAACTATATGCCACACAAGCAGCTTTTACACATGCTTCTCTGGCCAGTCCAGTAAGCTCGCTACCTTGTCGTCGTCGGGCATGGCACCGCCGCCGACACTACCACGGAAAGGCCACAAGATCGGGACGCACGACAATCTAACGGAGACTGTCAACTAGGAAGATTTGGGCGTATCATTGACAGCTACGGCGTACGAGGCCAAGAAGGCGTTCCGCCGCCTCGCGAGCAAAATCAACTCGACGATCGGCACGCTACCACGCCTCCAGCAAATCTGCAATTTCATACCACACGCTGGCCAATGCCACACAGGAACTCCCACTCTGTTTGGACCGAGGAAGGCTCCGTCAACTGGAGGAGATGATTGACGCGATTTTGCGTCGGGAACTCGTGCAGGTAAGTGTCTTTTTCTTGCTTCCGTTCCACACTGATGGTCATTCCTTCCTCCCCAGTTCCTACTCCCAGCCGCTCACTCGACATACACACTATCATAAGCCGTATATGACCTTTCCCACTACCTCGACTTCGACATCACCTTCCGCCTCTTCTCCGACATCATGAAGGAACTACGTGTTCATCACCGCTCCCATCGCTGGTGTTAACTTCAGCATTTGCGTGGCCGTGAACAACGCGCACGCAGGATACGCCTTTCTGTGCTTTGCCGTCGGTGGCGTGCACGCGCTATGCCCACCCTCGTGAGTCCGGCTCCGCAACCTAGTTTTGATCGAGCCTCTGACGACGTATAACAATAGATATCTGGTCGTTTTCTCCCGGATAACCTGCCCCGGTCGCAAGGTGGCCGGTATCAAGGATTCGGAAGCACCCCTCCTCCTCTACGCATTCATCGTATGGCATGTCATCTGCATCGGCTCCCACACTGGGGGAACTGCATCTTCGCACCTTATTGTTCTGCTGCGCCATTGTCTTTCTCAGTCGCCACGCAGGCGCAGGCAAATTTGACAGAAACAATAAGCGCTATTGTGATGGTATACCCAGAGCCGTAGGGCCGTGATGCCGAGCTTTGTATCGACGTTATAAAGCAAAGACTTGTCGAGTGTAGAATCACCCAAGCACCACTCGTCCACTTCGCCTCGGCTCGAGAACTTATGTCTCATCCTCGCCCCAGATCACCAATTCCGGTCGTCCCCCCTCCCAGTTACGAAACTGCGATCCAACCCAGAGTTGTTCATCCCTTCGTCCAGGTTGCGAACAAGTTTTGCCGCGAGCCCTTCGGAATTAAGGGGCAGCGTGTTATACGCTTGATCGAAGCGAACGATGCCAACGCGATACGACTTGTGCTGTCTCTCGTACACGACTGCTTCATTATTCTCAACCAACTACATTTGGGGAGCAATCCTGAAGATGCTTTCGCTCTTCGTTGGCGCCTTTTGTCGCTGTACATTGTGGAGAAGGATATAGCCCACTACAAGGATGCGCTCAAAGCCGATGGCCTGCAATATCGATTCCAGGTCATCGAGAGCCTCCTCGCTCTGCGCCAATGCACAGTATTCGCCGACGGTCTTCGATGTGACGATCGCCGTGCTATAGACCAACGACACGAACTCTCGACAATCATTGGACGCGCCCTGATGGAACCACCACGGGGGCTCAAAGACGAGCTGGCCTCGTCTTTTATGACCCTTCTTCGGCGTGTTCGAGACGCCGTGGAGTCCTGCCCCACTCTACCCTCCGACGCGTTGGAACTCTGCAACGGCATTCGCGCTTTTTACAAATTGGCCCCATGCATTCCGCACACCCGCGAAGGGACTGAACTCACTCCCACGCGGGAATTGGAACTCATTTATGACATTTTCCTTGCACTCCATTGCATGTTTCATACCAGGCCGCACGGTATTGACCGAAATTCCCTTTTCGTATCCTTTGGTGCCGACCCACCAGATGCTCTTCACTCTAATTCATGTCCTCTCACACGGAAATTCTTGTTAGCCCGTGATGTTCTCTGCCACCTTTTGCCGGGTCCGTGCACGTTGCAACCGGAGGGAGCGTTCGCTCAATACGTGCAGCCGATCATGCAAGCTCGACAGCAGTGGCTTCTGCCTCGTAAGTAGACTAGAGCCGAGGCGAATTTCCTTGCTTGTTCTGATTTGCTTCTTCAGGGACTCGAGACGCTCGATGGCCAGGCTTGTGCACCAAGCTCAATAAAATAGAGAAATCCTTCAATCAGCCAAATGGTGTCCTGACGTCGCGTTTCACACCACAACAGCATGTCGGAAGCTTTGTTGGAGTTTACTTGAGCCTTGCCTTACCTGAGCATTATTTACAGCCAGCAGATTTCTTTTCATTCTAATGTAGGTGTGTTCTAAGTACCACTTTGCATCAAATGAAGAGCTGAAATGGAGCGAACATCAATAATTTCGCTGTAGGCAGGGCTCTGTAGAATATCCTCCATAGCTTTACCCACACGGCTATTGTCAGTGCCACTTGAACTTGTGATACAAGTATTGCATACCTTCCTTGATGCCCCCACAATCTTTCATGTAAAATTCATTCTCGTACTGCTGAACGCAGCTCTGGAAGTCCATATGTAAAGATGCAACGGCGTCTTTATCCGCTACTTCAGACAATGAGAGGGATTTCCACTTCTCCCAGGCGTCACGAACGGGGAACTGTTGTACTCCATAACCCGGCAGGCATACACATAGCGAAGACGCAGGCAACGACGCGTTTAGCGCTATGAATGTTTCCACTGTATAACAAGTCCGTGAGCGGGACGAGGCTCAGGCGCGCTGGTGAGAATGTTGAACTTACTCCAGGCTCTGTAGCGGCCCAGTGTCTTGACAGCGGGACTGACCAAAAGAAGTGCTAGATACCGGTATTCAGGGACACGAAAGAAGGAGGAGACTGAATTGATTCACCTGCTTTGAAGTGTCCCCATCTGAAATCGCAGACCAGCTTGGTAGATTTGTCCCATAGGGCGAGAGACGGCCGCCCGTTGAATAGACGATTGTACGCAAACAATGCAAGACCCTCTTCTCCGGAGGGCCATACGACCTCGCCAGAGTCTTCAGAGGTCCCGCTGTTAGCATTTAGCCAAAGGTCAACTTAACAAAGATTGGCTGCTGACTGCTGAGAGACGACGAATATCTCACCATAGGTATCGATCAATTCTTCGACTTTCTTGTGAGGCGATAGTTGATTTAGGTATGTGGCGCAAGCCACCAGTTGCTTGCTGCTTTTCAAGTTGCTGTCTTGCCTGCGATGCCAATGGTGAGCTTTGGCAATCATTATTGAGTTATCGCTGACCGGCCTGCCGAACACGATTCGGTCTCAAGGTCCATTGGGAAGGATGAGGTGGGATCAGTTGACAAGACGGAACTCTGTGCTTTTCATTGCCTATTTCGAGTTCTTGTGTCCCCGATAGAGTACAAGGGAAAAGGCGTTCTGCTCGTGGCTTTGTCCCAACTTTGGAAAGATACAATCACTTGCACAACTGGCCAGGAACAACAGCGACTGTTTACTTGTCGTGCTTCCAATGATGGCGAACAAGACAATATTTGTAGTTTGATGGAAGTCTCCCAACCACGACAAAGTCTCCCTTCCCTGACTCTAGAGTTTCCCATTCCCAGTCAGCGACCTACACTTCCGGCGCGATAAGCTGAGTCGATAGCATCCCTCCGCTGTGCTTACGGTCGGCGGTGCTGATGCAGTCTGCTCCAGGCACACCCGATCGGCTCGTACCTACATTTGTAATGATCTTCGCCCCAAGACAAGAACTTCTATCCTCGTACTTTGTGGGTCCTCATTCTCACTCAGAGGTCTTGTTGTTGTACTTGCTGTCATCAGAGGACAGGCATATGTTGCCTTTGTTCCAAATCTGGCCAGAGTCTTGTTATCTTCGCCCAAAGGCGGTTGAATCCTTACGAGAACTTGGCGGGTTCAAAGCCATAAAAAGGGCCACACGACTTCTCCGACATACATTCAACACTTCCCTATCATGCCCCCCTTCAAGCGTCGTCTTAATTTCCCTGCTGCAAAGCAGAGAGCGAGTTCTAGCATGAGACCCACCGAGACAGCTTGGAATGCTGGCCATACCGAGTTCATCGACATGATGATGTCGCTTGTGGCCCCTCCGAAGCCAGTCTCGCGCCAGAAGGAATTCGTGGCTCTTGCCTTCGCAAACATCTTAGGCTGTATGGGTTTCAGCGTCTCCATCCTGCACGCACTTTGCTCTTTGACTCTCTTTGCTGATGTTTTCCTCAATATTGACCGACTGCTCGAGACTACACCGGACACCGCGGCCTCATTCTTGGAGCAGATCCCTGCAATCGAGTCCATGGCTTTACTGCTCAAATACGTCTACAAGCCCTTGGAAAGCGATGAGATCGCCTTTCGAGGGGTTGGCGATTCGAAGACGGTTCCTTCGGATGTGATGTCAAGTATGTACAATCTGTTCATCGAGAACTCAGAAGTTGGGAAGTTTCTGGTGCGTGTACTTAGAACTCTGCCGACTGGTTTTCGGACTTCCGCCTGACGCGTTTTGTCGATAGGGTTCCGATAGCCAAGGATCGCTAGCTCCCCAGCACCAAGACGCAGCAGACTTCCTCCAAGTACTCTTATGTGGACTCCAGGCCGAGCTGGAGTTCTTGATCGCACCACTGTTCGGAACGACTTCTCTCCAGTCCAACGAAACCTCTCTTTGGAAGATGCTTCGCGTCGAATATGTGACCATCTCGGCTCTCGCTCACCAGCGGAGCCCGACCCCGGCGGCGTTAGCCGCCAACAAGCCAAGCGCCGTCAAGGAGTCAAAGTGGATTCTCGATCTGCCAGTCGAGGTGGGTTTAGTCCTATCGCTCTCGAGCATCCGAGACATACAGTACTCACAATCATTCTTTCCTTAGGACGGCGTGACAAGCGTCTTTGAGGCCTTGAAACAGTTTACGAAAGGCAGTCAGGCGGTGGGCAGCGACCTGTTCTCCCGTTCTCGCTTCGCAACTCTCCCGCCCATTCTCATTGTGGGGCTCAAGCACAACGCAGAGGACTACAAGGAGCGCAAGATGAAGACAAATTTCAAGATTAGTCGGCGACTTACATTCTCGCCCAGTGAGATCCCTCTCGAGCCTTGTGTTGATCGTCACTGACCGACTGATTCCAGGCGACCAAATGACCACAGCGAGCAAGACAGTTGAATACAGACTCACTGCGCGTACGTGGTCATCGATGCAACAGGAGGTTGACAGAAGCTGATCCGTTTTTTGACAGTCGTGTGCCATCAAGGAGGTCGGACGAACAACGGCAACTATCATACCTACACTCTCCATCCGGATGACGTGTATCGCTTCATCGGCGACAAGGTTGTCAATGGCGACAACGATAGAGTCCTCGAGTACACAGGCAATCTGGTGAAAGAGCACAAGGCGAGTGAGATCTTCGGCGAAACGACATCGTGTCGACAAGGAACGCCGTACCTGTTCTTCTACCAAAGAATGGAGTATGAGCCCAAGCAGTAGACTATCGAATAGGCGTTTGTCTCGGATTTCCCTCTTGTATATCATATCGATCCGCCTGTCTAGCGTCTAATGTCGTCAAATGCGACGCTTATATTCATGCCACCAACCTGCCCAATGCATCAGTGAATGAGAAGTCGCGTATTCCTGACTTGTGAAATGCCAATTCGTCTCATCGAAATTCGACTTCACACCTTGATTTGCCCTTACAAGCGTCCGAGACATTCATGTATCGGCATGGTGGTATCCTGGGCTTTGTGCTAAATGCATCGTTGTCTGGACAGAGTCTCAAACATCAGAGGCTATGAAGTCGCCCAGTGTCCGTGCTTGGCCCAGGCAATGACGTTTAGTAGCGTTGTTCTGCTAGACGGACCAGCTCGAAAATGCTATGTTTGCCGATGCTTGAGACGTCATCCGCGCCGTCTATTCTAGTCAACGCCGATGAAAGGAAGCCCATCATCTTGGAAGAGAGAGAGGCAAGCGCGAGTACAGAGAAGCGCTGAGCGAACCGGTTTTCAATCCTAAATGTCTGCACGAACCACGATGAACAAGAATTGTGAAGCGCCCGCCCCAACCGTGGATTGCGATCAGGTCTTGGATAGGTTTGGTTAGGCAGAGCTGATAAGTAGCACAAGCCGATTGTCGCTTGATGTTTGCAGATCCTCAGTCTTGCACACCGTGCACCTGATAGGCTTCGCTCTTGTGGATTGTGGTTGTCCTTGACCGAATCCAAAGACGAGTCGTACACGCACTCCATTGTTGGCTCGGACACTCTGAGAGTACAAGGTGCAAAGAGGCCTGGTTTGGTGATGAGAGACCAGACAAGCGCAAGCCCTCGAGCAGCATGATGGGACTGAGGTGTACGATGATTCGACTGAGTTTCGTGAAGTTTCAGAGGATGGATTGCAAAAGTACAAAAGTGGATCTAGATTTCGACGACCTGCAGCATGTGAGGTGGGAGTCCGACGGCGGCCGTTGGCACTCACGTTGTAGAATTATGAAGCGTCCTTGCCCTGAATCTTGACGTCTGACCACTGAAGAAGCGGGGCATGTGTTTAGCGGAAAGTCGGTATTTGGAGGGAACGCACCAGCTCGCTCGGTATCCACTTTTTCGGTTTTAAGTACCGCTCCTGCACCAGTGTCAGCATAGCTTCGTCTTCGTTGCGCCCACCAACCTCCTTGTTGATAGTGGCACTGAAAATGGCGTATGACAGGGCGCCAATGCCGATAGCGACGACAGCAGTGTTCGACTTCCAGTTCTTGGGCTGGACCCACCAGCCTCCGGAGGGTGACCAGACGTGCTTGGGATAGGGATAACGTTCGCCGCCACCCTATGCGTGTGTCAGTCGGCAGGGCGGGCAGCGACGCGGAAGGCGGCGCACCATGATTCGTAGCGAGCTGGGGGTATGCGGGCAAGAAGTAATGCTTATGTAAAGCGCACAATGCCGGCTTCTGTGCACACTGGCACTGCACAGTGCCGGTCCTCCGGACACAACTCCTCGGCATGTTCCGTTCGCTGCCAGTAGTTCTAGACTTCTAGTTGGAAACCTCGTTACGAACGATCTACGTTCGTTATGACGGCTAAGTACTAAAAAAGCTGCAAGCACTGATAGGTTCTCTCACCGGTGACTGTGCCTCACCCATCTTATGATGGAACTGTCAATAGTAGTGTCATCTGGCACTCTGTACTCTTGTCATTGCTCAGTTTCGAACGAATGTGTCATTAGTTACAGTTGTATGATACTAATCGAATAGCGCTGCACGAAGTGTCCATAACAGTCCCGAATTAGGTCTAGCTCTCACATGCTCCCCCACTGGGCAAGTCTTCCCATAGAGTGAAGTCCTTCTCCAGATTTCCTCCATTGTCCGACGTCCTGAGCCCGATTAGATCGAAACTCGACTCGGACGCGACGTCATTATACATGAACGAGAATGGTTTCATCGTGTAGATAGTGTAGCCCGACCCAGCTATGGGACTGCCGTTCGTCATATCCACGGACAAAGTCTGTTCGACAAATTTGCCAACGATGTTGCCAGGCTGTGCGGTAATTACGGGAACCTTGACTTGGAGGGAGGAAATCCTAGAGGCGTCGCGGACCTAGAAATACATGTTCGGCTTAGCAAGAGACCATACCACAGTCAGGACTGGCACGCACCGCGACAGAGACTATCAGCGTATTGTTAGTCCCAGTGCTAAGAAACTCAAAATTATAGCAGGAGGATTGGAATTGAACGAGCATGTCGTCGTCAACGGGGAAACCTCCGCCCCCGTTGGTTGCTACAACGCTCTGGCCATCCTCGTTTTCCATCGTCAGGATAAAGCTCTTGATACCCTGCGCGACAGGCACATTCTGACTCCAAGAATACATCCTGAAGCTCGGCATGTTATCGTACATAGCACCTGCCACCATGTTCTCGTTCGTGGTGGTCGGTATGCTGCAATTGGAGCAGATTGACCCATCGCGGGGAGTGTAGTGGAGAGTCACGGTACGGTTCGAGCCGTCCTCCAAAATCTACAAGTATCGAGTGTTTTTCAGAAAAAAGACTATCGTTGGGAGTAGATGTGAGCGACTCACGCGAACTTCGCCCGAAAATGACATTGTGCCATTGGCGTTGATCGTGACCTCGATATTGTTGGGCTTGACGGCTATGGGCAGGATAACTTCGGATAAAGACACGTGGCTGGGGACAGTGTTTATCATGCGTTCCAGGAGGGTGTTGCAGGTGTCCAGGAAGTACTGATTAGACTCAGCGAATTTCTTGATCAATGCCATCCCATCGCTCATGAATATGCGGAAGTCAGAGCGGGTCGTTTCGTTGTGTCCAAAGGCCAGCGGATTTTGGGAATTGTTGGCGACGAATTGAGTTGCTCTGAGAACCAGGATCGGTGAGAACAATCGCCAGAAAGCATCACTCGAGTTTGCTTACACACTATTATCGAAATGGTCGAATGTCCCATCGAAGTCCTGCCTGGCTTCCTGATTGCTCTGGAAGAACCTTCGGCGTGAGCAACTCGATGAGCGATGTACGTAGAAAACTGACCTGGTTGACTGGATTCGGAACATCCACAATCTGGGAGAAATTTATACCGTGTACACCTCCAATCGTATGGCCACAGGCCACCAATCCAATCATCTCTGTATCGTTGAAACCCTGCCGTTTGAACGAGGCCAGATGCGAATCGATATCTTCCTGTGGTTGGGGAACGCCAGCAGGCCCCGCCTCGGTTGCGTCGATTCTCCCAGCTCTGAAGGGGATGTTGATGGCCCCATTGGAGCAGGAGGCTACCGTCAAGACTGTTCCGAGGGCGATCACGTCTGACATGGACGACCGACTGGACTGGGAAGCGCCGAAAAAGGCTAGAGACTCGTTGAACGCCTTGCCAACGTTCTCGGGGCGTTCGGTCTCGAAACCTGTGCACAATCAGTTATGATACACAATCTAAGACTGAGGCTTGTACCCACCGATCGACGTGTCGATCCCTCCAGTTCCCGCTTCGACATCGGCAGTGGCCATGTCGTGGTACGCAGTCCTCAGCCATTCTGCTGAATCCGTCCGTCCCGTCTGATGAGCGTTGATATCGCTGTCGCACGGGAAGATGCCCGAGACCAAGCCGAGATGACGATAGCCGTCCTGCTGGTAGAGGATTTGCTCCAGGTAGTCGTACTTGCTCGGCCAGATATACTCGGCATGAACGGCGCTCACTAGGAGAAGAAAGACCCCGAGCATGATAGAGGGTAGTGATAGACTGCAGGATGGGAGGATGGCGGAGAAGTCATTTGCTCTTTATATACACCTGTGAGATATTGATAAGCAGGGTTGTTCCCTGATAGAAGGACACACATACCGAACGCACACCGGAGGAGGCTAGAGGACTGCTGGAGGCTTCACGGAACAACAAGCCCGAGAGAGGCTGGAAAGAGATGACCGAGGGATTGTCAGATGGCCAATTGTCCCCGAGGCTTCCGAGGGAGTCCCTGGATCGGCGAAGATCGTCCATCTGCACTGGACCGCAGATTGACTGAGGGTAGCATCGTATCTGACGATACCAGTCCTGCGCATTCGAGTTCCAGCAGACTAAAAGTGGCAGAATACTCAGGAAGGAGTTTCAAATGCCCGCTGTTTACCGCTCACGGCGTTTGTCAATGGGGCTTTGACGCGTCTGGTTCTAATCCTCAAACAACATCACTTGGACATACTTACAACTCGGCAATCCCGTCGGGCTAGACTCTAGATTGGTAGTCTATGCGCCAAGCAATATCAAGGAAGTAAAAATGAACGATGAGCATTGCTGGGTTATTGTTGTTATTGTTGTCGTTGAGCTGGGGGACATGATGGTGCGAAGACAAGACTCGCAGCACGAGGTGACAGCTGCAACGCCGATCGGATTCAGATGTCTGATGTGGATCCAAGAACGAGAACGCTCGCTCACAGCAACGCTTTACGTCTCTTCCTTCGCCTGGAGTCTGGACGGTCAGCGACCACCGTACTTAGCCCGAAAGTCTGTCCTCCGTATATCATAAGCAATCTGTCTGTATCAACGCTTGCAGAGAACGTCGGTTATCTGGCTACAGGAGATCTCCGATCGGCCAAGTTTACTGACCCAAGGTGCTCAAAGTGACCTTCTACAGCCTTCTACAGTACTTTCATCAACACAACCCTTGTCTTCGGCATGGCAAGTGTCTCTACATAGCGCGTAAGATCTGCGCTCGTTCTGTCTCGTGTCCCGCGAATGGCTGACCATAGCCCAGCCGACCCTCTTCAACTCTCTTGAATTCTTCCCACAGTACATCTACACCAATCCTACGCTATTCTCCACATCAGACAAGTTTGGCGTACCGGAACTTATTGCGGGAGTGCCTGATCTCGAGTTCTGCCAAGTCGGGCTGCCTTCACAGCTACGAGAGCTGATCGACAAGGCGCCACACATCTGGTCGAAATCTCGGAGACGAGAAAGTATGTATTCACAGGAAAATTGCGGTGGCTGAATATGTTCAATGAAGCAAAGGAGGAAGTTTGCTAGCATACAAGTCATTATATCAGAGCAGCAAAAAGACAAAACCAAGCCACTTCCACCACATGAACCTTGGCTGCAGACCATAGGGCTCGACGCCACACATTGCCAGGCTCTTCGGATCACTCGGATCACGGACTTTAGCATGCGCACCCCGCAAAGCAGTGCCCGACCCGACTTTATCCTTTTGCGCCCACTGTGCCCGATGGAGAGTGACTCCAGTCACTCCACTTCCAGGTGCTCCTTCATGCCCGCCACACTAATGTGTGAGCTGATTTTCGCCGGCTTTGCCCAGAAATAGATGGGGGCAGGTCAAGATATTTTCACAGAACTCTATTCAGTGTAGATTCACAGGCATAGAAAGGCTTGTTCCTGTGTCGCTCAATCACATTGACGACTTAGGTGGACAATACATACTAGATTCATACCTCGCATTCCTCGTGATGCGCAATGGGTATGTAACCACACCAACCGCTCGCCCATCTTCCGAGGCATCATGACCATCTCCGAAGAAACTTAAATTCCACCCTTTCCCATCCATGGACCCAGTACGGACCTGTGCTTCGTCCGTTATCCGGAGCTACGCTCGTTCTGACTCACATTGACACGGCACGCCGCACAGTTCCACAACCGCCTCCATTCTATCCGGCACCAATAAGCACCGCCAACTCTTCAAAATACCGCATTCGATTCGCGCCATCAAAAACGTGCCCTGGCGCATTTGTTTCTTTTTGTCCAATTTCCGATGGGGATCCAGGCGATGCACCGAACTCGTGTGTACGTACATGTGAACTTGGAGAGTCTGGTTAAAATAAGTACGGCCGCGACCCTACCCTAGTAGGCTTTCCTTTCCTCCGCCTCGACTATGGCTCCCCTCAGCCTCGCAGAGCCTAACGTGCACAACACCATCGGCGCAGTTTTCCTCGGGATCTTGGGCGCGTGCGCACTCTACGGCGTCACGTCTATCCAGGCATACATGTACTACCACAATTACCCCGGCGATGGGCCTATGCACAAGTATGGGGTTGCAGTTTTATGGTGCGTGCCAGTATCAGTGTCCACCGTGTCCCGTTCTGAAGACTCCTCTACTCTAGCATCCTCGACTCGCTGCACCTTGCACTAACAATCCACGCAATGTACACCTACATAATCGAAGGGTTCGAAGGCCATACTCCAATCACGAAAATTTTATGGTGCGTCCTTTACTACACCACTTCCTCGATAACTCAGATGTCGCAGGTCAATAAAGGCACATAGCATTTAATCGACACCATTCCCCTCTGACCATGCCAACAGCTTCAAGTCGTCATAATGGTTATAATCATTGTCCTCGTACAAAGGTACGTGTCCTGACTCGTTAATATTCGTCTTATCCTGATCCAGACTCTTAGTCTGTATGCTGTACGAATATGGCTCTGTACGGTCTACGTTCCGCGCTTTCATCACTGCTCATGACCATCCTGACATTTGAGCAGTGAGCGGGTACCATCGCGGCCATCTCCGCTACCTCGTCCCGTTCGCTGTGGCGGCCGGCTTCAGCATCGGTATAGTTTTTGCCTACGAAACGTACGTACCTCGAGTTCTTGCACCATCTCCATATACTAACGGTCGCATGCCTCCAGATACCGACAGCAGACCTTTGATGATCTTACGACCATCGCTGTAAATATCCTTCTTTTGTTGATGAATAACACAGACACTCAATGCGTACGTATACAGTGGGCGCTGGATTCATCACTTGCATCGGCGACTTGTATAGACTTCTTCCTTGCGCTGTGCATGTGCTACTATCTTCGGAAGAGCAGAACCTCCGAGTCGCAGTACGTCATCCTCATCCTCCTCCCCCTCCTATGGCGTCCACTCAACCCTGCGAATCTCAACAGCCTCAACTCCCGCATCTCCACTGTAATGCAGTACAGCTTGTCCTCCGGCCTCCTCACGAGTGCCTGTTCATTATCGTCTTTGTTCACTGTACGTTCCCCCAAGTTCCCATCTCGTTCGTTATTGGCACTGACGAAAAGGCAACAGTACATCCTCCTCCCGTATACCCTCATATTCATTGCCCTCGAGTTCCTCCTCACGCGCCTATACGTCGGCTCCTTCCTCGCCATGCTCAACTCGCGCGAACACCGGCCCGAAGGCGGGAGCACTGCCAGGACCGGGACGAGCGTGCATCTTAACGACCTCCATTTCCGCGTCAGCGCCAGTGCCAATTCTGGATCAGGGTCGGATGTAACGGAGAAATTCACGCCAGCGCCTATAAGGAAGGCTGGGGTTTATGCGAAGAAGGTCGGGCAGGCGCGCTGAGGGGTAGGGGACTTCGTCGGGGGAAGGAATCATCGTGATCATTGGAAGAAGGCATTTGTAAATAAGAATCACAAAGCATCGGGCATCATCTCTTGTTGTATACTACGTGGATAATTCTGGGACTCTTGTATAGTACTTTCGACATTCATTTTACTGTGTACGCACTCTCATTTCAATCATAGCCTGGTGCAAGTACCTTGAAGGCTTACTACCATTCTGAGAATTTGAGGCAATGGGCGTCGACAGTCATCAGTATATTACAAGCCACATACATACATTCAGAAGTACAAGTCCTATACAGGCGCTGGCCCACGCCACGGCGGATGCCCAAGCGCCGCCTGCAGTGCCGCCTGCGTCGACGATATCCTCACACTCCCTTTTCTTATCCCCGTTGTCCTACTCTTATGCCCCAGCAGCGACTCCAGCGCATCATCTCTCGCCCCCGACCCATCCTCCCTAATCACGTCCTGACAATCAGCCACAATCGCCCCCGTCCTCCGATCCAGCCTAAATCTCAGTCCATCCAGCTTTTCCTCGATGTGTTTTGGTTCGTCGTACGGTACGAGCAGCTGTCCGAAGCCCGAGTGGGACGTGAGCGAGATGACACTACCTAGACTGCCCGCTCGGCTTGTTATGCAGAGTCTGCGACGTTGCTTTCGGTTGATGTGCTGAACGATGAATCCGACGACGCCGACGAAGATCAGCAGGATGGAGAGGAGATGGCCTGCACCGGAGCTGGGGACAGGAGTTGAAGAGGTTGTACTAGAACGAATGGCTTGGACTTACGAGACGAGCAGGCGAGGAGTAAGGGTCTTGAGATGACCAGAAAGAGTACTGGTCTGTGGCACGAAATATATACTCTTCGCTGCCAGAGATAGATACTGTGTCTGAGTACCCATCAGTCGAAGCACATCATCAGCGCCTTTTCCCGTATACGTACATATACCTGGGTAGTCGCGTTCTGAAATATCTCTGTGGAATCGAAAGCTGCCTGAAGGCCGCCTGTTCGTTGAGTGACCGACCGGAAGATCGCAGCTGGAATATTAATGTTGATCGTCGTAGCTCTGGCCTGTATGACTGGGTTGTTGCTCGGCGGGAATATGACTCTGGCGATGATGAATGGGGTTTTCGACTCGGAAGCGCTCGAAGGCTGCATAGATGATAGATACCCACCCGTTGTAAGCCTTCCCAAACAAGGGGCTTCCTGTAACGTTATTACTTGCATCCCAATCATCCATCTTCACACACGATGCTATCGTGCGTGTCGTCAACCATGCCGCTACACTGACTGTGTATATCTCGATGGTCGGTGAGCAGAACACAGTGCTTGCTTGGAATTTCCCGATGTCACTGTTTTGGCTCAGGAACCTATTTCAATCTTTATGAGTCTTCAGCGTCGCAAGAAGATATGACATATACCAAAACATAACAGGCTGCTGGGTTTCGTCCAATCCAGAATCATCAGCGGCGCATGTAACGTTCACTACTCCGTATTGGCCACCGGCCCACTGGAATACGCAAATCGGTCACCGGGTCCGCGAACTTGTTCATTTGTACTTACTGCTGGATTCACAGGCACCTCGACCTGACATCCCGCCCCACTCACACTCCTAATGCTCATAGCGCCCGATGCATCCTGCTCGGCTGAGACTTCGCTCGGAAGTTCGCAATGCGCATCAGATTCAATGGCCACCGTGTCCACCAGCACCGTTGTATTCATACCGATGTTCTCTGGAATGACGAACTCCGCGGTGGCCCAGTCGCCGTCGATGAACGGCGGATCGTCCAGATGGTTCAAGACAGATGAAACGACGAACCCTGCCGCTGCCAGAAACGCGTTCAAATTCAACACGTCCGGTGCTAGGCCGATTGTGCGGGTGCTAGTGACGTTGGTATCTGGAACTTTCTGAGACTCGGACAACGGCAGTCTGATTGGTCGGACGGTCGTACCGGATAAGATCTCCATGTCCTGGATGGACAACACCGAAGACGCTGTGGATGTGTCAACATGAGAAAGACACCGTGTTATACAGCCTCGTGCCTAATGGTTGAAACATCCAAGTAAAAATATAAGCGATGCACGCCCAGAACACGACGCGATGCCTCCATTTCCTCGCATGGAAAAGACCAAAGAATGAACCTAAAGCAACGTAGTCTGTCAGGAGACTTTCTTCCGCAGAGGCATTCCCTCGCTCCAAAACGATATATGGCTAAGATCGGTGAGATTGTGCTTCCTTGACTAGCACTCCAAGCATATCGCACCTGATAATACCAGATGTACCAAGTGACTTCTCGTATCTTATAGGCGAAGGGAAAGATAATCCTGCCAGAAACCATCACATGAGTGTCGGGACAAGAAAACAAAAGGCAACCAACAGCGTAGGCAAGAAGGACTGATGGAGATTGAGCGCTTCGTAAAACAAGCAATGCAGACACGTACTATCGAGAAATGAGTCGATGGCAGAGTTGTGATAGCATTGCGATGCGGTACAGGAAATCCTACATGAAGAGCCTCAGAACTCGGCCTTCTTTCAAGGAACGTTTTCCGACACACCTTCTCTTTCCTTCGAAAGCATGATAGCGACTTCAAGCCCAATAGCCAGAGATATCAGTATCAGTGGTGCACCAGTCACGAATGGGCGCCACAGCGGTCCATGTTTCTAGTCAAGTCAAGTCAAACCGCTGGCGTGGCCGTGGGATACACTCCACGCACATATCGTACATCCTCCGGCGAGCGTGATGGGATCTCATTCGTTGATTCGCGATATCCGGCCGCCTGACTGTTCCCAAGTGTAGGACGATTGGGCAGAGTTGCTTCCGACATGGGTGTGGTGAGGCAGGAATGTGGCTGGGAACGAGACAGACGCCCTGGAGACTGTTTTGTAAGAGTGTATCGCCGTCCCCACAAGTGGACATCATTGATGAAAGTGCTTATGGGCTTCTCTTCTTATGAGCCAGTGGAGGCGCTTGACTGATATCGGTAGAGGTTTCGCTAACAGAGTGCAAGATGTTGATTGTGTCGGAGAAACAGGTTTTCAACGTTCCACACCACATGAGTCCAGCGCGGTCTGTAGCAAACATTCGAAGGTTAAATCGGACTGATGCGCCGTTTCGTGAGAAGCTTGATCAACGAAAGATACACAGCTTCGATCATGATGTGTTCAATATTCGACACTTCGGCCTGCATACATCACTCGCTCGAGGTGCAAACGTGTTTACTCTCCCTCATTCCTGTGCGAATGTGACCCACTCACGCCGCTAACACAATGGGCTGCAATGCCAAGAAGTCGGGAGTGCCGAGACCTGTAACAGGATCCCATCCTTCCGTTGCCGAGAATCCTAGGGAACAATTGAAGTCTGATCTAAGAACCGACAACGCCAACGAATGACTCACCATTAGTATCACACCCAGGATTCGACCCCGAAGTGATATCCACGAATCCATTGGGGTTGGCGTATATCAGCGGATTGAGGAATCCCAACGAGCTGAGCCCATTCGAGAGGCGATAGTCGTTGAGGAGTGAGATCACTGCAGCCACGGTCTACGCAAGGATTAGGATCGTGATGGAGCAAGGTTATTGGAACAAGAACGTACCGGCGAACTGGCACTAGTCCCTCCAACAGAGTATGTGACCCCTCCGATGACAACTCTAAAGTCGACACCATGCGCCGCCACGTCGGGGTACGCTCTCCCCGATGTACTGCCACACGCACACAATCAGCAACTCCATCTAAGGGGCAACGTTCTCGAACGCACTTGTACAGCCCTGCATACGTGTCTCCCAAGCCCGCCACATAGGCTGCGACGACATCCTTCTGGTAACTCGGAACGGTAAAGTAGTTCGAGAACCCTCCACCAGAAAAGTCGACGGCGACCTCGGGGTTCACGCTCTCAGTGGCGCCTACAGCGGTGACGTAGGGGCATCTATGAGAGCAATGAGCAGAACATTCGGATATAAGAGCACTGGAACACGCACGAAGCAGGGAAGTCAGGCTGGAATTGAGTGGTATTCGTACCATCGTTCGTCAGGCAGTCTCCACCGCCAACACTGTAATAGAGGTGTCGGTACAGGTGACAAAGGTATCGTGAGCACCCACCCAAAGTCCCCACTGGAGAACAAGAGGCTCGTCCCCCTCGCCCCAAGCTCAGCGAACAGCTCACAAACGCTACTCGCATAGTCGAAGGGCACGCTCTGTTCGTCATCTCCATACGAGGTAGTGATGGTCTGGGGGATGGTATCCTCGGCTAGAATGAAGTTGAGCCAATCCAGATAAGGCTCGTTCGTGTTCGTAGGAGTATTGGAGTCAGGATTGAAGGGCGGGGAGCCACCGGTGCTAGGAAAGGAAAAAGTTGACGTCAGCTAACGGATGTCTGGAGAGACCGAGAGCTTACCTGTAGTAGATGTTGTGTGTTGGGTATGATAGACCAACAGTGTACTGGATGTCTAAGTTGGCCTGACAATAGTTAGAAAAGATGGCAGGACAGGAACGAACAAACCAACCTCGACACCAGGATCGGTCTGATCATCCAAGCCACCATTGACGAGCACGGTGTCAAACGACGTTCCGACAGCCTCAGTCCGATAGCGAGCCAAGAAGGTCTGTATGCACCAAGTGAGATCGATGCCACCATTATCCGAGTAGTACTCACTTGAAGATCAGCCCGATTAGCGTATTCCTCTAGATAGCCGGCAACACCGAGGACGTTGTTATCAGTCGCATTCGGGACGTATCCAGTGGCTATCATGCAATCAGCCCATCATCAATCTCGAGAATACTGACACTCACTGTTGTACAAAGCCTCCAAGCAGCTCAACGTAATCGCCGTCGCACAACTACTTGGAACAGCCGCGTCAGTCAATGCTGTTGTTTCTTCACTATCCTCCACCTGCTCCTCTACAAAACTGGTAGTCCTCATGGTCTTCATAGTGCCGAAATACGTCGTCGGGGTTATGACCTTGATGTGGCTATGCAGCTCCTTGGGAAGAGAGTACCCCAGAGTCCTGACAAGATACGACTCCGTTTCCTGATGGTAGTATACACCGTACGTCGCCCCCAACATTTTCTCGGCCTGTGCGACGGTCAAGGGCACGGTTATCCACGAGGACCTGGACCGTTCAGCGGCGTCGACGCCATGGTAACTGAGCCACGACTCGACGGCGTTGACCGTATCCGGGTGAGGTGCAACGAGCGTGTCCACGTCTTCCTTGGAGAGATGCTTGCCATATCTGAAGAGTCGGTGAGTACGTCGGCCGAATGAAGAAGTACAGCACTCACTGATCATGTCCAGGCATACTGACCTGGTACAAGGCCTCTATCAACTCGTCTCCTCTCTCCTTCGTCAACCCGATGCGCATGTCGATGACATGGTCGGGGCTCGGCGCGGAGTGATACTGCCAGCCACGCGGGACAGTGGCCCATGAATGCTTCTCAACAAGCTCGGGTTCCGCCCACCGAGCGTTTAACGGACTCGACTGCGCGAAACAGGCTGCAAGGAGGACAAGTATGAGAGACCGCATCGTGGTCCTTCGATCTTTTCCTTCACGAAATCTGCGGAGCATTTATAGGAGAGGACCACACGGGGGAATAAATTACATCTAGATTGATATTGAGTTCCCTTGTTCCGTATACAGCTCGTCCTTAGAAGGAAGGCTGAAAGGGCTGCGGCGTTCGGGGAAGTTGTCTAGTTCAATGCGTCGTCTGCTCCAAGGGTACGCCTTGGCTGTCTATGCCAAGCGAGTGAACGGGAGAAGGTCGTAAGATGATGGGCTCATGCATGTGACGTAGACGACAGATTGCCAGTGTCAACGAGACATAGAGAGAAAGAAGCTCTAAAAAGCGTCATTCAGTACGAGGGCAGCTTGGGGTGATGTCAGGTACACTAACCTCTGAAGTCTTCGGCGGGGACAATCCTCCGTCTGACACCGAATTAGCTCTGCTTCAGCCATCAGATTCAGATACACGACCGTCTCCAGGTCCTTGCGTGGGTCGGTTTGATGCACGTGTATCTTGTGTATATGTAGCTAAGTATGAAGCTTGAGGGGGATGAGGCCATTCGACATGGAACCTTGTGCGATGGGTAAGTGATCATCAAGAAGAAGGGAAGAGACCGACCTTCTTCACGCCAAGAAAGAGTACTAGCTTCATATCCAATTAGGGCGTGATCATTGTGCGCGGAGTTACTCGTGGAGGCCCAGATGTCGGAAGGCAAGCGGGTGACCCAGAGACGGTGTCTTCTCGACAAACGCCACTTCGAAGGAAGGCTTCTTGCTTGACCAATTATCCACACCTCGAGGCCCAAGATCTGATTGCAATCAGACCACAGTGAGGAGAAAACGACATGACGACGCACCTCTTGGTGATAATACCAGCACAGCTCGTGTCAATTAGCTGCCAGTGCTTTGTTGCATTGTTGCATTCCTTCATCGGCGCTGTTGGCATAGAGTGTCCCGAGCCGGACCGCACGAATGGATGGGCGACGTTTGGTCAATCTTCGCCGTAGACATCGGGTTCAACGACACGAGCCCCATGCCGTTGGACAATTCGACAAGCGAAGAATGATGATTCCGCCACACCAATGAAGCCCAAATACACCAGCTGAGCCTCGTTTCCGTACTCTGCGCGCCTCGAAGGAGGCCAAAGACAAGTCGAAAGGCGTTGAGAGTGATGGTTGCAGGTCAAGCTCTGTCTTGTGGGTGTTTGTTTGGTTTCACACACAGGTCTACCAGCGACCATGATCTGCTTGAACACTTTACATGTCCTCTTCAGCTGCGCTCCCAAACGCTGTGAACTCCTTTCTCTCTTCACCCTCCTTATCTTCGAGTCCACGTACCTTGGATGCCCTGCCCTGGGAGCGCGAAACTTGCCTTGAATCCGCCGAAAGCTCCAGTCTCACTGCGCGACTCTTCCTTTGGGAGCTCTACGACGCGTTTAGTCCTGCGTCGCGCCTTTTACACCCTGGCAAATTACTCAGATGACCTTCTCAAACCCACGGCGCTGAGCGTAAGTCTGATTTATGCCGTCTTGTCATGATAGTGCCAACTGATCAGATAAAGCGATGCTCTACGCCTGGCAGAGCGAAAGAACACAATTCCATTTGTTGAAGTCCTGGCAATGTCGTCGACTTCTCCAACCTCGCCGAGGGCGTATTCAATCTTACCTACCTCATCACCTTACGCGACAAGTCCCAGATAGTACCCAGGTCGACGTAGGCCGAGGACTGTGTACGCTGCCTTCATTTTGATACACCCTTGGACTGAGCGATTTCATAGACGAAAGCGCTGAAGCAGCCGTCGTAGCATCAACCCGCAGGAACCCGACTCATGTCTAGTAGCTAGGTTAACCACTATCGCCATTACGCCACGAGAAGAGGGATGCTTACCAGCATCAGGCAGAGTTCGTTGGACCACGACGAAAACTTGGAGCGCCAACCTCGTATCGTACCCTCCTTCGTCCTAAGGAGGAAACCCTGTTCATTCTGGCGCCGACGTCTGTAAATTTCTCTCGAATAGTTCTGGTCAATTACCTAAAAAATCCCGGGACGTTTTTGCCACCGTACCACAAGACGATAACAAGATCGTACGGACCATGTTCTAGTACAAGTCCGAATTTGACTCATATAATTCGAAGTACCAGTACCAACCATTACCTCAGTCACCTCGAAGGAAGCGTATTTCAGAGTCTGCACTTGTACATAGTACTACATCAGCAAAACTACCCGATCGGTTGTGCCGTTTTGGGGTTGTTGAGGTTTTCAGTCATTTTCTATCTCTTCGCGTGCCTTCGTCACCTGTGCTTTGCTGCTGTAACTTGAAATTTGGCTTCTTGTAACATATATTTCATTGCTCACAGGCGGGAAAAAGAAACTTGCGCGAGGGGGACCAGTTAGTATCGTGAAACCCCGGGTAGATTGTTGCATTTTCTGACATAGGTTGTCAGGTTGTCGCTTGCCAGGTTGTCGGCCAAATTTTGGCAGGGACAACCTCTGACAACCTCCTCCAACCGATCGGGACGAGTTGCTGATGTAAGCCCAAAGTAAGAAGCCTCAACATCTCGGTAATGCTACTAAGCTTTTTGGTGGTGTATACTTTTGAGCCCTCTCAACATCGCGCCGTGCATCTTCTGACTGGCGCTCTGTCAGTGTAACAATTAACGAGTGTCTAAGAGGGTAGATCTGTTCCAGTGCGTTTAGCACCTTAGCGACGAGGTTATGGATCACTTGAAGCTCTGCAGGTCCCCTGTCTTGGATTGTCTTATTGGACAGAGACGCTAACGGCACGATGAGAGGACCCAAGTTCAAGCAGTCCACATCGCCAACGTGTTGAGCATAGTATTGCGCTGCCCGTGAACCACGTTAGTATGCACGTCCATCATCAAAGGACCACAAGCACTCACTCAGTTTCCAATTATTACGCCACGCCAGCATGGGGTTCACGTGGTAGAAGAACGCTCCAATCTGCGTCATGACCGAGTCCCCAGGTGTATACCCACACAGCACGTCCCGTGTCCGGACCATTGCCCGAGCGTAGTTGTCCCTCTCCCGGTATCGCGTCAAGTACGTCTCCTCCTCGACCGACGCCCTGTCAAAGTCTAGGTCCATTCGGCCAAGATCGAGACGAACGAGCGCGCGGAAGATATCATACAGCAGGCTCAGCTCCCTGGCGGGCGTCATGGGCAGCGGAGTGTCGACGTCCATCCCGGTCATGTCCGCGTTCGGGAACACCGCGCTGGGATCCCAAGAGGGCACACCGATGTGCTCGCGTATCTCGTCGCACAGCGCCTCGCAATCGCCTCTTCCGGGGTCGGCCGCAGTCTCCCTGACACGGGCGAGTATGGATTGCACATCCGCCCACTGCGCGTCCGTGTACCCATCGACGCGCTCCTGGAGGAACCACCACATATATACATACAGATCCATCACTTCGCGAAAGTTGCTGAAGTTGTGATCGCGCAGCACGATGAGGTGGTGGAGGGTCATGAATCGGTATCGAGTCGTGTCGAGGGCGGATCTGTACCTATAAATATCGAGTTCTTGAATGTAGAGGGATAGGAAGCGGAAGCGTGACGAAAATAGGAACTCGTGTATATTCCAGGGCTTTGCTGGTGCTGGTGCTGGGGGGACGGAGGTAGAATATAGCGAGGTAAACGGAGTCGGTGGAGGCGGTCGCACGCGGGGCGTGTTGACAATCAGAATGAAGCAATCGTGTATGAGAGCAAGGATCATCCGCGCAGCGTTGATATCGCTGGGAACGGTCAATTGCCTGTGGTTCGGAGTCCAAGAAGTGTTCGTTGAAGCAACATGGCTGACCAGTTCTGGAAGGATTGTGTGAGACTCCAGAGTCTCCACTGTCTCTGCGAGAGGTTGTAAAGCTGGGAGTGGCGCTGGCTCCGCGTCGTCCAGTTCATCGTCGACCTTTGGTTTGGCCTTGCCTCTCGGTTTGCGAGGTTTCCTCGGTGCCTTCGGCTTGACGGGCTGGGAGGTGGTCGCTTTCGAAGGACGTGGTCTGGGGCGCAGGACGGGAGCCATGATCGTGATTGAGAAGAAGATGTGTGTCGCCGGCGACGGATTATATGGACTGTCCTCTCAACAGCTTCATATTTATACAGAGTCAGCGCTAATTTGAGCCCTACATGCACCTTCTAACAATAACGATATTGATGATGGAGATATCGTTGCTGTTGTTATTGTTATATAGAAATGAACAATGAGCACAGACCATGGAGACCCTTCAAGTAAGACCGGTGATACAATTGAAAGAAGTCCACGGAAGTAAAAGCAAGCGTCGATGGGAAGACCACCGACTGCTGCAGCTAAGAACAGAGCAAGTGGTAAGAACATCCTAGATATGAGTAGCGCATTATTGATACGCAGCTCCCCCGCAGCGTACAGTTTCTGTAGTGGAAGACCAGAAAACAATATGTAACACGTTCTGAAGACTCACATCACCTCAGTGGCTTTCGAGACTTCTGCCTAGGTGTGGCGCATAGCCGGACTTGCGCGTGTTCTATGTTCCTTCTAGTAAACAACAACATTAGCCGGCGGTCGACAATAGACGCCGCGGCATCATTCATGAGAACGGACCTAGGAATGCAAGAAGGGCTATAGCGGAGTGCCACGGAAATACTGGGACCGTCCGAAGACAAGCTGCGGTCCTTGTCCATCACGTATGGCGTCCGGCTATTGTCCGTACCGCCCTGCAACTGGCAGAACGTATGCTTCGAAGTGCATAATGTCTGCATCGAGCAGAAATTTCGCACATCGTCCTGGGAAGAAAGACCTAGGATGGGCTTGCAGACACAGTACACAGAACGAATGATCTGTCGCTTGATTGGCGCACCTTAGTACGTGCTGCAAGAATCAAAGAGGGAACGCAATTCGAATTCCCCGAGCATATCGTATATCATACACACAAAACATACAAACACTATACTGTCCCTTGACTGTCCGTGTCAGGCCTCTTGCCTGCTACACGGCTGTCGGTGTCCGTCTCCTTGGGATCTACATGAACCTGAGAGACCCCAAATTCAAGATGCGGCAGCTCCTCCTCGCCATCACTCTTGTGCGATGGCTTGTGCTGCGATGGCATGGCGATGAGCACCGAAACCAGCAGAGGCCCAGACAGCTCTGGCGGCTCCTCCACAGGTGCTGTGGGAGTTTCAGGAGCTGAGGGAGGTGAGAAGTATCCCCAGATCCGTCTGTGCGCAGGGATGCTGGGCGGTGGAGGTGGCGCAGGTTGCCCTTGATTGCGGGCAAGGAAGGGCACGGCGTGTGTTGCGGAGAACGGCTGAGACAAAATTAGACAACTTGATTTGACGTGGACGCTGGAACATCGGCCGAGTGAACCTCATCGTGATCTGACAGAGCATCCTTGCCATGGGAAGCGAAGGACTGAACTGAGACGTTTGACGAGGAACACCCGGTCAGTGATCCTGGCGTGATGAACACACCTTCATCGCATCGAAGGACTTCTCGCCGTCATAGTGATCAACAACAGCCTCGTACATGACCGGCTTGGCACCCAAGTCAACCTTCCTGCCCATGACGGCGGGTGGGACCCATGTTCCATTGCGAATGGCCTCTTCAATCATAGCGCGATGTCTCCGGCGCAGGATGAGTGAGCGGAAGACTATGGCGGCTGATACGCCGAGCAGGAGGACAAGGGTCGCTACAAGAAGCTATGAGCAAGGCCCAGGGCGAGAGGTAGACAACACACCTAAGAAGGTGTAGAGATATAAGGATGCCGAGCTGTTGAGACTGCTGCCAGAGCTCGCGTCGGACGTCTGCGCGGCAGCGGACCCGGATGGGAAGGGATTGGACCATGTCGATGAGGGATGGAATCCAGAAAAGGAGGATGCAGACGTCGCGGTGGCGGCAGACAGAGACCTGCTCGTCAGGGAAGAGAAAGAGGACATGGTGGTGGAAACGAGAAGGAGATAGACAGGTGCAGCGTGTATATCAGGATCAGCGTGCCTCGCGACCGATGATCACCGAACGCAGCGATAGATTAGGCGTGTCGGGTCGTGATGTCGTGCAGAGAGGGCGGGATGCGGCGGGGCGTCGGGATGAAGACAGTGGTGGCGGGAGCCAGAACACAACGCAATGACCAAGCGAACAGCAAATTGGCTCTCACAGACTTTCCCACGAGCGGCCTTCGTTAATCTTATCACGCGTCACCGATTTTGCTTCCGTCGGGAAGTCCGAAAAGTGTCCGAAGCAGGATCGACGCTGACGTTCATATTGCGCGCTCGGTTGGGCTCTCGAGCGAGGTAGGTAGCATTCACAACACTAGTGCTCACCTCGTCTGGCACAGTCGCTCATGCCATTGACAACGAGGCATTGGATCCACTCAGTGTTCCCAGGCAGTCTATTTTTGCGACTCGTAAGGGTCGCAAAAGTCTAGTTTGCGGGGCCAAACCTGTCTCTCGAAGTCGGCGGGGATCTGGAGAAGTCGTGCAAAGCTCCAACATATATACTAGAACGCTCCACTCACCGTCAGAATCGTCGTGACATATCGCCGCCGTACTTAGTAAGTTAGCGGATGTGAACAGCACTCCTGATCTGGCGTATCTGCGCCACATATGATAATGAATAACCGCCTAAGTACTGGTCACCGATGTGGCATCTCACTCAATTCCTAGATCTCACACAAGTGTAGACGTCGCACTCACCTACTACTAGTTGAGTATCCAAAAGGTCAGACCCGAATGCTGCCTCATACCTCGCTACTTCATTTCACATCCACCGGCCGATGGTCGAGCAGAGGCCTGATTGATTTGAAGCCTTCTACATAATTGCCTGGATCCGTGCAGTGCATTACACTGGTTAGATAGATACTGGGAGCGTCAGCTGTCGACCGAAAGGGCCTTGATGGCTCTGAGAAGGACAGTAAACTCTCATCCACCAAAAGATCTACGTGATTCTATGCAGACCTAGCAGCGCATCTGGCGTCGATGCACAATCATTTGGTACATATGCCACATCTTTTCTACCTATTTTACAGTACATCGCTCCATGGACGTGGCCAAAGACGACTTTGCACTAGCACTAGTGTCCGAGTCGATTGTGCACCTCGTTCATGGGGACTAGCCAGGTCGAGGCGTCCTCCAAAGAGAGGATGAAATGTGGCACGACGAGGATCCGAGTCGTCCTCGCTGCCGGGATGATCGGGCCGGACGCACCATCGCACTCAGACCTCGACGGTCATCCTCGAGTCGTCCTGACGCGTTCCCTCCTCTGGTTTTTCTTAGCGAACACTTGACTCCTTAGATTGTCGACTGTGACAGCACGATTACTGGTCTCGAAGGAATTCATCCATGCGACGATTCACAGTATGCCACAGTCGCCGACCAACCCCTCAGGCCTCAGGCCTCAGGTCAGACTACACGTCGACTCTGGCTGTGACTAAGTACTTAAAATTATCAACACTTTTCTTGAGCCCAGGCCTCTCACAGACGGTCCCAGCGAGGGCCAGGGCGCGGCATGGTCGGATTAACCCTTTCCCCTAAGGCTGAACGGTCAGCCAGGCAGGGGTAGATAAAGTAGGATAAAGTACGGTTTAATCCCCCTTTGCAACATCAAACCAATAATGCCCACAGCGACGACGGAGAAGCAGAGGTCCTTCGAAGAAGACGAAGAAGAGATCCTCTCAGACAAGCGTCTCACGCGAAAACTAGACTGGCACCTCATCCCTATCCTCAGTCTCCTGTATTTGGGTGAGTGCGGCCCGTCTTCCTCATGCTTACATATATTCAATCCAATCCAATGTGAAGTGAACTTCCTATGTCGAAGCAACATCGGGAACGCGAATAGTTTCCATCTGAGCCGCGATCTCAACCTGGAAGGGAAACAATATGCGAACGCGCTCGCCGCTTTCTATTGTACGTCCCCGGGACTTCCACACGCGCCTTTCGTCGCCTGCCTAACCTCGAGGCGCAGACTCGTATGTGGCCGCGCAGGTCCCCAGTAACTCCATCATGAAACTGTGGCGCCCATCTCTATGGATCCCGCTTCTCTGTGTCGTATGTCCCCTCTCAACCCTTTCCCGACTCTTGGCAGCTGACGAGCAACCCATGGCCAGTCTTGGGGAATATGTCAAACCATGCTCTGCTTTGTCGATTCCTTCGGCGGCCTCGTAGCAGGACGCGTCGTCCTCGGGATGCTCGAAGGCGGGTTGTTCCCCGGCGTATCGCTGTACATCACCCTGTGGTATCCAAAACGCGAATGCGGCTTCCGTAGTGCGATTTTTTTCTCCGCCGCAACGTGAGTGCTGTCGCGTCTTCATCGTGATTTCCTGTAACGTGTTCGACGATGATAGAGTGGCAGGCGCGTTCTCTGGCTTGCTGGCGCGCCTTTTTTCGCTCATGGACGGGCTCGCTGGGCTCGAGGGCTGGAGGTGGATGTAAGCGTTATTTGTTTGTTGTGCGTTGGCACTTCGATGCTTATACTTCTCAGTTTCATCATGGAGGGTATAATATCTGTTCTTGTCGGTGTCCTTGCCTACTTTGTGCTTTCCGACTATCCGGAGACCGCGACGTGTAAGCATAGCACAACTCCATCCAAGAGAACCCCCTCTTGATCTCAATTCTTCACAGTCTTGAGCCAAGACGAGAAGAAACGTGTGGTTGAGAGGTTGAAGCTGGACAACGAAGGCTTGTCGTCAGAATGGACTAGCCAGCTTGCATGGAGTGCGCCCAAGGACATCAAAGTATGGCTACAGGGTGGTCAGTCGTCTTTCTTCTGTGTCACTTGTCGTCCGAGTCGGCTAACCTCTCTCTCATTTCAGTCATTTTCTTCTGCACATTGTGCCCAACATACGCCTTAGCCCTCTTCATGCCAACAATTGTACGCGTACACACACAAGCTCTGTAAACACCAAACCCAACGCTCTCCTTGTTGTAGATCTCGAACATGGGTTACACAGCCGGGATCGCCAATCTCCTTGCAGTGCCGCCGTTCGTTTTCGGATGCATCGTGAGCCCAAGCCAACCTCTCTTGTCCACACCTCTGACCCTACACGCTAATGTCATTAGATATGCGTATGCGGCGGCTGGTATTCCGACAAGTACCACGAACGTGCCAGACCCCTCTTCTTCCTCTTCTTCATCGCCCTGGTCGGGTTCGTCATGCTCATCAGCACGATCCGAGTCGGCGTCCAATACACGGGGACGTTCCTCGCCGCCGCCGGAATATACTCTACCGTGCCCATCTCGTCAATGTGGGCTGGGAACAACATGGGTGGCAAGACGAAGCGCACGATTGGGCTCGCTATTGTTATTTGCTTCGCGAACATGGCGGGCGCGTGCTGCTCGTACCTCTTCCCTACCGCGGACGCGCCGCATTATTACATGGTATGTCCATCGTCTTTCCTCAGGCTTTGAAGGCCCCTGACCTTGGTGGTAGGGCTTCGCTGTCCTCATCGCGCTCTGTGTCGTCGGGATGTCCGTGACAGCCCTTCTGTTCCTCTACATGCGCTCTATCAACGAACACCGCGACGCGGTCGACGCTGCCCAGGGTCGGGAATGGCACGCGAAGAATATGGCCGAGTTCAATGAGATGGGCGATGATGCGCCATTCTTCAGGTACACCCTCTAGAGTTACGAATAAAAGTAATGGTCAACTGAGCGTAGTTCTGTACAATATGCCTGATTTAATATACGAAGAAAAATGAAAAAATAGACCTCGAGGCATGGGGTACGCTACGGTCGGATAGCATAGGCAAAGCCACGAGTACTGTCCATCGTCTCGTTCATCAACTTCCCCAGTGAACATCTCTAACATGGACAAGGAAGCGGACACAATTGCTGCTGCTGTCAGTGCATCGACGATAAGTACTTTTGAGAATGTGACTACGGGGGACTCCGACTCATGTCCATCTTACACTCCCAGTATAAGTTGAGCCTTCAAATTTTGTGATATACACACTCTCATCAAGCACAACTACTTATTACATTCCATTTCGAGGTCCACACCATATGAACTCATGCGGCGTGTGGATGTACGACCAGCTTGAGACCAGCGGCCCTCCTTTCTCCCACCCTTCTCACTGCATCTCCAACGCCTGCAAGACCATTCGGTACGACTTCGACCACGTTCGGCTAAATACGAGGAAGCGCGTCAAGCCACCAACAATAATGCGCATCAGGCACAGTACTCACCAAGATAATCTTCTTCTCCAGCATTACGGGCAGGTTCTTGATTATCAAACGCCCAAACATCGTGTGCTCGGGTGTGGCCGCGTAGCCTGTAACAGGCTTGCCCTCAGGGAAATTGCACACATCAGGACCAACGTAGGATCCATATGCCTTTGCCAGCGTGATGTTCTTCTGTGCCAGATCTCTCTTCAACTCAGATTGGGGCACGGCAGTGCACAGCTTTCCACCGTTGACGAGACAGTCGTATGCGTCTGTTGGAATACATATGTATAGTATCAACGAGCGTTAGCTCGCAGGACTACCTTTTACGGACACTGTAGATATATTCGCATTGTTTCCTTTTTAGTCCTCAGTCTCGTACTACGACGTCGACGACTGAGGTATGTATTCTACAACGCTCTACTTTGTATTTACTCATCGTACTGTAGCGTACCGCGGACTCGTGCATCCGCACTCGTACTTACGGCCTCGCTACAGGTATGTAGTTAATATAACATGAGTCTCGTACTACGACGTCGATGACTGAGCGTACCGCGGACTCGTGCATCCGCACTCGTACTTACGGCCTCGCTACAGGTCGCCGCACGTTCTCAACAGGTTATGGGCCCCGCTGTCCCGTAATCCTAACGAATTCCGCGCCCGCTCACGTCTAGACATCGATCCGACATCGATCAGACTCATCGATCCGAATCAATCCATTCTCTTCCCCATCCTCCCGAGCCCTCGACATCGACCGAGCACTCCTCGCGTCTCTCGGCATCATTAACGACCGCATCTCGCACGCTTCGCACGCCCTAGGCCTTACGACATGTCTGACCGCGATTCCGAGCACGGCTCTAACGCTGCTTCGGAACATTTCCACGACCGGCCTGACTCGCCTCTGCCACCGCCGAGCTCGGAGCTCCCTGACGATTGGATGATCAGTGCGTCCATGACCGCCTGCTTCCCCACGAGCGAGTCCCAGCTCCTCAAGGGTGAGGCTAACTACCCGGTCTGGGCCACGATGTTCATGCAGGCAGCTCGCACGGCCGAGTGCGAAGGCATTCTGACCGGTCACACCCGTCGTCCAGAAAATCCCGACAAGGCTCGTCGTTGGCTGCGTGCCGACAACTTCCTGAAGTCAATGTTCATGAAGAGCATCAACCAGGACTTGCTGATCAAGGTCGCCCAGAAGCCGTCGTCTCGCATGTGCTGGAACGCTCTCCAAGCCGAATACGGTCAGGATGGAAGTGGTGCAGTCATTGTCTGGTTCCGTCAACTCACCGAGAAGCTCGAGGTTGGTGGCGACATGTCTGCACACATCCTCCAGTACCAGGAGGCGCTCTCTAACCTCAAGACTGCTGGTCTCGATTTCCCCACGCGCTTTGCCGCCGCCTTCCTCATCGCCTCTCTTCCTGCCGACATGGACGATCCTCATTCGTGGCATAGCTGGGTCAACGCATTCAAACTCGACGAGAAGACTACTCTTCACTCGACGATCGTTGAACTCAACAACGCCGCCCGACTTCGTGCCTCTGGCAAGAAGACTAACGCCGTGGATGCCGCATACGCTACCGTTGAGCGCGACGCTGCTCGCACCGGTGGTCTATTCTGCAGGAATCCCGGTTGTCCATCGCCTCGGAGTCACGCTATCGACAGGTGTCGTCAGCCTGGCGGAGGAGCATATAAGGGTGGTTCTGGGGGAGGCAAAGGCCGCCGAGGTGGGAAGAAGAAAAAGGGCAAGGAGAAAGCCCATGTTGCGGAAAGCGAGAAGGGAGAATCTAGCTCTAACTCCCAGACGCAGACGCACTTTGTAGCTGACGATTTGGATGGCAATGACACTGAATACTCCTCTTACACGTCGCCCCATTGTTGCTCAGTGCCGTCGCCTCTCCAGTCCGTTGCCGAACAAGCGTATTCAGCTACTACGACTTGCGCCGGACGTCCGCCTATTATACTCGATTCCGGATCCACATCCCACATTCATTCTGCTCGCTCCGACTTCACCTCTTATCGTCCTGTTTCTCAGTCTGTGACTGGATTTGGGAACAGCTCGAGAAAGATTGCTGGTCGAGGTATTGTCACATTCGTCTCCCGCTATCGCCGGAACCGTCGCCGCTGCTGCTTCATGAAGAACACCGCCCATGTTCCTGATTCCTCGCCTTCACTTATCTCTATCCCTTGCCTTGACGAAGCTAAATGCTACTCGGTATTTGGTGATGGAAAGTGTGTTGTGTTTGAGAAGGATGATAATGGCGAGTTCATTCGCGCACTGGAGGAGACGGAGAACGTTGTTCTCACTGGCACCAAGGATGCGTCACGACTCTATACTCTCAATCAGCCGGATACTGTGTTTCATGCTGCAACCTCCTCAGATCCCTCGTCCCCGCCTGTCTATTCCAAGCTAGAGCAGCTTCATCGCGAACTTGGCCACCTGAACTATCAGGCCGTCCGCTCGATGTATCGGCAGGGTAAACTTGGACATGTGAAGCTTACGGACACAGAACTGAATGCTATACCCCCGGTCTGCGACGCCTGTGCCCAAGGCAAGCAGACCCGCACCTCCTTTCCCCCATCGACGACTCATGCTAGCAGGCCACTCGAGCTTGTTCACACTGATCTCTGGGGCAAGGCGCCTGTACAAACCCGTCATGGGAAGCGCTATATCATCACCTTCCTTGACGACTACACCCGCAAGTCATGGGTCTACTTCCTACGCCACAAGAGTGACGCCTTTGCTGCCTTTAAGCATTGGCTGGCAAGAGTCGAGCGCGAATCAGGCTTAAAGCTTGCCACTGCATGAAACATAAGATATTTACGCCAAAAATATGCTAAAAATATGTAAAATCTTTTTAGCATTTTTTCACTTCAAAATTAATGAAAATATCATAAAATTGAGTAAAATTATGCTGAATATATGCTATACTTTAGTATATTCGAGTATATTTAGTATATTTTCACCTCCTTTTATGATATTTTTATTATTTTGTAGGTGAAAAAATGCTAAATAAATTTTACATTTTTTTATCATATTTCCGGCGTAAATATTGTATGTTTCATGCAGTGTGCCGAGTTGCACTCCGATGGAGGAGGCGAGTTTATTGGCAAGGAGTGGGAGAAGTTCATGACAGCGACAGGCATACGTTGGACATCCAGCGCAGCCAAGACGCCTGAACAGAACTCTCGCGCTGAACGCCTCAACCGTACTATCTTCGATCGAGTTCGCACTCTCCTCATTGACTCTGGGCTGCCTCTCTCCTTCTGGGGTTACGCAACTCAGTACATCAATGCTCTTCGCAATCGCTGTCACGCCAGTCCTCTTCCGCGTGGTGAGACACCTCAATCGCTTTGGCCGGGAGACCGCGACATCTCTATGCGGGAGTTACACCCTTTTGGCTGCAAAGCCTGGGTCTTCAACCATAAGCCTGAATCAAAACTTGACCGGCGCGGCTTATCTGGTTTCTATGTTGGGTATGATGAAGTTCGGATGGGTTATACCGTGTACGTGCCGAGTAAAGGTGGTGTCTTTATCTCGCCGCATGTCACGTTTGACAACGCTCAAAGTGGGGGAGTACTTTTTGACGGCGTGTCAAAGGGGGAGTCCTATGACATTTCGGCTCTCAGATATAGTCACGACGACGAAACAGCTCCAGTTCCTACTCCATCTGCTCCTTCACTATCATCCTCTCCACCACCAGCGCCACAATCACCTGCATATCGTTCTCCACGTCCTACTCGCGAAGAGAAGCCTCGAAACCCTCGTAGGCCCTCATCAGCCTCACCTGCTCGCACTCGCTCTGCCACAAAAGCGGCTAATGCAGCTGCCGCTGAGGCACAACAGCGCATTGCTGAAGCATTTGACGGTGAACTCACGCCTGTACCCTCGGACCATGAAGACGATGCACTACCCCCAGGCAATCCGCCTGAACAATCTTTCCACCTGAAACATGGTGATATCCCTCTTTCCTTCGACCAGGCTATGAACAGTCCTGATGCTCCCGAATGGAAGGAGGCAATGCTCTATGAGCATACCCAGCTTCTTAGGACTGGGACGTATGACCTCGTACCTCTTCCGAAAGGGAGAAAGGCTATTGGGAATCAGTGGGTTTGGGCAACCAAAACTGATCCTAAGACCGGTCACATCACCGCATTCCGAGCCCGTGTTGTAGCACACGGATTTCGTCAAGTCTCGGGCGTGGACTTCTCCGACACGCATGCCCCTACTGCACGCATCGAGTCAATCCGTGGCATTGCTGCACTTGCTGCAATATTGGACTGGGAAATCCATGTTGTAGACGTCAAGTCAGCCTATCTCAATAGCGAGATGCCGGCTAGTCAGCCTGTGTATCTCACTCAGCCACGCGGACTTGTTGTTGTCGGAAAGGAAGACTGGGTCTGGAAGCTCAACAAGGCCCTCTACGGTCTCAAGCAAGCTGGCTTCCTTTGGTACGAAAAGCTGAAAGGCGTACTCGTCACTCTTGGCTTCTCAATCTGCGTCTCTGATCCCTGTGTCTTCCTCCGTCGCACCAGTGCCGGTATCCTCATCATTACTTCTCATGTTGATGATCTTGCTCTCTTTGGCAGCTCTCGGCTGGTCATTACCTCATTCAAGGGTGATTTCCAGCGTCACTTTGAAATCTCTGACAAAGGAGAGATCACCGAGCTCCTTGGCATGAAGGTGACCCGCGACCGCTCCAAGCACACCATCTCCTTCTCCCAGCAAGGTTATGTCGTCTCTATGCTTCAGTCATTTGGCATGGATGCATGCCGAAAGGCCTCGACACCCATGGCTGAGGGTGAAGTGCTCAAGCGGAGTGATTGTCCCGATGTGGGTTCCTCAGAGCACGATGCTATGAGGAGCATTCCTTACGCTCAGGCAGTTGGCTCTCTCATGCATGCCGCTGTCATGACCCGCCCCGACATCAGTCGAGCTGTCCAACAGGTCTCGCAGTTCATGCAGAACCCCGGACGGCCTCACTGGATCGCAGTTCAACGGATATTCCGGTATCTGCAAGACACTCAGGACTATGAACTTGTCCTCGGTGGTCGGCACTCACTCAAAGGATCATTCTTTGGGTACACGGACTCCAACTTTGCCGACAATCCTGACGAACATGGACGTTCCGTATCCGGAGGTGCTCTCTATCTAGGCACCGGCTGCTTCCTCTGGTACTCGCGACGCCAAACTGCAGTCGCAATCGGTACTGGTGGTGCTGAGTACTATGCCGGTAGCATCTGCGGATGCGATATCGTATGGTTCCGCCAACTTCTTGAGGAACTCGGATTTCCGCCAGATGGTTCGACTGAGATGCGCGTTGACTCAAACTCTGCACTCGCAAACTTAAACTCCAATCAAGTCACGCAGGGCAACAAGCACATCAAGATCCGCTATCATTGGATCCGCCACGCTGTCGAATGTCAAGATATTGTCGCTGTACGCGTCGATTCCGCTGACAACATGGCGGATGTCTTCACCAAACCGCTTGGACCTCACCTGCACCGGAAAGCGGTCATCGGACTCGGACTTCAACGAGCCAACCCTCGTTGAGGGGGAGTGTTGGAATACATATGTATAGTATCAACGAGCGTTAGCTCGCAGGACTACCTTTTACGGACACTGTAGATATATTCGCATTGTTTCCTTTTTAGTCCTCAGTCTCGTACTACGACGTCGACGACTGAGGTATGTATTCTACAACGCTCTACTTTGTATTTACTCATCGTACTGTAGCGTACCGCGGACTCGTGCATCCGCACTCGTACTTACGGCCTCGCTACAGGTATGTAGTTAATATAACATGAGTCTCGTACTACGACGTCGACGACTGAGCGTACCGCGGACTCGTGCATCCGCACTCGTACTTACGGCCTCGCTACAGGTCGCCGCACGTTCTCAACAGCGTCGTCCAAGGCGCCGGTGACATCGTAGACGGCATCCACTGGGGTGGAAATGGCTTTGGAGAGCTCGGTGCTGGGGACTTCGTTGCGATCAATGAGCTCGGTGGCGCCAAGAGTCTGGAGGTAAGCAAAGTTGCCCTTGGATGCATACGCGACGATGCGCTCGAATCCAAGGAACTTGAAGCATTGTATCGCTTTGCCAAAGTATGAGTACCATTCCAAGACGCGTGGCAATGTAGTAAATGCTCACCAAATTGACCCACAGACGTGTTTGCACCGAGGACAAGGGCAGATTGACCTTTTTGGGGCTTATCCCATGAGAAGGTGGGGTTCAACCCAACGCCTATGGGTTGGTCGGCGAACAGACCGACGCAGGCGGTGGTGAAGGTGATTGGGCAGGTCGCGGCGTCGTCAAAGCTCACGCTTTCCGGGAGCTAGTACATTGGCATCAGATCTTGAACGCCTGAGAGGCGAAGTTTGACTTACGCGCATGAGAACGGCAGCAGGAAGAGCGAGGTATTGCTGGAAGCCACCGTACAATGCTTCCGAGAACCTATTCACGGCCCACTTGAGCGCCGAAGAGTCCCCCAAAGTGAACACTTACACTCTGTCGCCTTTAGCGAAGTCCGTGACGCCTTCGCCGACTGCTGCGATTGTTCCAGCGATATCAGCTCCCATGATGGCGGGGTAACTGGAAATTAGGAAATCCATGATAGGCCTGTAGAAGTCAAAGGGATTGATCGCCGCAGACAGAATCTTGATGAGGACCTCCCCCTTCGCAGGTGTCGGGATAGGGAGCTCGGCGAGGGTGAACTTGGGGTCGGGGCCGGGGGCGTTGACGACGATAGCTTGTTGGGTAGACATGTTTGAGAGGAGAATGTTGAGTGAGGAGTGGTGTCTCTGCAGTGAGTGGTTTTATACGCATCGCCGATCCACTGGGCTCGCAGGTTTACGATAATGCCAAGAAGAAGCCGAAGGAAAGCGTCTTGTTGATCATGTCCGCGGGACTAATGAAGACATTTGTAAGAAATGTTGGTATGAGACATTAGTCATTGCGACGCGTATACCATGCCTCGGAAGGTCAAAGTCAGTTCGGTTGCCGGGGCCAATATAGTTGATGACTGATCACCTAGTCGACGCGTCGACGCGCAATTCCATATTCGAGAATCGCAATACACAATCAATTGCCTTCTTCCAAACGCAAGTCTCTCAGGGCGGCTTGCAAATGGGTGCGGTCGATAGGTTGGCTACAGTCGAGCCTAGGATACGTTAGTACGTGAGCCGGTGTCCGGATGGCCTGACAGAGAAATGCTCACTTGTCGGCACCAACACTGGCGTCGAGATTAAGGTATCATATCCTACAGTAGTATACAAGCTAGGGTACAACATCATACGTATACAAAAAGTACGGTCAGATAGCCGGCTGCGCCTTGCCGTTCTCGAGCGGCGGGACGATCGGTGCGACGAACGGCTCCGCCTGGGCGCCATAGAGGCCTATCAGCACCCTGTCGACGGCGTCCTCTTTTTCGTCCTTGGCGCGCTGGAGCTGCTCCTTGGCGCGGCGCAGCTCCTGCAGAAGCAAGTCGTGCTGCTCCTGCGCGTAGCGGTGCTTGGCCTTCATGAGGAGGTACATGACCTGGTACTGCGAGCGGCCCTGGATCCTGCCCGTGTCGCGGTCGAACATGTGCATGAGGTGTTGCGGGATGACGTCGGGCGTGGAGGAGGACGAGGTGTAGCCCTCGTCGTCGTTGAAGGGCGAGGGCGAGCGCGTGCTGGTGGCGCGCTGGTTGGTGGCGGTGTTGGTGGAAAAGTCCATGATCTCGCCCTCGGGATGCATGTTGAATGCAAAGGTGCTGAGGGTGGGCGTGAGGGAGCGCGTGGAGGGCACGGCGGTGACTTCGATGTCGCCGGGGAGGCGCTTTCGCTTGCGCGAGCCGCCGCGGCCGGGTGCGGGTGGGGATTTGTTGTGTTGATGGCGCAGATGCTTGGCGAGGGCGTCGGAGCGGGTGAATGACTTGTCGCATTCTGGCAGACATTTAGTTGAGGAACATGACTGGGAGTACTACTTGCCTGGTAATGGACAGACAAAGGGCTTTTCTTTGGTGTGCGAGCGGAGGTGCGAGGTGAGGGCAAAGCGCGACGTCTGGGGAATGCCGCGCCGCGTGCACGTCGACCAGTCGCAAAAGTAATTCGACTTGTTCACGCCGACGTGTTCTGCAATGATGTCAGAAGAGCGCGCGGCAACAGGCGAGTAACGCACCAGTGTGGATGTGCTCGATGAGCGAGGCGAGCTGGGTAAAGACCTTGCCGCAGTCGCCCCACAGACAAGTCGCGGTCTCCTCGTCCTTGCTCGATGTATTCTGCGACGAGACGTCCTCGGAAACCTCCTCGTCGGACGACTCGGAATCGTCGAGAATGGCGGGCGAGGCATCGGGAATGAAGTCGGGCTCCGGCTCGGGCGAGGCTGACAGCAGGTGAGAGCCGCTCATTCTGACCGGACGTGGTTGTTCCAGGCCGGGGAGCTGCACGCTGCGAAACGGGCGCGGCGCGTTGATGGGGATGGGCGGCGGCGGCGGCGAGGACGACACAAAGCGGGACATCGCCGCTGTGGACGTCGAGCGCAACGGCGGGATGAGTTTGTCCCTGTTTACCACGAATTTGACACGTTGCGTTGATGACCAAAAGCGGACAACGATCGGCCGGGATGCCGTCGGGAGCTGTAACTGCGCGTCGCAGCCGCCTTTCGTCGGGGTGCGAGAAGACAACACTGTGCGAGGCATAACTCAGCCATTTCTGCTATAGATGGAGGCTGTGAGGCGCTAAATAATACAGAATGGTCAAATGTAGGGTGCCCCATACAATTCTTGAGACAAGCGGTAGCTTTCACTTCGGGATACTGTAATGAGATCTTTCCCGCAGAAGATATAATTCATGCTCAGATGACGATAAGTAGCACTGCTGTGGCTCTCATTTATAAGCACAGGTTTATCTGTTCAGACAAACCAGCACTCGGTAATCCACCGAATGTACAGACATGTTGCTAAAAGACCGGTGATGGTGAAGATAGCCAGAAACACCAAACATGTTCACTCAGAACTGTTCAGTACAATGGTTTGTGAGAATGTACTGATGGGGCACTTTGTAGGTCTTCAATCAAATGCACAGCACCAAAACGCTAAGTCGATCCCTCCAGAAATGAAGGAGATATCGCTTGCACAAAGTTGAGACCCGGAGCGATCGCAAGAGACGAAAAAGGAAGCCCGCGCCAACTATCTCGTAATTGAACAATCACCAAAATTGAAAGAATGCGTGTGGCGCACCCGACGCCCAGCTTGGCGGATGGCGGGATTGGGCGGGATGGCGGGATAGCCAGATCCAGACCCGAAGTGTCGCTGCCTTGCGGTTGGTATTTATAGCTAGTGCCTTTTTCTGATATGAGTTGCCGTCATGAAATCAAGAACTCCTCTTGTTTTCCCACCACCACTTGCCCCAACCGCTCCTCTGAGCCGCTTTCACTCTTTTGTTTCTCGCCGCCATGATGCTCCTTCCGTCCTTGGCCGCCCTCGTGCTCGCTGCCACGACCGCCGACGCCCATGGCTTCAACGCCCGTAACCATCTTGTACAACGACAGGACACGACCTCTGGCGCAGCAACCACCTCTGCTGCCGCCGCCGCCTCCTCCACTAGCGCTGCTGGCTCAGCAGCACCGGCAACCACCTCTGCTGCGGCTGGCTCAGCGGCTGCGACTGGCTCGGCTGCTGCGACTGGCCTCGCTACATCTTCTGGCTCCGGTGTGCCTGCCCTGAGTGATATCACCATGGGCATGTCATCTGGCACCACCTACGCTGCCACGACAACCTACGCATCAGGCGTCGTCCCGACCATATCGGGCGCGTCCACTGTCCCCGCCCTGCCTGCCTGTCAGTACTCCACCCAATTCAACAGTCACACGACGTCCTGATATCTCCGCAGTCACTTTTGCTAGCGGCGTATGGCCCACTCTGGACGAAGTGCCCCCGACTGGTATGGACGCTCTGATCATCACGCTGTTCTGCATCTGACGGTTCCCATGATCAGACTCTGACGAAGTCGCTACATGGATGAAAGAACTGGACGGGTTTGATATCCCTGATCTGGAACCGACTACAGATGGTACCTGCGCTGGCGATCCCGACTTGGCGGCCAATGCTACCGCTCGTGGATGGTGGACCTGCGGTCACACCACTCGCGACACGGACATCACTGTCTGCAATGACAAGCTCACCTGGGGTGTCAGGTACGCTATCTCGTTAGCGTTGCTTCGAAGCACATGAGCTCATTTCCCTGCTTTAGTTTCGATGACGGCCCCAGTCCTTACAGTAAGTCGCTTAGATTTTGGAATCATTGTCTGGGCACTGACGATCATTCTAGCTGGGTTTGGGTCTTTCCACTAGTGCTCCATTCCACGTCCTGACATCTCCGATCTGTAGAAAACTCTTGGCATATCTTGATGAAAAGGACATCAGCGCCACTTTCTTCGTCGTCGGCTCCCGTGTCATCTCGTACCCCGACATGCTTCGCGAGGAGTACATGGCCGGTCATGAGATCAGCGTGCACACTTGGTCTCACCCAGTACGCTTCCGCTTTTCGGCCCCAGTTCGCCTGCTCAATTAGCTTCACAAAGTATCTCACAACCAAAACTAACGAGGAAATCGTCGCTGAGCTAGGCTGGACACGCAAGGCCATTCAATCCGTCCTTGGCGTCACGCCCACAACCATGCGCCCTCCCTATGGTGATATTGGTACGCAGAACAACGACCAACCGGCAGGATCCTCCTCACCTCAGCTGCCAGATGACCGTGTCCGTGCCATCTCCTTGGCTATGGGACTTGTCCCTGTTATCTGGACCGTCGCCAATGGCGTCCCATTCGACACTAATGGTGCGCATACTTCTTCATCATTGAACGTGCATATCTGACTGGGCGGTGCAGATTGGGATGTTGCTGGCGGAGAAGCAACCGGCGAACAATGTGTGCAGACCTTCGAAAACCTTATCGGCAACGCTACTGAGATTGACACTGGGTGCGTATCAGACATGCTCCACTCCTGCCACCTTAGGTCACTGACGCCCCACTCTTAGCTTCATCGTCCTCGAGCATGATCTGTTCGAAATCACCGTCGACCTGGCCATTGGGTACAACTTGGAGATTGCCACGTCCTACACCCCGTCCTTCACTGTTCGTTCACCTTTTGCTCCTAGATAGATGTTGACTGATATCATCATCTCTCTATAGCTCCAGCCCATTGGCCAATGCAACGGCAAGCCCACCAGCGACATGTACCGTGAGACCAACACCAACGCGTCGTTCCCCTACCCCGCCGGCACGACGAGCGAGAATGGCACCAGCAGCGGCGCTGAGTCCACCGGCTCGTCGTCGTCGTCGTCATCAGGCAGCAATGACGCCATGTCGTTGTCGTTGTCGTTGAACTGGATACCCTTGACTATGGCGGGGTTGATCGCTGCCGTATTCCTATAGCATACCATACCACACTCTATGATACGCCTCTTTACTACAACTAGATGCTACTGGACATTTTTACTTACCCATCGTACGTACTTCCTTGCGGTATGTGCAAGTCTATCGATCTTCGGAATAGTTAACGAGTGATGAGTTCGAGCGTCTGAATTTTTTGCTCTGGATACAAGTTGATAATGATCCGCCAACCTACCACATAATGAGACTTCGCGTCGCAAATCAATAGATGATCACCTCGATGCCACGCTGTATGCTCTATCAAGTTCCACTGGACTCAACAGGGACTCAGTCATTTAGACTCTTCCTGTGTCCTCGCGATCGAGTGTAGGGGGGATTAGTTTAGGGCCGGCAACACGAGCACCCGAGTGAAGCACTTCCAAATTTCCTTGCTGTCTTTTCGAATCCATCAGTACAGCGATTCGACGCTCTAGCTCCTCCACATAGATGCCTCTGAACAATAGGAAAGCAAGTGATTCCATGGGGCTTCGTCACGTATTAGGTCCGACCTCAATTCCCTTGCTGCCAAGTACTATCTCGTAGGTCGCAATCGCTGGCAAGCCGGGCCATCACTTCCTACGTCTACAGCTCAGGCACAGCCTCTCAGTCATCGACTCAATCTGCCTTACTGTACCACTCTGCGGAGGATCACGGGCGAAAGTTCGACCGACTTTGTGCTGCCATTTTGCCTTTGTAGATCAGAAGAAGAAGGCGTTTGACTGCGTACAGTGTCATAACTCTCAAGTCAGGAATCGCGCGGCTTCCAGCACGCCCTAGTCGACGTGTCGACTTGCGGATCGGCAATCATTCGGATTGACTTTCGGTAACAGAACCGATTATAAGGTTGCGAGGGATGTTATACGCGTCGCGGTGACTAATGTCTCTTCAGCTTCTTCGCAAGTCCGGCGGAATTGGTTCGGCAGGGCCTATAAAACCACTCACTGCAGAGACACCACCCCTCACTCAACATTCTCTCTTCGAACATGTCTACCCAACAAGCTATTGTCGTCAACGCTCCCGGCCCCAACTTCAAGTTCACTCCCGCCGAGCTCCCTATCCCAACACCTGCAAAGGGGGAGGTCCTCGTCAAGATTCTGTCTGCGGCGATCAATCCATTTGACCTATACAGGCCTATCATGGACTTTCTAATCCAGAGCTACCCCGCCATCATGGGAGGCGATATTGCTGGAGCAGTCGAAGCAGTCGGCGAAGGCGTCACGGACTTTGCTGAAGGCGACAGAGTGTAAGTGTTCACTTTGGGGGGACTCCTCAGCGCTCAAGTGGGCCGTGAATAGGTTCTCGGGAGCATTGTCCGGTGGCTTCCAGCAATACATCGCTCTTCCTGCTGCCATTCTTATACGCGTAAGTCAGTCGCCTCTTGGCAGGCGTTCAAGATCTGATGCCAATGTAGCTCCCGGAAAGCGTGAGCTTTGACGACGCCGCGACCTGCCCAATCACCTTCAGCACCGCCTGCGTCGGTCTATTCGCCAACCAACCCATAGGCGTTGGTTTGAACCCCACCTTCTCATGGGATAAGCCCCAACAAGGTCAATCTGCCCTGGTCATCGGTGCAAACACGTCTGTGGGTCAATTTGGTGAGCATTTACACATTATCATGGGCCCAATGTCTCGAAATGGTACTCATGCTTTGGCAAAGCGATACAATGCTTCAAGTTCCTCGGATTCGAGCGCATCGTCGCGTATGCATCCAAGGGCAACTTCGCTTACCTCCAGACTCTTGGCGCCACCGAGCTCATTGATCGCAATGAAGTCCCCAGCAGCGAGCTCTCCAAAGCCATTTCCACCCCAGTGGATGCCGTCTACGATGTCACCGGCGCCCTGGACGACGCATACGACTGTCTCGTCAACGGTGGAAAGCTGTGCACTGCCGTGCCGCGTTCCGAGTTGAATAGAGATCTGGCACAGAAGAACATCACGCTGGCAAAGGCACAGGGATACTACGTTGGTCCTGATGTGTACCATTACCCTGAGAGCAACCCTGTGACAGGCTACGCAGCCACACCCGAGCACACGACGTTTGGCCGTTTGGTGATCAAGAATCTGCCCGTAATGCTGGAGAAGAAGGTTATCTTGGTGAGTACTGTGCCTGATTCGCATTATTGTTGGTGGCTTGACGCGCTTCCTCGTGTTCAGCCGAACGTGGTCGAAGTCGTACCGAATGGTCTTGCAGGCGTTGGAGACGCAGTGAGAAGAGTGGGAGAAAGGAGGGCCGCTGGTCTCAAGCTGGTCGTACATCCACACGCCGCATGAGTTCATATGGAATCGACCTCGAAAGGGAAAGTGATACTTGTGCAGCGTGCTTGATGTGTGTATATCACATCGATGGCTATAACTTACACTGGCAGTGTATAATTGACATGAGTCGGAGTCCTTCGTAGTCACATTCTCATGAGGACTTATCGTCGAACAATCATTGGCAGCTCCGCGCTCGTGTGTGTCCGGTTTCGCATCCTCATGTGGAATGGGTGTCAAGACATGTGGGTAGACGAACACACAGAATGTCAGTAGCCGGGATGGCCTCGTCCTTGGACTCGCGTACATGTCCTCATGATTTACTCGAATCGATCGGCATATGCATAGTAATGACACTGCATTAGAATTCGGCGCCGCGGTGAGGACCCGCGGAAGAATTGAATTCTCCGTTTGTACTAAACTTCGCCGTGTGATTACTGCAGCGTAGTCTACCGCCGTTACCACGTTAATATTGAGAAGTTCAAGGTTCATGATTGTAACTTCTCTTAGCCGGAGTTGGAAACACCGTCGTTGCCTTGCATATAGTAGTAACGTTAAGCTGAAGACCGCGACCCAGCCAGCCTTCCAGGAGACGGAGAACTCACGCTTCTTGCGACACGATCCTCTCGTACACTGGCATGCGTAAGTTACCCGGAAGATTGACCTGCCATAGTCGTCAGGAATTTTGAAACCGGCCACACGGGAGTCGTGAAAGAGGAAGAAGCATCCGCACGACATTGTGATATTGAACCTGGCACCGTGACTTGAGCCTAGAGAAGCACAGAAGAGAAGAGAGGGTGCGCGAACCCAATTCCTCCTATCATTATAGAAGTTCGAAACTAAACATCAATTCCGCGTGCATGTCGCGCTGACTTGAATCCCATGTTAGCCTCAATGCTCGGGTGCTCGATGCGAGGCGTGACACCGACCACCGGGCTGAATTCCACTGAGCCAGACGGTAGAACGTATACGGGCACTCAGTTTTCCACTGTGCTGCGCTCAGAAAACTTGAAACCAGAGAACGCCGGCGAGTGCACGCTTCGCGCCGAGTATAGGGGCTAGTAGTCAAAGCAGTGAAATCAGAAAGACAGACGTGCCAAGGTCCGACCAAGCCAGAAGCTAGCTATAGAGGTAGTCGGAGTACTCGGTCAGTGTTTGTTCAGAGAAATTTCCGGCCGCGCCTTGACAATTCAACCAAGGACGGCACTGTCAACAACAAGGTGTTTGTAAAATCTCAGAGAACGCCAAGCGAAGAGTTGGGAAGAAAAGTCAAGATAGAACCGGCAATAAGGGACGGACGGAGAGTAACAATCATCGAGGACAGGCAACGGAATGGGCCGTGTACAGGTCGAGTACAGGTCACGAACACGACGTCGTAGTTGCTATAGTATTGGCGGTCTAAAAATCGATTTGAGAAGGCTATTTGAATGGAATAGGAGCCGAGAATGAGCGTGAGTGCGGTAACCAGATGCAAGAGGTCGAAAAACGCGTACAGTAGACGAGCATCACGGCCGAACTGGAATTTATTGAGGACGGCATGAACGTATTAGACGTCTGCATAGGACCCCGGACAACCGACCAAAATGTCAGATCCGCTGTGCGGAAGAAAAATCGAGTTTGGGCAGGTACCTATGATCCAAAATCGGAAGAAAAACGAAGTTCTGAGCCAACAGGTCTCATCCAAAGTGCGGAAGAAAATTGCAGATATGGGAAAGGTCAGATCCAAATTCGGAAGGATTTTCAGCATTTGGGTTGAAATCCCGCCATCAGGGCCCGACGCGCGTCGGGCCCGCCCCCGATCTAGATAATGCGCTAAATTTGGGTGGCGGGAGCGCTCCCGACGAAAATCTTTGCTCCAAAGTGCCGAAGATTTTTGCGGTTTTGGGAGGTCAAATCCCGGGTTCGGAAGACTTTTAGGTGAAACAGGTGCCGAAGAAAAATCCCATATCGGCCTCGACAGGATTTGACATTTTGGTCGGTTGTCCGGGGTCCTGTCTGCATGTGCTCAGTCCAGATGTGCCAGGGACGCGCCTGACACTAATCATGACATCCCTGATTAGCGCGAGCGACCCGGCGAACCAACGGCGAACATCTACGTTCGTGAAGATGAGAAGCAGCAGAGACGTAGTCGAGCGAGATGTTACAAACCTCACGACGTGGCGGCCAATTTCAGCAGAGTGGATTGCAGGTACATACCTGGGCTCTAGAAATGCTCTAGACTTACAAGTTGACACTATCTCGGTGGCCGAGTGATGGCACAGCCGGAGGCATATGCTCTGGGCGCCCTATCTCAGCGTACCATACAGTACGCCTTAGGTTGGTCGGGCGCGGGTTCCGTTCCTGGTGACCAGCTGCTTGGAGGTAGATTGCTCTAGTCAGTAGACCAACAGTAGACTGAGCCACTGAGTACTTGGGAGGGCAGGAAAGACCGCTCAAATTCCCGAGCCGGGATTCGGGATGTCCATCGTTTGGGATGGGGGCCTCGGCGGCCTCGCTGGGGACTCGAGAATTCCTCTGATGCTGCCGTAGATAAAGTTCCGATGGCTGGTTTTCCTGCGGGATGAGCTGGGATTTATGATTTAGCTTGTCAATGAGTGAGGTTGCGGCGGCGGCTGGCTGCAGTTGCGCAGTGGCGTGCTGATTGTGGACTAGTCGTTATGCAGATGGTCGCCACAGAGATCCCGTAAGTATTGAGGCACGATATAATACTTACGCTGTTCTGCAAGAAAGGGGAAACTTGGTGGCGTTATGCACTGAATTGATTGCCAGGGCGTCCGAAGTTCGAACCGGAGACCGATGGATCGGGTATGTGCTGCCAATCGGACGCAATGTGGAAAGATGCACATGGCGGTTTGATCGATGACTTTCATACGCTAAAATACAACGCCAATACTGATCAAGCACCCTATCTTCCTTCCATTCACCCCACCACTGCTAGGCGCCATGGTCAATTTCTTCGACCGCCTCAATGCTCAGGTAGGCGCACCGACGCGCGCGACGGCGCACAGCGAACTCAATTTTCTCGGAACAGGTTGCGGATTCGTTTGTCGGAAGGTGGTTCCGCCTAGAGGGCAGTGGTCACCCCAAGGAGCGCATCGGCTCGCGGTTCACGGTGCGTGTTTCTTTTCCTCACACATTTCCATCCTAAAGCTCTGCCAGACCGAAATCCGCGCAGGTTTAACAACATGGGTACGAGTGCTCTTTCGTGCAACAACTGCATCGGGACTGATAATTTCGAATAGGCTGCTATGGCCTATATCGTATGTCAATCCCTCCGAATTCCTCCGCCAGTCACCAATACGACTATAGATTTCCGTCAATGCAGCCATCTTATCCGACTCTGGAGGTCCTTGTGTCTGCGAGGGCACGAGTGCTGATCCTACTTGTGATGCGGACCCCTCATATATGTCCTGCGTCAACCAAGTGCGAAACGACCTCATCACCTCCACTGCTGCGATTTCTGCCATCGCGTCCTTCCTGATGGGTGCTGTCGCTAATCTCCCTGTCGGTATGGCTCCGGGTCTCGGTCTGAACGCCTACGTACGTCGAGTTCATCTGCTCCAGTGTGTCTATCTCATTTTCTGCATAGTTTGCATACTCGGTCGTTGGCTATCATGGGTCGGGAACCGTCAGCTATGGCGAGGCTCTGGCTGCGGTTTTCCTCGAAGGGTACGCGTTTCACCCTGACCACCAAAATCATACTTCGAATTCTCAAATTTGAATATAGATGGATTTTCTTGATTCTTTCGATCCTTGGTCTGCGTCAATGGCTTGTCCGAGTGATGCCGCAGTCTCTGGTTCTCGCTGTCGGCGCTGGTATCGGTCTCTTCATTGCGTATGTTCATCAGTCATATGTTTATATGAGCTATATCCTGACAGCATTCTCCAATTGCCAGGTTCGTTGGACTGTGTAAGCAGCGCTCGACTAGTCCTTTACGGGACGCTTGGACTGATACTATAATCTAGCTCCTTCTGGCCTGTTCGTCATTGGCGGTGATACCAGCGACTTTGTGGGCTTGGGCGGCTGCAAGGCAGAAGACATGTACGCTAATCTACCCAATTACTGCGAGTCGCGCGTGCTGCAAAGCCCCACCATGTGGCTTGGTATTTTCGTCGGAGGGTAAGTTTGGCCTACCCAGCTTGTCGACCCTGTCCTTATCATCCAATCATCCAGTATCTTGACGGTGCTTTTGATGATGTACCGCGTCCGCGGTGCTATCCTCATCGGTATCTTCCTGGTCTCCATCATCTCGTGGCCCCGTCCCACATCGGTCACCTACTTCCCACACACCGATGCTGGTGACGAGCTGTTCGACTATTTCAAGAAGGTCGTCACTTTCCACAAGCTCAAGTACGTGGGGAACGCGATAGACGTGAGTAATTCCCACTCCGTACAGATGCACAAGATCTCTAATTGAGTGACAGTACAACTACGGCAACGGGCGCGTCTGGTACGCCCTGATCACATTCCTATATGTCGATATCCTCGATACAACCGGTACTCTCTACTCCATGGCCCGCTTCGCCGGACTTCGCGATGAGATAACTCTGGATTTCGAAAACTCAACTCTTGCTTACTGTGTCGACGCTTTCTCAATCAGTATGGGTTCCTTGCTGGGAACCAGCCCTGTCACTGCTTTCATCGAGAGTGCCACCGGTATCGCTGGTGAGTGTCTGTCTCTGTCAGTCTTAGCATGCGGTCAAATTAACCCCGCTGTCAGAGGGTGGAAAGACGGGTATCACCGCTATGACTACCGGCTTTGCTTTCTTCATCTGCGTCTTCTTCTCCCCGATTTTCGCGTCCATCCCGGGTTGGGCTACTGGAGGCGCCTTGGTCATCGTCGGTTCCATGATGATTCGCAACGTCCGTGAGATCAACTGGGACTACCTTGGCGACGCCGTCCCCGCCTTCCTCGTTATCCTCATCATACCGCTTTCCTACAAGTACGTTCCCTTCCTTCAGTCGATTCGTTCAAATGCTTATTGCTGCCTAGCATCGCATATGGCGTTATCGCTGGTGTAATCTCGTACATGCTTTTGAACGGCGTCCCCAAGCTCCTCGGCAAGCTCACTGGTGGCCGAGTGATCCCTCCCAATATCGATGCTTCAGAACAATGGGTCGTTCCCCCAGGCAGCATCATACCCGCTTGGATGTAAGCTCATTTGGTCCTGGTTTTCTTACCTGCGATGCTAACAAGTCCCATAGTCTCCAGCTCATGGGCCGTCCCGTGGTGGTTTACGACGAGCAGCGAGAGATGGCAGTGCGACCCGGATCATCAGAAACCGCCTCCCAAGAGTATGCCAAAGGACTGGAAAGCAACGAAAAGTGAAGTAAGCAATCTTACATGCAAGTATGTCGCACATAGAATCCGATCTCCCTTTCACCCCCGCCGTCGCGCTCCTTTACCTACTCCCATCCTATTCCTCCGTTTGGTGTATCGGTGCTAATTACTACGCCGTGTCGGCGGCTTGTACTCTTGACATGACCGTAGTGCTACTTATCTTGTACTTATTGCTATCTCATTGCTACCCACATGTCGAATATGGTCCTATTCTGATAAACCTCATGATTTTTGTTTCGCAGCATCGTGCTAGCCAGGTACAGTCTAGCCTTGGCTCTTGGCGTGGGCGTTGGACGTTCACTGCCGAATTCGGATCGTTGGGGTTGCGTTGGACTGCTCACTGGCACGCCATTTCTTGAATATGAAGAGTCGTGTGTCCTTGCAACGCGTTGAATGACGACCCGTGGAATCGACTATTCTCGAGCAGTGCCCAAACCAACTCTACCCCGCCCATGACGTTGAATAGTACAGCGTATTCCTCGTCTTTCCCGGATGTGTATGCCGACACCGACATGTCCTCTGTAAAATGATTAGGAGACTTGGGTGGCCTGGTATGTCTGGATGGACCAGCCAATCATTGCGATAGGACTCATGATGTTCTTAATGCACGAGGTGGGTATTTCTTCGACTCAGCTTCGACGTAACATTTCAATAACGCCACAGTTATTATAGGTCGTATACTTCGGTCGATGCATTCCTTGTATCATCAACGACGCTTTGCCATTTTTTTGCCGCTGGAAATTACAACCTAAGAAGATCTCGACGCCGCAAGAGCAATGATGATCGAGTTGTCAACTGAATGTTGACTGGGCCGATCATGTCTTGATGTTTGCCGACGAATTGATAGATCTGGCTCTTTCACCTCGCTGAGTCCATTGAAATGTCCACATACCAGGTTCCCCTCTCGTCATTGAAGAATACTGCTCTTCAAGTGTTCGTTCTGCTTCGAGGATCCATCCCATCGGACCGTGGGTCGCGTCTCTCTTGATGACACTTGCGTGGTACTGGCACAAATTGACGCTAAATGTGCTCCCCATACGGGACTTCTTGACAAGCACAGTCACAAAATCCAGTCCAGATACTGTACTCCGCGCCATTTGGGCTTGCCGCCGAGTAGTACTACGCGCATCCCGCTGAGGTCTTCATCCCCTGGCCCACCACTCTCGCCGGCCCTGTACTGTATTGCTACCTCACGCAAGAATTTCACATCTTCAGGATGTATGTGCGGATTGTTCTCCGGCTCTTCCGGTGGCAGGCCGTCGACGCCCACAGTGGCTATGATTCGTGGCGCCCATGACTAAGTATAGTCCGGAATTTGCAACTCATCCTGTTTCAGACTTCCCTTAGTAGGACCCCGGATTATACCCTATGAACTTTGATCCAGAAATGCCCAAATTTGGGGCTCCGTGTCCGAACGGGAGGGTGATTTCATGTCCGAATTTTCACCAAGGTTGGTCCAAAAATTTCGCTCATGTCCGAACTTTTGACTGAAAGTTCGAATTTTTACGCCACACAATGGGCTCCAGGAGGGTTCGAACCTCCGCTCAGGCACTTGAAAATTGCGGTAATAGGCACAATTTCCGTTGGGCCACTGGTCCATCCCGAGTGAGAGGCAACTTGTGATCAGACTGTACGCTAAGTGGGTCCTCCGCTGCGATGTCCGAACTCCTGGCTCAAGGTCTCAGCCAAAATTGCTTCATGTCCGACCAAAACATCAAGGTCCAGGTCCCAAAATCGCTCATGTCCGTACTTTTTCCTGAGGGTTACGGCTAAATTTTGGGCCTCCATGTCCGATTTTGGCCTCAAGGTTCATAGTGTATAATCCGGGGTCCTCCCTTAGTCCCTACAACACATCCTCCCCTTCTGGTCCGGTGCTGAGCACCACGATTTCCAACTGTCTTGCACCAACAACTTCACGACCTCTTTTCGCTGGTGGGATAGGATCTGCGTACACCTACAAGAGCTACCTACAGAACCGCACCCGTCTGAGCGCTGGCAAGGAGGGAAGTATAAGAACGCGATGAAGGCAGAGAACTGCGAACTTGAGTTGATGGCGCAGGCTCAAGCCGAGGGTCTCGCTTAGGGATGTGCGGGCCAGGGCAGGGCTCTGAGCCCTCGCCAGGGCAGGGCAGGGCCTGGTATAATTCAAGCCCTGCCTTGAGCCCTGGGCTCTGGAGGGCAGGGCAGGGCCAGGGCAGGGCCAGGGCTCAGCCCTAGGGCCCAAGTGCGCCACACTTGCCGTGAGATATACTTGTGAGACAACTTTTTCAATACTCAAGGAGGTACTTTTTGTGATATAATCATTCTTTCCGTAAGTCTACTCTCCGATTCAGTATATAAAACATGGCAGCAATGGTATTATGTTCCATTGCCGTGGACTACACTTGCAAGATGCATATGACAAGCATGGAGTCCGGCAAAAGGTTTCACATTGCCTGCTTTGCAAGATGCTCAGTGCAGCCTGTATTAAAGACCATGTCGGTCTGAAGAGAATGTCATGTAAGACGCATTGGCGTCGACAGTGCATCCACGGGCGGTAGAATTGATGGATTGATGACCCAATTAGGAAATCACCGCAAGACGGTCCATGAAGTTCTGACTGGATAATGTGCATGCTCCGTTCTCATAAATGACAAAGCTCACTGTAGAGTACCTCCTACTATACTATCTGATGTATATACTAGCATCTCGGAGCTCTCCACCAACCTTCATGAGCCCTCAGGCCCTAGGGCTCAGCCCCGGGCTCAAGGCCTACATAATCTCAGCCCCGGCCCTCGGCCCTCACCAAGGCAGGGCAGGGCAGGTCAGGTCAGGTCAGGGCCGAGGGCCTGAGCCCTGGCCCGCACATCCCTAGTCTCGCTGTTGAGGCCGAATTGGAGGCAAGCGTGGCGACTCGGAAGCAGAAGCGTGGCGAGCTAGGGAAATTACATGCACGCATTATATCGCTTCAAGCGGATCAGAGATCTCACCATTATGATTGTGATAACAGACACGTATAACTTCATGTTACCAGGAACGAGAAACTCGGGGAGTCAAGTGATATATACGTCGAGAGATTACATCCAGTGACCGAATGTTTTTCAGGCGAGTGCAAGCAAGAAGAAGCCCTATAGATACTAGACAGAAAACGATGCAGCGCGCTAACGCTTCATTGGTAGGAAAGTACTCATGCCTCGAGAGTCCTCGCGATGTTCATTACCTCATTCACACCTACAACCTACAGCAGGACAATTCCAAACAAAGCAGCGCCTACGCCTATCCAGTGACTGCCCTGAGCCGTCAAAGCAGCATTGGATGTAGTTGTCGTTGACGGGGAAGAGGAAGTCTTCGTGCTACTCCCTGTGGAGGTAGCACCGCTGCCACTGGACGCAGGAGACGTAGCCGTTGCCGTCGCCGCTGGTGTTCCGACCAATACAGCGCCATCCGTTAGCGGACCAGGATCTGCCGAAGCAGACGCCCCAACACCCACGAGAGCACCGACGGCTTGCTAAAAATCGACGTTCGTAAGACGCCGACAGACAGAGGGAAAGGTACGTACTCCCGGAAGACCACTGAATTTTCGTGCGTTACTTTGGAAATCCGAGAAAGTATTGGACCCCGAGGTCGGTGCGTTGATGGCACCCACCATGCCCTGGATGCAATGAGGGCCGGGCTTCAGCTGCTTGCAGAAGAACCATAGAGCTAGAAGTGTATGATTGAATATCGAGATTTGTTGGAGGCGTTCGGGAGACCTACGTTTCGTATCATCGGTAACGGTCAGATTCCACACGGGAGACTCAGAGACAGCCTGAAGTATCTGGACCCAGCCCGAGTCGAAGCCGCCCTCCAGTGGGGTACATGGGTCCGATAGCGAGGATTGCGTGATGGAGTGATTTCCTGGTCTGAAGCAAGAGCATTAGATATACATCGCCACTGAGGGGGCCAAGATCACCAACATTCCGGAGAAGTTGAACGAGATTATGTCCCCCTTCTTAGCAGTGACTGTGGGCGGGATAAATTGGAAAATCCCGCCGGCCGTGCTGGATGTGCCACCGACTTGGACCACAGTCTGTTGAAAAGAAATAAGTAGATGGATGATGAATTGTGAGGGATCCAAGCAAGGCCCCAAACTCACCACATTCTGCGCGTAGATGACGGTGGGTAGTAGGAGCGCAACAAGAGAAATGAAGTGCATGACTAGTGAAGTGAGAAAAGACCTCTGGATCGAGACAGTAATCAAGGTGGACCCGTCTTATAGCGACGAGCCAATTCCGCGGCTTCTTCAAGACCTTAATTACCGGCCCCATGACTCTGCTGCGAGAATCTATAATGGATGTCGAGGAGACGAAGAATCTAACGCCGTGATGTTTCATGAGCGTGCTTTTGGGTTGAGCGTCCCACCAGATGCCGGAAGTTCCCAGACTGTGGGCGGCGAGAGTACGAGAAACTTACGGTTGCTCTGAACATGAATTTAATCGAAGGCCGGACGTCTGTCAGTGTCAGACGCGTGCATCAAGGGCATCCCGTTGAGTATACCCGCATCAAGTCGGAAAGAAAAGATCGTCCGCACACGGTCTAATGTGGCCGTACGGGGAGGAAATGACGCCTCTGCCTGGCGCAAAAGGGTTCGTTGCTGCATTGCTACGATATAGCTAGTGTTCGTTCGAATCAAACTCCGAGTCCGTTTCTCACATACTTGAGCCGTAAATTCTTGGGGAACGCGCGGCACGGCACGCCAAGACCATGCAGTACTTGATGACAGGTTGGAGGGCTCCGCAGTCAGAAGAAGCTTTCGGCGTGAGTGTCTCGAGTACACATTTGGAGTCGTCGAGGGAAGGAAAGATTACCGGCGCCGTGTGTGAAAGAAGTGTGAATGAAAGACGCGTAATGTAACAATCTATACAGATTTTAGAAGTCAACCGTACGGCCTTATGGTCTAGTCGCATGATTCCTCGTTTGGGCTGAACCACTTCGAGGAGGTCCTGGGTTCAATTCCCAGTGAGGCCCTTTTTGCGCCACGACGCGCCACAAATCGTTGCTAATTGAAAGATTTCAGGAGTGCACACTGCATCAGTGCAGGAGAATTCAACGAATCAGCACTGAGCACTGTGAGCTTGCTGTGAGCAGTCAAGATTCGAATTTCGATTGAGAAGATTCAATTTCGAGCGTCGAGCGATGAGACGAGGTGACAGTGACACGTTGGTCCTCGGCCAATTCATCTGCCAGTCATGAGTTCAGATTCAAGCTGCAGCATCGACATTCGAGACTCGGAGGGCTGTTGTTAGTTATTACTCACGTCTTAGAAGCTACTGGGATCCCGTCTACTCTCGCGGCATCAATCGAATTCCAGACTTCAAGCCACCTCCCCGGATCTGATCGTTTCAATAGGTATCTTGTAAGGACGCTATTATCTGGATTCACCATACCACTGATCACATGCGCCAACCTCATTGGGTAGCTGTTACGCGAGAAGCGGCTAATGAAGGCCTCAATTGAATGCTACCCCCAGCGCCGCCCATTGTGATACCGTTGACTTACATACTGCTGACGAAGGTGGGGTCCAATTCCCGACGTCCGGAAATACGCATATGCTACAAAAGCCTTATTCGACCAGCTCAACTATTCATAACCATCATGAGCCTCCGCACAGACCGCGTCCGCGTTGTCGCCCTCCTTAAGCGCAAAGACGGCCTATCCAAAGAGGAGTTTTCCCGCCGGTGGTTATTGCATGCGGAACTCTTCAAGACGTGTAAGGCCTCGGAGGCGATTCTGAGATATGAGCAGGTGCGGCTCATTAGCTATCGAGCGGGCTCGGATCTGGAAACGAACTCGAATAGATGCACGTCCACGACGAGATGAACGCGCTCATTGGAATGAATACTGAGTGGGACGGGGTCGCGCTCATGGAGGCGGCGTCGTTTGAGGATGTCATGGGGGTGCGTTTGGTTCTCATTTGAGTGGCTGATTGCTGACTGATGGACTAAGATCATGAAAACGGAGGAATACACAAAGATCATAAAGCCTGACGAGTTGGAGTGGTTGGACTTGAGCAAGAGGATGATCTTCCCGGTGAATTTCAAGACGTTTTTGGACAAGTAGAGTAGGCGTTGGAATGGAACCGTGGTATTGTTGTCGGAATATGTGAATGATAGTTTAAGAGGTTGAAGAAATCGAGCGATAACTAGACAGCTAATCGTTAGATGACGCACATTCGACTGAACAAGACTCGCTTCATTCATTCAGTCTTTGACCACTTCGTACTTCTCGAGCGCCTTCAGTAGCGCAGCAAATCTTCCACCACCCCAAGTCTCGATGTCCCTCCATTTCTCGCTATCCCGACCAAAGATCGTACGCAACCACAGAATGTACGACCCGACCTCCAGGTCGGCAAACGAGGGTTTGTCCCCGGTGATGAATGTTCCCTTGCTTTGCTGGTACCAAGACGCGACCTCAGCGAAATTAGCCTTCACTACATCCCACTCCTTTGTCCCAACTGTATCGTGCAGCTGTTCAAAGGTGGCACCGAGCTTCGCCTCCTTGCTCGGCTTGAAGTATGCTTGGCTGGGCGCGTTGAGCTTTTCGCACATGGCGAGAATGGCAAATTTGAAGAGCGTGCCGAGTCTGGAGCGGAACGCTTCAGAAAAGGCTGCGTGCAGTCCAAACGAAGCAGGGCCCAGGGGGAATAGATTCGGGGCGGAAGGGTATGTGGCATCTAGGTACTGGGCAATGGCGGTGGACTCTGAGACTGTGGTGTTCGTGGATGCGTCGTGAATGACGGGAAGGGTATAGAATGGGCTCCCGTCAGCGTTGGCGGCGGACGCGGGGTGAGAAAGGTCAGAATACAGTTTTGCAATATCGGGGTAATCGACCCAAACGGTCTTGAAGGGGAGGTTCTTGTAGTTCAGGGCATATCTGGGACATGACGCGTATCAGATACGAGCGTCCATGATGAGTGTAGCTCACCTGATCTTCCAGGTGCTGGGGCTTGGAGAGAATGGCCCGGTTTTGTCGTTGGATGGGATATCGTAGAATGTGATGGACATCGGGGTGGGTTGAATTTGGGGAGGCAAGACATGGAACATGAACCCTTTATACGTGCTTCGAGAGCAGCTGACTGAGACTTGGATCACTAATCTACGGTCATAACTTCGCGATCATATGACAGTCGCCATCCATATTTCCAACATTGTCCCGGTTCACTCTGGATAGATTGGTCTTGCTCCGAGTCGGCAGGATCGTACGAATCGTGGCCAGTCTAGCATGGCTCAAGGGTGTTGTCGGAATAGATTCGAGCAGACGACTTGTGTTCGATGGCTTCAGTATGCCGCTACCGAAACAATGGGTTGGCTGGTTTTGTGTCCTGCACAACGATGAGTATGAATTTCTTTCGCAGACAGAATGTCGATGACTCGCTGAATTTAGGAAAACATTTTCTCGAACCACAAACGAGCTCCTCGGATTCCGGATAGTTCATAATCGCACGTTGGTATCGGAGGTCTTGTGGCAAGGGCGCTGAAGTCCCTTGGATGAGCCATGTATTGTTCGAAAGATGGCACACTAAAAAGCGTCAATTCAGAACGAGCTTCGTAAGCAGGCAGTGGCAATTGAACTGACTGTCCATTCCTGCAAGAGCGTGCCCCACTCTTCTCCTACCCCAAGTGCGGACGTCTCCCCACTTGTCGTTGTCCCTTCGAGCAGCGCCTAGATCCCGAAGACTCCTTATACATGGATGATAGTTCGGCCAATCTCAAACGGTCGCTCTACCCATGCCATGTCCCAGCCGCACGACGGGATGTCACCTTCGCCTTGACTTGAACATCCGCATGTGCGGAGCTCAGGGCTCCTTGAGCGATGTATCCATCTTCAACAGTGAATGACGCTCGGGCCAATCTTTCCATGTCCAATGTCAAGGTGATGGCGACGTGGGCGGCGGGATGACAATGCGGGAAGAAAATGGCGCGGCGACCTTCTTGATAGGAAGGACGGAGGAATTGGCGTAAAGCGCGGGAATGGTTCCGGAGAGCCTGAGGTAGCTGAGCTCGATGCGCCATGATTGAATAGCGGTGAGCGTAGACATCCAAGAGCTGCCCAGCTTCCTCATTAATGTGCTTGTGCATCGCGATTCCCGGCCATTCAGAGAACACAAATCCTGCTTTGTGCAGGTGAGCGTGTTTGGGGATTAGACCGGCGACGGCGCGCGACGTGCGGTCAACGGGTCATGTAGTGTCATCTTGGTCGTGCTCTCAAGCCAGAGCAAGTGTATGCAGAGGAAAAGCGCATATAAAAGGAGAAAAGGTGAGACCGCACGATGATGGTGTTGGCAAAAGGAAAAGAAATACTCGATTGAGCGAGCGTGGCCCGTCTTCGGTCCGAGTTCCGCACTTTGGCTTTGAACTAAAGACCTGCTCAGGACCTGCTCATTGAGTGCTTCCCAGTCGACGCCATCAGCTGTCCAGCCTTGCAATCATGCTTCCTGTTATGTAGATGCACGTAGTAAACCTGGCTGGAAGTGCCGTCGGAGACTAGAATGCCATCGGGGAACTTCGTTTCTGCCATCGTGCCAAGCATTAGAACCGTCCACTGGCACAGTCTGGTCTGTCTGTCTGTGCCAGTCGAGTTATGAATGTCCAATCATCGCTCCGGGTGTCTCTTCACCCACTCGCACTCCTTTCTATTCTCTCATGGTGCTCAAGGCAGCTCTCGGTGAGTGTCAAATAAGTCGCAACCAATGGTTCTCACCAAACTCATCGATACTCAAGAAGTGGCGCCGCGTGCTACAAGGGTTGACAACAGCTTCTATGGCTACATACCCAGTGAAGGCGTCGCCATCACCTTCCTCGTTCTTTTCGGCATCTCGACGTGTAAGTACCTCGTTCGATTTCTTCTGCAGACTCGAGCTGATTAGGACGCGCGGCCAGTCTTACACGCAGGACAAGCTATAATCTACAAGCGATACTGGATGCTTGCTACAGCTGGGGTGTGTGGTATTCTTGAGCTTCTTGGCTGGGGTGTTCGTCTGTGGTCTAGCTTTGCTCCGGGTGCAGCCACACCATACGAGATGCAGTACGTCTTTCTATTCCTGTTCGGATGTAGACTTACACATCCACTGAAGGCTGACTTGCACCATCCTTGCACCTACGCCGCTTCTCGCCGCCAACTTTCTCATCATGGAGCGTCTGATTCATGCGCTGGGAACGGGCTTCAGTCGACTCAGTCCGAAATGGTACATGATCGTGTTCTGCTCGTGCGACGTGATTTCCTTGATTGTACAAGCTGTCGGGGGCGGAATAGCCGCGACAGCCGTCGCTTTGAGAAGAGATCCCGAGAAAGGTGGACATATAATGCTCGGTGGTATCGTGTTCCAGATGGGTGCGATCAGCCCTTTCGACGTCTCTATCACACTGACGGCTAGATCAAGTTACTATTAGCGTGTATGCTGTCACGTCCGCAGAGTACTTCTATCATTACTTCGCCAACAAACCCATTACAGGGAAAGACCCCAGGCGAGGTATCTTGACGCGGAACGTCTTGCTTCAGAGTGTCGGTCTTCTCCTCAGCACGACTTGTATGTTCATTCGGTGTGTGTTAACGTTTATCTTTGCCTATCAACGAATGTGGGCCAATAATCACAATAGAGCCGTCTATCGTACGATCGAGCTCAGTGACGGATGGGCCGGCCGTATCATCACGACGGAGATCTACTTCAGTGTGTTTCGTTTTCCTGAGCATCGACAAACTCACTCATACTGCTGCAGATGTTCTGGACGGCGCCATGATCGTACTGGCCATCTATACTTCCAACATCCTGCACCCAGGTGTCCTGCTGAAGCGCAACGAGATGGTCACAGACGATTTGGAGATGGCAGTCGGAGCACCAGAGTCTTTGGCTGATTCTGCGGAAAGGAAGAACGAACTCGGACTGGTGTAGACCGACATAGGCCTGATCCAAGCATCCCGGCCTGAGCTCGCATGATCAGGCAAGAATGGGACCTGGCTAGCGAAAGCTCTATGTATTTTGCACAATGCAATTTGACCCTTGATTTGCTGTGACCTGCGTCCACATTCAATTGTGATTACTGTAAGTACTTGAGTCTTTGATGCACTACTTGTCCAGCCTTTTTTTCAATCGTGGCTCTCTTATACTCTATCTATCACCTGCGTCAAGCCTCCCAGTAACCGGAGCCGCCCACCCACAATGGACCTCTCCTTCGATCCCATGTTTACGAATTTGAACCTCCTTCCGCCTCTCAGCGACTCCCTATCCTGTCTAGATATCAGCGATAGTCTATGCCTCGAGCCTAAACCAATACCACTGCATGCAGTGAACGATGCCAAGGCCGCTCAGCTCATCCTCGCTCTCGTTCATGACCTCTACATCGTTCTCAACCAACTGTAACGTGGCGTTTTCTCCGACAATGCCTTTGGACTCCGCACGCGCGCTCTTTCTCTCAACATCACCTCACTTGAAATCGAGCCATACAAACGCCTCTCTGGTTTCTCTGGCGAGGGGGACAAGCATCGAATCATCACAGGGCTGCTTGAATTGCGACAAGATGTAATGTTCATTGACGACGCCACAAGGGAAACCTTACGAAGACAAAGGGGCCTCAGGCACAGAGAAAAGTTCGGCCAGATCGTCTATAGTGCTATGCAGGAGATTGACCTGCAGTATCCTGTGGCTCGCGTGCAGACATTCTACGACATCTTGACCCGCATCCGGAATGATGTGGCGTCCGCCTATCCACCAGGTAGAAGTGAGGTCGCCAACGTCTGCAGCTCAATTCGTACTCACTTCTTCGACCTGCCGCCCTGGCATAATGCGCTCCGCAAGAACTTACAGTGTCAGAATGCAATGACCCCGAGACGCGAAATAGATATGTGCCTCTGCATAGTCATGGAACTGCAACGCATTGCGACGGGTCACTATGGCAGCGACTGCGTACCGTTGCTGTCGAACGAAGCCTACTTGGCGTACGCGCCGGAATCCCGCTACTGTGAAATGTATGTCTTCGCAAAAGAAGATTTGACAGGGTCTTTGCCTGGGCCTGTACCCGGACGGGGGATTTCACCTATGGGGGCAATGGTACAGTATGTTTGGCCGCTTCAGCTTGTGGTCACAGTCCTCCCACATCCGCCAGAGTTCGTCCCAGGTTTGTGATCTTTTTTCCTTCTTGAATGTCACGTCTTGATTGTATTCCTTCAGCCAATGAAGCGGAAGCATGGGATAAAGTCTGTCAGTGTGCAAAGATGCTTCTTGAGACGGGTCCAGAAGATGTAGTACGAGCCATCCAGGACTTTTCTCGTGCTTTGAGCACACTTTTGCTTCCGTACTGAGTAGTAGCTTCTACGTACAACTTGGGTACAACTTAGGCATGCATTCTTTACTTGGTAGTCATTGTACGTCGTCCAACATCGGTACAAAATCTCAATATACCCTCGGCCTTGTCGACTCTAACGGTTTCATTGATCACCAGAGTGTGCGTTTCACCTCAATTATACCTCTCAGGCGCCCATCCAATCGCCCTTATCACCATGCTCTCATTCCGCTCCTTCGTTTCATCGCCCACCTCCAACTCATCGTCATCCAACTGCTCGTCATTCGCCTTCTCAACAAGGTTGCGCAGATTGCCTTGCACAGAGCGCTGTACGTCGACAAGATGGACGAGTCTTCGTGACCCGCTTCGACCAACAGCATTAAGAAGAGCATTATACACTTCGGCTGGATTGGACTGTTCGACACGATTCTTCTCGTCGATGGGATCTTCGGGATCTTTGTTTATCGCTTCCGCCACCTTGACATAATCGTCCACCGCTTTGGTCAAGACCTCAGAGCCTTTGCCACCTGCTGCAAGTGTGTCCACGGTCGTGCGCAGACGTACCAAGTCAGCCTGTTTAGGACAATGACGAGCGAGGACCGTGACAAGGTAAGTATTTAGGCCTACACTGTGGCCAGCAACTCTTCGCCGGCTATGGCTAGTGATGCGGTGTTGCAAGAACTTGACATTCGCCATCTCCAGCGCTGTGTCTCCAACACCATTCTCGCGTTGAATGACCTCAGGGTTGCCAGAGATGAGAAGGCGGACGATGTCGGCAAAGCCAGAGTCGACGGCTGCGTGCAAAGGGGTGAAACCATCGACGTTTGAAAAGTCCAGCGTACGAGTGCTGAAGTCGAGAATGAGCTTGACGATGGCTGGTTTGCCAGAACTGACAGCGAGATGCAGGGGCTGGGAGTTATTGAGTTAACGCACGTTTGATCAAGACGAGACAAGACGTACAGTGTTCTGACGAGCCTTCGAAGATTGACACAACAGTATTTCGCTTATATCCTTGGGAAGCTTCTTGAGAAGGTAGTCCAAGATCTCGAAGCTTTGGTTGCTATCTTTCGCACAAGTAGCATGATAGACATTCCAGCTGGAAGTATTGGTCAATTAAGGCCTTCCCAAAACAGTATACCAGAGCATACCCTTTGGTCTGTTCAACGACCGTGGGATCTATACCTCGCCCAAGCAAGAATTCGACGACTCCCTTCTGACACCCATTCTGGAGGGCGACGCCGAGAATGTTGGTTCCAATGAACTTGATGCTGAGTGATTGCAATCAACACATCGTCAGAAATATGATACGTATAAAAGCGCACCGATTGTGAACCGCCGTCTTCGGCAAACTAGCACCTGGCACCTTGGAATTGAAGACAGCCTTGACCGTCTCCAACTTCCCGCTCAAGACCGCAGCTGCATACGGCGACTCGCCCAACGCGTTCACCTTCCATCCTAGCCACTCCGGCAGCTTCTTCTCCAAGATTCCGCTGTGGTTCGCCCGCCTGATTTTGACTGCTACGACATCGTTATGCGTTATCGAGTAATGCTTGTATGCAGCAAAGGGGCGGTCGCTTGCGAGGTACTGTACCACCGCTGTAGCGCCCCTATGGGCTGCCCGCCAAACGAACGGTTCCTCCACGCCATTCTGCCCCGAGACAGCATTAGGGTCACCCTTCTTTGCCAGATCACCTCGCTTTTTTCCATGCACATTGAGACCTAAGTATACTCGGCTTCGGTCGGTTTTCGCCACTTCCTGCTCTTCTTCGGTTTGGCTTTCGACCAACAAGCCCATCCCACTCCGTCGGATGAATTCATCGAGCATGTCTGGGCGGTCTTTGGCTAGGAGTTGGGAAAGGATGGTGTCGCCCAGAGGGATCGGTTCGTCCTTCGCGTTCTTGTAGAGTTTGAGGACATGCCGGAAGGCTTCGAGGTCGTTCTTGTGGATAGTCTCAGAGATGATGTTGCGACATCCGCTAGGGACGTTCATCCTCGTTTCATCAAGGTAAGTTTTTTGTGAGACGGAGCTCTTGACCTTGGACGGACGTGATACGAGGTCTACGAAGACATGCTCCTCGACGGTATCGTCAGACTCGTAAGACACATCAGAAGCATCATCGTCAGAGTCATCATCTGTGCCAGTACAGTCAGTCGTCAAAACCCTATGACCGAACATTGAAAAGGCACGTACAAAAGTCGACTTTGGAGCTATACCGAGGGTCACTATCCTCATCCTTCTCGTATTGGGCGCCTATAATAGAAAACACTAGCTGAACGCTGTTCCAGTGACGGCCGCAGATAGCAGCGTAGAGCGGTGTGACGCGAGGGCCGTCATTTGTCGTCACAGACATGGACAAGAGGTGTCTATCAGAAGTGACTTCTTGGGGAAGACACAGCTCTTCGATCTTGTCGTTATCGCCGGCGAAGCAAGCCTCGTAAAGTTCGTCGTAAAGGTCATTGAGGGTCTTTGGGACACTGTTCCTCGTCCAACTCGAAGTCGTGAGCTCCAAGTAATGCTCCGGATCAGATGAGTCGTCGTTATTGCCACGGTCGCTATCATCGTTGTCCTTCTCCGGCTGCTTGCGATCAGGAAAGACCTCTTTCCAAGTCTTGCCGCCATACTCTCCGAGCAACTTCTCCATATCTGCAAAGTACGCTGCGGTGTTCTCCGCTAGCTTCTGCTGCTTCTGCCTACTCTTTTCGTCAAATGGCCCTATCGACTTCTCTTTCAACAGTTTCGCATAGAACGCCTTCCAACCATGGCCGTCAGGCGAAGTGGCTGGGTCCTCAACGGCTTTGGGGATAGTCTTCAGAGCCTTCTTCTTCGCCCATCGCGAATAGCTTAAGAAGGTGAAAGCGTCGCTGCCGTATCGGGCGAGAGAGCTCTTCGTCGCACAGTTGGGATCAGCACCGACAGCAAGGAGAAGACAGACGAAATCATCCCTGTTGGCCAAAGCATATTCGAGAGGCATCAGCACGTTTCTGAACGCATCGCCGGCATTAGTGACTCCCAATAGATGCCGTCCACCTTTAGAGCTATGCGGATGTTAACGAGCGATTCACGAATGAAGAAAAGAGTTACTTTGTATCACTATGCCGGTATTTGATCAGTGCCTGCTCAACGTCGTCCTCTTTGAACACCAGACTTGCACCAAACGCCGCCAAAGTGACAACCATCGCATGATCCTTGGCGCTGATGGCAGTTCCAAGTGGGAAGGTGACTGTATTCCAACCAATGGTCGGTGATTGGATCACGGACAGAGCTTTGGGATCGTTTGAGAGAAGGAAGCTTACGAGCTTCGTCTTGCCCGCAGCAACCGCTTCGTGGAATATGGTGTACAGAATAGTATCGGCCGTCGATGATACCGCACCAGCCTTGAGCAGGACATCGGCGACGGCGCAAGCAGCGTCCTCGTCCTCGCGTAGAATCGTAAGGCTGAGAGGGTGCAGCACCGGAGCCTGATGGTATTTGGCTTTGGACACTGTCACAATTTTGGCTCCGGCGGCAATGAGGGCGGAGACAAGGGATGGGGATGCATACAGGATGGCAAACATTAAAGGTGAGAAGTCGAGGTCCCAATCCGGTACGTTGACATCTAGAACATCAGGCGATTCGCCAGAGTCGTCCAGGGCGCCGTCTGCCTCAACTTCGGAAGAGTCCACAGGCTTGCTGTTGTCCGCTGATTTCTTGTTGTTCCCATCATCTTCGTCGTCGTCCTCATCTTCGTCGTCGTCTTCATCATCCCCATCTTCATCTTCCTCATCCAGCAAAACGACACCATCGTCCTCCGATGTCCAATCGTCTTGAGAGCTAGCTCTGTCCTTCGAATCATCTCCTTCTTCGCTCCCTTCATCGTCACCACTCTTTTGCTTCAATTCTGCCTCATTCGATCGACTCTTCTCCAACAACCTGCTCACTACCCTCTCCAAGTCATACTGAGCCGCCAAATGCAGCGGAGATCTTCCGTCGACTAGCCTCGCAGAGATCCGCGCTCCGCGATCGATAAGTTCCAACGCGATGTCTGTTCGGCGGCAGATGATGGCGAGGTGCAAAGAGGTGCGGCCGACATGGTCCCGCCGGTTTATGTCGACTTCGGGATCAGGTCCAGTCAGCATGGATGTGACAGCGTTGCGGTCGCCAGCTGCGATGGCGCTGAAAAACTTGGTCAAGGGCCCGATGTAGACCTGTTCGCTCCATTCGCCTACGTCGATAGGGTTGAAGCTTCCAGTCATGCTCTGTCGGCCAGGATCTTCTTCGATGAACCTACATGAGCCAAGTCAGAACAGAGACAAGACATGGAGAAGAATGTCAATTTACGAGATTCGGCCACGGATGTAGTTCTTGTCCTCCTCCTCCAAGAGTTTGCGCTCGTCTTCGTCGACAGCCTCGGGGCAGCACTAGCCATTTGGTCAATTTCCGAATGCGTACGCAGCATATTACGCAGCCCACCTCACAACAATCCTCCAGGCACTCCTCAATCGTGCCAAAGAATGCTGGATGGCGATGCAACCTCCGTCCCCTGTTCTTCGGGTTGAACGTCGCTACCAATATACTACTTCAGACAAAATCCCGGGTCAATTACGAACACTCACAATTCATCCCCAAATCCGTCTGATACACCAATTTCTCAATCCTCCTCGCGTCCCATCCAGGTCCGTACGGAATATGCAGCGAAGCTACGTCGTAATCGTTCATCTCTAGCCCACCAATCACCCCTGACTCATCCTTCAAATCTCCCTTGTACTTGCGCTCCCTCCGGCGCCTATAGCTGTTCTCGTTCGGCCTCTGGCGAAGCATGCGACGATTTTGCAGGAATGCGTCCCGGTCATTCGTGTTTTTGATCTTCTCAAACACGAGCAATCGAGCAAGGCCTTCGATACGAGCGATGGAGCGCTCGTAGATCTAAAACAATCGATTGATTAGTATGGGAAAGCGAGACAAAGTTGAAACTTGCAGTAGGATCCACGTCCTTCCTGCTCAACGTCGGGACATACACCTCATACGCTCTCGCAGAGTACTTTGCCAGGCGGACTTCGTAAGAGGGCGAGCGGCGCGTCATGTCAACGGTATTGCACTGGCGCATCATAGCAATGAGGGCACGGGGATTGGCCCAAACACGGGTGCCGTCGTAGGCACAGCAGGGCGCGTCGATGTCGAACCCGGTAAGGATCTCGGAAACAGATGTATAGAGGCGCAGGACAATTTGCACAGAGCGGTAGGGGTATTGCGCTGGGTAGCAGGGTAAGCAAAGGTTCTGGAAGATGGGAATGTAAACTCACAGTGAATAGAGATCGTATGTTTCGTCCGAACACAAGTACAATCCCACGGGACACTATCCCTCACTGCCTCGTATATCTTGACAATCTTTGCTTCGGCCTCCTCAGGCGTCAGCCCCCACAAGAACAGATCCACATCCGAGGTCGGATATGCGTTGCTGTGATAGAATTTGCGCGTCGCCCTCTTGCTGAGCGTGGCGCTCTCGGGAAGGGGAGTAAGACAGGCGAGGACGCTCCCTCCCGCTGCGACGACGTTGTTCCAGTCTAACAATTGGGATAAGGAGCCTTCGGAGAATATGGCCCAGTTCTTGCGGAAGGAACCCAGGTCGGGGACAATGCAGGGGGTGCCGGAGGCGCGACGTTGCTCAGGGGACAAGGGCATCACATACTTGGCCGTCAGATCGTTGTCATCTTGCACGGCGCGGGCGCGCGCGGTGAACACGCCTTCCGTGCCCTCGCCAAATACATCTACGAGGCCGACGTACGGGTCCTGAAGGCGCTCATTGGTCTTGTCCGTAGCGAAGAGGCGGCGGAGCTCGACTTCGTTGTCGAGGGAGGGCTGAAGAACGTCGTCCAGCGGTAGGCCCGCCTGGAGTCGGGAGAGAAAAGTAATTTGTTCAGTCATGGAGGTAAGGATCAAGATGTGATGATGGATAGGAAACGGATTGGAGCGTGGTCTTCATGTGTAATGGCTTGGCGTCCCTGATAAGCGGGAGCGCGTTTTGACTCAGCGCGTCGCCATATGTAGTAAGCCCGACTGCCTCGCATAGGCGGCCGTCACAGTGACTCGACAAATCAAGCCGAAGGCGCGCTGAAACGTTGCTCCTTTGGAGTGAATATCTCCATGATAGTGAAGATGAAACGATCGTATCCTGATCGTATTTGATTGAGCGCGCGAGGCTCGAGTACAACTAGTTGAAGGCGAGGTTACCCGTGCCGTCTGAGGCATGGGGAACTGGTCAGTACCAGCCGAGCAATGGAGGGGCCGATGAGCTCACTTTGAAGCAAATTATTGATCCATAATACATTTACAGGATGCCAAGGCCCTTGGAGCCGTTTCGGATGTAGGCAATTGTTCGCGCGAAGGCTTTCTGGTCGAAGGGTGAGGTCATATGCCTTTCGGTATGAAAGTCGCGACTAATCTCGTCCGCCAACGATTTACAGCAGCTATCCTCGTGTAAGGACCAAGCACATTGAAGGTCTGCTGGATGAAACGACTGGCAACTGAGCGCGTTCGATGTGGGTTTGGACAGTACGGTTGCCGTAAAAACTCGCAAGAGGATAGCCAATATCCGCAAAGAGGACAGCAGAATACAGTCTGAAGGGAAGCTCGTCAGTATAATAGCTCGTGGGGGTCATGTCGCACAGCTCACCCGTTCGTAGCGATATCACGTCCGATTCCTGATAGCAGCGGCAATCCGTTACGGGTGTGCGGTATTGTTCTATGAGAGCAGCGATGAGCTACCGTGTTGTTTTGCGGCCATTTTCCGAGCATGCAAAAATGTAGTCGAGGGCGCAATTATGGTACGAACTGCGCCTGAGGTCCAGGATGGTTGGCGTTCGGAGAGGGAAGTTGGCAAACGATTTTGACGAACCTCATCAGAGTTATCTCCTCTGGTTGTACACTCTCTACGAGCACTATTTCGTTGTTCGCCGTCGTTCGCAGACATTCCGGGGGGTGTGGGAGGCCTTGAGGGACGCCGTGTTTGTAGCTTGTAAGTCTAGGTGAGGGTCATTGGCCAAGCAAGGAACCGTGATGCCGACCGGCAATCACGACCGACGTAGTGGCGGTCCGGCCAGATGCGTTGCGATAGCATGTTGTTCTCATGCTTCCACAATGCTTCCAATTGCCGCTCGTCGTATTCAACAGTGCGCAACATCCCTACGCATAAATGGTGCACCAACAACTCGACGTCTCTGCACTGTACACGAGCATTGGACTCCGCCCTCTCGTACGGTGCGGGTATCCGGTCTGCCCCAGTACTATGATCCGTACGACGTGAGCGACGGCGATGGCCTTGGTGGCCTCATCGAGCGCGTTGAGCGTGTTCATGCAATAAACACTCAGAAACGGCATCACAAAATAGAACCGGACGTCCTTCTTCACTTCTACTCGTGGGCCCACGCTTGTCAACGAGTTACAAAGCGTCTCACTCTTCTCGGCCGCCAATGTAAGATGAGGCTCGATCCGTCGGGCGACGAGATTGGCGCCGATGCAGTAGCGCGGATGCTTTTCTCTGGAAGGACACTCGCTCTGCAGCTATCTTCCCTGTGTAGATTGTCAGCAGACGCGTTGTACGACCGTCTATCTGCGTTCGGACCTGTGGGGAAGGTGGAGATAGTATCCTCAAAGGAGAACATCCCCAATGCTCCTGACCAACGAGAGCTCGTTTTGGTGACCTTCATGCGGGAGGAGGATGCCTTCTCGGTGGGCCTTTTCCGCGGTCATGTATTCGAGGCATGGTCTGAATGCTTATTGACAGTGTCACATAGCCATCGAGAGTGGACTCAATTTGGGTCTAGGTGATATCACCAAAAACCACTTTGCTACCTCTTTCAACTATCCCCCGAAGGCTCGGGCGCGGCGTCGAGTGTGCATCAGTGGTGCTCACAGAGAATTGAATCATGTGAATGATTTTCTGGACGACTTCATTACATCGCAAACTCGTTACGGGGATTCTGCAGAGAGGAACCAGATGATGATGGCAGAAGGGAAAGCGATACATGTAAGCTGCTCTAAATCCTCGTCTACCTCGACAAGACTAGGACTCATGAATGATCGTAGCTGATTGACTTCCTTGATCCGCTTGATGCTAGACAATTTGCTGTGGTATGCAAGTCTAGGGCCTTGGACCTTGATGTGGAACTTCAGTCGCTTTCTGCCTGTCCGTATCATATTCGCAGTGCCATCGCTTCTGGAGCCACACGTACGATAAGACTGCAATTCTTCCCGCATCTCGACAGAGACTCGGTGATGAAAGTCAAGACATTGGTTCTCCATGACTTGGCGAAATACTTGCGGCCATTGACTGGGTCTTACCAAGTGATTGTCGGGAAGGAGGAGTCGGAGTCAGAGTGAGTATCCAGTCGCCTTTCCTCGCTTTCCATCCACGAACTTGCAATGCAACCAGAAAGGATGTGTTCCTCGAGTTCCCAGCTGTATCTACCGCGATGAAAGCACTGCTAGTGTTGACCCATAATTCCGGTACATTCGGACATCACTATCCCGGTCTAGCTACCGTGAACTTTCACGCTGCGAGACCGATACAGTTTACCCGACCAGCTCACATAAAGGAGCACCCACTCACACGTCGATATCCGGAGGGACGTAGGCTTGTTACATTTGAGACGTTGGCGAAGGATTACAATGCCTAAGGTTCAATTTCCTGCAACTTGCTCAGTTTGTATCACTACCATGTAGAATGAATTCGGTCATCTCTTCTAGAGTTTTGAGCAAAAAGAAGATATTTTGCTGCTAGCACTTCAATATATAGCTTCAACTACGGTTCTCTCCACAGCTAGTAGACAGGCAATTTCCAAGCTGAGACCAAGTTCTCGACTTGCGGGCCAAGTCGCGATGTCGGTATCTCAGAGACGACGCGTTGTGTCGAACGCGAGAGATATCCGAATGCCATGAAGAAAGATTTCGCGACTTGGTCAGCCACTGTTCTGATTCAGAGCCAGAGATCATGATGGCCTCGGAGTCAGGTGGGTCAATCCTGCTTGACCAACGACCATGATCACTCGCTCCGACACCCACTTTTTCGCAATTTTTGGATGGCCCCCAGAAAGTACAGGAGTCAAGCAACATAACAAAGCCAGGCCATGTGCGTTCGCTATCGTATCACCGCGTCTTTGCTCTGATCATCATATCGTGTACCGTCAGATTGACGAAAGTAGCGCTCTTCTCAACGGACGATCAGCGCAGCTCAGAGGCCTCAGAGGCCGTCAAAGCAGAACATTGCTTCGAGGCGACAAGCGTCGCGACCCGGTGTCGCTGCATTGTGCAAGGCCGCTCCAGCTCGAGGAATGCGCGACTTTGACCGTTGATCGCCTACCCATCCCATGAGTCTGTCACAACAACCTCGTTCAAGTCGACTACGCGATTCTGTCGTAGTGCGCCATCTGTCCAGTTTTACGAAGCCTTGATAAAGCGAGCAAGAGCTTTGTCGTGACATTGATTCGTGGCGAGTCGGCGACGCCCTTGGACTTCAAGGTTACCAGACAAGGTGCTGGGCAAGGCGAGCAGTGGGGCGCTCTCGCTCTGAGGGGGACCTCATAGTGAGTGATCTAGCATAGACCGTTCTGCTTAACTTAACTGATATCGACATAGGCCGGGTCTTTCCAGCTCCCTTCCATCAATCATCATTGCATGTCTTCGGGCATCACTGTCACCGAAATTTTTTGAGTGCTCGCATACAGCCGCATACCCCCAATGACTGCGATTTTGTGGGCTTGCTGGGGATCGCTCGGGAAAGAGTGGCGCCCGTGGTCGTTCCTGCAAAGCCAAGCCTCAAAGGTCTGTCATCCCGAATCTCACTGGGGCTCTTCCTGACTTCACAGAACGACAGTCAACAGCCTGAGAGAACGGCGCGCTCTCCCTTACGTTTCACGCTGGTGGCAAAGTGTTGAGAGGAATGCTATTGCTGGCTTCGTCTATGAAGTCGGGGACGATATATCGCAGTGAATTGTAAATTGTCTGCTCTGAGTATCGGAATTGATTAGGGAGGTTGATTGGTCCAAGTTCCCCGTAATGTCATCGAATTAAACTTCTCGCATGCAGAGTGTAGTGTTGACTATTCGGAATGCTACCGATGAGGCTGCCACTTTTCCTTCCACGGTAACGCGCATTTCTCTCCCAGGCTGTCCGACGTCTGACTTGTGCTTTCAAGGCCAACCACATCCGCCTCGGCCTAAACGGCGCGTTTCCTACCGTCTCGATGATCATCTCGCGCTCATAGCTTCATACTACGACGCTTTGCAGGACGATCGTTGTTCGCGCTCGAAGGTGGGTACCGCGAAAGGTCGGTCAGCACCTCGAACTGTCATTTCTGGCTTACCTAGTATGTTGCACCAGAACCACTCACGACGGAGATCCTCGAAACGGACATCACACGTCCATGATCGCGCTTTCTCCTGGCCGTTTTTCCGTCGGTGCACTCATTGTCCCGAGAGCCTGACCTCTGGAAAGCTCGCAGTTATTTCGGTACCCAGTAGGCATCTTTACTATAGTGTGAGCAGCCTTTCGGCGATAGAAGACCCGGCCACTCTCACAGCTCTTCAATTGCAATCTAGTCTCGTACCTAGACGTCCTGGAAAGATTCCGACACTCGTGTGAATCTGAGAGATCGGACGATCGAATCTGTTACAAGGTTTGAAAGCATCTGGAGTGGCGCAACAGAGTCGGACAGGCGGACAGGCGGGCTCAGCTCAACGCTGCAATTCCACTTCTTTGGTCGACGTCGGGCGCTCTCTTGTGCAAATGCAGAGAACTTGTTATTGCCACTGTGCAAGGGCAATGCTGTTGTGTGACTGCGGGCTTAGTACAGGTTGACTTGCCCTTCGGCTATGTTGAGTTTGAACTGCACTAAAACTATGTTTGCAGCGCCTGTCTGATGTACTCATAGCAAGCTGAAGCGCACCACGTATGTGATATGTGACTTGATTGATGGTTTGTATTGCATCTGGAAATCATCTTTTGAGGTACGTTAACTGATGCTGAGGCCTGCTTGACACACGCCTTGCACTTATTAATCTTGGGACATTGCCGTTAGTCTGAGTAGCAGTCGGATCTGGAACAAAGAATGTCCTTCCGTGGCGCCGGGATGTGGGACCGTCCAGCGGACATTGAGACAGTGCTCATGGTATTCTTTCTACTCTTGACTGCGATGTACTCATTGACCACGCATTTTCCGAAGGACCAATGAGAAAGTCCATGTCTTCAAATTCGTGCAGAAATGCACACAGTTAGCTCTCTTGCCAGTGGTGATATGCGGTAACTGTTCTGATATCATGACACGGTTCTTGATCCTAAGCTTGAAGTTGGTCAGTCTCCTGTGTGGACCTGGCTTGTCCGCAAGAAGTTAGAACATACAGCACCTGGGAGGAAGCACGTCGATACTTCTCCTCTTCTTTGTCAGATGATTTGAACTGTGAGTATTTTGCGACTTCGTGTGATGCTTGTTCCATGGCACTGGCTCCAGGGACTACGTTTGAAGCCCGCGCGCATCGCTAGCCGCATATAAAGAACGCCCGTATAGTAAGCCGTGTGATGTTACGGGCTCGAGAGTAGATGAGCCCGCTTCTTGTTATGTTTCCTTTGGTGGGAGGCTGCAGCAGTCGTGCGCTTTGTCGCTGAAATGGCTGGACCTCGGTATAACACGGGTACAGTCGACACGGCATCCAGAATGGCACTGACAGAGATACACGCCACAGCGTGGGTCCCAAAAGATGTTGGCGCTACTGAATTAAACATTCAATCTGAAATGATAAGAACAGCTCTGGGCTACCCGCACTGTCGTTTCGAAGCATACGCAGACCCGAATCCTATATCTGGACGTCAGCCTTGCCAGCCAGACCTCTCCTTCCTGCCCTTGACACGATTTTGTACCTACAGAGCGCCATCGGGCTCTCCCCAATCCTTATCCTCTTATTCTGCAGCCTGCGGCAATGACCCTCACTCTGGCATGAGACGTGCGTATGCGGTACCGAGGGAGTGGCGACGAAAGTAAGTCCACCAGAGTAAGAGCTCCTCCTGGTAACTGCAATCTGTATAGGCACGACTTTTCTGTCCATGTCATCTCTCGCTCGAGCGTTCCCGATCATTGTGTGTCGGAAATCCCGAGTCACGGCTCGCCATCACTGACCTGCATGTTCGTGAACAGCCGGGAGTTGGACACCTCCTTGCGCTAGCTGACCGATGTAATGTCTCGACAAGACGGAAGAGGTACCATTGACCACTGGAATCAAGCCTTCAGAAATTCCTACATGCGACAAAGCTAACAGCCCTCTAGTACATGTATGACAAATTTCCTAAATGGTCAGACGTTTGGGGGCTTGTCTAATCAATTCGAAAGCTTTTCATACAGTTTCAAGTCCTCAATTCGATGCTAAGTATGCCATCATCACCAATCCATGTCAACTTGGATATGCGCGCTGGAGACATGAGTACGTGTCGTTTCGTCAGAGCACTTTATTACTGAGTATCAGAATATGCAGTATGACAAAGTGCGAGACTCACGGCACTTTGACTCTCTATACTTGACTCCTCCGATACATCTAGATATGTATTACGAGAGTGAGTGTGAGTTCAATCAACCCGAAACAGATAGTCAACGGTCGACGAAATTGCGTGGCCCGGAAGATGCCGACTCATTGTGTTGCGCTGTGAACGTTTCAAGTTCTTTCGGCGAAGAAGTTCAGTAGAACTTGGACTAGTGATGCCGAGGTGCGTTCCAGTAATCATAGTGAGTCGAGTCTTGCGACTCTCCGCCCGAGAGACCGTGAGTATCTTCCCCGACTCGACCGTTCTTCCTACTTAATTTGAGGCAGGGTCGGTCACGGGCGGCCTGAGTTCAATGCCTCGAACAGGTGAGTCAGATTCGTTGACTTGGCGTGAACGACTCGGACTGGACGGTTGACAGAAGATCTCCTGGCCCCAAAGACCGCGTTGTTCCCAGCTCACCCCGCTTTCCCAGAACTCAAGTTGGGCATGAGCAGTCGCATCCGTCACCCAGTTACAAGACAGTGGACATGTAATATATTGTTCGTGGTCCAGAGGGGCAGTCTCCAGAAAGACGGAACGGACGCGATGGTCTAAGAATGCTCGTGAATCGGGAATCGGGTGGGTCGTCTGGTGGTTTCAAGTCGCGATGGCCGTCCCAATGCTACACGGTGTATACTAGGTTATGAAAGTTGCCCGTCAAAACGGTAAAGGATTTATTAGTAAGAGCACTAGCTCTGATGGCCGTCCTCTGGCCTAGTTAGGGTCTAGAGTCAGTATCGGGCGAGCCGTTGATATACGAGGGCACACAAAAATGTCTGCCAAGGTTACCCCAAAGGTACTACTACGGCACCGCAGGAGGAGGAAGGAGGAGGACGCCAGGAGGTCGCAAAACACGTGAGCTCTTCGATCGCTTTTATTTGGCCGTGCATTTATCCTTTCGGCCTCCCTAGTGTGTGTCCCTTCATCGCTTGCCATAATGTTGCCCACAACAGCGCGAATATTTGTGCATCCGAGCGACCAAGGAACAGCGGCGACATTCAGGCTCAGGACGATGGGCGGCCGTCTCGAGATCCAAAACATATCCAGACTGAAACAGTAGAGGGCTTGAGACGGGTATGTATGCCTTGTCCGTTCACGTATGCCTGCTGATACATAGACAGGAATGACAACGGCAGCTGCTTTGAAAATTATGCCGCCACCTACCGGCCATCAGGCTCTAACTTCGCCCAGAGGCAGAACGCAGCCCAACAGCAGCACGCACCGTCGACAGCATCCGCAAAGCGACGACAGTGACGGGCGAGCGGGTGCGCCCTCCTAGAATTTTATTTCCACAGCATTTCCCAACTCCCACTACCAGACCGCGACCCTCAACTGGCGAAGGCACTACCTTGACCTACCCGTTATAACAACATACACTTCCTATTATACCACCCACTTTCGGCGTTCGCGAATGGCGGTTATCCCTCGCCTACTGCTGCAGAGTCTTTTCGACAGCGGCATCTCTCAAGCCTACCGTTCGTCCTGGTCGTTATCGATGCGGCCATCGGCCTCCTAATCGATTATGGACGTTCGGATACTCTTCATGAGTCCAATTCCGCTGTTACCAGGACAATCTCGGTTATGCGCCACGGGGCATCGTCCACCATATCACAGCATCGGACAAGCAGGCGTTGAGCGGACGCCAGTTACACAAGGCCTTGGTCGACTCTTTGCAGCGACCGTCTGCTACGTTATCACTACTGCCCACGGATGATATCTTGACGAGCTTTGGAAGTCCGCACATCATCATCCTCATCTTGCCAGTAGTGAGACAAACTCTTCTATTTCCCATGCCAGCCGAAGGTCAGGCAGACGACGATACGCTGGTCGTCGACGACCACTTGTATAGCGGAACACGCTAGTCATGGGAACGGTGATCGCAACGGCAGACTTTCGCGGCGACGAGAAGGGGACTCACTGGCAACACCGCCGCCGCCGCCCCTCCTCACCCCTCACCGGCTGTTGAGATCCTGAGGTGTGTTCATTTCACTTCAGCCGCATGTTCTCCCTCCGTAGCTCAGCCACCCATTGCTGCAGAGCTCTTCGCCCAGCTTATCTCGAGCGTCTGGCACATCCGCCACAAAGAGGTATCAAGCAAAGTCAAGGACCTGCTTATCGACACGTCCTCATTACTGGATCTAGCTTTGCCAATCGCCTCGACCCTTACACTCATCCTTAAGTGTGCCATCTTGTTTCGTACACGTAGGGGAGATACCATCAGTCGTGGCGTTACCCTCTAGGTCATGCTCTCCGAGTACTATCTGTAAGTATCTATCAGTTAACATCGGACTCAGCTTCTCACTTTGTTATACAGTCTTTGACCCATGGCTCTATGACTGCCTGGTCTCGACAGACTTAATCGTGATTTTCTGGTGAAAGAAGTCTCAATTGCGCCTTTGATAACATTCAAACTGACTAATCATACAAGTTAAACAGAACTTCCCGTTCACACCATCGTTAAAGAAGTAGTGTTAGGGGCACGGGTTCCCGCTCCGTACGCGACTGCCTGCTATGAGCTAGACATGATGGCGACACCGAGCTGTTGCCTGGGCTGTTCACGGGCTGTGTAAACGGGAGGTTATAACTATTTGGCGGGGCTTATCTTGACGCTGCTTCACCCGTACTGTTCCCAGGCGCAAGCACAGTAAGTGTTTCTTTTTTCTGGTTCGTGATGCAGTGATGCTGAGAATAAAAACAGAGAAAGAAAGAGAGAGAAGAGGAACGCTTTGAGTCGATAGAAATGGTGAGAGAGGTGACTGCTTCAGAAATTGATGCTGACTGGTCGTAGTGGATCATCGCGATGTCGGGCCCGCCGCCATTGACCATGACGTGACAACCTCTTCTCCTGGCAGTCACTGGATGTCGGCGTAAACGACGTCGTTACGCACGAACAACCTCAGTCTATATCCGCCTCCGTTCTTGATGGACCATTGCTTGCACTTCCGGACTGCCATCCCGACCGTCACGCCCGGACTGCCCTTCACCTCCAAGAATGCTTTCCCATCACCAGGCGAGTGTAGCCATACACTGCCCCCGGCTATCATTTGATAGTCGTAGGCCTGGGCCACGTCCGATCTCAAATCGAACTTCGCGATACCGCCGTTACCAAATTGGGTAATACGAGGCGCTCTATTGGGAACGACGGCAACTCCGGGTGCTTTCGAGGACGGATAAGTTGGCGCTACCCGGCATACGTGGTGACATACCGAGCTGTGGGATCGGTATTGCCGTAGGCGGCGGTGCTGGCCACGATCCAGTGGCGAGGTTCTGATTGCTGTTTGAATATATTGATCGATGCTCGGCGGGGAGTCGACTCATATCCGAGTAGGCGTAGGCAGTGCGCGGACCAGGCGCACCGCGTGGATCCATTGGAAGGGCGGTGTTAGCTATGAGGCGCATGGACGGGCAGTATTAGAGCGCTTCAATGTGGATAGACGAGCGACCTACCTCGTGGGTCGGGGTAGTAACCTGCTATCTTCGACGACGGCGAACCCTGAACGACTCCGTGCATCCAAGCGGAGGGCGTCAAGGGACGACTCTGCTGGTGGTCTGGGGGTGGAGCATATTTTCAGTGCGACTTTCTTTACGAAGACTAAGCGCCCACCGATAGAGCCCAATCCCAGAGACTGGTGCTCCGCCCCTGGGTACTGGAACCCCCCTCCATCCTTCCTCAGTCTGCTCTCAAAGGATCCTGGTTGCATGGTGGTAGATTTTGCGGTTTGTTCTTGGTGAGAGCACCTTTTTTCTGAAGTCGTTGGTGGAAATGCGACAGCGACGTTCTCGATGGTGTAGTTCTGGCTCTCGGACGTGGCGTACGGCTACCGCTCGTGGATGGTGGCCTGGTGGATAGTCTTCTTGCAGCGATCTTTTCTTTTTGTCGTCAAGTTTCTGCAAATATGCGCTTTTAGTGCCCTCGACATCGCCATCAGAGGCTAGTCAACGCACCTGATCTCCCTTTCAGCTCTCCTGTCTACGCCGTACGCAATGTGTATGCCTGCGATAGCCGTCCGCGGCCACTTCGTATACCACTGGGTTTTTGGCCTGGTTGTGGACGGTCAGGATCTCCTTGATGACTTGGGTCTCCCCGTGGGCGGTATGTTTGATCTGCGATGTTCGCCACACCCGCGTACTCCAGTATCCTGACGATTCGATGTGGTTCGGGCTTCGCGAATGCAGATTTGCGGAAGACTGGCTGGACGGACGAAAGCTTTCTCGTCCGATCGGCTTCTGCCGCATACGACCCTGACGACTGTTTGCGACGGACGAGGAACCAGCGCAAATCGCGCAAAACATCAAGCAGTGCTCCCTGTTCGCGCACGGAAGGTGGGCACATTTTGCGCCACAACGGCCAACGGATTTGACGGACCTGGCGCTTCATGAAGGCTTTCTATGTCAACGGTCTGCTCAGCGGCGGCGGCGGCTTTCTCGATCAAGGCAGAACTACTCTTTGGTCATGGTCAGAATGATACACCGAGATTCAGCTTTGTTGTTATTACATCCTGTATACACGCCTGTTTGAATCAGATTCCTCATTGTGCTACATACTTAAATATACTGAACTGACCACTGATCAACATCTTGAACCCCAGTCTGTACGCCGAACTTATTCATCTAAGCACTGTTGCATCGGCCAACAATTGTACACTGAACTAATCACTGATCAACAACCTGAAGTACGCCGAACTTATTCATCCGAGGACTGTTGCATCGGCCAACAGTTGTACACTGAACTAATCACTGATCAACAACTTGAAGTACGCCGAACTTATTCATCCGAGGACTGTTGCATCAGCCAACAGTTGTACACTGAACTAATCACTGATCAACAACCTGAAGTACGCCGAACTTATTCATCCAAGCACTGTTGCATCAGCCCACAGTTGTACACTGAACTAATAACATTCAACGGTACGTAGGTGTACGCTCGTTATTGAAAGCAGTCATGTATCAAATCTTTGGCGCCACTAGGAATGCATCATATTCCCTCTTACATGTGTCAGTTGGGAAAGACTCAAGGTCACGTACTGAACACCAGGAGGGCCGTGTTTCTTGATCGTGTTCGAAACGATTGAATTCATCGAACTTTGGTCATTAACATTCTGATGTGCACGTCGCGTCAACTAGAACACGTAGCGTAGCTACTCACCGTGCCGCGCCCTCTCGCGATCGCCTACCTCCCTGTGTGGCGGTGAATAATCTGCGATCGCGGCTACGCAAATATCATTCCACCTGATTCCACCAGCCCTTTAATTTTCGCCATTCCAGCTCTGATTTGGGGCCAGTATAGTAGCAAGAAGGGGGTAGACACTAGAGAAGTTCACACAAGGAAGAGAATTGGAGTAGTTGCCTATAGAGCCTCCCATCGAGCAGGAACCCGTCGCCAGGTGATTATTTTCGCAGAGCAGACCACCAGCCTCTTGTCTTCTCCTGAGAAAACGAGCCATGTTTATTTGCGTGAGCAAGATGACAGCGTTCAAGCGGCTCGGTCCTTCGTCAACGCGCCGCAATTTCTCTCGCGTATTAGAAACAGTCGATCGCGTAGTGAAGAGGCGTCCGACCTAGACGAAGATCGTTCAACTTGAAGAGGGAAACAAGCACCCCAAAAGGAAGCGACAGAGACGTATTACGCAAGCAGTAGCACACTCCGTAAGATGAACAACAGAACGAAGATTTGAGGCATGCAGACGCGACAGCACGTCGAGTGGGTGCTTAACAGTCTCAGTTTACGTCAGGCCGACTGAGGTCAGAGACTACAGAATAGTGCTGCAGTATTACTTCGCTTGACGGCCGGATGTTGTACCACGTCGACGGGAAGCGCCTGACGCGATTGGTGAAGGTGGCGGTCAAGAAGAAAAGATTCTACAGAGTCACGCTTTTTTGTTACTTGTAAGTGTCAGAAGTGATATATTCAATGGCGACCTGACGTAGCTAGGAACCTGACGACTTTGTGAGGGGACTCCTGGACGAGACGGCTTGATCTATCAAAGTCACAGTCGAGACCGATAGTGAAACTCTACCGCCTCGGTCTACTTGATGCAGGCCGATACACTGCACAGCCAGATCTCGCGGTCGCAGTCGCTTTATGAGGGACGAGCATTCATCTCTCGAGATTCCTCACTGGCATCTCCGCAGCGACGTTGAGCCCGAATCATACAGTCACGGATATGGTGTGTTTGTAAGGAGTCTGGTCATTTGGCGACGGGCGTCAATTCTGCGGTAAGATCGTAGTACATTGTACTGCGCTTTGCACCTGGACCTGCCGCATTAGCCGAAGTCGGTAACGCTCCCCAACGTGAGATTGTTCGCGTGCATGTTCTGCACGTCTCAACGAAAGGCGGGTATGTATAGCACGTCCATCACAGAGACCTTTGATTTTGGGTTAGATATGACAAGTCAAATTCATTTGGCAAGTTTAAGCGTATATGACGCCACAATGTGCCATGTCCTGTCAATCGGATTCCAATGTGCCTCAAGCCGCAGGCACCAGGTGACACTCTCAGGGATGTCTTGGGGATGTCCCTCCCGACATATCTCAGTCTGGTACGAACCAGACCAGACCAGCACGAGCCATGGTCCAAGCTCAATGTTGTTTGATAGCCGTACAGATACGGGTTTACAGTATACATTTACAGTTGTGCGTCGTTCACCGTCGTTGTCCGATATGCGTTACTTTACTTACAATAAATAGTCTTTGGAGTTATGGACTAAATCCGATTCGAGGTAGCCGTTTGCGTGTTAGTACAGGTATGGCGGATGCGCTAATCCATATCCATATCGAGACCGTCCCATTCTTCTTCCTCTTCCTTGACGCGAGCTTCCTTGCCGCGGGCGGTAAATCCGCCACCGTGGTACTGGGTGTCGTCGTACATCTCCTCGTCCTCGTCCGAGTCAAAGACCGGCTCAGGCACGGGCACAGCGAGAAGACCGGGTCTGACCTGGGTCGCAGCAGAGCTTGCTGGGAGGTGATAGTCGTGCATGCGGGGGCCTTGAGTGGGAACGGAGCTGGCGGAAAGGTTGTCCTGCTTGGGAAGCGAGCCGCCCGAGAGGAAGGACGGCCACAGGGAACGGTCTTCTGGGAGCGAGGAGCTGGAAGGGGAGAGGTGGGAGAGAATGGCTGCCGCCTAGATGGAGATGGAGATGGATCAGAATTACGTGCGGGGGCCATGCGGGTCGGCTTACCTCGAGCAGCTGGACCTGTTGGTGTTTGCTGAGGACATACTTGGACGACTCGCGCCAGTGGGGCGTGTGTTCCCAGCGATGCTTGATGAGGCAGGATGGATGTCGGTATATCTACGGAGGGACATAAGTGCACTGCGACTCCAAAAATAATTTATATACCTTTGAGCAGCTCTCGCACTTATGGTCCATGCCACGCTTCTTCCCATTCTTGGGAATGATGACGGGGTTAGAAATACCTGCCAGCTCAGGATTATCCATGCTGGAGGTAGATGTGAGCGAGGTCGAGACGGGTGGACTGGGCGACGAGAGACTGAGCGATGATAACGACAATGATGCGGGGCTGTACACAATCAATAATTGATGGCGGGGCATATGGAGAGCACTCACGAAGGCCGTGCGGCGGCGTCGCGGGCATCGCTGAGGCGTCGGGAGCGCGCCTTGCCAACCGACGAAAGCCTGCGGGAATGCTGTCTGGTCCCGTAGCTGCCAGGGACATCCGGCAGCGGGTCGCTGGACGTCGACTCTGTCTTGGTTACGGGGATAGGCATGGCGCTGGCCGCCGCTGCAGACAGCGAGAGGAGGCTCTTGAATGCGTCTTCTGGGCCGGATTGCTGGCGAAAGCGTCGAGGTCAGCCGTCGTCGTCGGCAGCGTCGATAAGCTACGTGTCCTCACCGGAGTCATCGTTGATGTCGTCGTCGTCGTAGTCGGTGGTGAAGATGAAAGAGGTGGGGAGAAAGACAAGGAGGTACAGGTACAAAGATTCCGCGTAAGATTACAACGACATGGTGGAAGGAAAGAAAGGAGAGAATCGGGAATTTCCCAAATCAAAACATTTGGACAAGGAGACCGTTTGACCGGCTTAGTCATGTTGCCCTGTGATTCACTACAACAAGGTCCTAAATTGGCTAGCACGGCTGCAGCACCGACTCTGCAGCAGTCCGCTGGTACTGAATACCACTGTGCTGTCCACTGCTGCGGTGTTGGCAGACTCAACCACGATCAGATCAGATCTTTCAATGCCACTCGAATCTATGACGCATACTTTTGAAATACTTACCCCGCCTTCCGCCATTCGCGAGCGGTGATTTACCAGAATTTACCCCAGAGAATTAGACATCCTCATTTCCGTTTAGGGCCATCCAAGGCTCAGGCCACCCTTTTCGTTGCACCTCGTGGCGGCATCCCATTGTTCGCTCACTTTGGCCATCGCGTTCATCACATGATGGCGTCGGATGGGCTCTATAAAGGTCTACCGAGAAACAAACGACCGCTAGTACCACCCAACAGAATATCTGGCATATTCTTTCAATTGTTATGGACCCCGCACTCTTCCCTTTCATCTACCAGCCCGATCTGAGGTACGTGAATGTCTCCTCCACGCGTTATATGACCACTAACGTGTCGTGCAGCCTAGTTGAAAACCAACGACTCGCAATCAAGCTGGCCCAGGACCATACCCAGACACAAACTAATTATCTCGCTGGCGAATGGTCCACTGAGATGTTGACAACTTTCTTTATGGAGACCGACGACGAGCTGGACATGGTTCATCTCAACTTCATCGAAGACTGCGCACGTCGCGGCGTACAGCCTTCGGTGTTCGATGCTCTCACTCCCCAGCAGCAGCAAGAGATCATGCACCACCGCCAAAAGCTACTCGAGGGCATGGCGGACGTCTTCCTCGCAGACCTCGCCAACGAGCTCGGCGCGATGAACATCCACCAGGCGGCTGTAGACCATCAGCAGCGCTCCATGGATTATGGCTCACCCCCTCATTCGCCCTCGAAGTACGCCTCGCGCTGGGACAACCCCAATCCCCCAACTCGGCCGAGCTTGGAGGAAAGACTCCGAGTCGGAACGAGGAACACATTCCAGTCGCGGTTGCCGGACATGGCGCTCGGAGATGGGCCTTCACCTACCAAAGCCAGGTCTCGGGCCTGGGCCCGTCACCACCCTTACTCGCCAGTGAAGCGTCGTCGTTACTACAATAATTGATACCTTTTCCAACTTGAAGACCTCTTACCTCTACACTGTTCTATGCACATGCCTATACCTACTACATACTCATTCATTGACAACTACGCAGTCTGGTTTCCTCAACTCAAGCTTGATTGTGCACAAAATAGTATTACCCAGTCAAATGCCGTTCACGTCCTTAAATCACTCATATTCCACGAGAAGTCAATTGGAGTCATGGCAAAGTTGATTTATGAAGTTCTGGCTATATATGACTTGGAGCCCATGCACAGAGTCTTGGAATTACCAGCTTAACTTGTACATGCAGAATTTGTAGTGCGGTTTACGAGGTTGGCTACATGCTAGTTTCTGATCCGGGTTACCGCCTTGAGGATCTACAGTCTTAAACGCGGCGAGCTCGTCCTCTTGGTAGGGATTCGGTGTAGAAGTATGTACATTAGCCATGTAATAAGCTTCTACAACTTGGCCATTCATCTTGGACCTTGTCGAGTATAATACAATTCCTTCCTTCCTTCCTGTAGCCATACCTCACACGCTTACGATCAATTACAACTATCCACTTTCATTGACCACGAACTTCTTCACCTCCCCCGAAATTGGCTTCACCCGATGTGTCCCATTTTGTGTAGAGATATTCAACCTTTACCCATACATACATGGATATCTCACCGGGGATGAGGACAGGTTCTACTGTCGTAACAGGTGTGATTGGCCCATGATAGACCCCAACACGGTCTCGCAATCGCTACCCTTCTGACAAGCTTGATCTCTATGATTTGGAGAGGGTCTCATGCGTTTATTGTTACTCGGCACGAACCATCGTAGTTCGCCGGACGCCATTCATGGATGGTGGGAGCAATCAGTGAGGAATGGGATTGCTTATCAAGTAAGAGGCCGCCATTCCCCAAATCGAACAACGACGCGTGTCAATGACGACAACCACGGACAGTGGAGGGAAGCGCAAAAAGGAATAACGAAGCATCAGGCAATCGTTGTGTCTTGTCGAGTGCTTTGACGCCGTTACTCGCCTTCCTATGGTATGCTCACAAAGATCGTGTCTGTGGGCAGGAATAATTGTTTGAATTGCGAGTAGATACCTACGCATCATGTGTCGAAAGGCTCAGACGCAATTCGACCACATATATGCGTATACGGACTCGAGGCGAGAGACGACAAGAACACCTGATCGGCCGGTCAATTGACAATACTTGGAGAGAAAGTGCATGCAGTACGAACCTTTCACTGGTATGAATTCGCCACTTGGATTGCTCGTCTTTCGGAAATTCGCCGGTCACACTGGCGTCTAACGCAGTCCAATGTCCGACGGTGTGACACCAGCTTGACGACGGAGCCAGATAACTGACCAGTCCAGATTCAGACTCATTCTGTGCGGCTGACGGTTTCTTCGTGTACATGACGCCAGAACGTGGCGAATGCTTATTTTCGCTCGCGAGTCGTGCTGGAACCTGGGCTAAAGTTTCGCATAACACCATCAATCGGGCATGTAGGCGCGACTGGATTGGTTCGTTCACGTAAATGCGACGTGACGGCCGAGCGTGAACGTGCCACCACTCGAAAACCGACAACCGCCTCTTCACAGGCGAGCCGAAGCGTGTCAACAGAAACCAGCCCGATTCTCCAAAAAGCCGAGACCCTCGTCCAGGATCGCCGTGTGGCCTTTAAGAGGTTTGGAGTAGCCGAAAAAGGATCGTAGACACTTGGACACTGCAAGAAACAAAGTGGAGAGCGACAGCGAGTACCAGGTGCGTTGACTTGACTCTGGAGTCGAGGGCGATGTGCTGAAAGTGTTCACTTTAGCCAGACCCGCGCAAGAAGATATCTGCCCCTCCATCAGTTCAACCAACCAGTTCACCCCATCGACGAGCAGGAGCAGTACGCCACAACAAGCCAGAAGTCCATTGAAACACCCTTGGCCGTGCTCTGCCCAGTGACGCAGCAAAGCGTATTGTCAGAAAGACCTTCCATACTCCGATTGAGCATGGAACCCTTCAAGAAAAGGACGGCAGCCAGAGGAGGAATGTTCGCATACCAAGGGGTGTCCAGCAATCCTATGGATACGGGCCCTGACGGTGAGTATTATTCGTCTGCCTCAGCCCCAGACACTGAACAAGTGATTCCACTGCTCAGGCAACCAGCGCGGCTATCCTCTCACACCTTCTGCCCCACTGAACGGAGTCATGAGCGGTCGTCCATCGCCGCCGAATATGTGTTATGAGCCCTACGCCAGCTCACGAGGTATAGCGCTCCTCCATCGAGAACAACGCGCATTGCTTATCGCCATCGACGCGCTTTACAGCTAACACCGCCCCGCCGATGGATCCACGCGGTGCGCCTGCCCCGTGCAATGCTTACGACTTCATTCCGGGTCTTCATGATCCCCGCGCCGCCCAGCGATCAGGTTATCTCAACAGCAATCAGGACCTCGATACTGAATCGTGGCCAGCACCGCCGCCTACGGCAACACCGATCCCACAGCTCGGTATGTCACCACATATGTCCGATGGCGCGACCTCATTCATTCCTCCCAAGTACCCGGAGCTGCCGTCGTATCAACTCGAGCGCCGTTCATGTCCCGATTTGGAAATGGCGGGATCGCGGAGTTCGATTTGAGTTTGGATGTGGCCCAGGCTTCTTACGACTATCAAGTGATAGCGGAAAAAAGTGTATGGCTACACTCGCCTGCCCATGGGAAAGCATTCCTGAAGGTGAAGGGCAGACCAGGCGTAACGGTTGGGATGGCAGCCCGGGAGTGCCAGAAGTTATACCGCAAGTTTGGAGGAGGGTACAGACTGAAATTGTTCGTGCGCGACAACGTCGTTTACGCCGACATCCAGTGAATGCCAGCAGGAGAGGGATGTCATCTCATCGTCAATGGCGGCGGGCTCCATATCGCGATGGGATGTTACGACAAATCAGCACCAGTCTTCGGGGCAGTCACCTCTCTAACCGTTTTTCTCGACTCTATGCATGCCTTCTTTTTCTCTTTCCCGAATCATCAGCACCACATTAGAAGCACAAAAAGGAAACACACACATCTCGCTTGCTCCTGGGAGCAGGCTGGGTGAGGCAAAGTCGAGGTAAGCCTCGCCCGGGACAGTGTATTCAGAGCTCACACAGGCAATGAATAGCTCTGTGCCACCATCATGACTGGACTACAGCAATCGGCCATATACGAAGGCGGGAACTCGCACCCCTAAACACGACTGGGCGGGCCGCTCAAATCAACTGTATAGCGTCTCGAAGACGCCAGCGCGAATACAAAATTTTCCATCGCTTGTGAGATAGTCAGTATGAATGTGCAATGAGTCTTTAAATACCGAAGACCTACAGTTTGAACTTGTGAGCTCCAAATGCCCGTGGTCGAAGATCATACATCACTGACAAACGAAGGTAAGCCTGGGGAATTGTCGCATCACAAAGAGACCTACACATCTCTCAGAGGATGACGTATGGTATAACGCCACAATTGACAACGTCACCTCTCCAACAAAGCTGTGTGCCGCAGAATGAGCGCAATATTTGAAACGGTCGGGTTCATTTGTGTCCAGTAGCATGGCTTCAGTTCGAAGGTCCACAAGCTCCGGCGGATGTAGAGCCAACGAAGAGCTTTGCAGCGTTCAACAATGAGATATCGACGGCGAAGCCGAAGCATTCGATGGAAGGAGTCCTGGTGGATATCTGTGGATACCAGCAATCGTCAATCAAGGCATTGGAGGATAATTGAACTCAGCACACCTCAAGAGCTCAATTCGAGGTGTTGTGATGAGCGGTGCTGTGTTGCCACGTTGAAAGCCCAGTGAGTTCCGTCTGTTCATCGCCGCGAGAATCCATTGCAAGTATCGTTCCCATGCCCAGTATACTCCGCTATGTCAACAGTCAATGGTCGCCTGACCGAATCGAGATTGAGCGGCGTGGTTCGAAGACCTTACTACGAGCGAATGAGAACGTGCCACCTGCGGAAGTCGTCATGCTACCGCTCGGGAACATACAGCAGCAGGCAAGGTAGGGATGTGGATAGCGCCCGATAGTCCGGCGATGTGATGGTGGTGGGCACCCTCTGGCGCATGCTCAAGATTGCCCAGGAGGACGCTTGACTGCAAAGTCGACGTAATTGTCGACCCCGGGGCGTCAATCGACAGGACGAAATCTGCATTGATAACGACCAGGACTGATAGAATCTGGGCAGACGCCGGTGTCAAGTAGCCTCTATCGCGCTATGGCAGGCGTGCAGGAGGCCGGAATGCGTTGCGAGGCATAAAAGCCATTCGCTAGTGCCGAAGCAGGGTGGCCGCCTAGGAATGTATCATTAGGACCTGAACAAAGTGACCAAGACGTGGAAAATGTCGAGGAGGGCACTGTCTGACAAAGGGTTTTGAACAAGAGTGCAAATATGGACTAAGGAAAGGCGCACCCACTCGCCCGTCGTTGTCGACATTCTGCGGATGATTGCTGACAATCGTGATGTGCGCCCTCCCTTTGCCAAAGCCAGCGCTGGTGGCGGCATATTCCAAAAGTATTGGTAGGCCTACTGCTGAGCTTCGTGGTAGTTCTGCTGATATATCAGCACGAGTCATGACAGGCATGGCAAACATACCCTTCTGCTCCATAGGATAGGTTCCTGTTAAAACTCAAGCTGTCGGAACGGCCGCAGGGCCGCCCGTCGTAAGAATGCTTGATTATTGTTCATCTTGGCCGACTGGTTGCTGATAATTGTTGTTATTCGCTGCTTGTTGGCGGTAAGAATGAGAGAAAGGGAAGCACGACCAAATAAAGCGACCGTAATAGTAATACTGTGTCGTCTCGCCCACTTCCACGTGCTGCTCACCTCTTCTCTTTCCCTGCGGTACCTGTCAGTGTATGTTTAGCAAAGGCGCACAGAACGTAGAAAACCTTCTGTGGACTCGTGAACTCTAAACCTACCCTTGGCGAGAGTTCACCTCTCAGGTAAGGTTCACCGAAACCTCAATTTGAACGCTTCTGACGGCGTACGCGTTCAGCTTTCCGTAGTTTGCCCGTGCCAATGCCGAATAGAATAATGTGGTCTCCCCGAAGTCCCCACCCGACGATCAAATATAGTCTGACCTTTACACGTCCCTTGCCGCCAGTCTGGAGGATTGCCATGTCGTCTAGTACGAATGATTCAAACATCTCCACTGTCATCCGGTAAAGGCCGACCCGCATACATTCCATACGAGAAGTAGCCTGGAGGTCGGGTCGGGGAAACGCGGTCTTTCCTCGGGCAGGGGCATCTTGCAACACACACTTGTTCAAGTAAGTCGACCTTCCGACAGCTTTCGACTCACCAGTCAGATTGCACATCGCAGGTTTCTTCGCGACGCGACTGGTTGCGATAGCCCGTCTCTGAGGATCTAAGATCTTCCGTACCCCGTCACGTAAGTTTTTATTGCCGTGGGTGCGCACTTACTTGAGTCCGAGTCTACTGTGATAGCTCCTGATCCTGAATCAAAGTGATTACTCTAGACTGAGCTGAAGACTCCCTCTGGTAACACAGACTCACAAACTGTAGTCGCGAATCGGCACAAGCACGGCTAACATGTCCGTGTCGCTATTTCTTTTGTCAAATTGTCAATTTATGTGAGTTTATTGATTGATTGATTGTAAATGTACTGACCATCATATATTCAATAGCTCTCCAAAAGGTTGTGGATTCGAAGGCCTCCAAACACCCAGTGGAAGGTGAAGTACTCTGGAGTTCTGGAGTTTTGGTGATGTTGAGATTCATAGATATGACTCATACGAGGAAGGAAAAGTCACTGGGTAAGTAAACTGTGCAAGACTGATCCAACTCACCAGCCTGAGCGCAAGCACCATTGGTCATAACGTTCGCGACATGTCTTGTATAGATTCCCTACCGGCGACAGAATCGTAGGGCACCATCGCATGCCCGGTAAACACCGACCAGGACGGCTTGGGCTCAAGTCGGGGAAGGGCGGACAACGCTCAAGCTCGGGATAGAGTGATGGGCGACTGAGCGACTCCGAGAATGATTCCGCACCTTCGGGAGGGGGAAGGAGTGAAAGCGCTGGGGTGGCCGAGGCGTGTCTATGCCACTGTGATCGGGCAACGCTGAGACAGACCTACCGTCCCCCGCCGCTCAGTCGTGCAGCAGCCGCATACCCGCTTGTATACACCGCATACATGCTCAACGCATTTGCGAGAGTCGCCGCTGACGGAAGCGCGTTGAAAACCTACAGATGCAGGACAATTTACAATCGCACAGTGGCATACATAGCTGACGAGGGGAGATTTGGGTTCAGGATGTGATGTACAGCTCCATGTTCTTCCCGCTACTATATCGTGGGCCGTTCCTATCATCTGAAGTATTGAATACTGACAGCCATGGTCTAAAGCTCACGTTGCGGTGTGCAGGTGTCATTCTTCGTGCCGTGTCGTACCCATGTCACACCTCACACCGACTCGGTCCTGCCGTTGTCAACTAAGATTCTCGAATCCTACAGCTTGAAGGCGCGCTTGCTTCTATGCAGACTCATCAACTGATACTTCCCTCTTTCATACTCGCATGCTCATCTGGTGCTTGGTCATTCCTAGGCAGGCCAGTGGGGCACAGGAGCTTGCCCGATCTCACAGAGCAGACCTACTGATGCCGAAAAAGAGTAGCATGTACGTAGACGAGCACTCTATGTTTCTGTTTTGTCGATAATCCAGATCGATCTCAACAGAACTTGAGATCTCTTGAGATCTCGCAATTAAGACATATTGGGACACTTACAGCATAACACTGCAACGAACCGGTCACCCAAAATCTTCCGAACAGCTACAAGCTTGCTCGCAGTTGAAAACGACTTAGCCTCTACAGCAGTCCGATGACTCGTGCCAGCCGGAGTTCCAGAAGGCGTGAGCGTCAAATCCCTTGCCCCGAGATATACTATTCGTAATGAATGGTAATGATAGAACATCCTGCGTAGAGCGTTTCATGGGTGTGCTCCACATTATACCCGCGTCGTGCGCTAAATCTGGCTTGCCGCTACAAACTCTGCTGATTCCAGATACAGTATGTGGTGATACATGTTGTAAGGAAGCGACTATGATGATCTGTCTGAATACCCTTGATTGTTGATCTGACTTTAGTTTGCACCAGTAACCAGCAGGAATGCAAATGTCAGGTTGTAGAAGTGCTTGTAGCCATTGATGTGTACGGTGCAGCCGACTACCATAGAGCTTTTGGCTCAGACAACGTCGCCCTTGAGGTGCTGATACCACACAATGATGCACCTCCGTGCGCCAGTGTCGAGTTGCACGCTGTCATCTCACAAAGCCAGGCCCACGACTGATCACACGTCAAATGTGCACATTGCCGCACCAGTATGAGACTTCCAGCGAGGGAGTTCGACGTCTCAATCAACGAGCCTCCTGACGGGCGTCGTCAACATCAACATTTCTAAGATCAACAGGCCAGGCTTGATATGTCCTTGGACTAGTTACCGCTTATCATACTCCAATACACTACATGGGAGCTGGCTTTGCCATCGACAGACACTAAAGCGCAGTACCAAGAAGCCCAGGAGAGAGAGTGCGACGTATAGCGTTTCATAGAGCCTCGAGAAAGAAAGGGCGGAACTTCGGAAGAGGCGTTGCAAAATTCTTCTCAACCACTCTACGCGCACTCAGTGCTGACTTCCGAAGCCAGGTCCAGCGCTATCTGAGAACAGGACAACGTGAAGCGTGGGTAGTCACAACGATCGTAGAGGTACATACCAAGCTTGCCATTCGACAGACACTTGTCCATCGTAGGTCCAAGGGCGTCGTTTCGGATAGAATCTCTGCGCTCAGGTCAAAGTCATGCCCTTCCGAGCCATTCGCCGACGCGCCAACAAGACTGTGCAGGGAAGAAGGGACATCGTGGTATATCAGATAAGGCGCAATGTGGAGAGGCGGACTGTGGGCTTGAACAATATTGAGAGGGCTTGGAAGACTAGTAGCATCAGTTGACGGTCAATGACGCAGCGCGGTGCATTCCTCAGTGACGGCCTGTTTGCAGTGTCGCGCTGTGGGACGCATTAGCTGTCCCCATGGACCTTGAAAGCCTATCCTTTCAAATCTGGAAAATGCAAGCTGTCTACAGAGCACTCGAGTAGTGCTGTAGTTGTTATAGTAGTTATAGAAAGCCTCGCAGTATGTAGTACTCGAATAGAACCCGTGCCTGATGCTCATGTGCTATCTGTAGTATCAGGACTATTGTCACTACGTGACTACTGCCCTACTGCTCGCTATTCATCTACTATAGTTACACTCAGTTTCACGTCTCCTGGACCCAGTTGGGAGACGGCACCGCGTTCCCGCTGCTGCTACTTTAGTAACTGCGCCATGTTCCCGTCACTGCCAAATCGGTACATGCACTGTGTTCCCGACACTGCCTATTCGGTATACTCGCGCCCTGTTCCCGCCATCTTGGCGGATACCATTTTGCTGCATGATCACGCCATAGATGTAATGGCAAAATGAATGAACGACATTAGGAACAGGTATACTACTAAGTAAGATACGAGAACTAGCGATAACTCGATTGGACAGCCACAGGACAGCGATCAAGAAAATAGTACATCAGAAGAATTCGGTTGCAAAGGCAGAGGAAGAGAAAACATCGGGCGCACTGACAGGTGCCAACCATACCGCTGCGGATGCAACACCGGTTTGCTTGCTGATAGAGAAAGCATGGGTTATGATGTTGTTATGTTGTATGAAACAAACGTACCGTCCTTCGATGAACAAAGACTTTCGGAAGTCGACAGGCGTATCAGGCTTCCCAATCATCTGGCAGTGGACTTCCCATGCCTTCAGACCAGCCAGAATCTTCTCATAATCGGCACTGTATGACTCCGTTGTAAACTTGTTGTCCCCCTTACGTCCGTCTTCCCAGTTAGCAAGAGCGCACAGAAACTAACGAATCGATCAGCATGGAACAACTCATCATGAACTAGGACGTACAGCCGTGAAGATCAGAGCAATTGTTTGGAAAGGAACTTCCTCCCCTGGAAAGAAGCCTTTGACGAGTCCAAAGGACTTACCTTTACGACCGAAATAGAGAAGATTGACGGCAGGTTGTAAGAGGACAGACCCAAAAAATCCCCGCATATCGTATGGATCCTAGACACTATTACTCAGCTGTATACAAGAAAACACAGCAGATCACCTACGCGAAAGGTAAAGGCGTACTTGGCTTTCAGAAGCGCCACGAGGTCCCGGTTAGCCTTGATAGTGGCTACATCTTCGGCATTGACGAGCTTCCAGACGGGATTGTTAGGATCTCCGGATAGTGTCTTGGCAGCCTTGATGATCTCGCTGCGATGATGTACAAGTCGTCCCGATATCTGGAGTAGAAGTATGAGTAGCAGAAATGGAGTTAGATAGAGCGGAGCATACGAGCTTGATCTCATCTGTTCCGGGAGAGACAGCGATTCCACGCAAGGCAGTTGCCTTATTCCATGCCTCGATAGATATCATGTCAAGCTTGAGACCAGAGGTCCAGGGCTGTCCTCGAATAACCAAGGACTGGAACCAAATCATGGCATCGTTTGTAATCTGCTTTCGGTCAGGCTCCAGCTCGCGAAGACCAATTTTCTTCTTCCTGCCGGACGTCCTTGCTCTCTTTCCCTGTCCTTCGGCAGCTTCATCATCCTTCGGAGGTGATGGATCGCTATTTGAGCCGGCAATCTCTGTTGCAGTTCGTTTACGCGTTGAGGGAGTCGGGGTGGCCTGTCCAAATACATGAAATGAGTATGAACCATAGTATCGATGACGACCTCACCTGCACAGTGTTTGTTTGACTATTCTCCTTGTCGATTCTTGCTGTCTCCAAGGAAAGACCGCCAGGCAGTTGACCGAGACCATTAGGAGTCGGTGTTGATATCTCAGGAGCCGGTAGTCGAGGTTGGTGTTGTATACTGACCGGCGTAGCACGAACCTGCCGAACAAAATACGCATTAGGACACTTTCTGATAGTAATGTGGTACATACATCGGACGGCATTCGAAGGCCAGGATACGCTGGAGCTACTGGCAGCATCGGTGAAGAAGCGTTGACATGAGCCGGCATGAGCTCTCCAGATGGGAAGTCTTGTAGTCTCAGATCTGTGGGCACAAATGAGCACTCTATGAAACCAGTGTGAAGTCTACATACCAAACGAGTTCGAGGTAAATGCCTGGCCATGAAGGCCATCTTCACTGATATCGGGCATGGCCCAGGTATAGTCGTCGAGGTTTGGGTCACCTTGTAGCGACAAATATAGCTGGGAGGTGTCTTGCTCGGAGTCACGAGCGAAGGCGCCTCCAGCATTCTCTAGACTACTTTGTGCTGCTTGTAATCGTGTAGCACGCCGCTGATCATTGCGAGCGTTTCGCTCTCTGGCGGCCGTCTCTGCACAAAAAAGGTTAGAAATTCACAGAAAGAGCAACCCATGAACACGTACGCCAATCCTGCATGGCCTGGTTAGGCCTGGCAGCACGCTGCTCAGGAAGAGGCAACGGATGTTCTGACCGAAAATCAAAGTCGGCGGCCATTGCCTGTAAATGTGAATAAATGAGTGTGGTGGACAGCGAAAGAGGCGAAGGCCGCGAAGCAAAGAAAATAGACCCTGCCTATGACTAAGCCCTAAATCATAGATCAACAGTATTGGATCATGGACTCACTGGTTCACCGGACATCACTCGTTGCACCTGTCTCAACCATGCCAAAAGCCTACGTCTGTGACTACTGTCTTCGCAGCTGGACAAGCTCCCGAGCCTTAAATGGGCATTATGGAAACGACCCGGTCTGCTCCAGAAAGCGCGCGCAAGCGTTCAAAAAACTATTCCCGAACAGTTACAGTGCCATGCAGACGTCCTCGCAGCCTCCGTCTAATGCATCTTCGTCTCAGCACATGGATATCGACATGGAACAGCCATCCTCCTTCGGTGATGAATTGTCCCATATCGATGGCAATGACGCGCTCCAGTTTGAGCCCCCAGCCACCATCGATGAAGAGGCATCCGTAGATGATGTTGATGCTTGTCCTCCTAGCGCACCGACCTGGCGTTCACAGAATGGAACCGTCACCATGGACGAGGTTCCAGAGGAGTCAGGGAGTTTCTCAGAGTCCATTCCGCACGCAGGTGCAACATTCGAAACAGGGAGAACTACGTTCGAGCAGATACGTGATGACCAGATTTTACGTGGGGAGGAGATTCTCGGGCCGTTCAGAGACGACGATGAATGGCAGTTAGCCAAGTGGCTGATGAAGCACGTTGGCCATAACGCTGCTGACGAGTTTCTGCGAATGAATATTGTTAGTGTTTCACGATACTTTCTACATCGATTAGCAAGACTTACAGTGACGGCAGACTCAGTCTCGTGCACGGCCTTCCTTTCGAAACAAAAAGGAATATCTGGAAACCATCGATAAGCTTCCCGGAGGTATTGCGTGGAAGTTAGAGGAGATCACGCTCACCGGGGACAAAGTTGATATTGAAGGCAAGCCTATGCAGGAGCGTCTCGAGCTATGGTACCGGGACCCCGTCGAGTGCATCGAAGAGCTGATGGGGAATCCGATTTTTCGGGATGTGATGAGTTATGCACCAGAACGTCGTTACGAAGATCGCACTAAGACCGAGGAGGTTGTCAACGAGATGTGGACAGGTAGTTGGTGGTGGGACTTACAGGTGCGCCTGCTGATGTACTCTACTACCAACATTGACCTTGAATGCAGAAATTGCTGCCGCCCGGTGCTACGGTTGCTCCGGTCATCCTTTCGTCTGATAAGACGTGTCTGTCCCAGTTCCGTGGTGACAAGAGCGCCTGGCCTGTGTACCTGACCATTGGGAATATCGCCAAAGATGTACGCCGGAATGTATCTTCCCATGCGACGGTACTCATCGGTTACCTACCGGTGGGTAAGTTTGATTGTTATCTCGACGCTTCGAAGCAATTTGCCAGATACCGCACCTTCCACACCTGCATGGAAATCATCACCCGCTCTTTGGCAGCAGCAGGGACTGCAGGCGTACCTATGACCTGCTCAGATGGCTTCCAGCGTGCAGTGTATCCCGTCTTTGCTGCCTACGTTGCGGACTACCCGGAGCAGTGTCTCATCGCTTGCTGTAAGGAGAATCGGTGCCCAATCTGCACTGTGGATCCAAATCAGAGAGGCGAGAATGTGGTTTTCCCAAAGCGTAGTGAGGCAGAGACGCTGGAGATGCTGAGCGCATTGGCAATGAAGACGGCGAGTGAAGAGATGAAAGCAACTGCCGAGGCAATCGGGTTACGTGAAGTCTTTAACCCGTTCTGGCGCCATTTGCCGCACTCTAACATCTTTGATTCGTTCACGCCGGATCTCCTCCATCAGATTCACAAGGGCGTCTTCAAAGACCATATGATGGGATGGGTACAGAAGATAATCGGTGACCATGAGATGGACGAGCGGTTCAAAAGCATGACATCCCATCCAGGGCTCCGACACTTCAAAGCTGGTATCTCCACGGTCTCGCAATGGACTGGCGCCGAACACAAGGCAATGGAGCAGGTATTTATTGGCCTTATCGCCGGAGCCGTTGACGATCGCGTCTTGCTAGCTGTCAAATCGGTCATTGACTTCATTTACTTTGCATCTCTCCATTCCCATACTTCCACGTCTCTCCAGCGTCTCCAACAAGCATTAGATGATCTCCATTCACATAAGGACATCTTCATCGAAAATGAATCTCGGCAGCCAGCTCACTTTAACATTCCTAAATTCCATTCCATGCAACACTATGTCGCCCTCATCCGCCTTTTTGGTAGCGCAGATGGATTCAACACCGAGAGTCCCGAGCGGCTACACATTGACTATGCTAAGGACGCGTATCGCGCGTCTAACAAGAAAGACTACACCATCCAGATGACGGTTTGGCTTCGTCGGCAGGAGGCAGTCGACCGCTTTGCAATGTACCTGAAGTGGTGCCACAACGGTTCATACCATCCCGCGGCTCTTGCACTCGATCCAGAATCTTCAGAGCCCGGCGACATCACTACAACGCCCCCCTCCCAGCCACCTCCCGAATCACTGACTCAGACTTCATCCACACTCACCACTATCCGTGTCGCGAAGACACATCCACGCGACCTTACTGGCATCCGTGCTACCTCTATCATCACCAATCACAATGCTCAGCGCTTCATACCCGCCTTGTCTGGCTTTCTTCTGTCACACAGCGGCATCATCCCTCCACAAACCTTCGACACATTCAATCTATATCGTCGCTTGACGATCATGCTTCCTGCCATTCCTGAGACCGGTCGTGAACTTCGTAACCTTCAAAACATCGTTCGTGCTTCTCCACCCATTCCTGCTTCTGGACGTCGTCCGGCAGAGACCGCACACCTCGATTTCGTCTTGGTACGGACAGGGGAGCGAAATGAACGAACGAAGGGGTCAGCGCTTGAAGGTATTGCACTTATAGTTCCGGGACTGTCAAAGCTAATACCTTCTAGGGCTTCGCGTCGCCCATCTACGTGTTCTTTTCGAACTTCCGCCTGTGTACTGCTTGGATATTTCCCGCCCTCTGGCATACATCGAGTGGTTCACTCCATTCGCAACACCCGACAAGATATCTGGCCTCTACACTATAACACGATCTACTAGAAATCATGGGCCTTATGCCGAGATTGTTTATGCTGATCGAATAGCTCGCAACTGCCACATGCAACCCAAGTACGGGCGCCACAAGGATACGACATGGACAAGTAATAATGTAATCGAGAAATGCTCTTCATTCTATTTCAACACGTATCGTGATTTACACTTATTTAGCATGCTCAAATTGGATAGGAAGAATTGCTTGTGAACAAGTAGTCTAATACATGTCTATTGCCATTGAGAGGACTCTGAGAGCTGGCTGTCACGGAATTGACTGCCGCGATCTTCGTCAAACATATCGCGGAACACCTTGACTGCATCTGGAAGGTCGTCGTCCTCATCTTCATGACCATCTGATCCACCATCGGCACATCCTCTAAGAGCGCCGTCACATCGTGTTTCGGTTGCAGCATTGCGTTGGCCAGAAACGCTGGCGATATCGACGACCACGCGGATATGACCAGCTTCGGAGACCTCCTGCTCCACGCCCCTCATCGCTTGGCGGTCTATTGCAATGCGAACCCAGTCCTCCGGCCGTGCTGTTTCCATCCAGTCAGCCATCTGGACTAGCTCATCGAGGGCAGCCCGTGTTGCCGATATGGATGTTCGTAAACGTTGGGTGTCTGATAGAAAATTGAACCGGCGGCGATAGATATCAAGCTCGCACGCGATGTCCCCAAGGTTGGCGCGAATGATGGTGTCAAGTCTGTCGAATACCTGGGGACGTGGGGTATACGGAGGCGGACACGACTGCTCTGCCTCGATATTGGCTGCAATCTCGGTACTGGGAATATGCGTGGACCTAGTAACTGTAGATCAGCATACACCCAAACCATGAGAAGAATGGACGACATACTCGTGCACCGAAGCTCTCTGACCATGCTCCATAGTCCCAGCGACCACTTTGTCGGCAGCTTGTGGTCGAGATATGCTGATCCCAGCTTTTGAAGCGGACCCATGGACGGGCGCTGGTGTTCTCGCGAGGTTCAATGGCTGCTCAACACGAGGTGCAGCAGTATCATGAAGTCTTGTCCGATAGCTATACTAAGTGAGCAAGCAAAAAGGCATGATTGATATGCCCGCACCTTGGTTTCCCACAGCGGATCCAGCCAGTGCTTTTAAGAGGCTCAATGATGTATTTTCTGCCCGTAACCGATCCGAGTCTGCCAGAGTCGATGCCAACGGAGGAGTCACCATCGTTCGCTCTCATCCATTTGGCAGGAGGCGCGATGATTTCCGAATTGGGACGCTTCATGGTGATGCGCTGATCGAGTCGGGTTTCGGGATGTGGTTGACTTCGTGAAAGAAGTAAAGTGCCGTTGGAGGGGGAGAGGGCCAGGCAGAGAGGCTTTTCATGGTTGAGGTGATAGATGCCGTGATGGTGGTATGAGGACTACCACGCACTATAGCCATACTAGTGCTATTGGCTCTACCACGCGACAGGGTTCGATCCCGTCAAATGGCAAACCATGTGGCTGAATCTCATAGCATTACAATAGACAACAATAGCACATATATTCTGAGGCTAATACTGTAGACACGGCTGCACTACTCGAGTGCTATGGAGTGCAAAGCAGTTTCCAGATGTTGGTACGGCTAGAAAAGCGTATCTGCCAGGCCAGGGTGGAATCAAAACAAAGACGCGATGATAGAAGATAGCGAACGCACCTGACCAAATCCTACGGTTATGTCTCGTGGCTTGTGCACGCACATGCTCGAGTCCATCCAGAGCGTGCAAGTGGGGAGGTCCATCCCTCAATTAGGGCACGGAGTTTATCCTTGTTTGTGTGCTCTGCCATCTCGCGAATGAAATTGGCCATCAACCTGACCATCTCCCAACACTACATTTCACTGATTTTTCAGTGCCAATTGCTGTATTTTTTCACCCATCAGGGATCGTTACGGATGGTTTCTTATTGTAGTGTGAATATCAAAAGTGAGATGTCCGATCTAGAGATCAGGGGCACTTACTGTGTATCAACCGGTAACGAATCCTGCTCATATGTGATCGGATACGCTGTACAAAGTTTCAGGGCAATTGGAGATGTGGTGAGCTTGGAATGTTTTTCTGCGCATTGTCACGATCTGGCGCAATGAACTCTGTGACACTGTGTGACACAGGACCTTGCAGTGCGCTCAATTTGCCAATAGAACACAGGTTCTTATCTGCTCCTGGACTTATTCACTTGTCAACAAATAGAATCAATGTATTTTTCTGCTTAATAGCCTTTTGCCATTGCCATGCCACAAACATCTCAGAGCTTCCCCAATCCGAAGGTCTTTTGCTTGAGGGCCTTGCGTCAGGAATTGTGTGGCTGTGTAGGTGACTAAGCCGCTGTGCTCAAACCGACGAATGGATCTCCCCAGTGCCACTGCAAGAGATGGATGATGAGAATGCGTGATCATGGTCAGTGGTCAAGCTGGGTTGACCCACTTGTGCTCCGAACAACTCAGAAACTACTAACGTCAGATACGTCAGACTTCAAGCTCAGCAAAAATTCCGTAGACCGCCGGGGACACATGTAGACATCCAAGGACACAGGTCAATTGAAGTCACCAGCAGTCTCCCGGAGTCTAAAAGTGACGCTCCGAAGGACCTCTGACGACTGCTCATCGACTCCCCTGGACTCCCATGGACTCCCAGAGACGTCGGTCGATGTCTATCGACATGCTGGTTATGGTCCATACAGGTCTATACCGGTCTATACAGGTCACTGGAGATCAATGGGATATGTGTATATTGACATAATAATACACCGAGATGTAGCTACAGACAGACAATACAGTAATCATAACAAGAGACACGAGAAGGCTAAGTCCGTCAGTGAAAGCAAGTCCAATGCAAGCAGGAGTCAAGTCACGACGCAAGCAAACAGTCGAGCAAGAGCCTAGCAAATGACATTGGTTAGGAAGGCTAGGAAGACATAACGAACGACCTCACCATATGAATGCCCCGGGAAAGCTGAGAGGAAGCACCTGCATCCTGCGTCAGTCAGATGCACAAGAGGAACAATGACCAGTACGCACCACAGCCTTCCCGCCCCCAAATATATGCGCTCCGACGACGCGCAGCATCTCATACGCGGTCCTTGCCATCACTGCCCGTGGTGCTGTTGGTGGACGCGACGACGTGGAGGAACTCCATCCGCGTCAGTTAAATGTCAGATGGCAGTCTGTGAACACGCACCAAAGTGGGCAATCTCTGCTCGACCATGCGCGCCATCCTGTTCAAACGGGGCGCCTTCAACGTGGCGCGTCGTGGCAAGCAGGGCGCCACAAGGCGCGACAACGCGTCAGTCGACGGATGGATGGATGTTGGACAGTGGGGAGGAGGCAGCGATGTCGACAAGGGCGGGCACATGGTGGTAGCCAGGTGACCTAGCCTACATGTATGAGCGAGACTCGATACTGTAGGCTAGGTAAATCGGCAGCAATAAAAGGCGTGGACATCTTTTGGTCATGTTTGCATGCCCGGATCAGTCGGTCCGCGAGCTATACTGCCATATATGGAAGTCAAAAGTTGGCAGGGGGAAACAGAATGTTCAATACCACACTCTGAGACGATTTATGTGCACTATAGCAATGAATAAAATGCGTGTTATCACAATACAATGTACATGAAAGTTTCATAGAACCCTGCCCGCAACATTATGAGTGCTGAATGGGCCGCCAGCGATGCATTGACTTGCTGATGATGGACAGCCTCATAGGATGCACAAGTAGCAAAGGCACTATTCAAAAATGATAGCCACTTGAACAACTTGCGCTTCGACTACAACTCAAGGCCTCTGAGGTCTCCTATGGCACAGGATGGCGCGGATTGTCTTCGCCCGCCAAATTTTGACTTCCATATATGGCAGTATAGCTCGCGGACCAACTGATCCGGGCATGCAAACACGACCAAAAGATGTTCACGCCTTTTATTGCTGCCGATTTACCTAGCCTACAGTATCGAGTCTCGCTCATACATGGAGGCTAGGTCACCTGGCTAACATGGTGGTAGGAGGGAAAGAGAGCGACGCGTGTCACTGTCTGATTTGCACCGTGTTTGCCGAAATCGTCTCCAAGTCGATGACGTCATGATACTGAATTTGATTCGTTATCGTTACTCGTTAAGTCCAGCGACTCCGCGGAGACAGCTTTTGCTACGGAACACCGTTGTTACACTACTCGTACGTGCACGATGCTATTTTTAGTAACCAAGACATAATACACTCATTTCTTGTCTATACAGGTCACCACAGGTCTACGGAGCCCCCTGAGGTCGACGGCGGTCTACGGAATTTTTGCTGAGAAGCTTCAAGTTGAAGTCAGCCGCAATCACTAATTCATTTTCCGAGAAGTCAGCCGCAATCACTCATTCATTTTCCGATGTGATATATATGACAAGTCACATACAGGACTTTCATCTTGCTTCTGGACCATGACTCTTTCTATCACTCGCAAAATCGGCGACGCGACCATCCCTGCCATCGGATATGGCGCGATGGGCATAAGCATAGCCTATGGATCTGTCGGAACTGACGAAGAGCGTCTCAAGGTAGAGCTTATCATTGTATCAAAGACGTGTGTTGATCATGACAGATCTTCGACGCGTTATACGAAGCTGGATGCTATCACTGGGATACCGCTGATATGTATGGCGACAGCGAGGTCCTTATTGGAAAATGGTTGGTCCCTTCTTCTTCGTCGCGAGATACAAGACTCACATGAGGTCTGCAGGTTCAAGGCCAACCCAGAGAAACGCTCGTCAATCTTCCTCGCCACGAAGTTTGGCTTCACGATGGAAGGTGCGAAAGGAGATCCGGAGTACGTCAAGTCGGCTTTCAACAAATCATATGAAAGACTGGGTGTGGACCACATCGATCTTTACTACCAACATCGCACCGATCCCAATGTTCCCATCGAGAAGACCGTCGAGGCGATGGCGGAATTGGTCAAGTATGCATCGGTCCAATCTGACTGAACATCGTGCTGACGATCTCGCTTTCCAGGAGTGGCAAGGTTAAATACTTGGGACTCTCGGATTGCACCGCATCAGGCCTTCGTCGTGCGCATGCCGTTCACCCCATCAGCGCGCTTCAGATCGAGTACTCGCCCTTCCAGCTAGACGTCGAACAGCCCCCTCTCGACCTCATCGCCACTGCTCGTGAGCTGGGCGTCACCATCGTCTGCTATAGTCCTCTCGGACGCGGCCTTCTCACTGGGCAAGTCAAGTCTCTTGTGGACCTCGAAGATGGGGACTTCCGCCGCTTCTTGCCCAAGTACAGCGCGGAAAACTTCCCGAAGATCTTGGGTCTCGTAGACGAGATTGAGAAGGTTGGGAAGAAGCATGGAGCCACGCCTGCCCAGGCTGCGCTTGCGTGGATTTTGGCGCAGGGCAGTGACATTGTGGTCATCCCGGGAACCAAAAAGATCAAGGTGCGGTGTACCCCAATCACACAGATATGCTGATGTCGATATCTCATCCAGTATCTTGAGGAAAACCTTGGTGCGGACAAGGTTGAGCTGACCGCTGAAGAGGTGGTACATATCAGAAAGGTAGCAGAGGATACGGAGATTCCTGGAGCACAATACCCGGATGGTTTCAATGCAAAGAGTTATGCTGACAGTCCGCCGTTGTAGTCTTGCTCACTCTAGTATACCCTGTAACTTCTTGCCGTTGTGGCTTGATGTTATTAGGGAAGTAGAACAATTGTCAATACATGTATTACACAGAGGTCGAGGCTAAAGATCGTCATAGGCATAATACCTTCCACAACTACAGCAATACCATTGGCCTTGACACTTACAACGACTGTCTCGTTTTGCCTCCAGCTCAGCATGGCGTTGAACGGTGCACATGTTTATAAAGACCTTGGCCAGTCCCGCGACGGCTTCATCGAGGGCGCGTTGCAAGTAAGTGTGCTTTCCAGACCCGAAGTCATGCAAAGCCGTCGAGATTCCCGCCTGGACCGTCTCTTTGGAACATTTGCCCAGAAGGAATTCAATCTCAGCTGCGAGAACGTCCTCATATCTGCAACAAAGGTAAGTTCGTTACATGCGCATCGATATTGTGGCCAAATAGACTAACTTGGACGTGAATCTGGAGAAAACTTCTATCACTACGTTCTCTGTCGACAATTGGGTCTTGATATTGTCAAGCGCAAGAGCCTTCAGTTCATCGATTCCGAGCTGAAATGGAATCAAATGTGGTTTAGATTGAAGACAAAGCGAAGGTGTCAAGTGTTTCCGAACCTTCTCAGCAAGGCGGTACATCGATTTTGGCGAACATGCCACCTGGTGTGTGGACATTACGGCGCCGTTGGTTGACTTGAGGGGCGAGAATTGGATCTCGCCGAAATAGATGTAGTTGAGGAACGTTTTCCATCTATAGATTGTTACCTTGACTCGGAGTTTCAAGTTTGACAGCCTGAGAGGAAGGTATCACTCACGTTTTGAAAGCGGTGCCCCGAAGTGTGATTGCCCGTCCCATTCTTAAGAACTTGGTAGTGCTGTCGCCTTGCAGCTCTCTGTTCATCAACAGGTCAGATTTCAGGGCAAGTTACGGTGGCACAGATCGACAAGCGTACATCAGACCATTGAGCAGATCGGCGTCTTGTCCGTGTGCATCGTCGGTCGAGGGGATGACTTCTGCGAGCCCAATATGTTTCTTTGGGAGCTCATCGCGCGATGAATCGTGTTCCCTAGGATGTCAATTAGCGTCAATGGAGGCACTTGAACGACGTGATTATACTTTTCCGAGTCAATTCCTAGGTCCCGAACGCTCGGCCGTGTGTCTTCATCGTCGTCGTCCTCGAGATCACTATCCGATGCGTAATCATAGGACTCGGTTTCCAGATCCTCAAGTCGAGGGTGGAAAAGATCAAGGGCCACTGGCTCCGAATCCTTGAACCCTTCCGGAGCGACTACAGGAAGCGCGGTGAGCATCAACTATGTATATGGCTCCCGAGAAGTATACGATCTCACCTAGAATGTCGAGATCTTCACAGCCGAACTGGTGCAAGATCACTGAGCTTGCGTAGAGTGGTTTAGGTTCCTTCGCCCCAAAATCTCCGTGGCGCTTCGAGAACGCATAGAACTTCAGGTCTACAAGGTCACCTGTAGAGATTGTGTCCGCTACGGCAGCAATCGTACGCTGATCAAAGACTTTGGGCAGGGGTACGTCCGTGCGCTGTTGTCCGACCTCGACCGCAACCTTGAAGGAAACGACTGATTCAAGAGGCAACGTGTAGTGAAAGATGCCAAGGACGGTCACAGGTGATGAGGTAAGTGCAACCTTGTCGAAGCACCGATCGATGCAGCCAGGGATGCTCAGTTGGCATGAGACGCGGACGATGGAGACATGCCCTGCGAGTGCGATCACCCATGGGTTCAAGAGAAGCTGGATGGTCGCGAACTTCGTGACTAAGTCATCGCTGCGAACCTGCACACCACATCAGTCACCAGCTCATATGTGGGAATAGTCAGCTTGCCTGCGTCGCCGGATGGGAGGCGGAGTCACTGTTATTGACAGGAGATTCTGAAATCGCAGGCTGAGCAGTTGTAGACCGTGACGATCTCGAGTGTTTAGACCGGCCGTCCCCTTTGCCACCCTTCTTGGGTCTCTTCCCGGAATGCCCCCACGCGCCGGCGTGCACACCAGCCTCGAGATGGGCGGTAAGTCTCTCTTTAATGAGAAACGACCACCCGAGGGTAGGTCTCTCTTTAATGAGAAACGACCACCCGAGTCCGCACTCGACGCTCGCAATTTCGGCAGTTGGAAGCGAGGCCAGAGCCTCGGGAGCTATGATGAAGGAAGACTCAAAGCAAAGGGGCGACTGAGTGATATGCTCTGTATCCAGACGATCCATTGCAGTGCGACTGGGGGGGTGGAAAGAAGGGAAGGGCACGGTATTTAGGGCACTGGACTAAAGCACATCGATGACATGCATGGGAACATTGCGAAGTGTGAATTGTGAATTGTGAAAGTGGAAGAGGGTGAAGTCTATTGCCAGTGTGTGTCCGCAGTTCTGTGCTTGCGAAGGAGGTCGAGATCTCTGCAGACTGACACAAGGCCCATACATTCTCCAGATGAGATCACCGCACGTCGGAGAAGTGCATATAGCATCAGCGTGAACCGAGTATCTTCGCCATAGTACGATCAGCCCAGATGCCACTGGCGTGCAACGCGCGCTCAGTCCACGATCCTATACACCAGCTTCTCTCCTGAGATCGGCCTCATCCACGGCCTCTCTACATCCTCTGTCCCTCCCTCTACCCTTTTCCTATCAGCGACCTTCCCTGCACCCAACAGTTCGAACCCATCACTAACGATCCTCCCAAGACCGCCCGGCATTCTTCTCACCGGATTAGGACTGGGCGTCCACCCACCCTTACTGATCCACTGAAAGAGCGCCACAGCGAACGCCCTCTCCTCCTCCGACGCCGGCATCACCTCCCCATTGTATACAATCTCATGCCCCAGCCCCGCCCACGCCGCCCCATACACAGGTCTCACGTCCTCCCGCACCCCCAAGGGGTCCCAAGCCGACTTGCGAATAACAGCAATCGTCCCTCCGCCTGGAGCGAAGGTCTGTGAGATCCGCGCGGTGGAGGCGTCTTCCGAGATACAGTCGAACGCGTGTGTGATGCCTCCTGGCCCGGCAGCGGCGAGAAGATCTGCTTCCCAGGTCGGCGAACGGTAGTCGAACACCGCCTCGACGCCCATGCTAAGGAGGGCGGCGTGATGCTTCGGGCTGGCGGTCGCGAATATGCGGGGCGTTGGGGTGGAGAGCTTGGCTAGTTGGATGGCGTAGAGGCCGATGGAGGTCGAGGCGGAGTAGATTAGGATGGTAGGATTTCGAGTCGATGGGGAAAGAGGTGTGAACGGACTTCCGGGAAAAGGCGCATTAAGCCCGAGGCGAATGAAGACAGCCTTGAAATTCGGAGGTAAGTCAGTTGTCGGCTGTCTCGAGAGGAAGTGGTACTCTACCTGTGCAGCAGTAAGAGTACCCATAGGCAGAGTGGCTGCTTCGTCGAACGACAACTTGTCTGGAATCCGAATGGCCAGATCCGCCTCCAAAATAGCGTATTCTGCGAATCCACCTGGGCGAACGTTTCCTGAAGTTGCTATGATTGACGGGTTACCAACGTGTTCGACCACTTTGAAGACCGCACTAACCTCCTTGAAGCAATCCCGCAACTCTATCACCTACATTCCACTGCGCTACGCCGTCTCCAACCTTATGAACGACGCCGGCAATGTCACTTCCCACTACACGATTGTAATTGAGGTCCGCCGGATGCGCGATATACAACGCGTCCACAGGGTTGAGCGCGACGGAATGAACCTTGATTCGAATTTCGTTGGGTCCGGGCTCTGGAATGGGAATGCGCTTGACGAGGGCGGTGTCTTTGGCGGTGACGAGAGCGTCCATTATGATGAGAATGTGTAGGAAGGAAAGGCGAGCGCATATTTATATGGTCGTAGGGAAGTGCTTGGTCAGGTGGATCTGTCATGCTTAGGAAGAGGGCAGACAATTGAGCCATTTCTGAAGTGCGCTAAGACATGCTTTGAGATCGCCTTGCACTCGGTGTCTGCACCTGGGGAAGTGCCGGCTTCCCAAGGACTCCGAAGTCTGAGTCTCGCGCAGGAACGGAACAAGCTGAATGTTGGTCGACCTTTGTTTTGGGAACCGCGTCACCATCGGCCACGAAATGCTTGTGTCATCTGTCAGCCTATCCTTGCTTCAATGACCTAGCGAAGTACATAGATATGCTGAATAAGAAAGAATTGAACACGTCGGAAGTCTAAGAAGAGAATAGTAGCGTACCGTTATAGCCTGGGTTCGATAGGTGTTGCTGAGTGATCTGAGCATCGAGCTCAAACAGAGAGGGTTCAAATTCACTGCGAATTGACGCAAATAAAGCGAATAGAGTCCTCCAATACAGCACATATTGGACTGGTCGAGTATGAGAAAGATTCCTTCCTTAATTCGACACATCAGTATAGAGATCAAGACAAATGTACAGGACACGAACCTTCATGCTTGCAGCTTGCTTGAAGACATCAGAAGCAGGTCAAATGGCGGCTCAGCGTTCAGCCCATGTACAACCTTGTAGCCGGCCACTCCGCTCCCCAATGCAGGAAGTCCCAAATCGAGGGGCAGCGACAAATCTCGCTTCCTCGACGCCCTGGGCGCCACCAGCAATCACCACCATCTACTGATGTGGCCAATCTAAATCCTGCGTTGCCCAATGGATCGATGACTGTCTTCGTTCGTCTCGTCTTGCCATCGAGGATGACTTTCCGTCGATCCAGCATCTTCCTTGAAGAATTCCAAGGCTGGTAAGTGAGTCAATATGAGACACTCAATTGAGAACATGGGGAGCTTACAACGTCTTAGTGCAATTCATGCTGTCTCTCAGATACACAACAGAGGCGCGAATGGTAGTGTCCAATCCAACGCGCAGGAAAAGAGCCCTCGGGGTGTGGACCGTGATGCGCCGTCCAGAGCCATGAAACGGCTTGGCCGTGCTCGCGAAGTCCGTAGGCACCATCGACATATACGTGGATTAATGGAATCTAGGTGCGCTGGGACTGCCGTTCAGCGTCTCCGTCAAAGGTGTAGGATCAAGGGGAGCAATGATGGCATATGCAGAGTGCTGAGCGAGTCTTGGTCGTATGAATTGTGCCAGGGCGAAGAGTAGAGCAGCTGTCTAGGGCGCGCATGCAAGGCAGCACACACTCGAGACGCCGTCCGACTCCTGCATGGAAGGGCTGTACATCGACCTATATCATTATGGCGGAAGGGCGACTTTCTATGGAGTGTGTACGACGCGGCGTAGAGGCTGATGGCAGAACGATAGACTGGATGTTGTTACGCTAGACAGTTTGCGTCTGGTTGCGATTTATCATGGGTATCCTCGGTCTGCGCTGCCAGGCTGTTTTGTTCATTTGACTGGGAATGCGTCCGTCCTGTGGCTGGCAGACTGTTCGTGAGCAAGACGAGATAGTGAGAGCTATAAACGCACTCGTCCCAGCGCAGACCTTGTCCATTTGCTCATGTGTATTCTGGCGCCTTGAAAGGGCAAGTCGACTGTCGGTGAAGAAGGCAAAGCAGCGTTTACCTGGCGCCGGCTGCTCGGGCCGCTGCGATCCTCTCTGTTCCCTCCCGCCATGTTGGCCGCTGTCCGACACTGGCGCGCACCTCTGCAGCGAGCGTGTCGCTCACTGGAAACGGCGGCAGAATTCGCTTCCTCCTTCACGCCGCCCGACACTCCACCGACGCGCCGCGGCGCGCTGTCCCGCACTGTACGGGTCAGCGGGCTGCCCCATGGCTACAACGTCAACGACGGCCTCTCTGACATCGACCGCCAACTCGAGCGCGTCGAGAAGTTCGACGACCACGTTCTGCGCCACCTCTTCTCCCGTTCAGCGCTCCCCCGAACACCAGTCTAAGTCGGCAACAATGAATGCGCCGTGTGGTTGGCCGGGAAAATGACTTGATTGCAGCGGACGTCGTGGCGCCAAGAGAAAGATCTCCATCGCTTGCCCATCCACTGTGTCAACGGAGGAAGTGGCGGAGCGATTGTCCGCTTATGGCTCTATACGAGAAGTGCGTACTCTCCCAATGGGATCACGGACAACAGCCGATGTCTGATAGTATCCTTCCTTGACCTGGATGGCGCCACCAATGTCATTGCAAACATCATTCTCGTCTACCGTAACTGATGACCCCTCACAGGCCCTTCGAGCTATCAACTTCGAAGGCGTATCGAGGCCGGTACAGCCAGATGGGCTGAATTCGGCCAGAGAAATCCTTGATAAGGACGTCCTCCGCCTTGTCCTCATCTACGAATCCAGGAAATTACCCATCTACGCCTTCTTGGAAGACCTCCTCGAACACATCCCCGGCAAGGGCGAACAAGTTACCAGTATATCCATCGTCGCTTGTGAGTGTTGCCTTCCGCGCATGCACTGGGCTGATCCCTTTTCTCAGTCCATCGCCGGAAGCATGCTCCAAACACGTCAATGGTCGCCATGGTCAAGACAACAACATGCCTAGGAGACAAGTACCTCAAAGCCATCGGGGCTGACGCGACTCGTTCCAAACGCCCACTGCGCGAGCTGAGGAAAGACTTTGGCACCTTTGGTCCAGCCTTCCCTCTCAGCCCAAACGTACTGACCAAATTACAGCACAGACATCCTCCTCAGACACCACGGCCACAAGGACGCGATGAGGGCATGACTGACGCAGCGCTGGCGGATAAGTACACTGGCATACCAGTATAGGATGGGATACAGCTTACGCGCTCTGTTCTGATAGTTACAGGTATCGCAAAGACACCTCCGGTAATCGCACATAATCTAATTTGCAGTTGCTTTCTCTTGACCGTTCAAGTGTACGGCTGTGAGTGCATTCCTTCCAAGTATTCGGGTCTTCGGCTGCGCGTGTAGTTACCGCTCGCGACGGCAACACGGACGAATGCGCTCAAGACAACCCAACTATCCAGGTCGTGTTGACTCTGCAGACTGAGAGGACCAGCAAAAGGCCCAGACGATCATGATTCATCGATTCTCGAGATATAGTATGCTCTGAGAAGTAACGATGCATGTTATGATGTCCGAGCAAGGTCATCTGCTCCGATTATATCGTACTCATCGACGTACTCTCCTCGAATGAAGAGCTCCAAACGCTCTTTCTCTTCTCGATAATCTTTCTCTGCGGCGCGGAAGCTTCCTCGGTCAAAGTCGGTGAAGTAAACGTGCTTTGATTCGTCCATCATGAGATTCCAGGACCGAAGGTCGCGATGCAGTATGCCAGCGCTATGAATGTCATTCAGAATTCGTCTTAGCTCGGTACTGACAACTTCGTCAGCTCTAAACGGTGCATGCATCGTAGTGTTACATACCATTGCTCCGGCAAGAGCGGGGGTATCCTGCGCCTGTGGTCCATCTGTTCTCCAAGAGGACGCCCGACGTTGGAAAGCATAAGGGCACATTTTGTGTTGTCCGCACTGGAGAAGAAGCCAAGAAATGTAGGTATGCCAGCGACCCCGGCAGTGGTGAGATGTTTGTAGACCTCGGACTCATGCCTCATACGCCGGACAGTGCGCGGCGTGGAAGCGATCTTGACAACGAATGCGTATTTCTGAAGACCCGAAGATGGTATGAAAGCACTGTAGACATCCCCTACCGCCCCGGAACCCAAGCGATTATTGAGGACGATGCTGAGATATTCTTCGGGTCCGTAGGATGCTTGTACTTCGACGCCGGAACGATGCAAAAGCATGGGGGAAGGAGACTCCCACTCCTTGTATTGCAGGAAGAGGGCAACGGCGTCGAATGAGGCTATCTTTTGGCTGACTTTCTACGCAATGTCAGCTTATAGACCGGTGCTGGGCTAGATTTGACACACCTTTTCGAGCTTGACACATTCCGTCTTCCTCTTCTTCGACGAGGGCAAAGCTTCTGAATCGTCTCGCTTCCTCTTCTTTGCTGCAGGGAATTCCTTCAAGACACGAAGACGCTGTAGAGCATCGTAGACGGCCGCGAAATGTATCGCAACCCAGATTCGCCCATACGAATTGTGAGGATCGGCGGCGGCGCATATATCGATCATGCCCGAAAGAAACAATGTTTGCGAGTCGCGATGGCGAATGCCAATGCGTACAAAGTTTCCACAATCGAAGACAATCAGAGAAGTGTCGCGCTTAACAGCGCCGATCCAGGCCTAAGGACGAAGGTTTAAGTTGTCAGCCAAAACAAAAGCAACAACGATCAGTCCGTTACTACCTTTTGTACATAATCGCGGGATACTGGCTTGTATGCTCCTGACACCTCCGTCGCTCGCGAAGTAGGGACGAGACGTCCTGCGTTGGGTGGACCAGACTGTTGCGTCTTGCGGCGTTTACTTCGTCTGGGTGCAGAGATTTCTGGAAGAATCCAAAGGCTACGCGGAGCATCAGGCGGTTGCAGTTGCGAAGGAGGCGGGGCATTCGCGCATTGCGAGTCTAGCTGCCAAGGGAAAGTGTCGAGGTCAGACAGACCTCCCATGTCCTCGACGATGTGCGCAGCATCTGTGCAGAAAGTCATACTAGACGCGAATGAGCCGACCCACTTCTGAAGACCTTGGATAGCCGTACGGCTTTTCTTCTTCAAGTGATCATATTCACTCCCAGCGATGTGTAGATAGAGAGCTTGTGACGCGTAAGGCTCGTTGAGGACGTCTGCTGATCGGTTGTCGTTGCTCGTCCAGATGATACAAGTACGCTCTCCCGGGTCGGCCGGGGTGAGTAGGACTTTCGAAGCAACGCGTCTCGATACGCTCTCTACAGTTCGATATCGCAATTTGGTGATTGACGTTGCATCCGTGCCTCTCAATTCACGATGGAAGGCTTTCCGAAGGACGAATTCATCATCATCAAGAGCGTCGAGCTCTCGGGCGAAAGTGCCGTCAACTGTGTCGCAGAGATCCTGATGGAGAGATGGGAGAAGCCTGACGCGCTTCAGGAGTAGATTGTCAGGTATATGACGGTCGAGAAGCTGTATAGGATCTGACGGAACGGGAGCATCCACGGAGTCATTGCGAAGAAGAGGAGGGGGTATGAAATCGAAGAACGTTCGCCTGAAGTCGCAGTCGGCCTCCTCCGGCACTTCACTGGCCAGACGAGGTTGCTGAGGATTTCCACGAGGGGACGGGCTTTTCGAGCAGGGTGAGAGCTGCGGAAACGGTGGGGAAATAATTGTGAAAGATGGGGGCGGACGGGGCGGGGTGGTGCTCATCACTAAGTTACTTGGGTGGAAGGAGAACAAGGACGCGTCCCTGATGTCGATCATCGTGAGCAGTTTCGGATTTGCCTTGTTATGTGTTGTAGTTTATTGTTCACAAACGTTGATACTCTGATAGGGGATGGGATGGTCGTACATATATAATTCATGAAGGTATTCAATATGATACTCTCGCCCTTTTAGTCGACCTATCGGTATGCAAATCTAGAATGTCCTGCATAGCCCGTTCGTCCCGCTCGCGTTGGCGAGGGCTTTCTTCTTTGCCTCTACCACGATGATATACAGCGTCTGCCCAATCAACGATGACAAAGTCAGAGTATCCCGGAGTATGCAGAATGTTGTAGTCCGACAGCTTGTTGTGGGTAAAACCCTCTGCGTGTAAAGAAGCCAACCAATTCGTCAAGTGTCGCCTAGAGAATCATCAGTTGCGCCACGAAGTCACAGAGCAGTTCGCAGACTTACTTGCGTTGATCGTCAAGTTTCCCGGCAACCACAAGTGGATATTGCGCAATATGCTCCATGAACAAAATCGACACCCCGGTCTTAGGAGAGTGATATACTCCGAAACTACGAGGGACCGTGTGTCTAAGTATGAGTGATTTTCGCAGCTGGCAAATCATTCTATGCTCTTGCTGGAGTGCTTCGTTGCTGGTCGAGATTTTCATGACGAAGGCCGAGCCGTATGGGAGTGGCGACTCGGGGTAACAGAGATATACCTTTGACCCATGTCGTTTCCTCGCGTGTAGACGGACTCGTAAAACATTATCGGACAAGATAGTCTCTTGTGAGATCGGGGCGTCGGACGCAAGTAGCTTCAGTGGACTTTGTATCGTCCTGAGACTTTCAGATTCTGAACCATCAACCGCGTGCCAGTGAAGTTGTATGACCAAGGCCCGCCCGAAACGCTTCTGGAGTTCAGTCGAATCCCAATTCAAGAGACGATCCTAATGCTCCGGATGAGATCCGAATGGGGAGAAGCGGAACATTCACATACGGACAATTGTGGTGGAAGATATTTTCCTATTGATACCCCATACAGGGTCTTCCTGTCGGCCACCGTCGTCCTGCTATCGGCCGCATCAACATGATTGTCATAGTCTTGCCTGCAGGGGCCTGGCAAGACACCGATGGCTGTGAGGTTCGTGATCGCGTCAGCCCGCCAGTAAGCATCTCTGAACCCGGCCATGCTGACAGCAGTGTGTAATTTCGCATAAGGAGGGCAGCCGCCAGAAGAACGGCTGACATCAAGCGTCTCGGATATCCAAAGAGTCTGCCTGCGACGCTCTCGGAGGCAAACGACTTCCTCCCGACCGCTGGTCAATATCATGCAAGATGCTTCGGCGTCAACGGCTTTGGCCCAGAACTACAGGACAGTCAGGATCGCATTTTACGATTATCTATGTACACACCTGCTGTAGCACAAAGCTGACTTTTGCCAGGTCCGCGTTAGACACCAGCCCCCCATCATCAGCCGTGGCGGGAAGCGCCTGCTGGATCAAGCCCAGGATGAAATCACTGTCGGGCCCAGTCGGGCGACCGCAAATAGAGTGACGATTCTCGAGAGAGTCGACACATCGCGGGGAGGAACACGCTTGTTCAGCATTCGCAAGCTGGCACGAATACCAGCGCCAGTCCAACTGACGCTTAACAACACGTTGGATGATGGGGAATAGGGATCCATGGCGAGTGTGCAATGATCCCGACAAGGCTTGTATGTCGATGACGGCGACATCTGTGATACCTAGGCGCTTGATATGGGCAAGACGTGATCTTGAAATCGACGAAGGGAGGTTCGGCAAGTCCGTGTTGAGGGAGATGCGCCACCCGGAGCACGGGTCATCGCCGCCAGTGGGCGACCGCAACTCGAACATTGAAGCCGTCTCAGGAACGAACGTGTTGCGAACAGTCAAAGTCGACGCTATAGCTGCAGACATCCGCTCCCGCAGAAGGAGAGCCTCGCCAATGTGGACGACTGAGTTGATCTGTCCAGTAGACCAGTCTGTCATATCCTCATTCGCTTGAGCCAACGAGAATTCATGGACCCTCGGGATCGGTATATCTCTCGCTTCGAGACCGTTGACTGCCTTGGCGTCGACCGCGCCCAGCGCAACGTCAACCATGTTGGAAAGTAAAGTGGGTAGATTGGGGAAAGACTGGATACGATTGAGCTGCAGACTCTCGGGAATATGCATCGCGTAGCGGTCGGGGAGGGGGATGTTGGGGTCCAAGTCGATGAGGTTCTTGAAATGCGCCCTGAAGCTTGGTCTATCGCAAGTCATGGCAGTGGATGTTCGCTTCGTGCCCAGGGATGTGCTTGGAGTATACATGCTTCGAGAAGTGGGCGGTGGAGCCGTTTCGGTAGATGTTTGGATAGTTTGCGTCGCTGACGGTCCATGCAGTGGCGAATAGACAGTGTCAAGTGCCTCGCCAAGAGTATAGCTTGTCATTTGATATGAGCTTCGAGACCTACATTGCTAGATTAGCTGACAGATGTATGGAGGGAGTTCAAGACGCACGGAAAGTTTGGTGTTGATAGGAAACTGAAGAGACGTCCAATCCAGATCTGATTTTATAGGCCTGAGAACAATAACCGTAAATGTAACAATGAATATCACTCACGGGTCTATGCACATAGGAGAGCACGACGTTGGTCCATGAATGTGGTCGAAGACACTCGTCATCGTCGTAGCAACGTGAACATGAGGTCCAACTTCCGGGAACAGAACAAGAACAATAGTTCAGTAATTCAAATTCTGATACAAAAGGCCATCAGGACTCGATTTGGCCATACAAAGAAGGGCACATACCGAACAGTAGCGGTTGAACGGTTCACACAAGGATAATCGTCGAATACATCACTCGTGTCCTGTCCGCCCGAATCCCGCCGCATGCCCGTGAGCGGGATCGAGTTTCGGCAAGTCTCTCGTGCAGATATGCGTTCGCTCCTCAGTCCGCTCCCGTACATCGAAAGCGAGTGACGGACCTGGGTCTTCTTCCGGGTGGCCGAAACGTGTCTCGCGAGCCTCATTGCGGATCGTTAAAGGTCCCTTACTTGGCCCGTGAACCAAGTCTCCCGGACCCCCGTCTCGTATGCTTCCGACTGCCACTTCTGGCGGGACGATTGGTCTTTGCTCGAACAATTGGCCGCCATCCCATGCTAGGAATTGCAAGTGTCTGCACCCGTGCTGTTCGCAGCCCAGGTAGGTTCTACCGCTTCAGTCATGCGATTTGCTTGGTGTTGCGCTCGTCAAAGGGCGCTCGTCCGGCAGTCCACCTAGTCACGTATGTGCTTTGCGCAGATTTGACGCGACGAGGAAGGGAAAAGAGGGGAGTATGCGCATGCAGAGAGTGACATTGTATCGTCCGCCTATGATTGCAGAAACAAGGCTGTTTGTGGTTCATGCATTTGGATTCGTACTTGCGTTCAAGTTTCTCGATGAACGCTTGCTTCTTGTGAACGGTGCGCCGGTATCCATTCGCACACTGAGAAGCCTGAAGTAATCCTTGAGTGAGATGTGGACTAGATTGGCCAAACAGTGCATACCTCAACCGGGCGAGCGTCACCAAAAGCAAGGCGCTGTTCGCACTCTGACGCGTCTGCCATCCTCTGATCTGGTGTTCACGGCCTGTGGTCCGAGCGTATAGCTGTCCTGCGCGTATTGTTGCCCTTCTGAGCCGTGGCGTTGGCGTGACAAGTAAGTGGGGAAGGGGCGCACGAAAAACGGTGGAGTACTATAGGATCGATAGAGGGATGACTGGACCGCGGCAGTTGACGAAAAGCAAACCCTGGATGTGGAATAGCGCGCCTTGCATTAGCACAACGCCGACAGTGTTGCCCAATGCAGCCCTTCCTCCCGAGTTCTACTGTCTTTCGCCACCGCAGCAATCAGCTCGGGTAGGGCCAATTCGAGCAGCATAGAATGTATGCCCGTCACCGCCGCTGGTAGCACTGCTTTCACCTCCAATCCTGCACCTTTCCTCCCCGCCTCGACGACTCGGACGTATACTTGGATGTCCCTTTTCCGCCAGGCCCTCGACGAGCTCCCACCCAGATCCAGCCAGCGTGTCGTCCTGCGAAGAGAGTATTGCGCAAGTGGTCGACCATCCTCATTCACGAGTAGGCCGAAATCCGAAGAGGCAGAGGCTCTTTGAAAGTCCAAGGGTCGAACCGGAAATGAACATCGTTGTCGAATAGTTCCCGAGATAAACGATCTGACCTTGCTCTGCACATGCAAAAAGCGTCAGGTTTGACAAGCGCAGGTCGCAAGGAGGTGAGAAAGAAAAGCAAGTAAGATGAAGCCTGGATGAAGGCGGAAGGAATCCGCGTCTGTTTGTTTGGCTCTAAGGTCCCGAACCTCGACGTCATGATACATATGCGCATGTCAATCTTGGGAATTACTTAGTGGCCAGACAGCTCTCACTGCTGCTCTTACTTATCAATTCAGGAATATCTCTTGAGCAGCTCAGTATCATGGATACAATATGACTTGACTTTACATACAAAATTCACTTCGAGGATTCAGTGTTCTATGCCGGCGCACAGACAACATGTTACCACATCGGTGTATCAATGCTTCTCGACCTCTATTGTTGGGTTCAATGAGGCCCAGAAATGCCTCGTTTAGTATCTCCTTCAAGTATGCATGTCCACCAGAGCTGAAGTCTTCTAGTACCTAGTAGTAGTACGAAGTCAAAGTCAATCACGTGTGTGTATCGCTCTTGCTTCCGAACCAACATCTGATTCTCTGACCAGGATGTCTACGCCGACGGTCTCGACATGCACAGCCGACGGCGTATCTTGCGCTCGACAGATCTTACACATTTTGTCTGTTACCCATTGCCTACGCTCATGGGTGCATGGATGGATTCCGCGCACAATGGTCGAAACAAAGTAACCACAATGGATGGCCCGGTCTTGGCAGTCTGAATTTCACTGGTCCACGACCAGACCTGGAAACTTGTCAACCGGATATAATTGCAGATACGGCTCAACGGAGACAGGAGGCTGGCTCGAGAAAAATTGACGGTCTGCGTCGAGAGGTGTCGCCGCCGCGTCCTGGATTATAGTGCCCAAAGCAGGGGTTTCGTGAAATCGAGCAGGCTCTTTTTTTGGCGAGTCAAGCATCGTGCGTATCTCTACCTCTTTGAGTGCTTGCTTCGCGTCCTGACTCGGTTTTGGTTTAGAATTTGAAATAGCGCTCTTGTTCTCTTATCAGCTGTTGGTCCTCCAACCATCGCGTTGCTATTCACTTCCACTTGGACCCAGTGCTTCGACCACGTACCCCTGCCAATGTACGCTCCGACCCGCGGTGGCCCAATATGTCGTTCATTGTTTTATTGACTATAAGTAGACGTTATCAAGGCAGTCCCTTCATAACCCTCCAACAGCTCACCTTATTGTGCGTCCTCCTTTACTTCTACCTGCTAGCCGAATTGACAAAGTCATATAGTGATCCAATTTCAATGGCAAGCTACACACTCGGAGACGCTCTTGAGACCGTCTATCCACCTCTCAATGGAACGTCCACCGCATCCCAAACATCCGTCCAGATGGCCACGGCGACCATGTCCCGAGGCATGAGTACTGCTTCCACGTCCCTCGGCTCGAAGCGGACGGCTACCGCGATGATGAGTTGTGGCCGACCGGCTTACAGGCAGCATCTCAGAAGACTCATTGGCTACGATTCTAACATCCCAATTCCCGATCGCTACGCGATGCATCTCCCCGACAGCCTCCGCCTCAAGCAAATCCAGTCATTCCCCAACCTACCTGCACTACTTTCTCAACTCGTGGACAGTGCCCTCGACTCCACACTGCCGAATGGGCACAAAGTGAGGCATATCTCGATTCCAGATGGACATCAATTCTCACAGGAGGACCGTGATTGGGACCTTGACCACTGGCGTCGCGAGGGGATTGACTCTGTCACTGAGATAAGCGCCGCCCTTGCTTTCCGGGAACAGATGTCTGCAACGGTGGCGTCGACCTTGACCAGTCGCGATAACTTTGTCCACACGACGCCCCTATTGAAGTGGCGCGCAACCACTGATGTCGATGGCCCGTGGCGCGTCTCTATCATTCCTGACTCTTCCTCACGCCGTCTGATTCCCGACTCACGACTTACGCTCCTCAAAAATCTTGGCTTCTTGGACATCGTTGTCATTGACATTCAGGCATTGTCTGGACCACTGCGAACTCGGGGCGGATCCCTATTTCCTGTCATCCAGCGTGTCATCAAGCGCCAATTGGATTGGCGATGGTATGCATGTCAGAAAGAGAATGCAGAGCAAGCATGTTCCTCGTCGCGTTGCATCGACGCGTTGGAGGGCCGGCATTCCATCTGCGGTCGTTCGACTGGTGTTGACAGTGACTTCGTTTTGGGGCTCATCAAGAAGGCGCTTCCTGCCACAGCTGATGATGGTGAGGTTGTGTCAAACGAGGACTTGGAGAAAGTCAGTTTCGTGCTGCAGCAGGTGTGGTTCTTCACAATTCATACGATAGTCGCCTCATATTGTTTCGCAGTTCTGGGCAAAAGCCGTGGACGCCGAAGTCAGCTGTATGATCTTGACCAGTGGGACAGAGGAGGTCGTCTGCCTTCGAGAGCGTCTCAAGCAAAGGCTTTGGGTATCAGAAACCCTCGACGTCAGTCGCTCTGGTGGCTCCGAACCTTCCTATATGAAGTTGCATGCTGCCGTCAGCATGGCTGGGCTTAGAGACGCTTGCTCGCGGACAGAAGCAGTCAGGGCTCTTATGTCCCTCGGACTCTTGCCAGCTTTATTTCGACAAAGCCTTGATAGCTCTGTCGATGCGACAGATATCACGATCGACTTAGCCGACAAGAAAGCCCTGTATGGGGCATCGATGGGGAAATTACTCCCCTCGTTATTGACGGTAAGGATATATGCCCCTTTCGTTCACATTCCGGTCTCATATGTTAATCAAGGATCCGCTTCTCAACTGGGACTCAGGCCAGCTTATATCATGCTTCTCGAAGACAGAGGGGGTACAGATCTTCTGGCATGCGGACGATGTCCTTTATTGTGAAGGCCTCAAGAGGCTTCCGAACCCTTTTGGTTTGGTGGCCTCCGACGCCCCGAACCCACGCGGCCCCTTCCCTATCGAGAGCGTGTTACGAGTCCGTCTGCATGCACGAAAGCGGCATGGCTCGAAGGTGTTCATCTGTTACCTAGAATCGCCGCTCCCGTATGGCCTGGCCTTCGTCATGAAGATGTCGGACAACACTGAAGCACTTCAGCGAGAGCATCAAACCCTTCGCGAGTTGCAAAAATCCACCCAACTTCAATCGATTGTTCCTTGTAGTCTTGGGTTGTTTCACTCTCCTAGCGTTTCGGTTCTTTTCATGACGCATGTTGTGCGATATCCGCTCGTGATTGCAGGTATTCTCCATGATCGACTCAAGTACGTCCGTTTTACTCTCATTCACCACACACGGCCTCACTCTCGTCTAGAAAGGATATGAAATGGTGGCTGGAACTTCTGCACCGGAGAGGCTTCACACACAACAATTTGTCCGACCACAATATTCTGCATACTCCAGGCCACTCGGATTTTAGGATCGTTGGTTGGAGACATGCTGTCCATCATCGCGACCTTGACACGCCCGAATATCGTCGCGAATGCCAACAGGACAACTTGGCTCTACAGGACATACTAGATAAGCATACCGATAGGACAAGCAAGAGGGCTAGAACGTCATGACCATCGATATAATTCACTTCCAGGTATAATACTTTGTATGTTATGAAATCCGAACAAGGTCATCTGCTCCGATTATCTCTTCCTCATCAACATACTCTCCTTGAAGGAAAAGCTCTAGACGCTCTTTTTCCTCCTGATAGTTTTCCGCTGTAGCGCGAAAACTGGCCCGGTCGAAATCGGTGATGTGTATGTGCTTTGACTCGTCCATCATCAGATTCCACGACCGAAGATCGCGATGTAGTATTCCAGCATCGTGAATACTTCGCAGAACTTGTCTGAGCTCGGTACTGCTTCCTTGTTAGCTTCGTCAGCGGTGATGGCAGTGGCAACATGGCGCACCATTGCTCTGACGATAGCAGTACTTTACGATCATCGTCCATTTGCTGGCCAAGTGGTCGTCCCACATTGGAGAGCAGGAGTATGCATCTTGTGTCATCGGCATTTGAGTAAAATCCGAGGAACGTCGGGATGCCAGTGACTCCAGCGGCGGTCAAATGTCTGTATATCTCATGCTCGTGCTTCATGCGCTGAACCGAGCGAGGTGTGAGCGCCATCTTGACAACAAAAGAATGCTTAGGGACACGGGGAGAAGATATGTAAGCACTGTATACATCTCCCACCGCACCCGCACCCAGACGACCGTCTAGAACGATGCTGATGTACTCATCAGGTGTGTATCCCGTTCGTTTCTGCGCGGCTGGCTGATGAAAGAGTAGTGGGGACGGAGAATCAAATGTCGCAAACCGAAAAAAGAGAGCGGTGGTGTCGAATAGAGCGATCTTTTCCCTTGTGTTCTGGGTCAGAAGACGGGTTCAATGAGCGGAATATCCAGCGTATCTGTATGACGAACAGACCTTGTTCAGCTCTATCAAAGACTCGGCCACTGTCAACTTCCTTTGCCTCTTCGTTGACAAAGGCAGGTCATTTGTAAGGTCTCTTTTCCTCTTCCTTGGGAGAGGGAAGTCCTTCAAGATAGGCAGACGCTGCAAAGCATCATAGACTGCGGCAATGGTCACCGCTATCCAAATTCGCCCGTACGAGGTGAGAGACTTGGTCTGGGAGCATATGTCGATCACTTCTGAAAGAAACAGTGTTTGGGACTCTCGATGCCGAATGCCAATGCGCATCAGGTTTCCGGAGTCGAAGACTATGAGCGAGGTGTCGCGTTCCACAGCGCCAATCCAAGCCTATGAGCGAGGTTTGTGAAGTGTGAAGGATGAGATGCAAGATCCTGACCTTCTGTATATAGTCACGAGACGATGGTTCATACACTGCTGACACTTCTTCGGTCCTGGGGAAGGGAACTATTCGTCCTGCGTTCGGTGAGCCGAGCGGCCGCGTCTTCAATCGACTGCTTCGCCTCGGCGCATGTGTTTCCGGCAAAGTCCAGAGACTACGCGGAGCGTCAGGCGGTTGCAGTCGTAGGGACGGCGCCACCGTAGAGCTAATGGAGTCCAGTTGCCAAGGGAAAATGTCGAGCTCAGAAAGACCACCCATATCGCTGACTATGTGGGCAGCATCTGTCCAGAAAATCATGCTTGTAGCAAGCGAGCGTACATGTTCGTCGAGATTTTGGATCGTGGCACGAGTTTTGCTTTTCAAAGCGTCGCGATACGGGGGCCCAACGGTGCGCAAAAAGAACGTCTGGGAAACATAAGCTAGCCGCTCTACGGACCCATTCTCCCATATGGTCATAGCACCTGGTCCCCGGCCCTCTGGAGACTCGCATGGAGTAAGAAGAACTTTCGATGCTATCCTAGAGGATACTATGCCCGCAGGGCGAGACCGCAATGTGGCAATGGACGCTGGGTCTGCTCCTCTTACCACCTGATGATGATCATAGAAAGCAAATTCCCTGTCATCGAGAGAGTCTAACTCTCGAGCGAAAGTGCTCTCCACTGACGCGCAAAGATCCTGGTGAAGAGTTGGAAGCAGCTTAATTCGTTTCAAGAGCAGATTGTCGGGTATGTGTCGGTCTAGAAGCTGTATAGGATCCGAGGCCTCGGGAGGATTGACAGATTCGTCTCGGTGGAGGGGAGGTGGAATGAACTCGTAGAATGCCTTCCTATACTGGGGCTTTTCTGGCTCTTCATTCGCGAGCGCGAGCGGACTCGGCGAAGTATGTGGGGAAGCCGAAGAGAATCTGACGGGGGATGCTACAAAGTACGGCGGCGAAGGGTCGCAAGTGGGAGAGAGATAACCAGGCGGACTGGCGCTCATCTGAGGGAGGGGATGATATAAATTGGTAGGAAGGGAAAGCAACTCACGATGGACAATGGAAGGATTAAAGGAGACAAGGGTAAGGGCGTTCCTGAATGCCGATCGTTGAGATTTCCAATGCGCGTCTTGTTATCATGAGACGCATTCGGATTGATGCGCCAATGCGCACACCGCAGACGCGCTTCTGCAAGACATCAGGCGCCGTCTTGTCAGCGTACGCTCTCGTGTGCTCTCTGGAGCCCGCGTTGACCAAACAAAGTACTCCGGCCGAAGTACAAAAGGTTCTGAGATTGAGCCCGAGCGGCCGAGCCTCATGCACATGAATCGTAGGAGTCTCACATCGTGATTCGTCCTGCAATTCAGAGACCACGTTCTAACCGGGGCTCGGATCAGGAACTCGGCATTCGAGTCAAATTTGAGCGCCCCGCCAGTGAAAACTGAAGATCAGCGGAAAGTGTGGCGTCGCGAAAGGCTCACTTGATAAGGTTTGATGTACAAATCAGTGATGAGCGGAGGTAGGGATCTTTTTGTTCACTCGAGCAAGTACACAATAAGAGCAGGACTAGAGACACACAGACCGAGTTAGCGAGATTGATCTTGACCACCGTCGCCTCATTTCAAGGTGTATAAATTACTTGCGAGGCGTCGAAGGTTTGATATCTAGGAGCCCTCCTCTCAAGCCAATTTTCACGTCAGAACCAAGGTTTGCTCTGCTGTGAAAGCATAGTATCTCACACCATGGGCTAACAGCACATTCCCCCCTTCCGCATTACACTACAACAATATGTACACTCCAAAATAAATTAAAAAAAGTCTCATACAAATGTCAGGCATGTAAAAGTCGTACACTTCCGTCTCCGGGGTATAGCGAGTCCAAGTAGATACACGAAGAACACTTCTCATCTTATCTCGCATGCGTCATATAACTCGGAGGCGGCGGCGAGCCCCGCTCACTCCCCATCGCTGTATGATAGCTCATCCCAGTAGGCTCCGCCTCATGATGCGACTGCGACACCCTCGGCGTGAGCGGCTCCTCCTCCTCCGGCACGGGCGCGGTCGTTCGCCTTCGTGGAGACGAGGGCAGGGAATGTATGGGTGAGGATGAGGAGGACTTCGCCTGGACTGGCGGAGCCTGATGATAGCTAGATGAGGCGTATGGATTCTGGCTGGATGAAGCGTAGGCCGGATGCTGGGATGCGTACTGGTCGTACACCAGCGTTGCGTAGTGGTCGTCGTATGGGTTGTATGGCAGGATACCCGGAGGCGGTGCGCGATGCGGGTACGGAGCCGTGGAGGGGTAGTGCTCTGAGGACGACACATCGTCCTCCGAGCCGTAGTTGTTACTAGGCTTGTACTCATACGCAGGGCTCTTTGGCGCGGGTGCGTACATCAGCTTTGGCGAGTTCGAGCCAAACTGGTTCTGTGGAGCGGCGAATGCGTACTGCGCAGCAGGAGACGTAAGAGGGATGTTGACTTCAGACGTGGATATGGCCGAGTACATCTTTGCCTGCCTGGCCTTGCGGCGCGCATAGATGACCTCCGGCTTGACCTTGTTCATCTTGTGGTAGATGTACCACATGGCTGCGATGGTCATACCAAAGGTGACGACGAGGACGACGTCGGAGATGATACGCGACTTTGTGCTCTCTGTGCCGGTCGACGACTGCTCGAGGATGACGCCGAGGTAAACGGTGATGAATTGCTTGGGGAGAGAGAGGATGGCGGCGATGGAGAAGACAATGATGCCCATGCCGCAGGTGGAGAAGACGGCGGTAGTGAAGTGACCAGGGATGGCGCTGAGGCGGGCGATGAGCGCTATCTTGAAACCGCCGTCGCGCACAACCTTCGCCAGGCATGCGTATGTGATCTGGGTGCGCTCCATCTTCTCGCCGCGCGCGCGGCAGCAATACTTGAAGGCGCTGCAAAGGGTCAGCTGTGCCCAAACGGCAAGAAAAGGCCGCTCACTAAAAGTTGCCGACTTCGCCAATGAACGTGCCCGCTGCGACAATGCCAAAGCCTATCCACAGCCCCCACACGAGTCCACACAGCACGGCAACGATTTCGTGGCCAAACAGCGGCGGGAAGGAGAGGACGAACAGGATGCCGATGGGCACCAGCCAGCCAAATTTGAGGTCGTGCATCCAGCGCGTCACGGGCGTCAGCCAGTTCACGATCTGCTTGTGGTATATCGTCATGAGGGCGGACAGAGTGAGGATGATGGCGAAGGCGACGTAGTACCCTGCAACAAACGCGTTAGCAACGACGGCTCCAGCGACGACGACGAGCAACGCACAGATCCACTCCTTGCGGATCCAGAAGCGCCATTTCCGCAGCGCCTCCCAGTCAAAGGCGCCGGTCTTCAGCTCCTTGGCCTCGCTCGGTGTTGGGCTCGGCGTGCGCGACATTCCCCGCGTTGGCGTCGTGCCCCTGAGATTGGGCGCAGATTTGTCAAAGACGGTCGATTGCGAGCCATACGCGCCCGACTGTGGCGGGTATTGGCTGTTATTATTGTTGCTGTACGGTGCGTTCGCAGACAGATTCGGCGTCGTCCACGGCTCGTCCGCAGTGGAGCGGTGTCGCGGCAGCTCCATTGATGGCGGAACAAAGGTCGGTCAACGACGGCAGGAATGAAGGCAAGAAAGATGAAGGAAGAAGAATGTGGGCGCCGGCGTTGTGGTGGTAAATGGTCAACGTTGTTTTGTCCTGTGGGACACAGCCTTGATGATGACGACCATGCTCCGTTTCGGCCATCTCCACTCTTCACCGCCTTGTGGCGCATTGCAGTCGGAGGAGCGCCCACTGTCTGTACAGGTGAAAGGACAGGCCGCAGCTCAGTTCGAATTTGCTGGACGATGCGTCGCACGACGGCCCGCCGCACTGCCCCGGACTGTCGAAAAATAGACTACCCGGCGGATCAATCTCGCTATCTTTACGAAATGACAAAGTCCCACTACAGTGATATCGATGGACCACCGACAAGTGCATGCCTGGGCCACAGCTTAGAATGAACATGTACAAGATATGTATGTATACTCAGTCAGCTCTCAAGTACATGAACGAATGAGGATGACACGAAGGCCAGGATTCCTGTCAATGGCATTGCAGCCACATTGCATATTACTGCCCTTCGCATCCATCTTCGCCTGTCTCGGGTCCAATACTACTTCAAGGAACGCAAGCAGCGTTGTCAGACACTGCTACCTATCAACTTGCTAACGCCCTAGAAAGATGATTCAAGGCATAATCATTCCATTGAGGTGAACGTCTCGTATAGGTGTGAGACAATCAGAACTGCAAGGTGAGTATTCTAGTACAAACGAAGTGACGGTGGAGAGAGTGCAAAGGACTCGGAGGCGTATAACTACCAACATCTCGCTAGCCTGAGTGCGTCGACCTGGGAGAACCAGGAAGCGGCCTCGGCTGGTCCTTACCCAAATGAATGAACCTGTACAAAAAATGTACCTGGATGAAGACGAACCCTCACTAGCATCAAACAAATCTCTCTGAATCCTTTCGCAGTCATCGCCGCTAAGTTAGTCGAGATGCCGCTAGAATAAGCATGGGCGGCGGCGACTTCGCGCTTTGTACTTCCAGACCAGCGCGGATGGTGTCTATTCGCTAGCTCCGTCGCCTTCACATCAAGACAGAGCACTGGCGTCAGAAAAAAACGCTGTAACATTGGTTATCATGTTATACAAGCATCAAAAAGCCGAAAGGTATGCTCTAAATTTGACTATTCTCACCGGCAATGAATCATCCTTCACAATCCCAAAATCATCATTGTAGAAGACAATCGTACATAGAATTTCTGGGTGGTCATAGTCTGCAGCGAGACCATGAAAGTCGTGAGGCGTTGTTCCAACACTGGGTGGGGGGACAATGTCAACTGGATCAGTGTGTCCGACAAGCTTGACTGCTCGGGCGAGCTGCAAGCCAGAGCCCGTAATCTGGGAAACAATGAGTGACTGGCTGGTAGATACTATCCGGAAGACGTTACCGATTTTGAAGGGCTGAGAATGCAGCCGATGGCGAGAGACGGCTGTTGCGTGAGACGATACGAGTGTTCTGGGTAATAGCGTTAGTGAGGGCCTGAGACTTGTTCATCTCTGTCAATCGCTGCGTAAGATTCCGGTTCATTTCTGCAATTTGACGCGTTAAGTCAGCAAACGTTTCTTGTAAATCATTAACGGTGGTGGAAGAGTCTAAGAATTACCAGTTCGTACATAGTATGTTGTGGCAGAAATGAGAAAACGCACAGTAATTCTCTGCGGCAACGCATCGCATCTGCATTCATGGTCGAAGAACGAATGAGACAAAGGGTCTCAAAGGGGATACTATGGCGGTGCACCGCCACGACTCACGTCGGGCGTTGTGACGTGCGTCCGGATTTGGAGGAGGTGGCTTGCCTTTCGACCACGACCGCCTGCCTATTCGATGGCAATGGCAATGTACCACCAGCTCTTCACCAATACACGAAAAGCGCCCTACGCTCGCGCACGCAGAGAAAAGACGAAACGACTGATACCCATCGCCCGCCCATTGCTTGCTGTGCACATCCTACCTGAGCACGTTCATAGCTGTACGACAATATCAGTGGCGATTGATTTCTCTCTTCTCCCATTCCTTCACCAAACTCTCGACCTCTGAACATGGTATGTCGGACGCTCACCATTCGCTTGGTATTAACCAACTTTTCTAGTCTTCCTCTGACTCGGAAACAGACCAGGCGCAGATCCCTCTGTCCATTCGAATGGCCTTGAAATTATCAATGCTTTCATCCGACGAGTTCGACTCGGCTCTCTCGGGTATAAACTCGCTACCGTACGATATCTGGGACGACGATGTGGTCATTGACCCATCTACCTTGGTCGAGGAGAGGAACAAGATTAGCGCCAACATGTCGCCCACGGCCAAGGTCAACGCATCTGTGCTCCTTCAACGCGAATTTGAGGAGACGGGACATGTGCACTATCTCTCTGAGGCCCTTGGGCTCTTACGAGAGGCCCTCGCCGCCCCCGACAATTCCGATGATGTCGCCCAGGTCGCTCTCAGGAACATTGTTGTGATAGCCAATCAGCGATTCGAGAGTACCGGCGACGTACGGGATCTTGACGAGTCAATTGATGCGGCGCGCAGGGCAGTGGAACTTTTGGGAGAGGCCGAGAACAAGGCGGAAGGGCTGTACACTCTGGGCCAGAGGTTCGGAAAGCGCTTCGACTTGCTCAAAGAGCGCGAAGACTTGGCCCATTCCTTGACGGCGTACCTGGACGGATTATCTCTGCTTCACTGGGATGACGATCATAGGAATCTATTCTCATCCGAAATCATTGCCATCCTGTTCAGACATGTCGACATCTACCATACTCCAGAGAACTTCGCAGACCTCATCGCACGTTTGGTCCAGGAGGACTCCCCCATTGATGCTGCGATACGCGCTGACGTGCTCAGCGAGGCCGGAAATTATTTTGGGAAGAAGTTTGGGGAGGTCGGCGCCCTCCAGCTCCTTGAGGAGGCCATCACGATGCTCAGGCATGCTACGCAGTTGGTGCCCGACCATGTTAAGGCTCTGACCGGCCTTGGCGTCGTGTCCCTTATCCGTTTCGAGCGATTGGGTCAGCCGGAAGACCTGGATCGTGCGGTCGCAGCACAGGAACGCGCCTCTGGTCTTCTCGACGACGGCCATCCTATGAAGCCGGACGTTCTCAACAACCTCGGCAATGTCCTGCAGACGCGCTTCGACTATGCAGGCAAGGTCGAGGATCTGGATACTGCTATCGGGCTCTACCTTCGCAGCGTATACCGTGACGGCGGTGATTCATCGGCAGTCGAGAAGTTCGCGTACTACAGCTCCCTTGGGACGGCGTATCATAGGCGCTACGATCATCTACGGGATCCAGTGGATATCAGCTCTGCTGTCGAGGCGAAGGGGAAGGCAGTCTCTCTGATTCCGGAGGACCACCCCGATCGAGCGCAGACGCTCAACGGATATGGCGGGGCCTTGCTCGTACGCTTTCATCAGTATAGGATAGACGATGATTTGATCGCAGCTGTGGAGGCGCATCGAACGGCGGTTGCTCTGACCCCGTCACATCATGCTGCTAGGATGATCCGCCTTCACAACCTTGTCCAGACACTGCAGACCTACGTTGAGGTCACTGGAGATCCGGCGGACACCCTAGAAGCGATACACAGTGCTGAGCAAGTGGTGGAACTTACTCCGGACGATGATGTGCGCAAGGCGCGCGCGGTGTTCAGTCTTGGAGTCTGCTGGAAGCTGAAGTACTTTTACTCGTCTTTGGATGCCGATCTCGATGCAGCCATCTCTTACCTGAAGAGTGCCGTCGATATGCTTCCGATCGGCCTCGAGACGTCCAAGTTAAACATAGAGTTGGGCTTGACTCTTATGGACCGATTCAGAAAGAAAGGAGATGTAGACGATTTAGATGACGCTATCGCTACTCTCGACATCGGTGCCCATACTGTCTCCACCCCCACCTTGACACAATTCCGCTGCGCGTTGAGCTTCGCCGAAGTGTGTGCGAAGCATCGCGACCCCCAGACTGGAGTCGTGGCGTACTCCCACTTACTTGGACTTATCCCGCGCATCATCTGGATGGGAGACGATCTTGCACGACGCTACCAGGATATCAACTTGGTCAGGCTAGCCGCGAGCGGCGCGGTAGCACATGCGGTCTCTGCGGGCGAGGTTGGGCTTGCGCTGGAATGGGCAGAGCAGGGCCGCTGTGTCGTATGGAGCCAGATCTTGCAGCTTCGCCAGCCGGCCGATGTGCTCGAGGAGATCGCGCCTGCTCTAGCCGAGGAGATGAGGGCCGTCACCAACGAACTGCGAACGATGGGGATGGAGACCCGACGGCTTGGCGCTGGCGATAGCGAACGCGCCACAACGCTCCTTACCATGATGGCAGAGATCTCCCTTCGCGAAAATCCTGACAGCGTACCGGAAGGCATGTCAATTCCGGAATTCGCCAAACGGCTGGCTTTGTTCGCGGTGACGGTTCAGGACGGGAAGAAACAGGAGCAGCGGAGGCTGACAGAGAAGTATGAGCGTCTCCTCGAAAGGGCACAGGCCCTCCCTGATTATGATCACTTCATGCGCCCCAAACGTTTTGCTGAGCTTCGTGCAGCCGCTCGGGATGGTCCTGTTGTGGTGTTGAACATCAATGAGAGAGGATGTGACGCCTTGGCGCTCGTAGATTCTATCGAAGATGTGATCCACATTCCGCTTCCAACATTCACCCAGGATATAGCCAGCGACATGCTTTCAACCTTCCTTGGTGACCTGGAAGAGACCGGTTTGCGAACAGGCTCTCGAGGATTTTCAAGACCGACGGTGGCGAAAGAGTTACGGGCTATTTTGGCGAGTCTCTGGAGACACGTCGTGAAACCCGTTCTGGACGCGCTGAAAGACCATGTGAGCTGGAGCACCTTCATCAGTGTGGCGAATAGCTAACGTCCAGTTGCAGCTTCGGAAAAAAGATGGGCAAACGCTTCCTCATCTCACTTGGTGTGCGAGTGGCGCATTGACGTTCCTACCTCTTCATGCCGCTGGTCTCTACAACATCAAAGGCGCGTCACCGGAGGACAAAGTCTACATGCATGTGGTGTCCTCCTACACACCGAGCATTGCTGCTCTCCTTGCTTCGCAGAGTCGCGCAAGTGCTTCTCACGAGGCACCGAAACTCCTTGCAGTCTCTCAGCCAACGACGCCGGACCAAGAGGATCTTCCCCAAACGGTAAATGAGGTCAAGATCGTGCAGACGCATGTCTCGAACCTGACATGGCTGAACGACACCGCTGGTACGCGCGACGCTGTCTTGCAAGGAATCCGGGAGCACAACTGGGTACACCTGGCCTGCCACGGAGTGCAAGATATGGAGGTACCATTGAAGAGCTCGTTCGCACTCCAGGATGGTAGTCTGGAGCTTTTGGATATCATGAAGGAGTCGTTCAGCCACACTCAGCTGGCGTTCTTGTCTGCTTGTCGGACGGCGGCTGGTGATGAGCAGCGGCCCGAGGAGGCGGTGCATCTAGCGGCTGGAATGCTCATGGCTGGATTTCGCAACGTGGTCGCCACGCTCTGGACGATAGGGGATGAAGATGCTTTGTTCGTGGCGGAGCATTTCTATGCGCATCTGATGAAGGAAGGAGATGGTGATCCCGTTGAAGCATCTGAAGCGTTGCATTATGCCACCTCCAAGCTGCGAGAGCGTGTCGGCGAGAGATATTTCCTTCGCTGGGTTCCCTTCATTCATATTGGCGCCTGATAGCGAGGGACTTTTGTAATATCATCGACAATTTCTCAGCGAGTGTCGGGTAGTGTTGTACATCAGATCTGTAATTTCATTTAGTTCAACCACGACGCGTCGAATTCGGCAATCTGCCAAGAGGAGCATGAACATACTCGTTTGCGATGAACCGCCGGCTTTTCAGCTGACACCGAAAGGAGGAAAGAGATCACATACTGATACTCTTATTGAGCTCTAACCGACGAAGGATTGGGGAGCGACGTGGCGGTACGGATCATGAATTGCGCCACCTTTGCGGCGTATAAAACGTTGCATAGACTGTGCGGACTGTTACAGCTGTCCGTCGTAGCATTTGGATAGCCCCGGGCACTACAAGTAGCACTGTAGCACGCTGATACACACCACCCTTTCTAATATCACAGTGAAGTGGCGGACCGAGGTGAGAGTTTCTGTTTAGGGCAATTCTGCGGTTGGACCCTCGATGCCCTTGCTTTGTTACTCCTCATCCAGCCGTGGTCGCGAGTCATCGAGTGTAACCACAGCCTTTTCTCTCTCTTGTGTTCTTGTGTCTGACTGCACCGAGCCCACAATCTCGACAGGAATCGCGCTCTTGCTTTGTACGAAACCGAGTGGCAACTTCCATGTGTGACGCGGAAGATTCAAATTGTCGAACAATGGGAGATCGGAAGCGGAACTGACAATGTAGTAATCCAGGGCCACTCGGTATATAGCAGTGGCGCGTGTGCGAGTTATCTCTCTCTTCATCGCCACGAACACCCCCATCTTATCTGCGCACCCTCTCTCAATTGCCCACTTCATCTGGTCTTCTCATAGTCACCAACATGTATTTCAACGTGAGTAGGATCTTACTGCTCTTCACCTGCACAGTAATAAAATTTCCTCAGGAATATACGAACGGAAATTCCGTCGACGCCGACTGTGTTCAAGCCTACATCACCAAGAGCAAGGACGCACTTTTCGAAGTGAGATTAGACGTACCGCATGCCTGTATCATCTAATCTCGCTCTAGAAACCCCTCCCAATGTCTCTAGTGCTTCCCAAACACCGCCGTCTCCTCTCATTCGACGACGGTGCCGAACCCCCCATGTTCTCCCCCCGCCGCGCCTATCGCACGCCCATGGAAACTCGTCGTCAGCTCGGCTGGATTGCACATCTTCCGAGCCCGAGCCCGAGTCGTGTAAAGGCCCAGCCCGCCGTCACTCAACAGAGTACCAGCGCCCTTCGAGCCCGAGTCGCAGGCATCACAGACATGCTGTCTATCTTCACCCTCCTCATGTGCATCAACATGCTCGGCCCGTGCTGCTTCGTGTACGCTGGCTTGCGCGTGGTATTCATGGCGCTTTCTCGGCGCAGCTCCGCCGTTTGATCACGGTTCACTTTCCCTCTTCACTACAAACTGTATTTTCTAGCACCTCGCTGTCGTATTGCTTTCTTGCTCTCGTATACTCTCTCGTCCAGTCGCTCATTTATCTGTTTTCCATTTAGTGTTCTCACATCACCTTCCTTCAATCGCCTTTAACCGTCTCTTACCCTCTTTTTGTCCTCGTTTTTTTGTTTCATATCAATTGCTCTCTTCTTTCACCAATGTAGCACTTGTGTATTAGCATATGTATGCTCTTTTGCTACAAATCTCGAGGTTGTTCTGCACTGCAATCGAGTCAAAGTCAGGTCAGACTCAGGCTCCCAAGGACAACCAGCCGTTCTGTGCCTGCTATCTCATACCTGCTCATTTCCCTGATGGCATACAGGCAGAAGTAGGCTCTCCGGATCCTCAGCCTCACCAAAAAGTTGCTGCATTATGATGGCAGATTTTGAGTCCGCTAACGAGTTTCGATCACGTGGGCGTTCCGATCTTTCTTTTGAACGGCCACGACGTCGACGGACCTGGATCGCAAATCAGCGCCGACCACGAAATGGGCTTGCACTCACTCAGCTTGTGCCTCTAGCAACTGTCCTTCTGTCTCTCGTTGGCAGAGTCCCAAGTGCTATTCCGCCGTTTCTCAAGTAGCTTGAGCCTTGAACACGATTGTTTGCGGCATCGCTCTGTCAACCTCTGCCAATGATCTCTCTTCCGGATTACTAACGAACGCGCTATGATGCATTCGTCTCAACCATCGATGAAGCCCGGCAAAAGTTTGACTCGCATCATGCCTGCGTCATCTGTGTCATCTCACTCCGCTTGGCTTGGCCCACATATATAAGGCAATCATCATCCGCCCCGACTCAGGACTGGTTCAACTCTACTTTCATAACGCCCATCATGTCGCAATACGAACAAGGCCACCATCCAGACATGGACCAGCTCCAGAAGCCGCCTGGCCTCCAGCACGAAATGGATCCTCTGCCTGAAAGCGCCGACCAACCCGATCCAGATTCGGGATACCAGTCTTATCGCGCGGCAGGAAAGCTGGAAGGGAAACGCGCACTCATCACTGGCGGCGATTCTGGTATCGGGCGAGCAACGGCGGTCTTGTTCGCCAAGGAAGGCGCGAGCGTCGCCATCGTATATCTGCCACAGGAGGAGAAGGACGCGCAGGACACGAAGAAGATAGTCCATGAAGTGGGACAGAAGTGTGTGCTCATCCAGGCAGACCTGACGGAGGCGAAGGAGTGTCGCAGAGTCGTTGACGAAGCAGCAACCCAGCTGGGTGGCTTGGAGATCATCGTGAATAATGCCGGATATCAAATGACGCAAGACAGCATACTGGACGTGTCAGAGTTCGTCTCTTTTCTCTCTATACGCGACGATGTCTCTCACCTGAATTTTGTATAGAGAGCAGTGGGACCTCACGTTCAAGACGAACATATACCCCTACTTTCACATATGCAAACATGCACTCCCCTACCTTCGCAAGTCAAAAGGGTGTTCCATTGTCAACATGACTTGTAAGTTTTCGCTTTTTCTCTTTGCTCCTTGATCCAACTGCCTATCAGCCGTCACCGCCTACGGAGGTAGCAAAGACCTCCTCGACTACGTGTCAACGAAGGGCGCCATCGTCTCTTTTACGCGCGCTCTCTCCAATCAACTCGTCGGGGAAGGTATTCGCGTTAATGCCATTGCTCCCGGACCCGTGTGGACGCCGCTCGTCGTCGCGACGATGCCGAAAGAGAGACTCGACGCGGCCAACAAGAATCCGATGGGACGACAGGGCCAACCGACTGAGATCGCCTCGTGCTGCGTCTTTCTGGCTGGTCCGGATAGTAGCTTCATCAGTGGGTCGACGTTGCATCCGAACGGAGGGAAGTTTGTAGCCAATTGAATGATTGTTGTAAGTTGTGACCTCTGTATTTACTAGCTGTAGATTGTTTTTTGTACGGGCGCTTCTTCTGCCTATGGCACTGGTTCCAAAATATGCGTCTCAGTTGCTTCTCCCACGCACATGTCCCGTGCCGTCGATCCCACGTTCACGCAGCCGATGAGGATCTTATAACAATTTGACTTTGCCCTTCAACATCATGGATGCTTTCGGAATAGTAGACTTCACCTCTACTCCACCTCTCCAATGTGAAGCGACTTTTAAGCCCAGGGCAGAGGAGTTTGACTTCAATACTATCACAAGCGATACATGGGGAGACGGCTGGTCGTTACAGCTTAAGGTCAAAGTACGTCGTTCTAGCAACTGTATGATGCCTTTCAGAGACCATACTACGTGTCGCAGTTATATCGTTGGGAGTCATTCGCAGTAGATATTTATCTTCTCTCGGATCTCTGGCAGAATGAGGAGATCGCCAGCATCAGTGCAGTTTGTGATGCCAGGCTAGACGAACTGGATGGCTCTACGAAACGCTTCACGCAGGAGATGCCTGGCCACCAAGGGTCGATGCTCTTGGGCCGCTATGTCTTCCACTCCGCCCATGTCTATCTATTCAGGGTGACGATTGCTGTCGAAGTGTTGCCCAAGCTGTCTGGGGGCGTACAATCGCCGGCGCCTATCCCAGAAACCCGACAACCTCTCACCGCAGCCGTCGCACGCACAATTCACACTGGCGATCTCGTCGATCTGAAGTTCTACTTATATTCGAAGTGGCACCACGGAGAAAGAGGTGTGAAAGCCCCCAAGCCGCTCTATGCGAGCTCGGCCATCTTGCGCCATGTTGGCAGCGAGTATCTCAATGATTTAGGTGCGAGCCTTCTCTAGACCGAAAAACGCCGAAGGGAATGACTTGAATTTTGACAGTCGGCTCGGAAGGTTTCAAAGAGTCCAACTCGGTGGCCATTGATCTGCATCGTCTTGCACCAGATGAGATGCACAGTGACACCTACGATTACGCCTCTGATAGCGATCTCGAGGATGAAGCCGAGCCTGGTGATTCGCCCGACATGGATGGCGCAGACGAGAGTCAGGAACAAGCGACTAGGTTATTCGGGGAGCTAATGTAGGTCCAAGCTACAAGCGTCTGCGACGTTGATACTGACCGAGCTTTCATCCAGGTCAATTCAAGCGCTAGCACGGACGCACGTGAAGTTCATGCGAATGGGACGAACTATCCTCCTCCCAGATACTGCCTTCAGAACGTGCGTTAATGCCACCTTGCTTCAAACCTCCACTCACCGACAGGAAAAGGTGAAACGCCTTTTTACATTACGTCTACTTCGGAAACGTCGAGTTTTCGACGTTGAGCTCGGCAAGAACGTCCGAGTACAAAGAACCGGAAGGTTCATGTTCACCGAAATCCATGTATCGTCTGGCGCACAAGGTATAAGAGGTTATACACGCGATTATGCGCACTGGCATGCTCATTCCACCATCGTCAGCTCTGTCTCGACGATCTGAAAACTGCGGCACTCAATAACATCAGGACGCAATTGACAAAGGATAACATCATTGAGGAAGTGTTCTCGTCCTTCGCGTCTAGGTTGGTGCTTTCGAAGTGTGATGTCCCAAAGGCCTGAAACAGTGATCCTCTGCACAGATACCCCGAAGTTCTGGACACTGAGATGGAATTCATGTTGGCCGAATGCTCCAACGAAAATGTCCAGGCAGGAATACTGAAGGCTATGGAGGATTTTAGCTCGGGTGAACATGATTACTTGAAGGAGGCTATCAATGAAGCAATCAAAGGACTCGTAAAGACGAGGCCTGAGGTCAATTAGAGGTCGAAGGTCGATCGGAAGTCTTAACGAGCGATCATAACAAGTGAAAACTTTTGCGCAGTCAACTACATGATATGAAACAAATAAAGTTGCTTTGCGAGACGCATCATCTTGGCACAGAGAGTGAGTTTGAACACAATCTGTGTGTTCGCCATCGCGGAAGATTGTGGTAGAGACGAAGCAAGAGCCAGGAGGACAAAGCCAAACATACAAACACGTCTTCTCCTGCGCCTTCATGACAATTTTGCTACGTCCTTCATTGCGCCTCAATTTCGACTGCATGCGTCCACCCATCATGGCAAGCTAGCTAACGCAACCGTCATGGGAACTTCGGGCTGTCCGGTCCACCGAATTCACGAAACTTGAATAGAGAGGGCACTTCTACTCAGCCACTGACGACGACCATGGCCGACCACAAGCGCATAGTTCTTGTCACAGGCGGAAACGCCGGAATCGGGTACGAGATAGTCAAGAGCCTAGCGGAGAAGGGGCATCGGGTGTATCTTGGGGCACGGAACAAAGAGGCGGGCTTGGAGGCGGAAGCAGCGCTGCAAGCGGCTGGGCTGGACGTGCATTTCGTGCTGCTCGATGTGACCGTGGCGGAGTCTGTTGTCGCTGCCAAGGATGTGGTAGAGAAGGCGGAGGGGCGGCTGGACTCGCTGGTCAACAACGCTGGCGTCGGATTGATGCACAACAGCAAAGGCGCGCTCGCCGAACCGCTATCCAACATTCAGGAGGCGCTCTCCGTCAATCTCTTTGGCCTGATAGACGTCTGCCAGGTCTTCACCCCGCTTCTTCTCTCGGCCACACCTGGCTATGCCTGCATTGTCAACGTCACGACTATCATGGGTAGTAACTCGGTTATGGCGGGCAATGAAGGACGGCGCCATGACTGGATTGCGTATAATACTAGCAAGGCCGCCGCCAACTCGTACACGATTGCACTGGCAAAGGAGTTGGAGGGGAAGGTCGAGGTCAACGCCGTCTCCCCAGGCTTTGTGACGACCAGGTTGAACGGGTTTTCGCCCGGAGGGAAGACGACACGACAAGGAGCGGATCTCATTACGCCCTGGGCGCTACTTGGACCGGATGACAAGGATAAACATTGTAAGCTCTTCGCACAAATTTTGCCTCATCCGCGCTCACTCCCTTTCGTTCAGGTGAGATGTGGGTTGAGCATCGACAGGTGGCGTGGTAGTCTTGAAATTCGACGACTGGCAAACATCAAATTGGCAGAACATTGTAGTGTTGTCTAGGAAAGGAAGGTATATGATCCTGTCATTGATTCAGAGATCCGGATAGCATTCGATTTCTTCCTTCCGGTTGACCTCAAGGTCTACGTGTGCTTAGCAAACGAGATATCAGGGACGTGACGGCGCATTTCCACCAATAGAAATCCCCCAGTCGGCAGGAGCGGGAAGGGCAGAACTTGTTCATGATCACCGCCTACAGCGCGCCTGGAATCAATTCTTACTGCGCACACCTCCATCACTCATAGCAGGCAATCTTTTTTTCTTCTTACCGACTCTCACCGAACTAGCCTCTCGCACGCCGTGATGCACGTATGACCATTTCACAACGATCTACAAGAGTATCGGTGAATGTCCTTGCCAGACGCTCGGCAAATTCCTCAATGCTGACAGTGTCTACAGTGCTAGGCCGCTTGGGGATCACCGTGTTTCTGCCAGCATCGCAGAACAGTAGACCACAAATGTTCGTCGCTTGAATCTGCCAAACCGCTTCGAGATCACCATGTTTCTACCAGCATCGCAGGACAGTAGGCCACAAACGTACGTCGCTTTAATCAATTGTGCACACCTTCTCATTGCGGCGTCAGGTTGCTAGTAGCCTTGAATATACTACGGATTCGCACATGAGAACTAAGTACACTAAGGCATCGAAATTTGAGAAGGTGAGTGAATCAGCTATATCGCCAGTATCAAGCGCCAAGATGAATGTAAGGGACCCAGCGCAGGAATTGCCACTCGCCGACATGCTCTCGAAGCTTGGAGGTGGCATAGTGCAAAGCCTCAGACGCTCTACGGGGATCACCGTTACCTTCCTTCATCAGATGCGCGTAGAAGTGCTCCGCCACGAACGAGGCATCTTCATCTCCGATGGTCCAGAGAGTGGCAATCACGCTCTGAAATCCTGGTGACTATATTGCTACTGGAAAGGAACAGTGTACGTACATATAGACATTTATCTCTTTCAAATTGGTAGTCTCAGAATAAGATACAATCCCCGTAAGCCATGATCATCTGCCCTACAACTACAAACCCTCCAATGGCAGGCGCTGAAAGCGCCACCCGCAGATACAGCTCGAAAGCATCGCGAAACCGCTCGGGTACAGGAGCTAGCTCCGTATCCGACAGAAAATCATCGGTCATGTTCAGCCCGAAATGCAGCCCGTATACAGCACCAACTACAAACCAAGACATTGTCCATGCGCGCTCCGCCTTCGTGCTGCCTCCGTTATTGAAGTTGTGACTGAGGCTGCCGATTATGGCAAGGGGAATTCCAAGGGCGATGATCAAGCCCAGCAACATATTCAACGGGGGGCCAACGTCGTTTGACATGGTGACTCCAAGCTTGTCGCCATCACGGTTTAGCCTTTGATTCGCCGAGCTGTCGCGGAAAGGCGCACATGGCGGGACGAGTACATCAGGCTCCTGTGTCCTGTTTGAGATTGCCTGCCATTGCATTTTGAGAGTAGGACTGTCATCTGGTGTTTGAACAGGCGCGTCATCTGGTAACTCCTCCTCGTCGTCAACAGCGATGGCTCGGAAGTGAACGACATCGTCGTCCAGGGCAAGCACACCGACGGTCCCATCGAAATACGTCCCGTGCCGTCGCTCGACCTCATCCATGACGTCCGAGCGCACGAGAAACAACGATGGATACACGGGCATGAGTAAACTCCCCGCCAGGTTAACAATGGACATGACAACATATGGCGCTACCGTCAAGGAGAAGGCGGCATAGCCATATCGGTCCACCTGGTCTCCCCGCGCCCTGTACAACGTGTATGACGCGTAGATCGTCTGGAAGATGGCGACGATGACTTTGGCGGAACTGCGAGAGGCAGTGATGAGTACTGTCTTGGGGTCTGGAGCGGATGTGGTAACGAGAGCGTTTGGGGGTACGATCTCGTAGGCGTATCCCTCAGGGAGCTCGTGGAGAGCACCATGGATCTGGCGCACAGATTCTAATTTTCGTCCTCCAGCTATATGGTCCATGAACTTCCACCCGGGTAGGAAGTGATAACTTCTGAATCGCTTCGTCTTGTTGAATGACCAGTGTGCTATTTTTTCCGCTATTTCCTCCCTAATGAAGCGATGAGTAATTCAGTGCGCCAACGAAGTCGATACGCGAGTCACACCTCTCAGTTGCAAAATGGAGTCCGCCGATTAGATCTCCTGTAGCAGGCTTCCACTTCGACGTACGAACAATCATGCACAACGCCCCAGCTGCTGTTGCCGTTCGAAGATCTCCCTCCTTCCGCCGCGTCAGAATAAGTATACCACGCGCAATATTATTGAGACCTCGAGATACTCCAGACGCCGGGAGAATAAGCGCCGTGAAGACGCTTATCAGCTGAGGAAACAACAACTCTCCGGGGAAGGTCTGCGTGGTCGCGGCGTGGGTCACATAATTGGCGAGGATGAATGACAGGACGTCGTATCCCGTAGATGGCTTGCACAAGAGATTGGACTGGCCATGGGTAGACACACCATCCAGAAGAGTCGTGTTCCCAGATGAGGTGAACACGGATGTCAAGGGATACGAAGCCACCAATGTGGGAGTCCACCACAGAACGAGGAGAGAAGTGATGGTTGGGGAGAGCATGTAGAAGGCTATAACATGGCCTGCGTGCTCTGCGACTGCAATAAATAACTGTCGGCAGGAGTGGCGTTCCGGAGACGCCTCTCATTCTGCATGTCAGAATTTATGTGACATGAATCGCTAATATAGCACGTCTCCTGCGGTGCAAAGTGACAGACTAATGCAAATGGGATGTTCATCTAGGTTCATCGAGAGAAACAGAGCAATTCAGATCTAGGTTCAAGTTCGTGCAATCGTCCATGTTCCTTCGTGCACCTTACAAGTAGCGAGCAAGCCAGAGAGCACCCAGTCAAAGACTAGCTGAGGGCAAGGAAGGGTTAGCCAGTGTAGTTCTGGGCTTGTTGCCTTTGGCGGCCCCAAGTCGGTGCTTTCAGCCATGTCCAACGTTTACAAACGACACTGCGAAGTTGTTGCAACGAACCATCGCTACCGTTAGAGGCGACAGTGAGAAGGCTCAGATCCAAGAAAAAGGGGTGCAGCCACCTAGAGAGGCGCGGCGACTCGTTTGACGCCTCAATTGCGTTAAGGTGGTCAGACTGGTGAGAGGCAGAGGAGACGAGACTGATACATAGTAATACTAGTGACGCGACGTTTCGAGCCGGCCCGACCCGGCGAAGCGGCCCTTCCCGCCTCGAGCTCCTCGTGATTTTCACAAACTCTGTCTTTTACTCTTTACCACCGACATCATCGTTGCCTTCCACTGGTTCATTGACTCTTCGAAGCTCGGCCTTGTCAAGGCCGTAGTTCAATCGGCGGTGAAGACTATAAGTTTTCAGTCTCATAAACGGATGCCACATAGGCTTCATCGGACATTCTACTCCTCAACTCGGACTTGCTCACGGTTAAGAATGCTATCATAACGGACGCTGTTTCGGCTGAATCTGTATCCGCAACAACTTGAATCACGAGCTGGAACCTCCCGCCACGACTGCAAACGTGCCCGCGTTGCCGACTCACACGGGAGGAACCTGGGAGGTACGACGTCCACAGTTTCGAAGAACATGTCCCATTGGTGTGTAGATTCCCTCGTCTGAGCGAGAACTCTATGCAGTACAGGGTTTGGCGTGCTTACGTCTCGAAAGAAGCTCATGTCCTCTTCCGCTGCTGTACAATTCCAAATTCTCTGATCGTGTAACTCTGCATCTTCGACAAGCCCCAGATGGAACTTTCGACCTACCTTCGGACTCGCCAAGGCCCACCGCCGCTTTTCATTAAGTGCTTGCCTTATGGATATCCAAAATCAGTCACAGGCTTATGGTGTCTACGCGACCCGCCACCATCTGCAACGTACAGTCCACAGTAAGCCAGGGATGAATGATGGACCTTATGTGAGTCCACCGTGTACGACGGGTATCTGCATTCTTGGAATCACTGGGGAGCGCGATCAACATGGGAGGCGGGATCAACTATGCCATCTGTCATGTGCGACCCTCTCCAACTTGTCAAAAGAGACATGAGCCCTCTACTTCTGTGCCGGGGTGGTTTAGGTTTCAGTCTGGCCATCATTATGGAGAATGCAGCGCGCATTGCCATCGGTCCCATCCGTGATAGAAAGTCCAGGTGCACGACGGGCACTGATATTCAAGTGTCGCGTCCATCAATCCATCGCGCTTAGCCGGTTATGTAACCCAGTGCCCAGACCCAGTGCCCACCGTCAATGGCCCTTCCCGAGCCGCCGTTTGAACAACAACAACCATGGCAAAGCCCGAAAACAGGTGATCCAGTTCATCGGCTCTTTCCCTCCCTCCACGAGACAAGGCACTCTCCGGCGTCAGTCTCCGTGTCAAGTTGCCGACATGCACCTCCAACCAGCCGTGCTACACAGATGGCAGTTCGGGCACCTATTGTATCCGGTGGACCGTTATCGATGGTCAGTCACGTCCCAAATTGTGTCTGTCTGATTTCTTCCGTGTATGGGCCTCGTTTCGTTAGAAAAGGCGAATATGGTCGATGTTGTCAGAAAGCGTGGTGTAGCCATTACCTCTTGTCTTGATTGCCGTCGTAAGTCTAATGAAATGATACCGCAGCTTATAACATACAGTCGCAAGATATCGCTCCCCGCTCAGCGCTGTAGTTCTATTCCTGCCACCACCACGAGAGGTCCATCTTGTTGGCGCACTATGATCGAAGATGTGATACAGATTGAACCTTCATTGCCAAGCAACCCACGGTGCAGTTGAGAGATAAGTCGACGAACACCTGGTTCTGACGATCGCATTGCTAAATACCCCGCCCGGATTCTAGACTCTACAACATGCCGGAATCAAGAAGAGTAACTGTATGGAGCTACGTCATCAAATCTAAGGGTCGAGCCAGCTTGCTAAATAATCGTGGCGTTCCGGTATATAAGGCGCGGTGGGGGCAGAGATGGAATCCATATCATTTCCCCGCATCTTCCCCTGTGTTTCCTCCTATAGGTGCATCCTACCAAAGTCTTGGTGTTCTGGTCGAACTGATGCTCCCACCCTTCCTGCAGCTCGTTCTGATGTACGTCGCTGTGTCCTTCTTCTTTTCACGAGTTGACATACCCTCAGGGCAAACACGTTTGTGCGTAGAATCCTTATCTACAGCACCGACACTGACTGAAGCGCGCGCTTATCAGTTCGATATCGCTATAGACCACCGGCCAGTCGGACGCATCGTATTCTCATTATACGACACAGTCACACCATACACTGCGCGAAACTTCCGCGAACTAGCCACGGGAAAACATGGGTTCGGCTACACTGGTTGCTGTTTCCACCGCGTCATTCCGGGGGTAAGGATCTCGTTATCTCGGGACTACTGGAGAACAGCCTTACTGACTCCTACTCAATCCGTAGTTCATGATACAGAGCGGCGACTTCACGGCACATAACGGGACAGGCGGGAGGTCTATTTACGGGGAGAAGTTTCGCGGTGAGTCAGCTCAGGATTTTGCTCAAGGACTTACTTTACATTTGGTCTCCGCAGATGAGAACTTTCGACGCAAGCATTCACGGGCTGGACTCCTCTCTATGGCCAACGCAGGTCCGCATTCCAACGGGTCACAGTTCTTCATCACTACCGTGGATACTCCATGGGTAAGTCCTTATACTTTCCTACCTCTTCCGATCCGTGTATTTAGTCAAGTACAACTTCAGCTTGACGGACGACACGTCGTATTCGGAGAAGTCCTTGAGGGTATGGATGTCGTCAAAGCCATCGAGGCCCTCGGGAATCCTGCCGGAAAGCCCTCAAAACGCATTGAAATCATCAAATCCGGCATTCTGTAGCAAACACTTGGAGTCCCTTTCCATATTCGTTCACCATGACTGGACTTTACACCACTTCAGCTTTTGCATTTGTTCTCAACGCGTATATCCTGTACCTAGTTTCCGTTTCATGCCGCCCGAGTACAGCTATTTATTGTAGACTAATACATCTATCAATCTTGACATTGACACTAGAGAACGATAGCCCTCCGCCACACGGCGAACCTGAACAGGGATCGACAACGAGGTCCGGGCAGTGTCGCCCCTTAGGTGAGACTAGACGCGGTTTTACTGATTGAGAGGGCTTCAGCGACGTATCCGATGACGCACAAATAGCCACACTTGATGCGAGGGTGCGAGGAGATGACTGGGAGTTCAGCTCAGTTGACCCTCAGTGAAGGGGGGAGTGCGACGGCGCTAGAGTTTTGAATAGCTCAACCGTGCACAATTTTGAAGCACCGAGATCAACCGAAGATACAGCGAAACCTGGACTCACTATACGATGATGCATAGGAGCAGGCAGTGTTTAGTTGGTCGAGTGTTGAGTGGAATCGAGAAACTCGGGTGCGCGTTCCATTCAGCATCTTCAGGAACTTCGAACGAGTACTGTAGAGTACTCATATGGCATTCGCACAGATGCCAGTGGCCAGGTCAAGACTAGCCAACAGCACCACTAGATGCGTAGATCTGACGACCGGATGAGGACGTCTCCTAGGGTATCCGAGAGGACAATCCGCGCATACCGGGGGAGGATCGAAGAGCCTGGTAATCACGCCCTCAGTCACATTCCGAGTAGAGAGCGCGTCGAGCTTGCGGTCTGAAGGTGCCAATGACAAACTTCAGAAAGCCAGGGAGATGATGCTTCAACCTTCCCGAGTCCGAGGGGCAGGGTTGTCCGTTACAGTATCCATCAGAGCGTGAGCGCGAGTCAACGAGGGAACCTGCACTTGCATCGTGGATCATGGAGAAGCGACCGTCCGCAACGTGCATGATGCATGATACACGATGCACAATGCACGATGCCGCGTCCATGCACGATATGATACGCGTCCAATCATGACGTGAGTGGTGGTGGAACGGAAGGAGGCGTTTAATTAAAACTTCACGTCAATACGAGCGTACGCACGGGAATTAGATTCCCCAACAAGCGGAATGTATATGAAAACCCTTTCGTGTCGAACGAAGCCACTGTAGTTCAGGCCCCGCAAGCCCCGACATGTTACATGCTGGACGTCACATCCCCAGGTAGGTCATAGATAAGAATTGAGGGTCGTCCAGTGTTCTGGGGAATCGAAGGAGCATAACGGGAATCTTTGGCAGAGGTGATTGTGCATGAGAAAGCTCGCTCCTTAGGACGAATTGGGGGTGCAAAGCTTGATACCGCAGACCCAGGACCAGATTTCGTCATGCGTAGCTGAGACAGTATTGAAAGAAATGGGGGCACCACATTAGACCGACTCAAGAGTCGGGGCCTGACCGAAGGAAGGCAAGGTGAAAGAACGAGGTCAGACAGCGGAATTTGCCGCCGGCATGTTGAAATTTGATGTGGCACCACTCTCTTCCGGCGAGCTACTTAGATCTGAATGCTGCAGCCACCGGGAGCCCAGGTGGACAACCCGAGCCTCGCCGCCACTTGTAAAGACACAGCCCGATGCGCCAACGTCCCCACAAGCACAATAATCGCTCTCTTGGACTTTACGAAACAGTATTCACGGACCTTGAAGTTGTCTGTATTCATTGATTCTGATCTAAGCACAGGGCTTGCAATAGAGCGCACACGAGCAACGACTGACAAAATACGCATGCCCTTCTTGTCCAAATCGCTTGAGCTCACATCGGCTGACAGAAATAGGTACTGACCTGATTGGGCTCCGTCAATGTCACTCGCATTGCACAGAAGGGGATGAGATATGGAACAGTACATACATCCGGAGGGCGATCCTTCTCTCGACATCATGATGCTGATGTTGATTCACAGCGACATTATTTCCGAGCGTGAGTGCACTCTGTCTAAGGGACAGATGGGATGAACCGCCGTAAACCGCTCGGATGCTTTCAAGTGGTACCGGCGGGCGGTTATCTTGATAGATGCCTTGCCCTAGGAAAATCTCAAGTCCAGACGCTTGCGGCGTCGACGGTATGTCAGAGCTCTGTACAGTGAAGACGAGCTCGGAGTCTTGAGAGAACAATCGTGTTGGTGTGTAATGTCTTTCGCATGCGACTGAACACTTACGCGACTCAACTGTGTTGAATTCAGAATCCAGCACTGTATTGACACATGTACGTGTGAATTTCAAGTTGTACACGTCTTGAACACGACATTCTGGGTGCGCGCGCCATTCAATCGCCATCAGTACCACATTGAGGGGATCAGTCAGAAGATGGTAGTCTATACACACGGTCGTGTCTAAAGGATCACAGTCGTGAATGCTGATAGGATTTTGAGATACTTGTATGGGCGAGGGATTCTCCCGGTGATGGAGGCGTTGCGATGAAACTTCAAGACTTCGCCCATTGGCCAAAGGATTCAAGATTTTGTTGTGGTCCGTATGGAAACCCAACCTTCGATGTAACTCCCACAAGGTTATGGGGTGGTTGGTATCAAGGAGCAACTAATTTGGGTACCAGATGGACAGTGGACACTGGGCGGTGCCGAGTCCCGAGCATGATGATGACAGGGCGCTTTCAAAGCGATGCCGGTTTGTCAAGTCAAACAGTCTTCGCCAAAGTCCGACAACTTCGAAAGCATCTCTATCCAGGCTCTCTTCCGACAGTAGGATTACCGGCACATTCCGGGGCTAGCCTCGGAAGTTCTGCTACATGGTCGTGGTTCAAGCGGTTCATCTCTGCTACGCTTGACCTGACCTGTTTGACACAGGTCTCATCCGAGCCTGTGCAGGTACGACGGTACGTGGACTAACTTCTGGCCACTCAATAGTAACTCTCTCAGCACGGTGACTTTGTAGACCGTGGCTCGGACCCACATTTACTCGATCGCATTCTTTCTCGGCCTCGATATGGACAATACATTTCTGTGGTGGAGACATGACGGTCCGTCCTGCGGACCGTGCACAAACGAGTCCTGAAAGTCGGGATCTCAAGCCTCCCCATGTAGTCGGTCTCAATAGGTGAGTGACCCTTCATGCACCGTCACGTAAGGCACTGAGGGTGCCTTGATCTTAAACGCGAGACACGCACAGCAGTGGACCAGGTCGTGACTGGTCGTCCAGACTCGGAATGCGATTGCAATACAGTCGACGCTCGGCTTGTTGCGGTCACTCCTGACTGTGAGCCTCGCTTCTGTCGTGTTGCTCTACTTTCCGCCTATAATAATAAACTTCACACCACGCACGATTGTCGTACGGATTCAATCACGGCCGTGCGACTGCTGAATGTTTCAACGGAACGAAACTCGGTACTTTCTTCCTTTCGGCCTCTGATAGTCATATCATGATCAAAGATTGAGATGTGCGCCATACATTTTCCGATTTCTCGATAGGCAAGGACCAATGAGCCCAGGCTAGCGGATCCGACGGTATGTCATGAGTTTGAATCTTCTACGGTTTTATAGCGAAGCTGGCGTACTCTACATGTGTTCTCTTCCTCATACCGTCAAAGATTAGTCCCAAAAGACAACAAAGAGCAGCAGACGCTGTCATTCGCTCGCTTCGTATGTGGGCTTCAAACTGAAAACGCGCCACAGTCCGCTGAAACGGACAGTAAGAGTTTGAGGTATGTTCCTGCCGGGAGAACCTCAAAGAGGCAAAGCTCAGAGAGACGCAAACCGTGAGAGTGATGCCCTGACACGCAAAAATAATGCGCCACACGCTGACCAGTGCTAAGTACAAGCAGGTAGTACACAAGCAATTTACCCAGCGTTGCTCCCCAGCCAATCCAAGAGCCGATGCGTACAGATTGGGAGCTAGACCTCATCACGACAAGGATCTGAGATCGAAACCTGGTTGTCTTGACTCTTGCCATCTAACTTGAGATTTTTATTTCACTTAACTTGTTCGAGGATCACATAGCAGCCCCACCAGGAATCGAACCTGGCTCTCTCCAAATGCTGCATGAGTGCCGATGCATAATCGCGCACACATCGGCACTCATGCCTTCGCACAGAGCGTGTTACCGGTACACCACAGGGCTTGCTACCGACTGTCATCAAAGCCAACAGTCAATCAAACCTGTTTTGTTGATAGTCAACTTGATATTGAGATACACTCTGTACCAGCATGCCTCGCAGGGCAAGCTGAGTTGATCGGAGGAGCGCCACATTTGGTGGAGTGGAGGATCGGGCCGATTTTGGTCACGGAACATAACTGTCACGGTTTAGTGGTTTGCCCTCTTACCTTCAACCTTTCTTTCTCTGCAGGACCCGTATTCGTCACTGTTGCGCGGATAAAATGTCCTTGATTTGGCTCTTTTCTTTCATAGAGCTGCTGGGACTTTTCTAGGGTCTTTTTGCCAACTGTCGTACGAAGACGGACCAGACTGCACGGTGTGACTCGCGAGACGGAAACCGGTACACAAGCATGGTTTTGTATTGGAAGCCGGACACCCTCTCTGCACATGTTGACGAGGACTTTCGCACACGGAGCGGAAAAATGCTGTGGCCACGAATCTGTCAGCGTATCGGGAGAACGAGATACGTTCACTGTGCACACACCGCGCGCCATGTCGTATACGATTAGGAACAAGACTACACGACCATGGGCTGATAGTATGTTGCTGTGCGTCAACCTTCTAGTGCATGTCGACTTTTTCATCATGTTGCAGACTAGCTTCAGGATGCTCATTGCCTTCAATCTACTCTGGTGTCCTGTGCGCATTTGGTCTGCGTTGCTACACATTTGGTCCGCATTGCGCGTGAACTCATGATAGAGGCTAATTGCTGGACGCACCCATCTTCGCTTTGCACCGACTTCGCATCTGCAACTTTCACGGGTGGATTTCACTGTACGATTTGGTCATTCTGATGATAGACGTCGCCATTGTCCGGGGATTGAAACCGTCTGTCGCGCCTCGCGCCTCACTCCGCAAGCACGCCAACTTGGGCAGTTCGGGCGACACATCTTCTACCTTGCATAGCATAGCCTTGGCATTGCGCTGATCATCGGAGACCGAATTTCAATCTTCGCGTACGCAAAAGCTCATACGACACGGTGTTTTCTCAATCTCATCCATCACCATACCTCCGCGGCGCCATATGTGTCTCTACCTCCCGTCGGCTCCTACATCGTTGTACAATCGATCCTGTGGCTCCCGTCGAACACTTACGAAGATCCAGAGGCCACAAAAGCATCTCGCACCATTAAAATTCGCTCCCGGCGTCATTTCAGTACGTCGCCTGCCTTGCCGCCACTGCTTGCCTGACGCATCGTGACTCTTAGTGGTGCAGTGGCTTAGGCTGCCGCGTTCTGCCCTTGGTCTATCATACATCATTGAACTCGCTCTCGGCTTGCCTCGCATGGTCCAGGGGGGCTGATCTTGGCTTCGTTTTGGAAATATTATATCGGATTCGACGCGTCGCCACATCCTCCTGGAAGCAATCCCCTTCGCTGCAACTCCCTCTTTCTTTGGTCTAAGTGTCGTCAACCGACGTTCCTTGAAGTACGAGTTCGCGTGAAATACGTTGATCCTCGACCTCGACCGTAGTACCAACTCTTCCCAGAGACGCAAACCGCGATTATCATACAGCTCTCGGAATTGGACAATGAGTGGCGCGAAGACATTCTGCAGACGCTGACGGATCATGGGCTAGTCGGACCAGACGCCGGTTACCCCTTCCATTGTGTCGCCGGACTTGTACGAAGTTTGGACATGACTGGCAGCTTAATGTCGCTATGGCTGACTATTTCTATGACCTTGATAATCTGGCGGACGATGAGTTCACCAACCCAAGGATGTATTATCAAGACTTGCGCTCTGTACAGAGGTGAACGATCTCATCTTGCGACGAGGCCATACACTGATGTTATACAGGGTCCATGTCGACGCTTTGAGACGCATGTACGCCAAGTTCTATGCTGTACACCGAATGGACGACGAGATGTACCCCATCCCTGGTGTCCCCCCTGCCATAAAGCCATCTCCCGATCTCCCGATCTCTAGCTCTCCCCCATCCCCGAAGTGACCCCCTTCGACTTCACCCCGCTCCCTCGCACGTAACAGGTCCTCGCCATCCTGACCGTCCTGGTCACACAATTGAGAGTTAGCCCAACTCAGATCTGCTCGGTTTAGAATGGTTGTTGGAGCTAGAGGAATGGAACAATACATCGTAGTGCCTAGTCATGAGATGACACGTTACAGGGAGAAGGAGATGGCGCGAGCAGAAGAGGAGCGTCGGAATTCTGGAGGTGGACTGGACACCGGTGATTGAGACAGCGAGATCGTTCTTGACGTCGGAAGAATATAAGGGAGGCCTCGAGGCGCTTGTAGCTGCACATCGTCGGGCGGCGGAAGGAGTAATTGAAGAAGGTGGTTCGGACGAACATGGTTTACCAGGGGAGGGAGGGGTGTAAGGTCAATGTATTGTTTGGTCAGTGAGTGCATGGCGCTGCTCAACATCATTGCTACACGGTTACTCACGCACGCCAAAGCACCTATGATAGTTCATAATCTCGTGCGTGATTGTTTAGCATCATCAACCCACGAATCTCGTTCCACAGCCCCAACTGGAAGAGGGCCAGCAAGTTCGTTGTATTTCCCTGCGTCATCGCCGAAGGTACCGAATTCATCTTTGGGGATCCCAATGGTGCAATGTCAGTGGTGCAATGCTCACTCTTCCACAACAGTAGTTTCTTCGTCACGAGCGACATCGTCGAATACGCTACCGCCTGACACCGAGATCGTCTCCTCCAGAGTTTCATCGGACTTGTATGGATTGCTGCTTCCCTTCTTCCATCCACGAGTAGTCGTCCTGCAATAGGCATACTGACTGTTTATGTGATTCTGACTTTGACTATACTATCAAACTAGGTACAGAGGTGCATAATGAGGGTTCCTCTGGGCTGTAGGGGCTGTAATAAGGTACGGTTGAGGGGTATGTAAGTGACGGTATGTGTCCACGACCTGATAAATAATCCATATTGCTGAATAAGTAAGCAAATGTGAGGGTACGGTAGCGTGTGAACGAGAGTTCGGGTGAGCAGGTCAAAAGAGCATGTACGTGTCCGATTTAATGCGTATGTATTCTAAACGGGATGAGGCGCCTCGGCGCGCACTCCCACATCGTAATTATCTATCGTTGCGAGTAAGGTAATGTCTATTTTTTCGAGTATCGACTCTTCATTCGTATCGTTTTGCCGTAGTACCAGAAGAAGAACGGCCTGCAGGATTCAAGGTAAGAACCTTCATCCGCATAATTCATCGTGAATTACTTACGCAGGACAGCCAATTGCGATAGCCACCGCGGCCAACACAGTGTTTCCCTTGCCGTAGCCTAGCGCGGCGAACATGGCTGGCGCAAAGAGAGGAAAGCCGAAGCCCGCCAAAGAGCGCAGGCATGAAACGGCTGCAAGGGCTGCACAATGACATCGGTGAGCAGGGATGCTGTGCGGATGGATTAAATCAACGTACCACTAGCCGCATACAGCGAGAACGTATCGACAACATACGTCTGCATACTCTGGAAGCACAATATGATCCCTGCGCCTACAAGGGCGATGCCTAGATCCGTGACAGCCCAATGTACATGATACTCCGCGCACCACCCAGATATGAGGATTCCAGCGGGAAAAATAATCGAGCCAGGTATCATCGAAGCTTCAATGTGCGTCAGGCGGGGTATGGACAGTGGAACAGAGCACGTACGGACGCGGAATTCGGGTTCGCCAACGCCACCGTTTTTGTTCTTGAAATGAACATAGATCCTGTCCATGAAGCGCGCGTTCGTCTGACTGGCGAGGGTGAGACCTATACCCAGAGCGAAGTAATGTAAGCCAGCGATGCCGACGTCTTGTCGGTAGACATTCGCGAAGATAGAAGGGATGGTGGTCAGATACACTGTTCGCTGGTGAGAACCAGATGAATCAGAAGCAGGGCAGACCCACGATAGAAGACCCCGTAGACGAAAGCCATGTAGAGACCGATAATTTGGACGATCGGCTCCTGGGCGAAGAGAATGAATGGTCGCACAAGCGCCTTGGCGAAGATATGCTGCCATGTCCTCGGCTCCGATTTCTCGAATATAGTTCGCACGTTGACCTCAGCGCGCCCTCCTTTCTCTGCGTCGGACGCTGCCATCTCTGCCCGTATTGTCTTGGCCTTACGCTCGAGAAGAAGTGGGGCGTATGCTATGGCGAAACATCAGAGCTGTCGAACGATGCCATGAAGAAGGAGCAAACCATACATTCTCTCAGGAAGAACAGACCCAGTATTTGAACGAGGATATCAAATATTGACGTGCTCCAAAACTGCGCGGTCAGTTAGAATCATACAGTGCGGGGAGGTGAATAAACCCACCACCCATCTCCAGGTCGTCCTCTGTCCAATCCATGCACCCGCTACGGGACCCACCACCGGGCCCATCAGAGGTGCTAAGGAGTATATCGCGATCGCCTTTCCGCGTTCCTCTGGCTTCCAGATATCTGCCAACACCCCGCCACCGACAGCAAGAGGTGTGCTCCCTCCCAAGCCTGCGAGTAATCGGAACGCTATGAGCTGATTTTTGTTTTGCGCGAAACCACAAGCGAGATTCCATGCTGGGCGACGATAAAGACACGCGTAGATAGGTTGATAGTTCACGCGTACCAAAGAAAAACATGTTGGAAATCTGGATAACACGCGACCGGCCGTATATCTCGCTCAATGGTCCGAGGAACAACGGTCCGACGGCTACAGATGCGTCAGACCAGAGATCATGCCACCAGCGATGACGAGAACGCACCATATGCCAATATGAACACGCTGATAGTCAACGCCATCTCCGTCTGGCTCGTTATACCGAGGTCGGATGCAACAACAGATATTGAGGGCGCTATCATGGAGGAGGATACAGGCGAGATCAAGGTGAATAGGGAGACGATTAGCGTTGCACGCCATCTGGCTGAATGTGTCCAGCTAAAGGAAATTGTCTGTCAGATGATGGAGACAGTTGGCATTATCGGTGAAGAGGCTTACTTCTTGGGATTTTCGGGGTCGTCTGGCCCGTCCCAGTTAACCACCACCTCTGCCGCCTCATGCGTGTCGGGTAGTGTGTCCGTCGGTGAGTCGCTATTTGCCTCCGAGACCGCCGCTTTTCGCTCCTCTCCGCTGTCTCCTTCGAATGAGCCCTTCTCTAGGGCATTGCCGTTATGTGGTGGATTGGACATTTGTTACAATTTGCCCACAGCGGACGATGGGAAAGGCAAGGGAGCTGCATAATGGCCTCCTTCTGTTATATAAGTAAAGCATCCGATTTCCCGAAAATAACGATCGGAGTGCGATCGGTGTCGGAGCATGTCATGCTGATGATGATGATGGGGAAGAGCAACGAACTAAAGCGCAGGTCTCGCACAAGTGTGATCCGACACACCACACCCGCGGCGTGCCTCCTTCCTAGAGCACTGACGAACGACATATCTGAGTGCATCGACTGTCCACTTGCACACATCCGTGACGCGTCTTCCTCGTGTCAGTCAGAACTCCATGTCGGATCGAGAGCCTTCCGTGACTCATAGGTCAATACGCTAGAGCTGGCGTACGCACGTATTGCCCCGCACAGCCTACTAGTAGCAAGGTCTCATCGTGATTCATCGTGACTCACGCGTAGCTTTTCTGTTAGTATGTAAATTCATGTATTCCGTATTCAATTCCATTTTCTTTTTATGATTACAACTACAGCACATACCAGATAGTGCACGCGTAACCGTTCTATACTACGTGATCAGTCCGACGTTAACCGCGTCTTACATCGAACCAAATCACTTTGCGTCAACAATCCAGCACAGAGCAATTGCAAGAGGGGTACCACCAGCTTGGCATCCTTCATAATTGCGGGCGCCTGGGCCTATACGAAACAAGTGTGGCGTTTCACTTCTTCCATTAACATTTCAGGCTGCATGCAGACTAGTTTTTACATGTCGGATATGGTGTAACGGCTAACATTGCCGCCTCTCACATGTAGTGTCGCGGCAGCTCGGGGTTCGATTCCCCGTATCCGAAATTTTGTTTCGGCTCTGGAAGCTATCTTCCAAGTTCACTGTTCCCCTTTCAACTTTGTCATTTGAATCTTGAATCTTGGACCTTGGTGACATGTCACTTGGAAGTTGGAAGTCGTCTGACATCAAAATACAACTTCTCATATTGTTGTGTCGAGACTCAGAATCTGAAAGAGTAACTTGTAGCAATGTTCAATTAGAGAGTAGGTATCGGGCCAACCATTGCCGCTCTCGATGTGTCACGACTCACTGACTCACTGTCATGTCATCGTGATTCAGCTGTCCTCCGACATGGACGGCAGCGTATCCAGTTCGTACACCTCTCTCCGCCAAACTTCACATAATTCAATTGAGCCGATCGGGCATCTCTGATTCGTTCAGATTGTTGTCAACCTCTCCCAATTCCTCATCGCATACCGAATCTTCAATCACCTGGATCCCTTGGTTTCTTCTAGGTAAAGGGACAATTCTGAACTGCAGTGTTTCTTACCTCTCATAGAATGCCACTCGCCTCTCAAATCGAGCTTCCATACGAACTGAAGTTGTTGATCCTTGACGAACTCCTTTTGATTGACCCCAATGGTCTACGGGACATGTGTCTTGTCTGGAAGGACACGATACCAACGATACGCCGTCACATCTTTCGAGCGATTGATACTTCAAGCTTCAGCGAACGGCCGGCGGAACAGTGGATCCCTCACCTCCTCTCTGCACCTACTTATGTTTCGTCGGCCGTGCGACGGCTGACTCTACATGGTTTGGAACCCGCATGCGTGGTACACCTCGTCGACGTCGCTTTGCATTTCGTCAACGTACAGGACCTCACGCTCCGCATGATAGCGTTCGGCACGGTGCCCGACCTCTCAGCGCTTTGTGAGGCGCTTTCCCGTCTACCGGTTCACAATCTCGTCTTTGATAGCTGCGATTTCGGCGCCGTCCACTGTGCCTCAGCGGTGCTGACATCATTTCCCAAACTGCGCCGCTTGAACCTCTCGTACTGCAGCCTGCAAGCACTCCAAGGTCTCGGGGTCGCACATATGCGAGCGCTAGAGCCACCTGTTGTCGAATTTCGGGAGGAGATTGACCCGATCCAGGTGGCCTGCCTGAACCTGGAGAGAAGGCTGTCAATAGACTTGTCTGGGTTGTCACAGAACTGCTTCCTGACAGACTTCCTTACGACGCGGAGCGTGTCGCCTTTCAAAAGTGCACAAGAAGTGCAATTATACAGGGGGACTTGGACACGTTCAACAGCACAGAGGGTACACAATATCCTGAAGATTGCGGGACCCGCCCTGCAAGAACTACATCTGGCTGACAGGGGCGCTCGTGGTGAGTAGACTGTGCTGGTTAATGAGTCTGAGACTGACCTTCTCTCAGAGTCCAAGGTAGTCGAACCGTTGCGCCTAGCACGACTTCGACGACTGATCTTTACGCTTCGGATGTCCAGGGTGCATTCTCTCATCTTCTCTACGCCACCCTTCTTGTTGTGGACCATCACTACCCTCACTCATCTGCCCTCTGGTTCGGCTCTTGAAGAAATCGCATTTGTTATTTATCGAACGGAAGCCGAACAGTGGGATGGTCATCGTGACTGGCAGGTCCTTGATACATTACTGACGGACGGAAGACTCTGGCTGAAGAGACTAGAGCTTCACGCGGCCGGCACAGCAGACGAAGAAGAGTTTGAGGCTTTCGAGGAAACGATGAATACAGTGTTCCTGCCGAAATGTCTTCCATTGACGTTCCAGGTGTACTTTACAACACGTCCTCGTAGGGGCCACTTGATGTGGCCCAAAGTAAAGGAAGAGAGTCGGTTGACGTAGTACGGCCAGTCCTGTCCATACAAGAAGGCTGTTGTATACTAGTGATCAGACCTATCAACATCGATTACAATCGATGTTCGGCGTATGCAGACATAGCAGTGCATTTCTTCGCGAGTTTGAGATACATCATTGAAGAAGTTCGTTTCGAGTTTGCTCCAACTTGTATCGAAGTCAAGGACGGTTGCCGTTGGGTATTGATCGCCTCTGGCAATGCAGTACCACGGGAACCGGCGATTGATCACATCTTGCCTCTTGCCATCATGTCCCAGTTCCGACCACAGATGACTCCGTGTGTAAGCGCGCGCTTGTTTCGATGAAGCTGTTCGGGTTCTCTCAGATGGGAACATTGTCACACCATGCCATCACTCAGTGGAAAATGGAAGCAGTGATGTCGAACAAGCATTCGCCTGGTCCTTCTTGACCGCCATGGCCGCCTACTTGCGCACTCTGGAGCATCACCTAGACCTTACAAAGCCCTATATCGACTTCACGCAGCCGACACTATATCTCTCTATGCTTTCCTTTGCTTTCAACCCCGCGATGTGGAACGTTGTCTGTCGGAATGGTACGTTCGTTCATTTGTCTCGCTACGCTACGGAGGGACTCAACTGGGATGTTCAGAGTACAAGAACAGGACCCTCACGCGCCTCTTCGGCAATAACAAATATGCATGCTATTTCCTGGGTTTGCTCATTTTTGGTGCTGGGCGCGTCCGAGATGTTCTGTGCGTTAAGTACTCCCCACAGCTTTCACAACTGGGCTGAACGATGTCAAACCTTGAAGATACCACGAGGCACTCGAGCACCAGCCTCGTGCAGCGGTACTTCCAAAGGCGTACGATCTGTACTACTGGATACCCATATTAGTTTTTGGTAGCGGACAGGCATTGGCTACCATCTCGGTCTGTGTGCTGGGTCTGCCTGGGACATTCATGGGAGACTACTTCGGTATACTTCGTGAGAAACGTGTTGAAAGGTGGGTTGTTCAGCCTCTACTCTACGTGTGCACACGATCTCACGCAACGGTGGTCAGCTTCCCATACAACGTTTTCGAGAATCCGATGTATGTGGGAAGCATCGTGTCACATTTCGGAGTTGCTCTCTGGTGAGCTTCGTGATTTGCGATGGGTCATCGCATATCTCAGTTCCACGCGTAGGGACTCGTGTCCGGCAGGCTTCTTCATCACTTTTTGGATCTATGTAACCTATGCGGTTGCTCTGCGCTTTGAAGCGCCATTCACCGACATGATCTATGCCGAAAAATCTGCGGAGAAGAAAGAGGAATGATGTCTAGACTCAGGGAATATTCACCAGATCATTCTGACCTGCGTTGTGTATGCCGATTGTGACTGTGAATGACTTCCCTCGGATTGTCCGCCTTTGAAACGAACTGTCTTTGAAGCTGTTGCGGTATCATTTATATATATTATCCTCTCCCTCGAAGATTTTCGAAAGGTTTAGCGAAGGAGCAAAGAAGGACAAGAAGACTTATACTGAGTAGAGAAATACTCGGCTGGAATCCTAACTATATTCCTTCCTGGTGCACTTCACTTCTTTCAGCAATGTCGTCTCCAGGAGACCGCTCTATACTGGCTTGGAGAGTCTACTATATACTCCAACAGTGTCACGGTAACCGTTTGTGTCCGGTCACTGCGCTCGATTCATATCCGTGAAGAAATAACCATCGCCCATACGAATGTCCTTCCCTCTGCTGAGTGTATAACTTGCGCCACCCTTGTACAGCCTTCTTCTATAACGACGTCTGCGCCACAATCAAACGTCCCACAATCCATCTAACACATTATATATCACAAATCCAAGCTAACTAGATGTACAAATCGCAGTCGTAGTATATGCGTCGTATATAGGTAAGTGAGATCTACCAGGTCTGCGTGACCCAGATCTAACAAGCCTGCGGGACCTCGAACCCATTCGTACGGACCCCTCCACCCCAGGGCGTCTTGCCCACAACATCCGCATCCGTGCCCAGGCCCCTCTCCGCGAAGCCGTTCCACAGCAAACAGAAGTTCTCTCCCCCAGTCAGCTGCTCATCCGCCTGGATGATCGCGTCCCGAGCGTCAAAGAACGAGGGCCGGCACGGCTGGAGCTTCATCCCGTTCAGGACGAGCTGCACCGCGAGCGAGTTGCCGTGCTTGGGCACGAGCGGCTTCTTGCCGACGGCGGGACGGTAGAACTCGCCCTCGGGGACAGTGCCGTTGGCGAGCGGCGCGGGCGGGAAGAGGTTCTCGGTGAAGCCGTGCTTGGCGATGAGCTTCTGCGAGACGAGCCAGAGCATCTGCGCCCAGACCTCGCCGATGGCGTGCACGCCCCAGTATCCGGGCTTGTCGAGTGTCTGGTACGTGGACGGGTTGACGGTGTCGTTGAGCGAATAGGGGTAGTTCCTGATGCCGTTGTCCCTGTTCGCAGCCCAGGCGCCCATGGGGTAGTCCTGGTAGTCCTTGGTGCTCCGGATGGTAGTAGCGAGGAAATCTCCCCATCCTTCGCCCATTCCGCCACTCTCACCCCAGCCGAGGCAGGAAGAGGAGGCGGGACCACCGGTGAGACGAGTGGAGAGACCGTGACTGAGTTCGTGGATAACGATGCCGGCCTCGAAGTCTCCGTCCCTGTAAGGAAGGGCGGTGTTCCAGAGATACATGCGCATGCGTCCGTTCTGGCCGTCGGGCGGGGTCATGAAGTTGGCGTTGTTGTATCCGGAGCCGTCCTGAGCATTGGCAATAACAGCGTCACCACCTTTGCCACCACGGCCAAAGTTGTACTGCTGGAAGTTTCCAGCGACTTCGTCGAAGCCGTAGCGATAGTAGAAGTCGTGGACCATGTTGGAGGTGTAGAAAAGCTGAGTGACGGTAGCGTTGATGTACTGGCGGAAGATGAGTACCACGAATATCTCTGAACCTGGCAAAACATACCTTGTATGCTTCGTCTTGTGCATCACCCTTGTCAGTTTCCTTGGGGGCATAGGAGTAATCAAAGACCAAATCTTCTCCAGCCTCAGGACGATTGTTGTCGATGTATGAGTTCTGACCCTCCCAATTCTCCTGCGCGAAGACCTGAAGAAATGTTGGTTTCTAGGTCACACTCCAAAAGTCAGGTACTCACGTTGTTACCCCAAGTCGTAGAGGTGTTCCTCCAGAACTCCTTGGTGCTTAGACGAACGCCTTTAAGCGAAGGGTCTTCAGAGTAAGGCAGCGAATGCCAGCCCATGGGCGACGCGAGAACATCGAAGTTCTCCTTCTCGGCGGTCCGTTTACCCTCGGCGGGGTCGTTGATACCCCATTTGAACACGATGTAAGTCGCGGGTTCCTTGCTAGGATCAGGTTTGGGGATAGGCGCATCAGACGCCCAGTCGACGACAGAAATGATGCGATGGGGCGCCATGGCAGAGACAGCGGCGTCATACCAGTTGTCCTCCATCTCGACTTGGAACTGCAAGACAATCAGGGGCATGTTCGTGCGAGATCATGGCGTCACTTACGCGCCAAACGAGTTTGAGGTCGGTCGACACACCGTCGGCACCGGGTACCTGTATCCAGCCCATGCTGGCGCGCACAGGGTTGACGGTGTCAGGGACGTTGTCAATGAACGAGAGGAAGGGCTCGTCGGCGCTGGTCAAGTGGTCGATGGGACCGACAGTCATGCCCTCGAGGTACTCATCGTACTTGGAGAGGATCTCGTTCACGTCGTTGGGAGTGGCAGCAATCATGAACTGGAGAAGGGCAGCGCGAACGTCGGCGGGCGCGTCGGCGGTGCGCGCCGCAAACTCGTCGGCGACGTGCACCGAGAGACAGTTGGAGGCGTGAAGGTGGTGCAGAGGACCGAGTGCGGCGTGCTTGTCGCTGTCGAGGACGGTCTGACCGTTGAACGAGCTGACGCGGCTCCTCATTTCTGACTCTAGCTGGTGGCAATAGTCACGATGAGGGTGCTGGTCGACGTCGGAGTGGGTGGAGGGAGTGGGGGCCTTGCCCTTGTAGAACTGCAGAGAAAGTAGGGTGAGCACTGAGAGACAAGTAGCTGTAGAGGACTTACCGAGTTGCCATAGGAGATGACCATGCCGTCCTTGATGTTGATGTTCATGTCGCCGTCGGCGACCTCGAGTCCGTTTATGAGCTGGCGCACATAGACATGGGTGATACCCGTGTTCTTGTCGGTGTACGAGTCAGGTCGTATCCGGTAAGAGTGGGTCTCTGACAGCTGGCCGACGAGGAGGTCCTCAATGAACAGCTTGGCGACGTCAAAGGCGTCGGCGTACGGTCCAGGCGGCACAAAGCCGTTGGTGACAATCTGGTAGGGGCTGGAGTGGTAGACAGCGTGCGGGTGGACGGGGCCAAAGCCGAGCGACTTGCGCAGACGACCCGTCATTGTCGACGACGAGTGCGCCGCCGCCGCCGCTGCGAGCGATGCGATGAGCAAACAACGCATGAAGAGAGCGACGAGAGTGTGATGGTTGGCAGTAGTGGGTGGGGGATTGGTGGTAAGAGTCCAAGCGGTGACGACGCTTAATGCGGATGATAAGGCGTTCGAGTCTGACATCCAAATGGGGCTATGTCCGACATGTGCCGGTCGCCTGCCCCGGTTGCCGACTGATGTTATCGTGCGCCACACTGCGCTGGCTGCTGCGTTCTGACTCGAATGCACGCACATTCACGTAACGCGTCAGCTTTCTGGACGTGTCCACACCCCCGCGTTCCCCAATCATCCGCAATGGCTACGCGCGTACACTGCCACGCCCTCATCCACGCCTTCTCCTCGAGGCACTTTCACCCCAACGATTATACTCCTTCTCGGAAGCGGTAGACTATTGATGTAACTCGACACGCTGATTCCGGGATTGCGATCAGTGCGTATCATGTCCTTACATGAGTTGTTAGCGTGGCCGAGGAGACCTGACCTTCGCTGGATTCACGGCCTTATGGTCTAGTCGCATGATTCCTCGTTTGGGTTACAATACTTCGAGGAGGTCCTGGGTTCAATTCCCAGTGAGGCCCTTTTTCTTTCCTTTCCATCAGTGTTTTTGCATTGTGCAAAGAAGTCACCGTCGACCGACATGTAACAATCCAGATTCCAAATGCTCAGAGCCGAGAGCATGAGCATGCGAATGGTAGCTGTTGACAGTTCTGAGTCAGACCTTTGTAGATCCCAAAGCACGCTACGTTTGACTGATATTCACTTCATACATCAATCGTCTTGTCAGACTCTCTTATTTTTGCTCGGGGGGCATCAAGTAACTACGGCGGGGATTGGCAGTGGTTGCGAAATACGCTTGAAACGTCAATGGAAGACACTCTGGCAGAAATCGTCTATTCATGTCTCCAAACAACTGCGGAACTCGTTCGCACCATAGCGCTGGTATGACAGTGCCCTCGGGCATGCCAGCGATCCAAACGTGATAGCAGCAGCGATCGTTTTCCAAATAGCGGGACGGAAGCCATCGCGTACGCGGCTTTAACGCGTGTTGGACTGGGTCTTTGTCTAATAGGCCGGCCGGTCACAGACGGAGGAAGACTCCGCGTTCGACGAAACAGAGGTGTAACTTGGCGGGAAGACGAAGCGCGCATGACGGCAGTCGTCAATCGAAGGTCTCGTATCCAAAAGCGGCGCAACGTCGACAGTGGGCTTGGCGAAGCCAGAAGAGATGGGAGAGGCTTCCAGCGACGTGTGATAGAGGGTGAGATGGTGTTTTTGCGATATAGGTTATAGGTCCTGGAGCAGATATTACTTCGTACGGGAGCGACAATTAGCCTATCGTTCTGCGAAGACAGTGAGAGTTGGACATACCGTTGCACCGTTAGAAGGGCCCCAGCCGTGCCCATTCCTCTTGAAGCGTCGCGAGCATCGTTAGAAAGACTTCCTAGCCAACGGAGCGGGGAGGATTGGGCTCGATTCCGTTCGAAGGTGAAGTCTTTGACAGATACGGGAACAGTAGTCAGTCCAAGTAGTTTGTTTGTCGTACTAATGGCGCGTGGATGAGTGTCTGGAACGCAAATGGGACAAAGAAACCGGCGCACTTCTGCGAAAGTCCAAGGTGGGTGGAGGGACGTGTGGCCTCCATGCAATTACTTCTGGGGCCCAGCCACATATCTGGCATTCGCCTTTGGGCGCATCGGCAACGTGGCGAGGGACTCGGATCTGCCCGACAGCAGCATGATACGGCGTAGTCGGCGGTGGAGGCAAGAGGTAAAAGAGAGATCGGAGACCCGGGCCGATAGTCCAGGGCATCAATTTCCGAGTACGAGCGTATGCATCTTGTTTCTGACCGGCACCACGGACAACCACTGTCGCGTATCGTCTCGTTCCAACGCGTACTTGTACTAAGAGACGACCTTGTGAAAGCCTCACATCCGACTTTTTTTTCCAGGACGGCCGAAATTGCTCTCGCTCTGACTTATCTTGTGCATACCCACTATCCAATACACTGATGTCCATCGTCCTAGATGTTGTCCAATGTCCACGTCCTCTCTAACCAACGGCCATTTAGGCTCTATATCGGAGTATCTGGTTCAACGGAGTCTTTCCCTTGTGGGCTCGCGTATAAGTGAACATGGTATGGCATGCTCTTCTCCTTTCGTGTGTCTCTCACTCTCGAAAACATGAATACAGCTAACAACGCGATACATTGGGTGCTCATAAACCCTCATACATCAAGCACAATTATACATTGCGGTTCGTCCTCGCAATCCTGCATGCAGTCTCGTCTATGAGCACGCCCCAGGAACGCTCTCATATTGAGAGATCGCGTCGACCTTTGCTGCAGATGCCGAAGTTGTGTCAAACACATATCCCAGCCACTCCTTCGCCAACCGTCTTGCAAGCTCTATACCGACGACACGCTGACCCATGCACAGAACCTGCGCGTTGTTGCTGAGAACGGCACGTTCAACGCTGAAGCTGTCGTGAGCTGTGACGGCGCGAACGCCAGGTACTTTATTTGCGGATATGGCGACACCTATGAGTGTGAGGAAGATGAGACAATTTCGGACGGAGTGAGTGAATATAACATACCAAGGCCAGTTCCGCAGATCAATAATGCGCGATCTGCTTCGCCCGCCGCTACTTTCTTCGCGGCCGCAACAGCTACGTGTGGGTATGCTGTCTTATCCTCTGCCCCTCCAACACCAACATCGATGACCTCTGTCACGCGAGGGTCTTTCTTCAGATCAGCCTTTAGGGCCTCCTTGTAGTCGACGCCAGCTTCCTGCAGCACTGATCAGCACAAGCGGTCACCAAAGGAACGTGAAGACGTACATCACAGCCAATGACCACGCGCCATTTGATGGGAGCAGCTTCTGGCATGGTTGATAGTTCGATGAGGGGAGAGTGGTGTGGGTCTGCAAATTTGGGGAGTGACAAGTCCTGATTTTAGAGAGTCGACGAGACCCTAATAGTATTCCGGGAGGGAGTCTCGGAAGCATATGTATCCGCTCGGCGCTGGGTAAGACGGAACGGAAGGCGATCGGCCACAAATCCCGGAAGTCGGGGGTCGGGATCTCGGGATATGAGCCTCCCATCTCCGGGTCGTTGGATCGTTAGGCAGCGAGGAGGGGAAGGAAGTATATAACAGTGCAGTTGAAGCTCGGTATGTTTCAATCACTTCTCATCACCACGCCGTCATACTCAATCGCGAAGATGCCCGCGACCGTACTCATCACTGGAGCTGCCGGCTGGTTGGGAGGACTTGTGTGTTGTCACACTCTGCCTTCTACTCCTTACTAATTTATTTAAGCTCTCCAATGCCCTCATCAACGATGGGCGCACTCCCGACGTCAGTTTCATTCTTGCCGACATTGTGGAACCCAAAGCGCCTGAGAACGTACAAGCCGCCACTGTCAAAGCCGACTTGACCAGCCCAGAGGAAATCGACAGACTCTTCCATACCGAGCGTGGCATACCAGATGCGATATACTGTCTCCACGGTATCATGTCCCGCGGCTCTGAGGACAACTTTGAGCTGGGCCTGAAGGTGCTTGCTCTTTTTTGCGCTTCCGGTTACGCTGCTTACGCGACAGTTCAGGTCAACATCGACTCAATCAGGATGATGCTCCAAGCTGCGCGTAAGTACAGTGAGGGCAGGACATCACCAATCAAATTCATCTTCACTTCCTCCCTTGCCGTCTATGGTGGACCGTTGGTCAGGCGTTCGTCATCATCCTTGAAACATCCACTGACCTTTCACTGTAGCCTGAAATCGTCACTCCATCGACGATCGCTACGCCCGAAGGCGCATATGGCATGGGTAAACTTACCTCTGAGCTCCTTGTCAATGAGTTCTCTCGGCGCGGCTTCGTTGACGGGCGGATCATCCGTCTCCCCACCATCGTCGTTCGCCCTGGTGTCCCCTCCGCCGCCACGTCCGCCTTTATCTCGGGCATCATACGCGAGCCCCTGAAGGGTGTCGAAGCCATCTGTCCCGTTGGCTCGTCCTTCGACTCTCCGGAGCTCGAGCTCGCCGCCTGGTTGGCGTCTCCAGAAACGACTATCAAGAACTTCGTTCAGGCCATGCACGTTCCCGCCGAGAAGTTCCTCGCGCATACTCGCGTCGTCTGCCTGCCCGGGTTCACTGCGACAGTGCGCGAAGAGCTTCAGGCCCTTGAGAAAGTTGCAGGGCCAGAGGCGTTAAAGCTCGTTACCTTCAAGGATGACCCCATCAACAGGCGCATCGTCTCGTCCTGGCCGGCGCGCTTTGACAATGCTTATCCTTTGAGCCTAGGCTTCCACGTCGACGAGGGTGGTATGGAACCCATTGTGCGCCAGTTCCAGAGGGATATCGCCGCTGGCGTTGCATGAGGTTGTTTGTTTACTTCACCAGAGTTGACAATGTGATAATTTAATACAGTCTTGACATACATGTTGATCAAGAACTCGAATTGAATTATATTCGAGAAGAAGTTGAGGTCAGGGGCAGGACTGACGAATGAGTAACAGAGTACGCCGGATCGGCTTGTCGGGCCGACATTTTGCTCTTTCTCTCTCCTGCAATCATCATTTCTTTCTTCGTCCGATGAGCCGGCATTTCCATGGATGCTCTACAAACTCCCCTACATTCAAGATGCGATGACAGACGTTTGAAAAGCCGAGGCCTTGTTCGACAGCCAAGATTAGGACATAGCCTGACACCAGATGTGATTTTTTCCATCCATACCAAATCCATACTGGGCAGCGGCGGTGTGATCATCTCGTCACGTCGTGTAGTCCTCTGACAGTGTTACCCAAGCTTCTTTCCTTACTAGAGCAAACTCAATCAGGCCTCGTGTATCAGGCGCTCAGAGTCCTTCTCTGCTCTTGACAGTCATCGATATGGCGCAACCCGCTTGGTGGCCCGGAACCTACTTCTTCTATCCTCTTGGAAATACGCCTGCCGTCAACATGACTCGCGACGTGGGGTTTGAAGACGATGCGGATTTGTTACTGCTAGGATGCGGCGATCCACGCAATGTGTTATTCACAGTTTTCAATGAGCCTCGTAATGGTAAGGCCTTCACATTGACATCGCTGAGGCGTTCGTATCCATCTCAAAAATCCCATAGGCTGTAGACGATTGGATTTTACATGTGTTGATATCGATCCAGCCATCATTGGTATGTGCTTCTATCTCGAGAGCCGGCATACGGTATTGAAAACGATCCCAGCTCGGAATATCATGCTCTTTACCATGGTCATCGACGGTAGCCTTCAAGATACTGGCACGATTTGGAATGCATTCTTCCACATGAAGATCAGTGAACGCACGCTGTCGGCGCTGATGACGCACTGCCAGAAGCTGATTGCCATTTCCGACACTCCAGATGGTTGGGATACCTCACCATACGGTACTCTATTGCGCTTTTGCACTCTCAATACTCTTCCCGACTGTCGGCGACATTGGCAGTATTGGGTGGATTTCGGAAAGATTGGTCCAGCGGAAAGGAAGGTATGGAACAAGAAGTTCCTGGCGTCGTCGGCGAAAGTGCGAGAAAAGGTTGGGGGGTCAGGAGCAACGTCGGCTCGGTCCTTCGGGCCTCTCATGGAGTTTGGCGTTCGTGCAGCCATGAGATCTTTTGAAAGATTCTGGACCACCGGGACCGTCTTCCCCGACAAGAATCTAGTCAACGACGCAACATGCGTCAATCCCACCTTCCTCTACTCTCTTGGTGGCCAGGGATTCCATGTCCACTACGGTACCGATCCCTTATCAGGATTTCAGCTCGCTCCTTTGCTTGCGCGGACAGCTGATGTGACTCCTCGTGATGTTGCAACTGCGGAGTACGCACGGGCACAATTCTCTAGCTGGTGTACAGCCTATCGGGAGAGTATCAGACACCCCACAAAGCCCATTCCCGTCGTTCGCTTTGCAGCAACAGACGCGATCCCATTTTGTCATGCGCTTCGTCGTTTTTCTTTGACAAACCGATTGACGACATCCCTTCCCATCCGTCAGTGGCGGGCTGAAATGATCACGCTCACTCGAGAATATCTGAAGGACTCGGAGTATAGTCCTTCTACATTCAACGTGATAGATTCGTCCAATCTGAACGATCACATCGGTCTCTGGAATGTCCTCATCATTTCCGTCCCTCTCCTTTGCCACCAGAGTACAACATCCGGCACTCTGTACACAGAGTATCTTCTGACAGGCGTCGATGATGATATCACAAAGCATTTCACGGACTCTGTGTATACAGATATCACAATCCTTGCCCTCCTTCTCCAACTTGCCCCTGTTGACTTTGTGTCAAGCTTCACAACTTGCTCCAATGCTCAGGAAGCCTTGACACACTCTGCTACCTCGACCGAGCAGTATCAACAGGTTATGACGTGGAAGTCACCATTACTCAATGTGAATATCCTCAGCCTGTGTCCTGTCTTTGACCCGCGGCAGCTAGGAACATATCTTTATGACCTGTACGTGTCATTCTTCGGAAGCGAAGATACTCCAGTCTTCATGGAAAAGACCACGGGTCCTCGACAAAACTTCCTGAAAGCAGTCGGTCATTCAAACATCGCACATTATGATCGGGAAACATTTGTCAAGCTGCTCGCTCTGATACGTGACCGGCTAGCATTGCCTAACGAGGACTGGATGGGGATCATGCATCACTTCGAAGATCTGCAGATGGGGGACAGGTCCCGCAAGATGGACACTCTTAACGTACACGATCTGTGGGTTCAAGCGTGCATGCATGGCATTCACAACGGGGACATGTATCGCAGACCACTCCCACGAATTGGAGTATTCAGTACCTGGATTACACTCCCCCCAGCCATACAGATCATACTTGTCATTCCACGAGACGCTCCCGGCATCCAATCACTGCATGACGCGGGGGAGTGTACTATCCCGCTTGCTTGTGGCATGCGTAGCCATCGCATGCATAACACATTCTCGTCTATACAGGTTGCTTTCGGCCGTTTGACTGGAAATGCGACAAATCCCATTTTCGAAGAGGATCACGATGGCTGGCAAGGAAATTCTCCAATTATTGTGTCGTTTGTGATGCCTACAGAGCTGTTGGTTCTCCATGATGACCAATCCGCTATCTCTATTTGTCTATCCGTGCGAAGTACATTTGCAAATATCATGGAATTCAAGAGTCGACTTGGACTGGGGCTTCAAGTCTTTGCAGCAAAGCTTCTCGACCGAGACCATGTGCGCATATGCCCCTCCAACCGGGCTCTGGCTCTCACTCCCGCCGCTGCACCTTTCCGCTCTGTCCCGTCCTCGGGTGACATTGGACAAACCGGGGATCTTGTGTCTGTCGAGATGGACGAACAGTGCCAGATCGCGGAAAGGTTATCCGTGAAGGTCGAGATCACCAATCAGCGGGTGAGATCGGCATTTGGAGTCAAAGGTGCTGTCCCAGTGGTAAAGCAGATTGGGCCATGCACTATGAGACTGCAGGTAGCGAGTGGCATGCAGGATCTACACTTCCTCTTTCCAATCCTTGGATCCCGAAGCACTCTGCGTCTGGCCAGAAAATCACTTTACATCGAGGTATACATTTCAGTGGTGTTTCCAGGCCTTCCACTTACGAACCAATGTAACACAGGTCGTTGTTCCACCCATTCGTCCATTCAGTACTCCAGAGAAACTCAAGATCGACCCATTCCCTGTGCTCCTAGGAAAGTCCTCGACGACACCCTGGAATATACACAACGTAAACTTGGACGTCCTTCCTTCCGTCGACCTAGCGTCAAAGAAGCTGTCTACTTGGCTCGATCCTCATCTTGGTGCAATGTTGTCTGCTAGAGAGCGACGCGTTGCCAAAAAACATCGGATTCAACCGTCTGCTGAGACCATGGACGAGGTACTTGCACTTGTCAAGGACACTCTGCACACTCTGCTTGTAACCGCCTCCGGTATACAAGGCGGCAGCGTCCGTGAAGTCAGCCTGTTGAATTATAGTCCCACTCAGTGCGACACCATCATCATCATCGACAAACTCAAGCACGATTTAGGCTCTCGTACCGTCGTCGCTGATGGGTATGTGTTACCACCACAAAACAACCTAGAAAGTTCTCCCGAGGCTCGTAGAGCTTTTGTGGATCTATTACAGACGACGTCGGGTGATGCGCGGAGTTGCAACGTTGTCTCGCAAGGAGAGATGGTGATGTGGAAACATCTAATCCCTGCGTATGTGGAGCGATGCCGGACATGGAAACACACAGCCAATTGCGAGTACCGCGCTCAAGCAAAGGTACCTTTGTCGGAAGAGGTAAATGTTAACCCGCTCTGTCGTTGCGGTGAGGGGAAGGATGTTGAGGGCATGTTGAGGAACCCACTGTGGAAACCGCTCGCTCCCTACGCCACTCGTATCGCCATATCTCCTTTGTTTGGAGTTTCTTACTTGGAGCAGCAGGTCCGAGACCCGAAGTGTAGCGTCTGTCGGGGAAAGGGGAAACTGACCTGTTCCTCTTGCAAAAATGCTCGGTACTGTTCGACGAGCTGCCAGAAGAAGGATTGGTCCCGACATAAGCGCATTTGCAAGAAAATATGATGTTCTGAATACTCATCTCCAGCGGACACGAACGTAGTAGGAGTAGTAGCCTACCGATACCTTGTAGTCATGCTCTTACCTGTGTATAGTATCTCTGAATCCTGACTTGTGTGCGAAAGATTATAGCCTGAGGTTGGTACTAGTCGTGAAATCATAGAACAACAGTGAAGATGAGTCGGTCTTGTGGACGACGCTAAATTGAAACAGCGATTCGGGCCGTGACGGGCCCAGCTACCTGACTGGCGACTTGTCGCCGAGTTCGCCGAGTGCAGCCCTTGTGCAAAGACCACGATCTCAGCCAACTGTGCACCGTTTTCTACCTTCGACCGCTCACAAAGCCGACTACTAGAGGCTTTTAACGTATCTGATTATCCTTCTATCTCTTACAACGCGAAGATAAAAGGATCAGGAGCGATACTCTCGGCAATGTGTTGGGCACGCACAGGGCACGAACAGCTATGAGCGTGTAAGTCACTAGGAAGCAGCCTGGCCTCGCCGATCTGCCTCTGCTATTCACAGGGAATGCATGTCCAGCCCGAAACCAGCTATATAAAGGACGAGACGGACGCTGCTATGTAATTCATCAACTCCCTCTCCCACTGACAATAATTTCTAGTTCGACATGCCGCCGTCGGTCTCCTCTCTCGGAGACGCGGAGAACGGTCGCGCTAACGAGATCTACCCCCTTCCGTTTGATGACTCGACGCCCACTCTGGTCAGTCACGAAGCATCGAAGAAAATCGTCGGCAGGCCCGATTTCGAGACGATCAAGCTTTCGCCTCCCTGCAAAGAGCTTTCTGCGAAAGAGCTGAGTCGTGTTCGTGGACCTACCAAAAAACCTGCGAGCAGGTCGGTCAAGTTCCGAATATGGTGCAATGCCTACAAGTGGGTCATGCTGCTGTCCGAGTCCTGTTCGCGCGTTGTACTGACACGCGGATGCAGGCGTCTCTTCTTGATCGTCTTCCTGTTCAACTTCATCTCATTGATGTGCGCGGCATCCGGGCGATGGCAATACCCGAGAGACTACACAGGCGCGTGGGTTCTGGGTAACCTCTTGTCTGCCGTCTTGGTCCGTTCGGAGCTCTTCAGCCGCATAGCGTACACCTTCGTCAACGCCATGTTTGCGAAGGTGCGCACGCCATGTTATTATCTACCCAACATGCTAAATGAACAAATCCCTGTAGTGGCCGCCTCTCTGGTTCCGTCTCGGTATCTCCTCGGTTCTGCAACACCTCGGCGGTGTTCATTCCGGATGCGCGTTGTCTGCGGTCATGTGGCTCATCTTCAAGGTCACTATCCTTTTCAAGGATCACCATAACCTTCAGAGTGCGATTCTTGCCTTCGGTGTCCTGACGAACATCGCTGTTGGCTTCGCCCTGATTGCAGCGCTTCCGTGGGTGCGTAACAACCACCACAAGTAGGTCCAACCCTCAGCGCTTCTCTCGGCCCGTCATCTGATCTAGCTCTCGACAGTGTGTTTGAGAGAAACCACCGCGCTTTCGGATGGCTCGGTCTCCTCTTCAGTATGCCCTTCTCTCCTCACTGATAATCCAAGACCCACCTTCCCATAATCTCATAGCTTGGATATTTGTCTTCCTTGATGATGCTTACAACCCCGACACGAGAACCTTTTGGCCAAGCGTTGTGTTCAGGCAACAGGTAAGAATGCCTCAGTGCTCTTCGCCCTCCTTGCTCAATCGTGATTTTCCAGAACTTTTGGTTCTGTACTTTCATGACTGTCTTGATCATCATTCCCTGGCTCACCGTCCGCCGTGTTCCCGTCGAGATTGAAGTCGTGAGTGAAGGTTGCTCTGTTTTCGCGAGGCTATCCCTCACGAGGCTCCGCAGCCCTCCTCCAAGGTGGCCATCGTCAAGTTCCAACGCGGTATGCAGCAAGGTCTTCTCTGCCGTATCTCGCGCGGACCTTTGTGGGAGTATCACGCCTTGTGGGTGGGAACCGTCCCCAGAATGAGCCGACTACTCAACAACTGTCCGAGTCAGCGGTACCATCAGTGCAGGTGTCAACTCTGGGAAGCACTGGATCATCGCTGGTGTGCAAGGCGACGTAGGTGTTTCAGCGCTGATAAGTATAGCTACTCCTTTGCTCAATTGAGAATGTCTACAGTTCACCAAAAGCTTGGTTGACAACCCGCCGAGTCATCTCTGGACGCGCGAGCTGAAGGTCACATTATGATTCTCCAACAAACTTTATCCCTTGTTCATGGGCTGTCACAGTTTCCGGGCATCAGCCACTCCTCGACTCTGTACAGGCGTGGTATCCGTGTGTGTACCGGCACCGGCTTGGGCGCTGCCCTCTCGACGTGCATACAGGTATGCCGAGTCGTTTCAATGTCTCGTCTCGTCAACTCGCTGATCACACTCCGTCGGCGTCAGAACCCCGGCTGGTTCGTAATGCTCATTCATGCTCCGGCGGCGTTTCGTCAGCTCAAGTGGACTGTGTTCGCAGGTATCTCCTCTGGATGGGCTCCGATCAGGAAAAGACCTTCGGTCCCACCATCGCCGGCCTCATCAAGGAGCATCTGTACCCCCACCGAGTCACCCTCTGGGACTCGAAGACCCGCGGTACTCGCCCTAATACTGTAAAAATCATCCAGGACCTCTACCATGCTTGGGGTGGGCACCTCCCTGTGTTCCCCTCGTTCACTCGAATTCTGACTACTATAGGCGCTGAGGTCGTGTTCATCACTAGCAACGCCCAAGGTAACAAGGAAATGATGGAAGGTCTGACGGAGGCCGGTATTCCCTGCTTCGTGAGTTTGCTTCTCTGTGTTTGCTCGAACCGTGGTCTGAGCTCCCAAACTATCAGGGGACGCTGTGGGATTTCTGACCTCGCTACCATCCTGCGCTGGACGACTGGTCTCGGAGTTTGCGCCAGTGCGGATGCTTCTCTGTTGACACCTCGTGCCAGCGACCGTACGACTCGGAGGAACAGGTGAGCATCCCTTTCTTCTTTGTTTACCGAGGCTCTGACGCGATTATTCGCCAGGATGCTGTAAGTTGGCGATTGGGCTCGGAAGAGCTGCCGATTTCGTTACAGTAATAACACTACTTTCATCAGGCTATCGATACCGTACCTCTGCTGGTCTTTGTGTACAATGCGAGTCATTGCGCATGTATGACGACGCGCGCCACCTACCAGGCACCGTTTCATTATACGCCGACCCTAGAAGTTCGTCAGGTGCCAAGCCCCCAAGCATACTTGGCCACTCCACTCCAACGACTTGAAACTTCTAGTCCTCGTTCTCGTATATTGTCAATGCGTCCTAACTAAATCCATCCAATATATCCCTATACAAAATGTCTGTCTGTGGCTCGAAGTCAAGTTCATAACAACGACAACTAAAAAAACGACTGTAGTGATAGTAACGAGTGTGTGTGTGTGTAAAGCTATCGTCCATGGCGAGCGAGTCCAAAAAAAAAATCAGATCACATTAGTGTTAGTCAATAAAACGATATCGCGAGTAGTAGGAGGAGTCCTGATGTAACCGCCCGACACGGAGAAGTGTTAAAGGTGGGCAGACCGCCCGAATGGTGATGGTGGCTCGAGCTGGATGTGGAGTTAGACTTGGAGCCGCCGGAGGAGTTGTCGGATGTGGAGGATGAGGAGGAGGACGTCCCGTCCGTGCCCGTGTCCGTGGAGGTTTTGTTGTAGTCCCATACGAATATCTGCTCTTGCGTGAGTAGGAGGGGAGGGATGGGGGGAAGACAAACCTTATCGATACCCTCCACACTCTGCATCATCTCGACATTGTCGTGCGAGGCGTTCGGCACCCAGTCAATCGTCGTGTTCGCCGGGACACCCCCGTCCATCCCCTGCAGCATCGCGACGAAGTTCTGCCCGCGCGCGAGATGCGTGCCGCCTTGCGTCTGGTGGGGTGCAAAGCAAACTCAGTTCATTTCATTCATAAAGGGTTTAGCGTGAGCTCGAAGCATACCTCAGCCTCGCACCGCGTGTCACCCGGCCCATCGTCGAGGAGGCCCCACGCGTAGTGCGCGTTGCGCGCGCGGTACCTAGACACGAGCCCGTCCCGCCCGAGCTTAACCGCCGTCTTGTTCGCGTACCCCGGAAAGCTGCCCGCAAGGCCGTACTTGTACTCGTCCACCCCCGTGCACGACGCATTGGCGATCGGCCGGTCGCCGGTGAGCCACATTATGGAGCCGGGGTTGGCTAGAAGCCAGGAAGGGGAAGGGGAAGAGGGTGAGTGACCACTTCGAATTTGAGCCGCGCGGCACTCACCGACCCAGAAGTGCAGCCGGTCTTCGTGCTTGGACGTTTTGCGCATGCCGAGGTAGCGCTGGGCCATCTGGGCGCCCGCCGAGTGCCCCGCGAGCATCACCACCTGCGCATCTCAGGGTCAGCCGGGGCTTGGAATCAACAGGAATTTTTGGGACGGACGTTGAGATTGGGGTATGTCGCGCGGTTCAAATAATGGCTGACGAGCGCGTCCAATACATCGAAGCTGCTGTAGTTGGTGATGTTCGAGGGCCCGACGTTGTAGTGCCCGCTGACCCAGGTCGTTATGCCCCACAGGAGCTGGTCGGACTGCGCTCCGCCGGCGGCAAGATCTGTCGCATCGAAGAAACAGGGACCCATGATCGAGATTTCTTCGCGTTTGACGCCAGAGGTCGTATTTGCTGTCGCGACGTACAGCGCATTGTTCATGACGTTCCAGTCTGCACAGAGTGTTAGGGAAGGCCGACGGAGGGAAATGCACGACGGACAATACCAGCAGTCACGGGGCTGGGCAGGGAGGTGTATCAGAACTCTTTTGTGCCAAGACAGCAGCTGCAGACGAGAGACGCACTTTTCCGGGAAGGACAATAACGGCTCGTTTCACGTCCGCGTTGTTTAGGCCGCTGGTCTGATATAGTGGCTGGGCGACGACGTCAGAGGCGCACGATGAGGCGCAACAGGCGAACGCACTAGTTTTGCACCGAGGTCCGCGTCGACGACCCACTCGGGGTATGCTGCAGCGTCGGGGATGTCTGGCATGGACTCCCAGCCGCCGTCTGCGCTGACGCCGACCACGGGATCCGAGTTGTTGGCGCCGCGGCGGTATTGTATCGGTATCGAGTCGTAAGGCGCGGCCATGGCGGACGCCAGCAGCGTCGCGGGGAGAAAAAAAGAGAGGATCATAGCAGGCGGAGAATAGAAGAGGTGCGCGGGCGAGGCGCGGTCGTCTATTTAAGGCGTGGAGGCAGGTGATGGCCTGGAAACAACCCAAGAGGACAAGGGCAGGGCCCTAGCCTGCGCTGCGTAATCCCGGCGTTATTTTGTATTGATTTGATGGGGCCGTGCCTATGTTATTTTCGACTTGCAATGGCGGTCTCCACTGTGCCGTGCCCCGCCTCCGCAGCGCCGCGCCCGGCAGCGTGCTACTCGTCGGCGCACAGTGAGCAATAACATAGTCGCGTGCGGAATGGTGAGGGCGAGAGGAAAGCCACGACGATTATCAATGCTGCCGAACGTGGCAGGTTAATTATAGAGGCGTCTTCCCAGCATGCCCAACAAACATCGGGGGTCATGACGCTGTTCAATGGTCACTCCAGCTGCAAGGCACGATGCTCGCAAACTGCGCATCCCTACAGGAGCATACCGACGTCGCGTACAATACTCTCTGGCGGTATTCAAGCGTCGATAAATAGCGTATGTTTTCCCGCCGAGATTAATCGCAATTTTCCTGAAGCCCGTCATCCTTCTGGAACACAAGTTCGCAACCCATCAATAACGCAACTTCCTGCATATACTTATTACGTTGGTGGATCTCTATACATACAACGTCCAAGAATAAACCGTACAATTATAGCACTACACACAGCTCTGAGTGTAACATCAGACTGGCAGGGGAAAGTATTGGGGAAACAACGGAGATGACGCGCCTCTTACTCGTAGAGAAGGGAACACTGGACAGCGTTCACTGCAGTGCAAAATCGGTTACCACTCCGAGATCAAGTCCGAGTCCAGCTGACTTACCCGTGCTTCAATCCCAAACGACCGCTCAAAGTACTCGTCAAGCCAACCAAAGAACACCGCCTTGTCTTCCTGCGAGAGGTTTGTCCAGTCAATCGAGTCCGAGTCCGGCTTCAAGTTCAAGGTGTCCTGCGATCGTTGAGGCAATGATGGAGGTCCGGACCCACTGTTACTACTACTGCTGGCAGAGATCGGAGGCCGCGTTGCGCGTTTCACCGGCGGCGGCGGCGGCGGAGCACTAGAGCCAGAGCCAGAATTAGAGAGTGTGGATACGACACTGCCTGGCCGTTGAGGTGGCGGAGGTGTAGACGAGCTAGTAGATGGCCGTGATGAAGAGATGCTACTCCGCGATCCCATACTACTCCTCGACACAGCCGGAGGCGGAGGGGGCGGTTTCCCGCTGTACGGATCCCAGTTCGTGTTCTTCAGCGGGACGCTTCACCCCAGTGACCAGGTGAGTCTGCGTTATGAAAGACGGCACTGGCATGCACAAACACACCTGGTATGCCGGTCCTTCGTATTCTGGAACCTGCTCACGCCCGCATCTTTCGCTTTGTTGGCGCGGTCTTTCAGTTCGGCGACTGGTGAGTGTGAGGGTGTGTGAGGTTGGGTAGGGAGGGGAGGAAGGTATGGGATGGTACTGACAGGATGGCATTGCTGGCTGTCGATGATCAAGATGGATTGCGGGATACGGCCCGAGCGGTACCGGGTGGGACTGCCGGGCGTTGTAATTCTCGTAAGTCTTAGTATTTCTTGGCCAAGCGTACGTCCTTACATCAAACGCCTTGGTGCTGTTTAGTTTTGCCTCTCGAGTCCCACCACGACAGTCGGCTATTCTTCTGACGCGACGGGGCCCGAGACACTAAATACTTCAACGAGTGCGACCGCTAACTTGAACTCGAGGTAGGAAATATATACGTTACTTGTTTCCCGTAGTCTCACTGTTCCTCTTGTCGACGAAGTGTTGCATCCATCGAAGGAGGGCAAACCTGTTACCTGTATACGGCGTGGTGATCAGAAGTCAAGGAGGAAGCTGTCCCTAGGAGTGCGGACTACTGTACAAGGCCCTACACGGTGCGTGTTTTCCTTGGCGATGACTCGTGTTCTTGACGCTTGGTCGCCAAGCTGAAGATGAGGACCGGTAAAGGGTACGTCTTACGGAATGGGACAACAGGCGGGACACAGTGTCATTTGCAGTCGCTGCACCCTCCTCAACCCGACGCCTGGAGTTGTAGACTGTTTTGCTGTGATTTCACGAAGCACAACGCCCAAAGGCCCTCCGGACTTTAGATCTAGATCTGTCGGGGTCGTTCAGTCGGGAGCGTCGACTCTCCAATCTCACATACACACGACTGTCCTCTGGGGGATGAACGTGCTAGCCGGGGAGGGTCTGCCGCCGAAGTTGTGGTAAGTCGTCAGGGGTAGCAATTGCGTGCCATCTGTAGTCAGATTATGCTTCGCAGCAGTTTTCTTGTTGTAACTCAACTTGCCAGTTGAAGGCGAGTACCCATGCAGCTTTTGCGGGAGATCAATGCGCATTGCGAAATAAATCCATCTCTTGTACGTGTTCTCATGATGCGGCCCAAGCTTCTTGCAGTTTGAGTCACCAACATGGTACATATCATAATCAGATACACGGGAGTATCCCATGCTAACAGCATCTCACTGAACGGCATGCAATCTGGACGCTTTCGGTGTCTTGTTCTGGGGGGCATTGACTGTAATCTGTTTGCTAGGCGGGGCGAGCAAACAGCCTCTGGGCCCACCATTCCGATGTTTCATCGGGGACGTATAGCAAGAACGATTTCGAGGAGCATTGGCAGCTAGAAGCGACCAAAACAGGCGCGACGTATTGCGCACACATTAAACATACCAAGCCGGCTTGGCGTAGTGGTAGCGCGTCTCACTTGTATGAGCTACGATGAGAAGGTCGTTCGTTCAATCCGGGCAGTCGGCAAGCTTTTTGCTGCATCGTCGAACCAGGCATATTGGAGGCAGGAAAGAGGGATCGGAGAGAGGGACGGTCTGGATGCGGCGAAAGTGTGGCGCTCGGCATGTCCCCGACCACCGAACCGATCATTTTTTGCTTCTTAGACTCTTTCACTTACTAACATGGTCCAGGAATTGTTATCGAGCTTGCCGTCTGGGCTGTGACCTCTTTCTTTACGGTCAGTTTGAACTACCTCTGAGCATTGCTTCCATTCTTTAGATGCCCCAGCTCCCCACATACGCGGGAAAGATCACATGAGGATCGGAAGACGTGGCGCTCGGCTGCGAATCATGCAGCTAATCAAGCTCCGAGCCTTACTCCACCGCTTCTTGCCTCCACCGTGGCTTACCGAACTGGTCTATAGTGACCGAGCTGGTCTAAGTATAGTCACGAAGCTCACAACTTAGCAGCGAGTCGAGCTGTTGGGCAGTGGACTTTGGCCGTCTCCACGACTCCAGCGCACTACCTTGGCTTTTGACCAGCGTTCCGCACAGAGGAGGGCTCGACAGTTACATGACTGTTTTAGACTTGCTAGCAGCAAGCAGTAGCAATTGACTCCAGAGGTGACGCCACCAATGCGCGCTGGTGGGCCGTCATCCCCTCCGTATCATGGCCTTCGGGAGGTGCATCAATTAGTATGACCCGACAGACCTCTTGTTCATACTGCCTCCGCGTTTCTCATAAACAGCCATTCGGGCGCGGAAGTGAGGTATGCGTGACGTGCTGGTTGCTCAAGGTCGTCATGCCGTTCATGGCTGAAAGTACTGTGAGAGAACTTCAGATCATATGTGACGCAACTGGCGTGCGGTCTTGGTCTTCTTAAAGCTGCGTGGTCTTAAGACTGACACACGATTTCAGGCTGCTCATTCCTTGAACCCCCTTCGCACACCCTCAAACATGGCTTTTGGTCGAGCTCCCCTTGTCGCTACGTATGCTCTTCTGGTACGATACGTTTCTCGAACGTTCAACTCGGCAGATTCTTACTGTCATGTCCAGTGGCTGGTTGCTTGCGTCCTTCTTGGGCTGACTGCATACCGGGTGCACATCACCAGGAGTAGCACTGGCAGTTATGGTTGGGCATCATCTTCCCATCCTTCGTCCCTTGCCTAATCTTTCTGTCGTAGAACGCATCGTTGTTGAACTCATTGTCACAGCGTGCCTCACACTACTCTGGGTTCCCATCGCGTACGTCTTCGTCCCATTCAAGAAAGAGCGCCTCGTAACAATTCCTACAGGGCCCTCGAATTGATCATTCGCAAGATCTTCACGCACCGTGCAAACAGCCGTGTCAGTCCGGCCGAGATGGCTGGCGACCTCATCTTATGGCTCTTCTGGCTCATCGGCGCCGCCATTTTCACCGTAAGTGGGCCTGATCCAGTCGCGCATCCCCACTGAAAAATATCCCATAGAATCGCATCCTGCCTGGAAGGAACTACTGCGGACCAAGCTTCCCGGGATCCCTTTTTGGCGGAAAGCAATGCGACATCTTGACGGCCATTCTGGCCTTGTCGTGGATCGGCTGGTCTCTTCTGACGATCATACTCATCCTCGGATCGATGCACCACTCCGCTGCAGCGAACACTGGCACTTCCAGCAATAGGCCGGTAGGAGAAAAGACGGCAGCGCGGGTTTGAGTTGATGAAGTTGGGGATTGAATGCTCACAAAAAACGAAGTGACGAGCCATTTACGATTCTTGATCATTTTGTATATTAGTTCTCCTTTCTAAAGCCAGCACATGTCTGTATGTTGTCGATACCTTGTACAGTATACCTATCATTCCGAATACTTTCTCTGCAATACACTTTTCCGCAGCCCAAAACGACAGATGTGTCGACTGTCTTTAGATGTAAAGTCATGATGCGGAGCTCCGAAACATGGACTTCTTTCCAGGCGTATTGAGCGAATGACGAGTGACGTATATCCTGATCAGCGAGTGGATGTGGACATGACAAACGTTTTGTTTGCTCGAAGAGAGAGGTGCAGAACTTAGAACCAGTTAACGAATTCGCTAAGCACGTCGAAAATGCCGTGTCATGACATTCGTTTGCCCATTGTCATAGTCTCCAAAACCCAGCGAATTGAACCTTGCGTGTATGTGTCAAATAGCTAGCCTTGACTAGCTCCACTGGAATACTTGCGAGAAAGAACTTCAAAGCAGCAAATGCGAGATAAGGAGTGCCGACATGCCGAAGCCAATCTCAGGGCGATGTTTGGGCATGCTTATTTTACAGGTTGTTCTCTTGACACCAGCTTGACACGATGAGCAACGCGTCGGGCCGCTTCATTTTCGCGTTGTTTCGTTGCACAGTCACCAGTGCACGCAATGCATCGACTTCAGCCCTTTCTACAAGTTAGTACAACCGCTAGCTGGCGCTTAACTCGTACGTAAAGGATCTGCGATGGTCAGTGCTTCTGTGCTCGATTTGCCCAATGATTGACTGACTTAGCATTTCTCTCCTCTCAACAGCCATCACACCATGAAGCGAGGGTTTCTGAAGTGCAAGAAGGCGCAGAAAGCTATCAGGCCCGCCGACGCTGCGCCCGCTGGCTTGACGACCACGACGAAGGCAGCAGCGACTACCGCAAAGCCGGCGCAGCTGTCTCCGAAGACGGTCGAAACAGATCACAAAATCTCCGCTGAACTCCTGGCTAACGCGCCCTGGCTCGGCATCTCAACCAAGCGCGTTGGTAAGTATTGCATTGCTCTTGTCTTGAATATCGCTAATGGTGTCTCAGAACTGCCAGCCGACTTCCAGGTGCCTGCCAACCCCATCCTGCTTTGCTCCACCGGAATCACACTATGTCGGTCAAATTTTGATTGACGCTACACTTCCTCCCGCCGGTACCATAGGCGGTGTGGTTGAATGCCTCCTCCTCGCCTCCGTGCACGCCAACATCCTCGCCTTGCAAGGCTTCCCTCGACCATTGCAACACCTCCCACAGATATACGAGCTCGTCGACATTCCTGGAAAAGGCAAGGGTCTCATGGCGACGCAACTGATCAAAGCGGGCACCATCATCGTCGACGAGCGTCCGTTGTTGATTGATCCTTTTGGATTTACACCCAGTCCAGGCTGTATCCCGGAATGCTCCACGATGGAGCAGGTTACACAGGCGGAGATGATGCTCGAGGAGCGCAGGTTGGAGCTCATGCTTGACAAGATGGAGCCGGCGAGAAAGCAAGCGTACATGGCGTTGAGCAATAGTCACGAGCATGACGGAAGTGGACCAATCCATGGGCGGCTCAGGACCAACCGCTGGTCCATCGGATCCATCGTCCCCGTTCCAGGCGAGTACAGTCTTCCCCATTGTCCATGTGTCCATGTCTCTGACCTCCGGCCAGGTCCTTACAGTGTGTACGATGACTTTGGCTGCGTCTGCGATACACAGTCTCGTCTCAACCACGAGTGAGCACAGATGTCATGCTCAATCTTCTTCAATGCTATGCTTACCTGTATCTCAGCTGTGGTCCCAACACCAAGACGGACTGGAACACACCCTCATTCTCGCTACGGCTTTTGGCCTTGCGCGATATTCAGCCGAACGAGGAGCTCACAGGCACATACACCGGCGTTGAAGCTCCATACGCCGACCGCCGGGAACAGCTGCGTCGTTACGACGTCGTCTGTGGCTGTTCTCGTTGCGAAAATCATGCTCGGTCGGACGAGCGCCTCCGGACGATAGAGAGCATCTACCCTATCCTAGGCCGTCTGGACCCATACTTGTTCAACGCGACCGGTACAACCCTCCACACGCTGCTTCGCGCCGCCATCGCGCTCGTCAATCTCCTGGAAGCCGAATGCATGCAGACGTCAAAAAAGTATGCAAACGCGGCGAATCACGCCATGCACGCGTATGTGTGTTTGGGGGATTTGGACAGGGCGTTGGAGTATGCGAATAAGGCGGTCGTTGCGGGGCGGATAGGTATAGGCAAATGGACGGAGGAACAGATGAGATTTGCGACGATTTGTGCTGCTGATGCGGGGATGATGAGGAAGATGCCCTGGTTTGGCAGTGGGAAGCAGTTTAGGAAGGAGATGCAGGAGTACGCTAGGGAGTGCGTGGCGTGAAGGTGATGGGAAGATCATTTCCGCTACTCAGCGGGCGATTGGTGTATCTCGTGGGTGCTTATTTCTCGCTGCTTTTCATGTTGCTGATGCATCTGTAGATCTCATGTGTAGCGGTGAATTATCAGAATTATACTCTGTCTTTCCAACCGAAAAATTCGGTCCCTTTGTTCGGGAACCCGTTTGTGCTTTTCTTCCTCTAATTCCTTCCAACCATTGCGCCATTTTGTTGCATCTGTTTGTCAGGGTGGTGGCGTCGGAATGCTATCACTTCCACGAGCAATGCGATGATTATCGAACCTATCATGTGTGCTTTGATCATCTGCTTTGGCCGATGCGGTATCGCGAGCTTCCTCTGCGCTGATCAGTCATGCGTCCACACAACTTGGTGCCCATCGATTATCGCTGGGCTGGGAACATTTCTCAGGCTCTTCCGCGGCAAGTCGAAGTGAGTTCTTCTCATCTTCGTCGGATTCATGCAAGACTGAAAGCTTTTACCCTAATTTGGGGTCAGGTTTCTAACTTCCGATATTTCGCCAAATTCTTGGACCCACCGTCTGTGTGGGTCCCCGCGGTAGCCAATGTATCGAATCACGAAGGTCTAGGACAATTGAACTCGGGAGCCGGGAGTCGGATGTCCAGCCATCACGCCCATTAAACGCCTGAAGCACGTCATCTTTGTATCAGATTGTGTCAAAGATGATATAAAATCAAGCTGTTCTTCGCTTCGCTCCTTTATCTCTTACCATCTCCTACAATGGCCGCCGCAGACCCAAACCACGTTACCCTCCGCCTGGGCAGCATTGCTCCCGACTTCGAGGCCGAGACGACCCACGGCAAGATCAAGTTCCACGAATGGCTTGGGGACTCTTGGGTATGTCTTGGTCTTATCCTCCCTTACCATCGACCGACGCGCTGCGATAGGGCGTCCTCTTCTCGCACCCTGACGACTTCACACCCGTGTGCACGACAGAGCTCGGCGAAGTCGCACGCCGCGCACCGGACTTTGCGAAGCGTAACGTCAAGGTGATTGGCCTCAGCGCGAACGGGCTCGACCAGCACAATGCGTGGATCAAGGACATTGAGGAGTTCGGCGGAAAGACAGTGGGGCCGACGACTGTCGAGTTTCCTATCGTACGTTTGTTTGACTGCTGTCACTTTGAACGCGTCGAGGCTGATGAGGAGACAGATCGCGGACAAGGACCGCAAGGTCGCGTACCTTTACGATATGCTGGACTACCAGGACGTGACGAACGTCGATGGGAAGGGACTGCCTTTCACTGTACGTCCTTCATCTCACTCCCCACGACTTAACTTCATGATTACCTGCACAGATCCGCACTGTCTTCGTCATCGACCCGAAGAAGGTCATCCGCCTCACCATCTCCTACCCCGCCGTCGCCGGACGCAACTTTGACGAAATCATCCGCGTAATCGATTCCATCCAACTTGGAGACAAGCACCGCGTCGCGACACCTGTGAACTGGAAGAAGGGGGACGATGTGATCATTCATGCGAGTGTGAAGCCCGAGGAGGCCAAGACGCTCTTCCCTGACCACACCGTGCACTACGTACGTCGATTCTCGCAAGACATGCGATGAGATGATTGACTGACTGGTCTTACCCACAGCCGTACCTTCGTACTACGCCTCTGAAGGTGGACTAGGGAAAAGAACTTTTTGATGTTGTAATACGTGTAACTAACTGCAATTGGAATGTACAATACCCACCACAAGGTTGATCGAAATCGTCGGAATGAGTGCTCAAAGGGCCTGCTCCCTTAAGGGCTCCAGTTACGATAAATAACAGCTGGGATAGTGGCTCCAATCCTCATTTACGCAGATTGGCATCCAAGCGGATACAGGAGGTATGTACCCTATGGTTCAATCAAGAGACTCACAATATCTGAGCATGGTCTACGTAACGCCTTCCAGCTCCTAACCGCGAAAGTATGTAGACCAGGTGCCCTACGAATGATCTCTTCATGGATAGCCATCATGCACTGTACAATCCTCTCTTCGATAGCACACGCATGGGGCTCCCCGAACACCTCCAGACATGTACACTCCACAATAAGGTGTATGTTCGTCAACGAAGGTACTGCACTGAGTAATGCCAGAACCCCATCCGCGGAGACTTCGGTACTGGAGCGCACACTCAGCCTGAGGGTATGTAATGGGCACTGTGAGCGGTCGAGAAATGACACAAGTGGTGTCAAATCATCCAGGCGCCGAACGCACAGCTCCTCGAGTGCTGGAGCAGTGAGATGGAACTGAGATGAGGCGTTTGCAATCTCAATGGAGATGTATTTGGCGGAGGTGCAAACAGGCCTTCGAGGGGGTAGGGGAACGTTTCTGAATCTCGAATCGATGAGTTCCATCTCGAAGAATTGGAGCCGTGTAGCCTCAGAGAGTAGTTGGTAGACCATGAGCATGCTCTGATCCCCGATGTAATCTGGCACCAACTGAACACGCGTCAACTGAGAGTATGGCAGAAGAAGCTGGCAACGCTCCGAGTCGTATTCCGTAAGCGTAACAGATCGAAGCTGTGGCGCTACAAGGAATGCGTTGATGGGAGCGTCAAATTGGTCATAATCTGCTTCAGAGAAATCCAGAGTAAGGGTGGACAGTATCGGCAGCTTCCCCTCCAACTTAGCGAAGTCTTTCTGCCGGAGGAAATCTGGCACCCTAATATGTGCATGCTGCCACCGCGATGAGAAGGTGAACAAGTAGCGTAGCCAGCTAGCCGACTCTCTTGTATCCTCCCACACCGGGTTTTTTTCATCATAGAACCAGGAAGGATAGAAGATGATCGACAAAGCAAAATTTCTGGAACGTTCGAGTATGGTGTCAAGAAGATGAGCGGCTTGACGAGGCGCCAAGCGCGAATCTTCTGGGAAACACAGAGAGGACCATAGCGAGGGCGTTGAAAGTGCCACTGCGCGCCACAGTTGACAGACGTGGCTTATCAACCAAGGACCAACTGACATATCTAATATGTGATCGTCTGTGTTGCCGTCACATACCCACTGGAAGATCTCGTTCAGCGTCTCAACGGGGAACCTCCTAATGGCGGAAAGGAGTCCGGTACACTGGGAGCTTAGTCTGTCCAGTCTGCTTTTCTCGTCACGAAGTCGCTCGCGTTCTGCCTGCATGTACAAGATGGCAGCGTCCAAGCGATCCAAGTCCTCTTTGACGCGCCGCAAGTCTTCCTGCGCGTGGGGTAGAATGTTTTTTCGAAGCCGTGATGCGTCCGATTCTGGTATAGGATCGTTTGACATCAAGAGGTGGACGGGGACGTCGTAGGTGAGCGATGGTGACGCGGCAGGAGGGCGGTATGGTTCTCCACATGACCGACAAGACAGCAGAAAGGATGCAGACATGAGCACCGGCTGGGGCTTTGTTGGCATTGAGTGTCGAGCTAGACAGAGCTAGTGTACGAACTTACAAGAATTATCACCTGCCTGAATCACTTTGTTGTCGCTGCCGTCTGTCCTTCAGGCTTCGATCGCAGTCTAGTGTGATCTGCGCGCAGCGTTAAGATCATTGACAGAGACTCGAACGTTCATTGTAGATATGATGTAGTAGCAAAATTAGTAGACTTGCCTGGATGAGCAGTTCAACGAGTGGCAAGTAGGTTTGGGATCAAGGAGATGACGGTGAGAGCTTAAGAAGCGAGGCGGGTGTCACGCCTCCTGTCACGCTTCGACAAGCATCGTCTGCGGTAGTGTATAACAACAAAGTGGACTCAATTCGTACAAGTACTTCTGAGCTAACGTGTATGCCAATCTTGAGCCAAAATTCACGCTTTAAGTACACACACGATGAAATTGTCCCATCAATGTTGCAATTCGTATTCACAATCGAGAAAGAGAAAGCCCAAAATCTAATTGTACACATCCCAGTCCCTCTAAGTATTTGCATTCTCGTCACATCTACCACTCGATGACCTCGGGGAAGAAAGTTGAAATCAGTGACTGGTAGTATGGCTTCAACTCCGCGGGATTGACGGGATCATCAGACTTGCTGTACAAATCATACGGGTTGAATGCACGAACAGCCGCGAGGGCCTTATCATCTGATGCGTTCGTGAGGTGGGCATAGGCGCCCTCTCTATGCCATCTACATCATATCGAAAGTCTCAGTGGTGGTTGTCACATATGACGCGAAGTACGTACGGGTAGAAGCTGTGATACCTGATCATCGCTAGTCCCTCCTCGGGGAGCGACGACTGGTCCTTCAGGACGTGATAAAGATACTCATCATGCCCCCACGAGAGCATAACGTTCTCCAGCCCGCATTGAGGCTTGTACACACCAAATTCCGTTGAATAGATAGGGTCAGTAGAGTCTGGGTTGTTGGCAAACGTTCCAGGGTAGATTATCTTTTCAGAAAACTCGCATCCCACAACAAAGGTGTCCTTGTGAAAGTATAACGATATCAATAAGCAGCCGGTTTGGCCTTACTAGCAGCGGACACTCACACCAACGACATCCCATTGCCCTCTGGCGGGGAAAGAAGCGGAAACATCAACGGAAAACTGTCAGTGAAGTTTTCAGGAAGAATGTCAAGTGCGAACGTACTCAGACCCAAAGATGTAGAGCAGCTTTCCCAGGTCATGTACCAGGCCAACGACCTGCATCCACTCGGGCTTCCCGTCGCGCCTGATAGCCTCTGCTGTCTGCAACAAGTGCTCAATTTGTGACACATCCGTCTTCGAGATGTAAGATGATCAGTATATATCATGTGGATTTACCGCGATGCGACCGCGCGAGGACAATACGTACATCAGGGTCAGAGTCATCAACGAGAGTGTTGAGCTTCTCCATCGCTTCCCATATTCCTGACACGACAAGACGTGAGATACAGCGAGCTTGCGGCAAAAGTTTGTACCCATCCTAGCCCTGACATGTTTGCGGAAGTTGACACGAGCTTTGATGTTGAAGTCCATGGTCTGCTTCTCTGCGGCGGGTGATGAGGATGGAAAGCGAGAGACGAGGAAGATCGAGGCGCGTACCGTGTTGCTCGACATAGAACTTCCTGACGCGTTCGCAGGCTTCCTCGTATTGACGGAATTGTGTCTTATCCTTCGCTTCGTCGAACTCGGACTGACTGTTCCATGCCGCGTCTTTCGAGACCTTGCCCTTGAGCGCGTTCACTAGAGCGGCGAGATTCAACATCAGGCCCTGAGTTAATGAGTGCGAACTCGCCTTGGTCAACCGCATCAGATACCTCTTCGAACTCGCCTGCTATGGTCCTCATGATGGTGGAAAGACTGGGGGTGATATTGGAGAGCTATGGCATCGTTCCCCTTTATGTACTGCCCAGTACCCTGCGAATATCTTCTTGTTGGAGAAAAGACCATCACTGGTCAACTCGGCTCCCCCGGTCCGCCGGATCAGCAGATGCATGTTTATATGCCTCCAGATGCCCTCCGGTGGACGATTTGTTATGTTTCGCTCGGAGCATCGTCCTGATGATGATGAGGTGGGAGGACCACGGGATGCAGATAGGCACGGAAATGAAGCTAGTCTAAACCTAGATTGACTCGGGCTTTATGGTGTGGCGCTTCTATTGAGCAACGTAAAACCAAAGTCTATCATACCGAGCTTAGTGCCACAATCAATTTGAAGAGTGATACCTCCGAGACTTCAAGTGCTCGATGCTTGTCAAGCGAGTAGCAGGCATGGCAGTCAGAGGCGCGTAGGGCGTGATTATCAACACAAGCTCCGATCGCTCGCTCATCTCGCGCGCCTGACGGATATGGTCGGTCCACACCTCCTCGTCCATCCCCAACCAAAACGTGCGGCAATCCTGTAACGTGGTACGAGTGATCTGCAACGGGCTGTTGCGATAGTCCATCTGTATGACAAATATTTTGGACATCGCGTCTTCGGTTGAGGACGGTGGTGGCGGTGATCTGTGGTGCTGAATGGAAGCGATGTGTTCCGCGAACTGCTCGATGTCCAGACTGACACAGAAAATAATGATCTCTTCGTCCATCTGGGGAAGTAGGGTCCGGACATCTGAATGAAGACGTTAGTGCACGTCGGCATCTAGCAATTTGCTGACGGACCAGAACCAAAGGGCTTCGCAGTGACGGATCGGCAATACTGTTTGTGGCCAGCGCCCCAATCACCACGTTGACAGGATAGAGAGCAATAAGCTGTGTGAAGACAGCCGGTGCAGCGTTTCACGAGAGGCCTCCTGATTCGGTTTGGACACTTTGTTTGATTAGAGAAACAAAGGATATCGCACGAAGATACACATACCACGGAGTTAGCACATCGGGAGAATGCCAGCGCCGTGAAACTGCGATTCTTTTGTAGCTGCGGGGAGAGAGCATCGCTGAGAGAGTTCCATTTAGAGTATACAGGGCTTCCATAATCGATGAGGCACGTCTCCTCCTCAGCCTCGAAACGTTTGGTGTCCTTGTATGCAGCTTTCACAACCGAGCGATAGACCAAATAATGGATTACCCCATCCATGATCTCAAGAACGAAACGTCGAAATGAGGTCAAATCTGGTCTGCTGAAGATACCAGAGTCAAGGTACTCCTCAGCCTTCATTGCGGCCAATAGGACGTGCGCTTCAACAGCGCGTACGATGGCGGGGTAACCAAACACCATCAGATTGTGTATGTTCTTGAATGTGAGGGAAATGGAGTGTACGTCGCCAGTGGGCTCTCGTCCAGGCTTTGGCCAAATAGACATCCTGCGAGCGAGCTGCGTGAGCCATGTCAAGATGCCGCGCTCAATCAGGACAGGTAGAATGGCCTGATTGTTGATGCAATGAGACAGCAATAGCAAGCTCGACACGGCTCGGGCCTTGTCAAACGGCTCAGAGTGAGCCACCGAAATGAAACTGCTGATGATCGCGCGGCAGACGCATTCCGGCGGCTCTAGTGCGAAGGCTTGTGTTATCGGACCTACACGTCCTGGAGAGAGTTCCCCCGCCATGATCGTGGACAAGACGTGAATGAGGTCATTCACGTGCGTGTCTGAAGAATAGGCGTATGTACAACGGAGCCAGACGGTAGCAAGGCTCCGGAAGAGCTCGTCTGAGGAAGAGCCACGTGTAAGGTAGCGTTTGGAAATCTCCTTCCACCCGTTAAGGGAGTAGAAAACACGCTCGATGGAGGACAGAACTTCAACGTCTCTAAGCACATCTTCACCTCCTTCAAGGACGCGTGTACGGCGTATGAAGTAAAGGGTCCAATTTTCGATTAACGGCCACAAAGGATCAGTCACGCTTGACAAGACGCGATCAACGGGAGGAACTCTGGCCTCCGCAGATTGCACGAATACGGAGGCTATCATTCCGAAGCAAGAGAGTGCATTTAGGATCCTCGGGGAAGACGACCAGTCTGCGGCATCGACAGGGATCATGTTATCGAGGTCGAGGTGATGAAGAATAACCGGGAGCGCGTGAGTTGTAATCTGAGCTTCTTTTCGCGCGAGCAGCTGCTCAAGTTCGCGTACAGCCAGCACGGAGCCGTTTCCGAGAGCGGCATTCTACCGCAATAATCATTTTTGAGTTTTGGAGTGATAGGACAACGATTTCTCATACTGTGATTTTCCTCAGTCGAGTGCTTCTTGACATGGTACGGCGAAAGTGTTGAAGCGACGAAGTGTTGGTGAAAAGTGAAGGTTAGTTGTCAAGGTTTGGAGGTTGGAGCGACCATGTAATGATCCGGAACGGGCCGGACTTATTATCGGCCCGTTTCCCTTGAGCAAAGCTTCCAAGACAGACAGCGCATGTATCTCTTTCTCTACAGACGTTCTCTTGGAGTAGCGCTTGGAGTGTTGAGAAGAGAAACCCAGAGTTATAGCAAGGCTTGCGGCCTTCGTTCATGGCGCTGCCCCAGTCTCAGTCTTGACATCTCTTCATGTCAGCCTGAGTGACTCCGCATTCCTCTTCCATAACACACAGCATGCGTTTTAGCTCACCATGGTGGTGTGAATAGAATAGAAGCCAGAAAGATCCAAGATTGCAGTCTTCTCAGCTCTGACATGGGCTCGCCGGCAAATAGTATCCAATTAAACGAGCAATAGTATATTACTTACAAGTACGCAAATGTGACGAGACTACATATGTACAGGTCGTTGACGCAACAACACAAAGAAAATTACTCATGCGTTATGAAGGGAGAACGTAACAATCATATGTTTCGTGTTTCTGTGTCATTAAACTTGAGCGGAAGCTTCAGGCTGAGCAGTCGCCCGGGCCTCGGCAGCCTTCTCGCGCATGGCAGGCGTTTCTTGGGTGTTCGTGGCGGAGAGGTGCAACAGTCCCATGACTATGATGATAGTCAAGAGACTCCATGCCATCCATGCGAAGGCCAAGATCGTCGTGAGAACGCCGCACTCTTTTCCGCCAACAGTGCAGTAGTTCCTGCCAGGAAGAATGTTGTTCTGCAGACGATGTCATGTCAGCGCACGTCAGTGAGGGATCTGGGACATCAAGCATACCGTAGTGATGGTAGCACCGCAGAGCCACATCACCCAGAGGGTGGCAGCACCCGCGAGTTCGATGGGAACGATGCGCTTGGAACGGGAGTGGCTCGCGTCCGGGTCGCCAAGAAGCATGAAAGACCTGGTCAGCAGCAGTCAGCTAGAGTCGTGGTCCTACAAGTGACTCATGCATACGCAATGGGAACCCAAAAGATGACCAGCGCCGATGAGACTATTAGTTCGACCATGATGGGCTCTGTGAATACAGTGTGAGCCACTCTCATTCGGCGCATATGTAGCGCAGGTATCTCACCATAATGGCCATCTCTGATAGGATGGTCTGAAGGTATGCCGATTTATAAGCACCGGGCACTGAGAGTTTTGAACAAGAAACCAACCTATCGAGCCTCCGTGTTCGGTGTGGTGGACACGGTAAGCTGTCAGTCCAAGCTCAACGACGGCGACGAGCCACTACCGGCAGCGTGAGGCCTGTCTCCCAGCTCATGATCATGACGAAGTTCACATACCAACAGACAGTAAACAGCGTAGCTGGGTAGGCGACCGAAAGACATGATGTTCGTTAACAGGTGGCAAAGTCGTGAGAGTTGGTATAAGAATGAGGGAGTGCGTCAGCCAAGCGAGGCTTTATAACACGCTCTCGGAATATCAAGATAGCGTACAGACCACATCTCGACTCAATGTGTCATAGGTCGTCGTGTACGCACAAATTCAATCCCGAATCATCTGGGCGGGACGGCGTTGCCCCCGTGGCCAGCAGATGACCCGTTTCAATGCGAAGAAGCCGTGAGGCTCCTCTGCCCGATGAATAAGCCACCAACAGTCATGAGTCATTCGATACTTCTGGAGCTCGCCCAAAGACACGAAGCAGAGTAAAGAGACACTAAGCAGAGTAAGGAAGGCGATAACATAACTTGAGTCCGGGCAATCGCGGGAAGCAAGTGGTTCGAGCTTATACTTGGCAAACTTTGCCGTGCGGCCAGCAGCTAGGGTCAGAATATAGACGTTCATATAAGGGTGGGTGAGCGCCAGACAGTGGGATCTGCTTGATCATATGTTGGTCACCTTGGGGTCGGTTCCGATCTGGTGATCTTCGCGGAGCGAGTGAATTATGGGTGCCTGTGTGCGAAAAGCCAGGACAGAGCATCAGTGAGGAGGGAGATCGAACAGAGAAGCTTACATGGTGCCTTTCCTGACGGCGACTCGCAGCGGGATCAAGCAATATAGGCGTGATAGAACGTGCTGTCCACAGCCCAGCCCCGGTCCAGCCGAGTGGAAACAACCACAAAGTGTGTGGGTTTGAGGCGCGGAATGTCATCTGGCGCCACTACACATGATCGATAACTCGTAAGAATGAATGCAGCGGCGTAGGATCCGTCTCCAAGTCGGGTCGCAACATGTGTAAGTAGAGGTCTGTCAACAGTGATAGATGAACAACTTCGTATTCAGTAAGCGGACCGAGGCTGTAATATGTCATACACTTATGGTAGAGGACGAGGAGGAATGTCGAAAGTATCAAGGACTGGAGTATCACGGCCTCCTGCTCCTGCTTCCTCCTCCTTGGCGACTGAGTAACTCCCACGGTTTGCGTTTCAAGCCCATGATGCGTCCATTGACTTGCCAGGTAGAAGGCGTGCCGCAGTCGCATTCGACAATGAGCGAAACACTGACCAGAGAGAAAAAGTCTTTACCTGTAGCCGATGGCCCATACGTGGTAGACCGGTTCATTTCCGTCGTATCGACCATTGGTGCTCAAAGCCATGTCTCCACGTTCCATCCGGTCGGCCTCTATATTCTCGAGCGTGTTTCTCTGGTCCCGTGGAAGAAAGATGTCTCGTTGCCGCAAAGGGTGTTTTCTCTGGGATGGTTTGGGTCGTCGACCAGAAGGGCCAGTTCGTAGGGGGATCGACTATTCACGCTGGAAATTCGAACTGGAGTCGGGTCACAAGGAGGCCAAGGGCGCAAGGTCGACAAGTGGGCCACCGACGTAATGCGCGATGCAAGCTACATCGAGGCAGGGCTGGAGATGTAGACCACTATAAAGCGGTGGAAAAAGAATTCATGTTCGACGAAATCAGGACTGTCAGAGACCCAAAGACGGCTAGTGGTTGATCAGCAATGATAGCAGAGAGTCGATGTATTGCTCACCAACGAGCCATCCCGATAAGCGTCGTTCAAGCGGTGGGCAAGATGTCGGGGACCGTTAGACCTGCTTTCATCTTCTCAGTGGTGAGATTGCCATTTTGGATCTGGGGCATTGACTTGGCAGAATAGAGCAATGCATACGTCCAGAGCACGGTATGTGGCCCCAGAAAGAAAGAGCTGGGAGCGCAATGCGGTGGATTTCGCCGCAGTCCTTGTCGAGGTAGTCGAGGTAGGAGGATCAGGTTGTGCAATATGTAAGCACGCACAAACAATAGCACAAATGAGATCGGCATCTCGGCAGGTTATCTACGTTTTCTAAGGACAGCGATTCAATCCATGGTCCCTTCCTGGAACCCACGTATGGTGCTTTCTTTGACAGATTTCTCTATGCTTGGATGCCGTCTTTTGCCTTGTTTATTTCATGAAAGCTCTGGCTATTCCTCGAAATGCTCATCGCCCTCGCTATTTCACGTATTTCAAAAGGAACTCGTGCGAGTTTTTGCGTCAAAGGAGTTTGCATCGGAGCCTATTGCGGCACTTGCTTGAGGCCAGAACTTCCTAATTGTACGGGAGGATCTGCAACGCTTCCCGCGCACCACGCCTCGAAGACTCATAGTCCCGGCACGGCCACGCTGTCTGCTGAAAGTTCTTTGAACTGGTGTGCGTGCAATCAATACCACAGTCTTGGTGAACAAAGCTTTTGTCGATCTACAGCGCTTTGCCGTCACTCCAAGAGGCGCGAACCATTCGCGGGAACGAAGCAGCGGGGCACTGCTCCGTCTTATAGTATTATCTCCGCGGCCAAACTTATGTGAAGCTGTAAAGACGTTGCCCCAATCTGCTTCCTTCACGATCAATAAAGGAAGGGAGTAGTGCCGCTGTCGCGTTGTCTAGCGGAATTTGGAATGTCCACATAGGATAGTACGACAACATCCCTTGGCTACCGCACTGGACAGAATTACAATGTGCTTCCACACAAACCTAGATAGCAGAGGAAGACTCAACCAGGAATGAACACATCTCAATCGAAAGCTTTACTACTAGTAATTTTCCATAATCGGGCGCAGCCCGAGGAGTCGCACCTTCAGGCTCCTGCGCATGACAATTCCTTCTCGTTCGAAAACAGCCGTGGGACATGCTCATTGTTCTTAGCCCAGCATCAGATCCCTGTCTTCGAAGTCCTTGCGCTCGCCAATATTCCAATTGTTCTGTCCTGGAACGCAGGATTAGACTGAGCTTTCAAGTGTCTTCTGAGCAAGCAACCGAGCGTCAAAGCAGTAGATCACACTTACGCCTCGTGAACCGACTAGAGCTATCATCGAAAGTAGGACCGAAGCGAGAATGGGTAACACAAGAATCAAACACGCGTACGCGAGAGCCAAAGGTACCGATAAGCTCGGGCAAAGCTGTCTGTATCTTCGGGTCTGATGGTACATATCGGGCACACGGGTACAGTAAGTGATACTAGATCCGGCGCAACAGGGGTTATGATTTAACGTTGCACACTAAGTCTAGCGGACTGGACAGAGACTGGACACCGTGGTGTGTCCGAGCTATGCTACGGGCTCTGCTGATATAATGGTGATGACTTCGTGGCATCCAGCCATTGCAACTTCAAGGAAAGTGAGGTATAGGAGATTGGATAGCCCCCGACAATGACATTGATAGGGTTTGTATAATGTTTAAGGTTGCACGAGCAGATGACGTCCGAATTTGATTTGACTTGGGACATCCTCGCAGGCGGGGCTGGTGGACGAGCTGGCTTGACAGGCAAGACTAGCGTTCGCTCCGTGCACATGTCTTCTGTTATGTGCGGATATCATGTTCAGTTGTACCCAGGTCGGCGCATAGCCCTTTTGGGAAGATCGGCGGGGCGGGCAGACAGCTGATAGCCGGGGTAAATGAATCACACTTTCAATTGGCTCGCTGTGACAAAGCAGGGGTAGAACTTGCCCTGATCTTCGATCTATTCAGCGTACAGGAGCGTCCGACGATTGCGATATGTTCAAGCTGGCTCTCATGTCGTTCGCAGCTTGACTCAAACTTCCACGATCCTACCACCGTAGCAATGCGTGCGTGTCGCGCCATATCCTCATGCTCACTGGCCCTCATCCGCCTACAGACTCGGATTCTCAAAAGTACACTACCTTGCCGTAAAGTACCTCATCATACATAGCAACTACTCCTTCCGACCTCGCAAGTCTCTCATTCAATACCTCGCTATCTCGTACTCACGATAAGGCTCGCTTAGATAACGTCATGTCTGCGTCCCCAACGCTCCGATGTCTATCTTGCGGGGCACCTTACTTCTTGCCCTATCTGCCGCCGCCGCCCGCCTACTACAAAGCCTATGACCACATCCTGAACTCGAATGCTCATGCGTCCGACTCGGACGCTTCATTAGTTCGAGACCAAATCCTTCCTAATCTACGAGAGGACCACCGGCGTGTCGAAGAAGAGCTGGTCCGCTCCGAGGCCGCAATCTCCCTCCTGACCGCTGGAAAGTCTCGCTTACGGGAAGAGAAGAACATGCTGGAGGATGTAGCAGCTCGATTCGACGGCGTTCTCTCCTCCTTTCGACGGCTCCCAGTCGAAACATTGATCACGATCTTCCAGTGGGTCTGCATTGACGAACAGAACCACGTCTTCGATCTGTCGGCTGGTCCTTGGTTGATAGCCAAGGTCTCACAGCTATGGCGCACAGTCGCACTCTCGACTCCGTCCCTATGGGTCTTCCTGCGATTCACCGACAACGCTGATATACGCCCCCGTAATCCCTATCCCATACTTGCTACCACTCTTCAACGCTCTGGCAACCTGGGAATAACGGTGCTCTTCCGTCCCTCCTTTGAGAGCGAACACGCCTCAGTCGGAGCCGGGGAGATGGTGGAATACGCCCAGTGGCTACGCTACTTGTTCCAGTACTCCTCTTCGCGGTGGCTTCTGGCCTATCTCAGAGTGCCGGATACTTTGGACATAGGAGACTTCAACATGATCAAAGGAAACCTGCCGATGCTATCTGCCCTCGCCTTGGACCTTTCACAGACCAGCGCCCTGCCGAATAACATTATTGACATAGACGCGTTCTACGTAGCCCCTCAGCTGATCCGCGTAATGGCAATAGGGACCGATTCATACCGCATCAAGCTCCCTTTCGCTGGGTTGACGAGGGTCCGTTGGCACCCATACAGCATCGATCCAGACAGTCTGCGCGACCTCTCCCAACTGCTCATCCAGTCCACGAGCCTGGAGTTCTTCGCCATGACGTTCATCCACACGGATGGCTCGAAAGTCACGGATGTCCACATCGCCGCGCGTCCCACGTACGACCCGCCGTGTACAACCGCCCGGGAGATCTCCATGGAAATCGCGCACGCTCCGTGTCAATTCCACTTCTGCGCTCCAGGGCTCACGGATTTGCATCTCCAGCATCTTGGTCCGGACGATTTTGGACCTTTTCTAGCCTTCTTGGAGCGGTCGCGGTGTCCTTTGCGGACGATGCATTTGGAGGTGTTGTGCGACACGACAGTACCTGCAGACAAGATCTTGTCGACCTTCAGCATGGTACCGCTGTTGCGGGATGTGACGATCACCATGCGCGAATATGGCAACGAGTGGTCGGGAAGGGACAAGTTCCAGACGCTGGCTCAGAGCATGGATGGGAAGGAGATTTCTCGGATGCTACCTCTGCTCACCTCGTTGCAGGTTGTTTTCGGATCGGAGTCGTGGCATCGCCAGATTGCATTAGTCTAGGACATCTCATATTTGTGATTTACATATACTGTATTATACTGAAGGAGAACGTGCGCCGTCGTTGTTGAACATTCTTACTTTCGCTGCTACTGGGTACTGCCGCCGGGTACCACACTTATGCGTCATGCTCATAAGGCGTCTTCGTGCTACACGCTCATCGAATTGTACTCGGCAACCTCGGGTGCGCCCTGATTCCTTTCTTGACGAGAAAGTCCGGACAGCCATCGAGAGGGCCTCGAGAGCTGCGTGGAAGTGCACGCAGCCGGTGTGTTCGATGCTCATCTTGCATATGTGTGTCTAGGGGATCTGGATCGCGCCCTTGAGTATCGAGGCTTCTGGAGATAGTAGTGTTTGGGAAGACGGGTGTAGGATTTGGCAGGAGATTCGGAGTTCCAACCCACTTCTGGGGAAAGCGAGTCATCTGAGGGAGGAGATGGAGGTTTTGTGCAGTGCCAGTGGGTCATAGAGGACCGCACACACAATTCTAGTCATAGTTTCATATGTACACTAAAGTACCTAAAGGCTCATTCCTGTGAAAGAAAGACACCGTCAAGAAGAATACATACCGCCCAGCCAAAATGTAGGTCCACAATCGCTCACACCTTCACGAACGCCTCCATCTCGCCCCTCAAATGCTCCGCCACCCCCAAATGCGGCTGGCTCCTCAACTTCTGCCTATCATTCATCACCCCAAACGTCTTCACACTCTGCGCCGCCGCCGGACCCCGCAACAGCCCCGCAGCCGCCACCGTCCTATTCGTGTACTCAAACGCCCGCTCGACGTCCCCGACGCACAGCCACGCATTGTACGCGTGCATCGCCGCGGTCGCGTACCCCAGGTGCCCACGCATCCCCTCAAGCTCCATGTAGTGCGCGAGCATAATCGAGTTGCGCACCATCCCGTCGAGGGTGGGGCTGGGACGGACGTTCACCCACCATGGGTAGGTTTTGATGGTGGTCAGGAGGATGGGGATCTGGGTGCGCCGGTGGTCGGATTCGGTAGGTGCGAGGCAGAGCGCGCAGGCGCAGGTGAAGCCGTAGGGGCGCATCTCGTCTTGCCGGTCCGAGGTGAGGCTGTCGGCGCCGACGTAGCTGGCGGTGAGCTCCTCGCCAGGCTGGATATCGCTAATGGCAAAGAGGTGCATGGAGAAGGTGTGTTCTTCAAAGTCGTGATATGTGTTGGGATTGCACCTGAGGGGAGATGAGAGACGGAAGAATAAAAGACAAGAGCAATGTACGCGTGATTGAGGCGAGAGAGAGAATCGCATATGCATGCGAATGTATCGTATATGGTACCATTGCTACCTGAAAAGCATTTAGAGTCAGCTTTCCCAAAATGAGAGCCACTTACCTGGCAGAGGAACGATCGTATCGATGCCCCATCGATTCGTCCTGAAGCGCCCATACAGTGGCCCACTGCCGTCGTGCTCATGACTATTGCACAGCGCCATATACGCCTCCTGCTTCTCCGTACTCATCCTCTCGAACGTCATCTCAGCGAAGCGCTCATTGACCAACAGCGCAGCCTGGTTGGTCTGGTCCGGTGTGAACGAGTCGGGGAAGATATCGGGCTGGGTCGCTATCGCTGCGGGGGCGACAAAGAAGGGCCGTTCGTCCGCGATCAAGGTGCCAGCTTTGATGAAGCGAGTGGCGAGGAGCCCTTTGCCTTTGCCGGGAATGTCGGCGACGGCGTACATCTTGGGAATGGCCTTTGGAGGCCGAGGGAATCCTGGTAAAGCGAGAAGCTTCTTGTGGAGGGAGGCGGGGATGAGGCACTCGACGTCGCTGATGGTGAATGTGGTGAGAACTTCGCCATTGTAGCTCGAGTCACTGGCGCAGTATGGGACGGGATTGGCGGGGATTTTGTATCCAGCGGGCAGATCTGCATCGACTGACGTTGGCGCTGCGAGGAAAGGCGGACTCATATGCTCACCGACGCGTTCGAACGTTTTTCCGAGCCAGGGCGCCCAGGTCTGGGCTGCTTTCGGTGGCGCCACTGACTCTGTCGCCGAGGCCTTCGCCGTCGTAGGCGCAGTGATGGCCTTGCGACCTTTCGACGAGTTCAAGAATCCGCGCTTCATAGTGACTGTAAGAGAACAAAGAGAGAAGAGTCAGGGCGACTCCAACAAGCTTTACGGATCGGGATTGGAAGCAGTTGTCATGAGGCCGTTACGTCCGTTTCGTGCCAACAAAGGCGGTATTCGACAGCAACGCGTCGAAGATACAGCGGCGCGACAGGATTCAGCTAAGAGAGCAGCGTGTCAGGCAGGAGGTTCAAGTCCATCGTGGTAAGAGGTCAACCTTTCCATCGGTTCTCTGGAGTCCTTTGCGGTAATTGTGCAGAGATTATGATATTATGGGCCAGTGATCTCGCTCTGCTAGCCAATTCTCAATGCATCAATTACTGTAAAATCTAGAGAGACTTTGCTGATCCAGTGTTTTTGTAGTGCAATCTATCTCTCCAGGGTACACTTGATGCGCTTGAACTTGAAGCTGGGACAAGGAGATAACGGAGAAAGGCACGATCACAGGCACGTGATATGACGTTGTCCTCTATTTTTCGAATTGCCAATAAACGGCCCTCTCCCTCTTATCTCGACGACTCCCTCTTGGATGGTCGCCTTTCCCTAGTGAAAGGTGCGAAATGAACCATATTTCTTGCCTTGAGATCATCTAACAGCAGCACAGGTCGCGTGGAACCCCTTTCTTCACGTAAAACGGCCTCTATTGATACTAGCGACATAATGTCGTTCTCTGGCGAGTCACAGCTTCTGCGCGCGGGGTGAGAACGGCCTGTTATTCGATTATTTCCCCGTATATAAATCTGGTTTTTTGGTTAGGTTGTTTCCCGGACCCTCGTCTGTACCTTCCGTAGCCCATTCGCAGATGTCGATCAGGCAAAACACTGTCCAGCTTTCTGACAACAACAGTGATGCTCAAGGGTACGACTTTGACGACGAGGAGTCTCATCCTCCCACTCCGACCGAAGTCACCAGTTTATTGCCTGAACGTCCTGTTACACCGCCTACGCCCCGCACATTCTCAGCTACGCCGAGCCCCGAAAAGCCAAAGCTGAACCTACGCGTCAAGGTCAAGGAATGGGGCGCAACTGCGGTCAAGAGCATCCCTGCCGTGTTGCTGGGCAGTCTCCTCAACATTCTTGATGGCGTTTCCTGTGCGAGTTCTTTCTGCCACCTACGTAGAACATCTACTCATAATTGCGTTAGATGGAATGATCATCTTCCCCGCGTACGGGGTCTTCGACGAGCTGCATATGGCGCCATTGGGCGTCTCGATGTTCTTCCTGTCCACCTTACTCTCCCAGCTCACTTACACACTCGGCGCGAGTCAGTTCCCCGGTGCAAATGGGAGCATGATGATTGAAGTAGTCGTGCGTGACCCTTCAAATTCCTCTCTCCGATCTTACGTTACCCAATTTCTTACCCCCGTGTCAGCCGTTCTTCCACCTGATCGCCATGTCCATTGCCGCCGACCTCGAGACCCCCGGCGAAATCATCGCGACCACACTCGTGTCCTACGCTCTTAGCTCGATCCTGACTGGACTGGCCTTCTTCCTCCTTGGGTACCTCAAACTCGGCGCGGTAATCGGCTTTTTCCCAAGACATATCCTAGTGGGGTAAGCCTTCTCTATGCATTCGTTCGAACAGCGCTTGAGAGAGTCACCAGGTGTATCGGTGGTGTTGGCGCGTTTCTTTTAGAAACAGGGTACGTTCGTGGCCTCCATTCTTGCGCCTGCTGATCAACGTTCGCAATAGATTGGAGGTCTCGCTCTCGTTGACGTCGACCGAGACGTCTACTCCGTTCCCCCATCTCTTCGCATCTGTACACGCTGTGGTTCTATGGACCGTGCCGCTCTTCTTGGCCATATTTTTGAGGGTCGGGATGTGGTTGTATGGGAAGTTGCGCAAAGACCAGGAGGGCGAAGGTAGTCAGGGTATCTTTGTTGGATGTGGGTACTCCTTCTTGTCCTTCCTATGTCGACTCACGTTCTCGATATAGATTTCATCGCGATCCCCGTGATCTTTTACATCGTCGTTCTAGCCGCCGGAATACCGATTGACACCCTGCGGGACGAAGGGTGGGTCTTTGACGTCCGCGGAGGCGACGACAGTGTCGGGTGGTACAAGTTCTATGATTATTATGGTTCGGATCCCCATCTATACTATACGAAGCGAACGTGGGCTCATTGCAACGTTGAACGTTTCAGACTTCAGGCAGGTGCGCTTCAAGCCCATCTGGGACACGTTGCCGACCCAGTTCGCGCTGTACGTAGTTTGGATTGAGGGTCAGGGAGCACGCCATCTGACGACGAATACTCATCAGGTTGTTCTTCAACATTCTGCATCCCCCGCTCAATGTTCCTGCCCTCTGTGAGTTTTGGCGCTTGGTGCTTGTGATTGAACTGAATGGACGGGCGAAACAGCTGTCTCGCTGTGTGAGGACACTATTGACACGAATCGGGAGCTTCTCGCGCATGGGTACTCTAATTTCATTGCGGGGATCTTTGGGACTGTGTAGGTCAGGTTGTTTGGGTGGTGTCATGGGAGGGCTGACATTCAATTGATTAGGCCTAACTACTTGGTCTACGTGAACACTCTATTGTGAGTACAGGTGACTGCTGGCGAGGTGTACGGCGTTCTCAGGTTGACTCGTTAGATTCTACCGTGTTGGAGGGACGACTCGGATTGCGGGGTTCTTGCTGGCAGTGGCTACTGCTGTCTTACTTGGAGTGGGTACTGCGTTCGTTGGATATATACGTTGGTTCATTCCGTGTCTCTTCTTTCTTCAGCTGATTTGTCGTAGCTATTATGGTCGTTGGAGCGCTCATCTTTGTCCTCGGGATTGACCTGGTCAAAGAAGCAGTCTGGGACACCCGTCACCGGGTCAGCAAGTGGGTTGTTTCGTTCTCCGGCTGCTTCGCGCTCGCTGAATGACTTTCGCACCAGATCTGAATACCTCACCATCGTCAGTATCATGATATGCATGACGGTGTTCGATTTTGTCAGTGGAGTTCTATTTGGCATCGTCGTCTGTTGTGCGTATCTTTCATGCGTCATCAATACGCATCTGAGTTCCGTTTACAGGTCTGTTCTTCGTCATACAAACCTCGAGACTCAGCGTCATACGCGCTCTGCACAACGGCTCCACGGCGCCCTCGACTGTGCGCCGGCCTAATGCCCAAAGGGCGTACATCCGCGAAGTGGCGGGCACGCAGACGTGTGTTATGCGGCTGGGAGGGTTCATGTTCTTTGGGAACGTGCGCGAAGTGGAGGAGGGCGTAAATAAGGTGTTGGGTATCACCGACGAGAGGGCGCCTCCCCGGTCCCGGTATGGAGCTACAGCCCCCGGACACGGACACGGACATGAGAGGAAGACGCCTGGGATCAGGTTCTTGGTCTTGGATCTGACGCGGGTGGTTGGGGTGGATATGAGTGCGCTGGAGGGTCTTGTGAGGGTTCGAAGGACGCTGGAGAAGAGGAGCGTGTGTTTGGTGATATGTGGTGTGCGTAGAGGGGAGGGCCCGGTTGGGCGTGCTTTGGATTCGTTCTTTGGGGGACATGATTCGCATGAGGGTGGACATGGTGGAGAGCATGGGCTTGGAGCTTCGCAGGTTGAGGTGTTCGATACCTTTGGGGATGCCATGGAATGTAAGTCTTCTCTTCGTAGCTGTGCCTGCGGATTTTGTGACTGATCACTTTCACAGGGACGGAGAACGCGTATTTGAGGGTGTGGTTTAGGACGCAAAAAGTTTCCCGGAGTGTTCCGTTTTGTATGGATACCTGTCCTTTCATCACTTGATACTCGCCACTGACTCATCATCAGTACTGCCAGGACGTCAGGACGGAGACATTACCGCGTATCACTCCGAGAATGTCGGTTCGCCTCGGCGGAGTCACATGTACGAAGCGGGGACGAGGACGATTGCGAATGGTACCTTGACTGCTCGACTTATTGAGCTTTTTACTGATCTGTGATTGCAGAACTGTATGCGACAACACCGTCAAGTTTTGGGCTATCCCTCGATGGCGACATGACACCCACTCCTCTAACCGTGGCACCAGTAAATCTGTTGTCTGTCCCTCCACGGAAACTAGAACGACCAGATCACTTCCTCCGTCAACCCTACCCAATCCTCGAGCGAACCTTCTCGTCGCATACCTCAGAGGATATGCCCCCTCTTGTCCCTTACCTTCAAAGAGTTTGCTACCCAGCCGGACATATGCTATGGCGGCAGAAGGATCCCGCGGATGGGCTATACATCATTGAGAAGGGGGTCTTACGCGCCTTGTATGTGTTCGAGTCGTGGGGCTCGGCATCGGGTTTGGAAGAAGTTTCGGGGCAGGAGGATGCGCCTCATATAGAGGAATCCATGGTTTCTGGGACGCTTGCAGGCGAGCTGACGGCGCTCTCTGATATGCCGAGAAACGCGACGATGATGGTGGAGCGGGATGTCGTGTTATGGAAACTCACCCGAGAGGCGCTGCGGAAGATGCAGGAAGAGGAGCCGGCGTTCGCGAGGATCTTCGTGGAGGCTGTGCTGAAAGGTATATGCTGTGGTTTCTTTGGATGTTATGATGGTACTGACTGTTCTCGACTTGTAGCTGCCAAGATTGACTATGACATACTGTTGGCGGCCTTGGCTACCAGGCAGTGAACATACACGGACGACACTTATCTACTAATACCCTAGCGTCAGAGATTTCCCTTCAAGTTGAAAAGGAAGGATGGATATGTTATGCTGCATAATGCAACACAAAATTATATTAGAAGTTACGATACTCATGGGCGGATATCTATGGACCTTTTCGTGTATTCTTGATCAGTAGGCATAGAAGCAGAGAAGATACATCAACGTAGCACCGACGGCTGCAATGTAGGACCGACGTACGCGCTGTCAACTGCGGTCGCGGTCGTCCCAAGAACAAGGTGTACAGTGAACGTACGCTTTATCTCCGCGATGCCCGGTATGAAAGACGAACGTCTTGATCGTTGTTATGCTTGGTCCATTCATATTCGAGATACCTATCCTTCGAATCTCAGGCAGCGTCAGCAGTACCTTTCATTTACCGCGATCTCGGGTCCCTACGAACAAGTTCCTGGATACAGCTTACAGCTACATCTTCAAGTTGGGAAGGTGGTTGTATTTCTTACGCTTACTCGAGTTACGGACATCAGTTCTTTCGTACTGATGAAATCAGATCCTGCTCCGCCTAACAGAAGCCAAGAGGCGGTTGGCCAATCGTCGTCCTTCCCCGAACAGGTCATTGATTGAGTGTGGGAAGTGTGCATGTCATCATTTGAAAGCCGTTGTTACGTTCCTGGGAAGTTATCTTCCTTTCTTTCTTTCCCTTTGTTCCAACGTCGCGCTCCTTCGAGCTCCTTCATACTTATCCTTTTGACTGCTGGCCTGTCCTTGCGCCCCTCCTTTCCTTCTCTCTGTCACGACCTCACGAAACGACGATGCCCTTGAGCAGATTGACACAGGTCTCCCTCAGGCTACGGGCACTGGTGCGTGATTTGGCCATGCATCGACAATTGGTGGAGGTTGACGCGATTTCCAAAGCATGACAGGATCACCCTCAATCGCCTGACTGCGACTTTCTTTCTCTTTGGCTTCATCCACTGTTTCGCCCAGGGCATCATTCAATCGCTCATGTTCAGCGCGGATTCGAACTACCACTCTTTCATTTCGGACATTATAACCAAGGCAGATATCCCTCCGGCTAACCACACGTATCTCGCGGGCTCGATGCTTCGCGTCTGCGACTGGATACCACATAATAACGCCACATGTACGGATGTGTTCGACATAGACCGCCCCTCAGCGGCGATACCGTCGGAGGACACCACTTTGTGCGGAGTATGTGCTTTGACCTTCCGATCCGTTCCCTCACTGACCTGCGACAGGTAATTGTGGCGGGCGATAGAGTGGGTTCTTTGTGGGGGCTGTTCCATAGCTTTCTGACTTCCCATCAACATTAGGAGATCAGCGATGGCGTCGAGATCATATCTTCGGGCAATGTCTCTTGTCCTGTTATCTTAGCGATGAATGACGGGACAGCCGTTCAGTTAAGCGACCAGTGCACAAAGACTTTGCTCTATCCTCAGCAACAGTGCGTGTACACAAGCATCGTCTCGTTGCTTGTACTCATCAGAACTCAAATAGTCTCTCGAACGCGAAGCGCGAGGATTTGGCGTTCGTCTTCATGCAGTTTTGGCTCTTCGGCATATCTGTTCTGGCGATGTGTTACGATTCTGTGCCGCATCTGTACGCTCTCAGTGTATTTCATAATCGACATGATTCCCAATTGACCTTCATTCAGGATAGCCGCCATTAGTGCTCGTATTCTCCTCACGAGCTGGTCGCTCTATCTCATATGGCGCACAAAACACTACCAAGAAGTGTACAATGCTCTTCTCCTCGAACCAGGAACGCCATGTTCGATGGACTTCTTCCCCGGATACTGGGCATCGCGTTCGGTCCTCTTGGTCGGTATATCTTTCTGTTTGAGAACAACTAGCCCTAACCTTATTCACGATCCAGATTCCCGACGTCGTTCTCAACTTTTCTGCGCTCTTCATTATGGTTTGGACGCTGCTTCGAGTGTATTCTGTGCAGTCCATGAAGTGCGTTGGAGCACCGAAGCATGTTTTGCGCATGAATAAGGTGATTTGCTTCAGGGATCTCGATCTGCCTACGTCGTTGACAACTATCAAAGTTCTACATGGCGATGCAAGCCTGTTTGCATTTGGAGATGTATGTCCTCCTGGCGGCCATGGGTCTCTGGGTTGATCAGCTCTTCAACACGTACATCAAGTACATATCCACTCATACGGCTACATACGAGGCTGTCTTCCTTTTCTACGCCATCGTACGTGCTCAATATTGCATTCTGTGTCGCAATCATCTTACCCCACTTTGCAGCTCGTCGTGCCCTGGGTTACCTTGGTACGTGGCACCGTAAAGTATTTCATCCTCTCTGATGAATCGACAGGGCTGGTATGCCGTCCGATACGAAAAGCGCCGGACAATGTTCATATTTCTCGCCATCGGTTTCTTGTTTTTCATGGCTGCCGGGATGATGTTCTACTCGCAAGTCTTTCGCTGGACCTTTTATATGTGGCCCAACCTGGCGTGCTTCACCGTCGGCTATATCACTCTATTAGTGGCGTGCTTGGCACTGGGGTTCATCTGTCTACGGAACTTCGGACAGGGCTTGGCGCAGTATCGTACGTCATGTTCCACATCTGAACAGCATTTCTTCTAACGCTTCGATACGTACGCAGTGCATGCAGAAGCGGCCCTCACCGCGTCCAATTTTGCGCCTGAGGTCTTCCAACACGATCGAGACGTCGAAAAAGAGGCATATCCTGAGTTTCCGCCTCCGTTGCACGAGCTGAAGGGTGCCGCGGACTGGGACAGGCCGCAATCCACTTACTACTTACCCACCTTACACGCATTCGAGCAGACCTCTGGAGGTGTCGTTGCAATTAGAAAATGACGGACTTTGTAGTTAGTTTTTCTCTCCTCATTCGTGTAGCATGTAGACATGGACTTCATCTTCTTACGCTAGTCGTAGTTGCTTTGCGCAGAACAGTTACTGTATTCTCCTCCCTCTTTTTGAATGTATTCCCAAGACCAAATTTTGCTGCTGTCTCCAGCATCATGATGAACGCGAGCGGGAAAAGCATCTTGTCTGCTGTATAAGCTCCACCACCCACCACGACGGGAGGCACAGCTGTGATGGTGACGTCGCCGCTTTGTGATATAGATCTGTTGCGCCACTGTCCAGTCTTTCGTGAATCGCCGAATTGGCTCGTGCATCAGATTGAATACCCACCTGTTGCATATCATCACTAAAGTGGTGGTTCCTGGAAATGTTGACGCGTCGAGGCTTGTCATAATACATACATTCATGTGAGCGAGTCTAGTACTTGGGACGATCTAGCTCTAAAGAAGAATATGAATACAACAGTTTTAATGCTTCATGCCAATGATGTGCCTAAGAGTCCCAGAGAAATTGGTGAGGAATTTGTGTACAGCCACATGCAGAATACGACCAAGCGGCGAGCGGTATAAGAACCAACAACGTCCGTAGTTCAGTTAGAAGCGATGTCGTTAGGGAGTAGGTAGCCAAGTAGATCATTTACTGACAAGAGTATTAGTGAGAATGTTGAACAGTATTAGGACGCAACACTCACTCTTGTTAGCTGAGCCCTCGGTCAAGGTCGGTACTTGCACGGTTGGGGATGCCGCGCTGCGAAATCCTGCATCCTGTTTTGAGACCCCATCTACGTCAGACAAAAATAATCACATGCAAGTGGCAGCTTACATCTAAATCCTCGAGGATATCGTCGACCTCCGTGCAGTATTCGCGGGCGGAAAGGTATTGAGCGTAGGAGATGGGCCTGGATCTGTACCCCGGAAGAGCGTCGTGGCCCTTTTTTCGGAGTCTATGGCGGAATCAATATTTCGAGCGAGGATGACGTAGGCGTAGGCATACTGATGGAGGACGCGCTCGAGCCCGTTCTGCCTCTCACTGAGAGCCTCGAAGCGCTGCAGCATAATGGCCTGCAGCATGTTACAGCGCACAATGGCCCCCTTCACCATCGAGGCAGGCACGATCCGGACGTTTAGCTGGACTTGGACGAGTAGCTGGGCGAGGAGGATGGCCACGATGCATTCCGTGACGACGGAAGCCAGTCCGCACTCGGTCATCGCGTGGACAGAGAGACTGGCAAGCATGAGGAAAAGGTGAAAGGTGAGCGCCATCGAACGAGAATGAGAGGGATTGGTAAGGAGGGTGTTGGTAGCTGTCTTGCTGCAAAACACTCCAGCACGCTTTGACAATGTGTTTTCCTGCCCCATTCGGTATCATAGTAACCGGTCCGATTGTCCGCAGCTGGACAGCCTTCGTCTTCAACTTGGAAATTCCCGAGCAGACACCCGTGCACCCGTGCAGAGAGCCGTGCGGTCCCGGGCATACACCCGAGCGATGTCCGAGTAGTTTAGAAATCAATCTACATGCACTGTTAAGGTGGAGGGGAGCGCTGGCGGCTGCATGTTGAGCTGTGGGAATCAATACACCGTGTGAACCACGTCACTATAGTATGAGGTGACAGTCAGTGTCGTTTGAGCACGCTGCACGATCACGTTCACCTGTTCGCAGAACTGTCCACATGTGTATACTACTTTCAAAGTATGAGTGTCATGTATTACTCTAGTACATTCAGTCCAGTAGATTGCATGATGCTCATTCCGGAAATTGGATTCAGGATTTGAAATAGGGTCACAACTTCTCGAAGGTTCCACATTGTCTTGTCTCATTTCCTCCTTGCCTTCAAGTCCTCCTCATACACCAGTTCACCTGCAAAAGTAGACTTTCTGCGAAGATCAGCATGCTAAAATATCTGGTCAGTCTCACCTGAATGAGGGCATGGACAGCTGACATTGTGCATGGTACAGAGCAGATTCAAGCACTTTATCATAGAACAGCTCAAACAGCTTCCGAAGATAATTCTGACTCTGGGAGCCTGTCATCCACAGCCTCTGAATCATTGAGTGACAACCCGAAGGGCAGAAAGTGATCCCGTGAGCGTCTTCCCTTGTATAATGAATTCGGTATGTTGTTTGCATACATGCTGGCAGTCTATCAATGCTAACGGTTCATCTTAGGACGCTTCAAAGTTCAAAGGCTACGTCAAGCATGGAAGACTCAATCTCAGGCCCTTGACATTCAAGAAACGTGGTCGCGACTCGCAGCCAATAGGAAAAGACAATACGGACCATGATTCTACCATCCGCCATACATCGAAGTACGTCAAGAAGCGTGCATACCTTGATAAGTATAGACTCAGAACCGTCTAGTGCTCATGAGTTGACATCTGGAGATGAAATAGACACATCAGTGACCATGTACCGGAGGTTGAAGCACAGTGATTTTGTCCTGTTCAAATGATGTCGCTCCTCCTCTCCCACCCCATCTGCTCCAAATCCTACTTCAGAGTCATCCTCGGTTAGGTGGTGGTGTGATTCGGTACCGTAGCATTTAGTGTAGTACGGACCGTGCTGTGTTCTTTATGGGCTAGATGCACGTTAAAATATATCTATCTATCTATCAGTCTTCAAGGCTCTCATTCTCACCTTCACGGCACCCAAACCCACTGCCACAACTCCGACTGCTGAGCAATCGAGCGATGCATCCAAGTTGCTGCCTCTGAGCGTCTCGAGGAGACTTGGGATGAATGGTCAGATTCCGAGTTCACCGTGCACCCGTGCACCCGTGCGTCCCGTGCCCGTGCACCCGTGCAACTCCCGTGCAGCACCCGTGCACCCGTGCAGCATATCCGTGCACCCGTGCAGCCGGCGATGCGCAGAGATCACAGCTCACACGCACGCAAGTCACATACGACATATTCTTCTGTTTCCCTCATGAGAGCTCGTCACTTACTGGCTCTACAGTGTATGTGAGGTCTGCCCGTGCTCCCGTGGCACGGGCCCGTGCTGCACGGGTGTGCACGGGAGGGCTGCACGGGAAAATTCATGGGCCCCTTCCTCTCAACTTATACTATAATTTCCACCAGCCAGAATCTCTCGCCTCTCGGTTGAGGCTGACATACGTTCTAAGAGTTCTACCTTGCTCAGACTACACACAAAACTGCTCTGCGTGTGTGAGCTCCGGGATCAACGCCGCTCACAAACGTCTAGGGATCTTGGGAGATGGAACGGAGCACCTGTGGCATCATGGCCCCAAACTGACTTTGAACTATGGTAGGCGCATGTTCCTCTCCAGATTCTGGAATTGGCGTTCAAAATACATGCACCGTCAAGCTAGGTTTGCACATGGCTAATGTAGCATGTAGGCTTGCTCCCTGAATCATCTATGTTGGGCGGGACCTTTGGTCAAAGCATTGGTTTGTTCTTGTTAGGTGACAGCACGGATTCAAGGTCGTTTCATTGATTGCATAGGGTTCAGATGGTATAGCGTCAAGGACTGTCCCAGCGAGACAGGTCACCCAGCATTGAACATGTCCGAGTGTTGCTCCCTGGTATATTGCTTTCGGCTCAACTCGGCATCCTGGAAAAGCACATAAGGTGAGGCCGTCGTAAATATTGACCTCACGCACCACTAATTCCTCGTGGGCACGTTCAACCTCTCTTTGTAGTGCGCTGACCGCGACGTAGGTCGTACGATAGGCGCGCGTGTAGGCAAACAACCCGGCCCTCCACGTCGTGCGAGTGTCTTTGCACATGACGTTGGCGCGGTCGTGAAGTCTGGCGAATGATCAATGGTGTGTAGCAAGCCGTAGGAATTCTGACATACTTCGTTATAGAACGCATACAAGCCCTTTCGTGATCGTCCCGCTCATCGAACGTCTTTTGAAAGCTGGAGGACGTATTTGAGCAGCGGCTGGCGATGCTCTTGAGGGAGGACTCGAGGCGGAAGGGGCGGGTGCTGTAGCGAAGCTGTAAAGCGAGAAAGGTAGCAACGAGGACGCTGAGGCTGATAAACCAGTGCCAGCGATAAGATGGTGGGCAGTCGTCTGCTATGTCAGGCGCTGGTGCAGCTTTCATGCTCAGGTCAGAGTTGCGTGCGTTATGATTGGGAAAGCTCACTGCCAGTGTGTTGCTTTATGGAATATACGTAGATGTGGCGGAACGGTCAGAGCCTCAGCAACTGATTGTTCCGAATAGAATGAATAGCGCCGTCATTGTTGGAATTGAACGCCTGAGATTGCCCGTCGAAATCGCCAAACAGCAGGACCGCCACATAGGGATGCGTCTTTGGCGGGACGTGCATATGGTCATATGTGGGAAGTCATCGTGGCGGTGACATATGATATATAGAATCCAGCAGGGGTATACGGTGCCAATTGCTAGGAGAAATGCACCCTTCTAGTCAAATCTTGTCAACGAGTGATCCTTGTCACAGAACTGTATGGCACCGGTACTATGTCTCAGCATCGTTCACTGTTCGGACAGTAATCGGGTGCTACAATATATATGACAAGTGCTGTAATAACGTGTCTACACGATGGCTGTATGCTATGGTATCAATGTCACGATGGAGATAGAGAACGCCACAACGTCAACCGAGTCTCATGTGATTGTCTCGCAATCGGGCAGTCGCATTGAGCGGGCGCCTATATGCGCGTCTGAGACTCATGATCATGGTCAATTCGACGGTGCAGAAGTCTGACGTGCACGTCTTTCCAGTGTTACCCGGAGACTCTGCCTCTGCACTGTTCACAGAATTGATGCTGTAGAAGAGCGATTCTGTGGGAAAGTGAATCCTGCTTGCGCGCCAAGGCGACAATCACGTACCGCCTTAGATACTGAGCGTTCGTAGAAGTACCATTCAGGGCTCGGATCCTAACAGCAGCATGAGTCAATTCAGAAGCGGTTATGTGGATAAATCGCGTACCTCTGGGTCACCCCAGCCGCAATCAGCGCTGCTGACCTTGATCTCCTCGATGGTTTGTGTGACTTTCGCCTCCAAGCAGGAAGCACGGATGTACTGCGAGGCAAAGGATCGGATGCATGAAGATATGGGGAGAGATCGTGTCTCCAGACGAAGAGAGTACGCTTCCTGGCGTACACTGTTCAAGCTTTTCAAGATAGGTTCAAGAGCGAGTAGTCAGTGGCACTGACCTATCGATTTTGCGCAAGGAGTCTAAACCAGAAGTCGGGTACGAGAGCGTTTCAACCATGTGTAGTATATGGTCTTGCACCTGGTTGCAGCGATTGAGTGAGCGAAGTATCATCGTGGGCGGCCAGCAGCGTGATGCAAAATTGACCAGGGCAACGGCAAGGACGACCGCGACGAATGAAGTAGGGTAGCTATCATTGAACATGGAAGGGAAAGGGTGTCAGAGACTACGTCCATCTGATTAGGCCTTTTATGGACGAATTGAAGAACCGGTCAAGCGAGTTTCGTCATTGACCAATTGAGTACTGGTTATCAAAGTATCTGCCTCGAATAGCTCGTCCCTTGGTGTGGGCCTAAACGTCCAATGCTGTGATGTTCAACTGACACTGATTCGTTACCTGGCATCCTGCGTAACGTATAGCACGGAGAGTACTCTGATTCGCCGAGTTGCTCGGGGCTGTGTCAATCATTCAGCAATTCAATAGAGCAGTTTGAACACCTTTGCGCCGCATGGCTGTTTCCAGCGATGCCATATAGCAATTGAGTTTAGCTGCTACCGCCAGGACAGCCGTGGGCTGGTAATGCTAACCAGCGATGTTGGAATGGCATCGCGGGCCGCGGCTGTGAATCTGTCAACTGTGGTGTGCTACGTACCAACGCAGCACATACATGATTGAGGCACGCCAGCTCGTAGCAATTGACATAGCCCTCCAGATTGAGGACTTGTATGCGTCTTTACATCACCTCAAAATAAAGCAGTCGAGGAGGTCAAAACAACCCAAGGAAAATTCGAGAGCCTATGGGTACAGGTGACAGTGAACAGCAGCCAGCAGCAGAAAAGATCAATGCGAGTAGACGCAGACAGTACGGTGATGTTGTAAAGCATGCTCGCGCAAGAGGGACTTGAGAAAGGACCAGCAGTCGGGGAGACGATGGCGGGAACCAGATTAGGAAAGCCCGTTACTCGTGACGTTACCTCCCTCTTCATCGCGGACCACAACGATGTCGACGACAATCAATCTGTACCCGCTGTCCAACTTCACGTTCAGCACCAAGGACGCGCAGCCCGAGGAGGACCCGTCTGTCTCTGCGCGTCTGCAGCGGCTGCAGAACAACTACGAAGACTTTGGGATGCGGCGCACCGTGGAGGGCATCCTCGTCGTGCACGACCACGGCCACCCGCACATTCTCATGCTCCAGATCGCGAACGCATTTTTCAAACTGTGCGCCACATCGCGTATATCTCCTGGGCGCGTCCTTACGGTTTTGCAGGCCAGGCGACTACCTCAAGCCCGGCGAGGACGAAATTGAAGGGCTCAAAAGGCGGCTCGACGACAGGCTCGCGCCGCCCGGCGTGGAGAAGGATCCGGAGAGCGACTGGGAGATCGGCGACTGCCTCGCGCAGTGGTGGAGACCCAACTTCGAGACGTTCATGGTGCGTGCCTCTGCTCGCTCTGCAGCTGCCCACCCTAAGTTGCGCTGCAGTATCCGTTCGTCCCAGCACACGTCACGAAGCCGAAAGAGTGCAAGAAGCTGTTCCTTGTCCAGATGCCCGAGCGCAGTACGTCCTCACTCTGCTTGGCGCCTATGCGTGTTGACGCGTCCTTGCAGAGGTCCTGGCTGTCCCGAAAAACATGAAACTGCTTGCCATACCGCTCTTCGAACTCTACGATAACGCCGCACGGTTCGTGGTCCCTCTGCCCATATGATACGCTGTTCTCATCGATTGATAAATGCGCACAGATACGGACCACAGCTAAGCGCCATCCCACACTTGCTTACGCGCTATAACTTCATCTACCAATGAATGTCCATCTTCTCTGGGTTCGTGGCCGGCTACTTCGGGCTTGTTCTCTCATCTTATGCATATCCAGGGCGCGACTCTGGCGCACACAGTAAACACCAGCAATTGCTCAGGAACGAAAAGGACGACAGAATCCGCATAACCATCATAACTTATTCGCTGTTTTATTGTAACTTTGCTCTCAGTCTCCGTGAATGTATCATCTGATCCTCTCTGAATTTTTTGCTGCCAACTGCCTAGCTCCCACTTCCAGCGAACACGCCTATTATTGTGCTTCGACCTGCGCTCGCAATGTCTACACCACAAGTGTATACCCGTATATGATCTATCTCTAGGCGTACAGTGTCATACTCTTGGAGCAAAAAACCGCCTTGAACATCTTCGCAACCTATGTGTCGTATTCTTCTTGATTTCGGATGGCGGTCGTGACCTTTCCACAGCAGGTCTACTGTAGGTCTCCCCAATCTGCTCATCCTCATCCATTGCTGCGTTAGCGTCTCTCCGACGGGGTAGATGCGTGGAGTTGAGCATGGCGCAAGTGCGCATGTGTGGTAAAGGCGGCATGGTGATCTCTTCTAACGCGTCCACGTCAAAGGGGGTGAAGAAGTGAGACTGGCGTGTTATAAGCACCCAGCGATTGACGAGGTATTTGTCTGGCGTCTATCAGCATTACACAAACAACACGGTTTCAAGAAACCGGAACTCACCAATTTTATACGCCCTTCCATTTGGCCTTATCAGGAAGAACCACGCAATCCGCCCATAGTCGCACTCGAAAAATCTCGGCCTTCTTCCATCCACCTCATCCTCGAACACTACGCCGATTATTCCACCAAAGACCCTCGTCTCCAGAAGGAACCCCGCTTCCGGCAACCACTCCAACCTCCTCTCCTTCCCTGCCCCCATAAAAGAGATCTCAGCATAAAACGGCGAGATGTCCTCCGACTCTAGCGACGCCTGCGAAGGACCAGCCCCCGTGCAGTTCGAGTGAGGCAGTGACTGTCGAGCGGCGTGCCCGAGCTCGTGCATCATGTTCACTACCGCTAGGAAGACGACCAGAGGCGAATCCGGAGCTCTTCCCAGCGCGCTGGCGATCCGCCCATGGATGAGAATAAATCGCGCATCCGGACAGGTCACGTCGAACGGCGTCGCGACGTACCGTGCCGAGCATACGCGCGTCTCTGGGAAGCTTGTCCGGAGGAAGAGCTGCAGCCGGCTGTTTTCGTGTGGGGTGAGCGGGAGCTCGTCTTCCGCGTCGGAATCGAGGAGGGGGGAGATGCGCCCGGCGACTTGGACGGGTAGCGTGTCTCCGCGAATGATAGGCGCGAAGTAACGCTGCCACCGCGTTGCATCATTCAGTGCCGCGAGCCTGATCCGGTTGGTCCACTGTTTGAGCAGAGTGTCCACCGTCGCTGAGATGGGCACGATGGGAGGGCCGCGCCCTGCCATGCGTGTCAATTGGTTTTGAAGCGGTTGGTGGCGGTGGTGATAGTTGTGAACGAAGGGCGGAAACGTGGCTATACATGCCTTCATTGTTATAACATCAGGACATCGTCAGCTAAGCGCGTGTTGTTCCCAGGTAAGCATCTGCACTGCTCCCCGCAGATGATATATATCCGGCGGCGGTTCGAATGCGAAGAAAGAATCAGCAGTTGGTAGCGATGAAAGTGTCACAACAAGGCGACATTGTAGGCAGTCGGCAAATGTTGAGAAACCATGTCATGGCAGGGAGTAGAATGCGGGTAAGGCTATCAAAAAAGTGACGAGCTTTCTTTCTGAGCCTTTGGAAGCACACGACACCGACAACGATCAGCCCGTATCCGTTCTAGTCTTGAAACCCGGACCTGCCGGAAGGACGCGTCCTTCTGCGCGCTTAATGACACCACGAATTTCTACCGTATCTGCATAAGTTGTAGCATAACATTTCTTTATATCTCAGTACATGTCTCTGAACCCTATACGAATTGGCAACGCCACTCCTGCCGTCCGAAATCGACCTGTAAAGATCGGATTGTGGGAAAACGGTGTACCACGTCCTCACGAGCCATGTCTAGCACGAACTTGTCAAACAGTATCTTTCCGTTCGGCCCGGGATAGTTGCCATAGCCCCAGTTCGCCACAATACTGACCTCTTCCAAGCGTGGCGCGGCGCTGAGAAGTGCGACGAAGTGATTAAAATGCAAGAATTCGCCAGACGGCCCAGACCGTATGTTGAGATGCAGGATCCTGAGCGGACACTCCGACTGTTTCAAGAACGTCACAATTGGCTCTAGATCGTCAAGTCGCTGTAAATGGAGTTCTTCGAGTAATGAAGCAGTGAAGTAGAACTGTGATGGGGCATGCGAAACATCGAGGGAGAGGTGTCGAGCGGTTGTGGAAACCAACGCGGGCGGGGGTTGGGGATATTCGGAAAGGGAGGCAAGACTCGAGTCCTTGAACTTCAACGTGAACCTTTCGAGCCGCAAGGCGTTGACAAACAGCTCATACATCTTGAGCATCAGCTCGTTTTTGATGCAGTGCGCTGCTGTCCACCGAACATCGATCAATTGCGAAAGGGGCAGACGAGGAAAAGAGTCCACGTTTTCCATGATGAGGTGCACATGCTGCAGCTTTGGTGCTGCGCGGAAAGCATGTATTTGGGATCCACCCTTGTTTCGGGAGAGGTCCAAAGTAAGGGAAGACAATATGGGCAATTCCTTGGGCAACCCTTCCAGTGTACGTAGACTGCCCGGAAGTACAAAATGTACGTCCTTCCACCGGTGCGACGATCCGGTATCCAACAGAATTTCTAACCACGAAACGAGTTCGTGTAGGCTCAGGGGCTTGCAGTATTCGTCAATGTAGGCAGGATTGAAGGTTATAGACAAAGGATGATCGGAGGAGCGCTCAATCATTATGTAGATCAAGTCACTGGCATAATCATCCTCGTAAAGTCGTCTGGCGAGTTGGACATTGCCCGGGAATTTCAAAGCCGACCATAGCGAGGGTGTGGATAACGTGATGTCTCTCCAGAGCCGACAGACTTGGCTGATGGCCCAAGGCCCGGTAGACATGTCAAAGATATGAGATCGTCGGCGGCACACACCCAGTGGAAGATTTCTGTCAACGTCTCGACTGGGAGCCGTCGTAGAGCAGACAGGAGTCCACGAGACTGTCTAGCCATCCTTTGCAGTCTCTCCCTCTCTCTGAGAAGCCGTTCGCGTTCTTTGTGCATCAGTGAGAACGCAGCATTGACGGTGTCCAGCTCGGACTCTACGCGGCGCAGGTCCTCAAGCGTGTCTGGAAGAACCTGATTCTGGATGACAAGTGCATCCAAGTCGGAAGCAGGAGCGTTCGACCTCGTCAGGGATTCATGAAACTCCGAAAGGATTCGTGGAGATGGGGGTAGAAAGCAATAGGGGACTCCGCAAGAAAAACATTGAAAGGGAGCAGGTTCAGCCATGGTATATCCTGTATTTCCATAAGTGACTGCATGCTAGGCGAAGCAAGGACCTACGAAGTTCGAGGTTGCGTCTTCCGCACACGTCGTCTGGGAACCGAGAGACTATGATAGTCCTGTTACATATATGAGATGAATGTAATCACAAGTGGGCCAAGGCTGGACGTACCCTCAAGGCTCAGGGACACCTACCGAGCAGCTAAGCCTGGGGATAGACGACCTGATGGTGCAAGTTCAAGAAAGAACAGGGTCGCGATGATGTTCCTGCAAACTGCCACAACGCTTCGAACACATTACTATTATTGACCTAATACACATGTGACGACCAAGACTATTGGAATCGCGAGGCACTACCGATTCAACGACGCATCTCGTACTTCCGAAAATCAGTGCCCGATTTTATAGTGAAAGAGTCGAGGCGAGTCAGTCTATGAAGGATTTCCCCAGCAATCAAGTGCATGCCCTCAGTCAAGGCCGAAAACTGGGCCTCATCGACAATGCATTCATCCTCACGATGCCCGATAGTGATTATCGCCTCCTCCAGCAACGGAACCGCATCGAAGACTTCCAGAATATTGCCCATAAACACGTTAACTTCGATGTCGCGCGACAGGCCCAGATGAAGTATCCGTAACGGACATTGCGACCTTTGAAAGAACTCCGAGTCGAGGATGGCCTGGAAGTCCTCAACTCGGTCCAGATGCAATTCCTGGAGCAACGGCGCGAAGAAATGGAATTGTGAAGGGGCGTGCGCCACTTCGATGGAAATGTATCGTGCCACAGTGCGTACGGGTGAGGGAAGGGGAGCGGGGAGATCAGCCAGATCCCTAGGGTCCTCGAATTCCATCACAAAGGATTCGAGACAGACGGCACGCGAGAGTATTTGATACGCTTCGGGCATGACAATGCCCCCGATGGATGAATGCCTCAGGTGAATATCGGTCAACTGCGCAAAAGGAAGACGAAGTTCGAACAAGTCGGACTGGATTGCGCGCAGCGATCGAAGTTGCGGTGCCATTCGGAAGACATCATGAACCACATATCTGTCGCCGCCGGTCATCGAGAAGTCCAAGGTGAGCGAGGACAGCAGTGGCAGAGATTGTGGAAGAATGCCAGAATCTGTCACATAATCAAGGCCTGGCCAGATTATATGTACATCAGACCACCGGGAGGAAGAGCTGAACAAGTAACGCAGCCATTCGGCGTGTCGTTCTATATGCTCGTCATAGAGCCGGGGGGAGTAGTCGACCGAATAGCGCCTCCATCCAAATGAAGGACGGAAGCTGATGGTTAAGGGATGATTTGCCGAGCGTTCAAGTCTAGTGGAAAGCAACGCTAAAGGGTCGCGGGGATCTATGGCTTCCGTCCCGGTGAGACACAGGGAAGCCCAAATGGCAGGGGTGTTTAGTGAAATGGCCCGCCAGAGTCGACAGACTTGGCTAATTGGCCAAGGACCGTCCAGCATGTTGAACACCTGCGCATCTCTGTCGACGTCGTTACACACCCACAGGAAGATTGCCGTCAACGTCTCGACAGGAAATCGTCCGATCGCTGAGCCATGATACTGGAAGACTAAAGTCTGCAGCCTTTTCTTTTTGTCGACCAGGTGATCGTATTGCGCCTTCACGAGCGAAGCCGCGGCATCTAAGCGTTTTATCTCTTGTTCAATGCCATCTATATCGTTTTGCGTCTGTGGGAGACTCTCTTCGGACCAGGATAGCATTGCGTCCGGCCCAGACATGGGGTGGATAGAGTCTTGATTTGAGTGCGACAGGGTAGTGGAATTGTATGACCGTTCAGACATGTCTAGATTGGCTGTCTGCTGAATTGAAGAGGGGTTTCGGGAGAGAAAGTAGTCACTTACACATACGGCCCACTTGCGAGAGCTCAGCCAACAATGAACCTTTGTTGACCGATCGCGACTGCAAAGCAAGTAATGCCTCCCAATCTATGTAAGAAATAGGATCGAGGAGATGATGGTCAAAGCGGAGATTGAGCTGTTTGCGGAGTAACACATAACGGAAGTTGTCTCTTGTCACACTTTGCCTTTTCAACCCTTTTGTACGTTACCGGTGCGCAATTACGCGCTGTAGAAATTTGCTCCAGAGTACGGCTGGTGAGCGTAACTTCCTCCATATCTCAAGATATATACACTATCAACAAAGAGAACGACATTTGTCCGCAATGCCTAGTAAATGAATTGACGGCGCCCCTCCTCCCGTTCGAAATCGAGATCCAGAAATCTATTGCTGGGCAACAGTTGTACACCGTCGCCAGACACTGCACCAGCTGCCCAATCTACATTCGCGTTGGCGTCATAGCTGGCCGCGATGGTGACTTCTTGCAAGCCCCGCGCAGCGCCCAATATTGCAAAAATATGATCCGCGGGTACGATAGCACATGAGCAAAAAGTCCGATTCCAATACCATTTCGTCTACCTAAAAACATCCCTAAACACCTCCCGCATGCGTACGCTCCACCACCCCCTCTCCTCCCTCTCCCCTTCCCCATAAACCTCCCCGACCCCAAACCCACTCTGGCAGGACGGACTCTTCGGCATCGGCAGCCCAGCGCGCATCAGCTCCTCCGCGTATCCTCGGTCTTGCTCTCGCTCTCGGTTCCCGTAGTAGTCTTGCTCTCGCCTGAAATCGTCTTGCTCTCGCCTAATATCGTCTTGCTGTCGGTTCCCGAAGTGATCTTGCTGTCGATTCCCAGAGTGATCTCGCTGTCGATCCCCAGAGTGGTCTTGCTCAAGTCCAAGTCCTCGCGGAGTAGAGAGCATCCGCTCCGTCTCCCTCGCACACCGCCTCAGCGCGTCCACCCACCCCTCCCTGTCCTTCTCCAGTCGGATGGTCACAAACACCAGTCTATCGTCAGTGGAAACAGGCAGCAGGTCCAGCGTGATATCTACCGTCCAATCACCGTCAGCCAGAGGCGAGTAGAGAAAGAACCAGTCCATTAAGCACCTTGCCCGTCTTCGACGTTAACATTGACAACCCTAGCGATCCCAACGTCTTCGCACAGCGTCCACTCCGAGTCCGAGTTTGGGTCTTGAGAAGGCACAGCGAAGAGCAACAGGTCAGAAAAAACAAAGAGATGCACGGGGAGGAGCGTTCCCAAGTCTTGCTGATGACACGCAGAGCCATGATGCGCCGAAGACAGATAAGCCTGCTGCGAATTAGTTCCCCCATAGAGCGGCGACGGGCTAGGCGGCAGATCCCAAGAAGTAGCCGTGTTCCACGTAGTCGTAGATCCAGACCTCGAGCGCCAAGTGTCCCAGTCGTTGATAGCAGTCATCAGTTTACTGGAGCGATCCTGTTGTCCTGTGGTCGAGAAATCCTGTGAGGTGTTTGACGACTCCTGAATCCTAAGGACACCGCCCTCCCTTAACACTCGTCTATCTCGTTTCGCAATACCACCTTGCACCACCCCCCGTATACGCCTCTCGACACCCTTGCTCCATACATACTCATCCTCTCTTACCTTCACCTCCGTCATCACCCGAATCATCACCTCCGTCCCTCTCAAAAGCGACAGCGTAGCAATGTACTCTGGGTGAGTCTTTGGCGTCGCGTCCAGTAATTCCTACGTCTCAAGTATCAGGAGAGAAAGGGGGCAAGGAAGTAAGAAAATGACCGCACCTTGAACAGCCCCGGATACGCCGCAAGTCTATTGACCGGCTCGACCAAAGCCCTCTCCAAAGCCCACCCTCCCCCCTCTTCCTCTCCCTCCTCTTGCATACTCACAAACTCCCCAAACTCACTCCCCTCTTCCCTAACCTTCTCCACGCACTCCCCCAGCCTCACCAGATACGGCTGATACACCTCCAACTTTGGTACGTAAGCCCTCAGAGCCTCCATATTAGTCGAGCGAAGGGTGGCGAGGATCTGGGTATGCAGATTCAGGATATCCTCCAGCCAGTCCAACGACCGCGCAATGACACTCGGGACGCCAGAGATCCACATCCGCGAGTCCTGCGCACGCAGCGGGAGCACGAACAGCTGTATCACATGCGTCATTCGCGCGACGAACTCTGCCTCCGAATCGCGTATCCGGCTGAGGACCTCCTGCCGCCTCACTTCCTCCGGGCTGGTGCTGATGGTAGAGGAAGTGGTAGTTGTAGTCCTCCCCCTCCCTCCACTGAGAGTCCTGAACAGAGCCTCCGCCCCCTGACTCAGCTCTTCCCCGTCTTCTCCCTCTCCACGCCACACGCCAATTTCGGAGGTCACGCTATCCGCATGCGACAACCACACCTCGTCGGTCTCTGATGGCGGGATCCCGAACGCCCTTCGCTCTCTCGCCGCCGCGTCACGCGCCTGTTGCGCGATCGACACCGCCTCGTACATGCCATGGAACTCTTCCTCTCCACTGACAAACACCCTCGGCGTCTCGTCTCCGTATTCCGACTCCGAAGCCACCGAATCTCTCATAAATTGAAATCCATCCTGTGAGGCTCTCTCTAATGCTTCATGAGAGGCACTAATCGCCAGACCCTCCACCCCACTATACTCGCTCTCGCTCCTCTCCTCCTCCTCCCTCCTCTCCGGATCCTGCTTCGCGAGCTGCAGAATGCCCAACAACGCAGCCTTGCGCCTCTCACTCTCGAAATCCAGATCCGCCACGCTGTACTCTGACGCTGACGACGCGATGGACACCCTAGGATCGTCCATGTAGTGCGGCGTCCGCTCCATCCCAAAGCCCAATCCAGCCCTGCTCTGCCACTTAGGCGTGGCGACCATCTCAACCTCGCTCTCAGACGAGCTCGAACTCGAACTCGACGACGCGAACACCTCCGCGTTGGCGACGACCAGCCTCCGTCGCTCGTACGGCGGTTCCAGATCAGATGAAGCAGAGCGCAGATCCAGGCTCACATCAGAAGCAGAATCAGTACTGATCTGCCCCCGTTGGAACCGTGGAATGAACGACTTGTTCCTAGGCGGTTGGGGTTGGGGTGTCGCTGGCGTAGGAGTGGTGACCGTCCCAGGGTCAGTGCGTGAGCGCAGACGCGTATTACGACTCGGACTCGGAGTGGGTTCTGCTGCCTACAGAAACAGTATTGGCATTGTTCATGACGATGGATGATTTGAATGAATACCTTAAGTGTGGAGCTCTTTCGTCGCAACAAACTACGGACAGAACGCAGGGCACTGCTACCTGGCGTGGGCGTTGTGGGCGGTGGAGTTGGTGAAGGTGGCGCTGGCGCTGGCACTGGTGCTGGAGATAAAATCCTGGGCGTGCGCAAAGCGGATTTCAACGGCGTGGGCGTGCGCGGCGTCCTGGGCGTCTCATCGGGCGACGGCGTGGCGGGTGTTCGTGACCGAGGCGATGCTGGCGGGCGAGGAGATTGTGATGGACGAGGCGATGCTGGCAGGCGAGGTGATTGTGACGGGCGAGGTGAGGGCGAAGGTGAAAGGGAGGCTTGTGATGGGCGCGGCGATGCGCGATGGAGTAGAGGTGATACGGGCGGGTGTCGCGGGTGTCGAGGTGATGACGGCGACGGTGAGCGCATGTCTGCGGCTTTGAGGGATGCCGGCGGTCGTGGGCGAGGCGAAGGCGAGGTCGATGCCAATCGAGGCGACGGCGACCTGTCCGAACGCATATCGGCGACCTGGAGCATAGGCGTTCTCTCCACGCGCGAGTGCAACCTCTCTCCAGCTTGCGACGACGGCGCTCTCTCCATGCGTGATGGCGCTCTCTCCAACCGCGACGGCGTCCTCTCCGTCGTCCGTGAAGGCGCCCTGTCCATCACTCGCGATGGCGGCCTCTCCAGCCTCGGAGGTGCTCTCTCCAGCCGCGACGACGACTGCTCCATTGCTCGCGACGGCGGCCTCGTCATCCTATCGATCGTGTCCCTCAAGCTCGGCAACAGCTGCGTCTCGACATTCGGCAAGTTCACTAGCTGGCTTTCCCGTCTCCGCACGCCGTTGGAACGTCCATCGGCGGATAGCGGATACGCGTTCTCACTGTCGACGTTCGCATTCCTGCGGTCCATTGGAGCACTGTATTCGTGAGGAGCATGGCGGTCGACATCGTCGTCGTTGTGGTGGTGGTTGGTGTTGGGAAATACGAACCCGCCCGCAGCGGCGTAGTGCGACGGAGGTAGAAAGGTCGCCGGCCTGGGTGACGGCGGGTAGGCGCGTGCGTTTCGACTGGATTGCATGGTCTTCAAGCGCCGAGTCGGGTACGTAGCTGGCGGAGGCGGGTATGGATAACCTGGGCCAAGGCGGCAATTCGGGTCAAATTCTGCAGCGGGCCAGGTTGGGAAAAAGATCGGGCTAAAATCAGCTCGGCATGCAAGCCGAGGCCGGCCCGAGCTGCTGTAAACACAGTTCGAACCAGGTTCAGACTCGATTCTCGCAGCCTATGACCATAACTCCATGGCCAGTCTGCGGGCACACTGTTATCATACATTGCGGCGTCCCTACATAAGCGTCACCGTCGTCTCCCTGCTCTTATGCTTCCTTCCCTTGACCATTCCGGCTCTACCTTCGACTGTTTTTAGATGTTTTTCTGGTCTTCTCGAAATTGAAGCAATGAACTCCACAACCGTCTAGTGAAGCGTACGACACTCGCACAGTAAGTGATCTTGCATATGGCACACAGTACTTTCCTCGAGAATGGCACTGGCGGTATGCTCATGTGCGCCCATGCTTCCACGAAGTCCCGCGGAAGACCGGCCCACCGATCGTATTCTTCGATGTCTAGGTACGGACGTGATGGTGGGACGGCCTCTAGATCTTCTTCCCGGAGAGTTGGGTACATGCTTTCATAGAACTCGAGTGCCTGTTTTGCCGTGAAACGGGCATCGACGTCCCATGTAATCATGCCGTCCAGAAGAGGTGCGAGAAGCGGAGCAAGCGGAGTGAGATGCTGCATGGCAAAGTCATCATTGGCAAATGAGCATCATCGTAAAGAGCGTACTCACCTGGAAATACGCACAAAAAAGCCGGCCGAGGCAGTCGACATCGTATGCGAATGGGTCTGCTTCGTGTTCCCCTTGCGCCAAGTCCTGGATGGGGATGCTACCGCAGATGGACCACACACTATGAGGCAAGCGGTATCTCTTTCCCGGGGAAAGGACAATCGACATATCAAAGTCGTACAGCCCGTACTTCGCATTGCCGTCTTGGCGGATTTGGTCTCGCTTTGCGCTCTCGTCGCTGAGATGCATTGCTAGTAGAAAGTGATTCATCAATATGTTCCTATTGTGGATGTCCTTGATGGTTGGCCAGGTCAGTACAAATATTGGGCTCGAGAAATCACCTCGTACGCAATGAAAGATGCCATGGTCATGTAAAAATGCCAAGCCTTGCAAGAGGTCGTGAATTACAACCATAATCTCGCGCATACTGGTGAACCACGGCGAAACAAAATTGTCACCCCACCTGATGATTCAGTTAGGTGAGTGTAGGCCAGGGAAATACTTTCGCCGCTGCCTACCTTGGCATCACGAGCAGCCAGTGTCCACCAAACGGCAGAAGATCCAAGATAGGAACAATGCCTGGAATGGCATTGCCCGGCCGCATCTTCTGCTCTTCGAAAATGATGCTACATGACCGATATTCGTTACTATGGGCGCGAATAAGTTTGATCGCGACGTGTCGGCCATCAGCATCCTGCGCGAAGAGAACACGACCCTATCGTCCGGGGTCAGCACAGGAAGACAGACTGTAGCAAACGAGGCATGCACCATAGTCAGGCTTTCGTATGGAATCCATGCAGAGGATTCTTGGGTACTAATGGAAGGAAGAGGATCCTGGTATCCGTACGGGAACTGCGTCGGGCGTTTTGGGATAGCTGTCTCGGTCATGGGACTGCAGCCGTTCCAATCCATAGATTCCTCGTCGTACTCGTGTATGAAGTAAAGCGAGTAACCATGATCTAAAAGCCAACCGCGTGCGACCGTGTCCCAGAACTTCAACCGCTTCGGAAATTCGAACGCGTCCGTACACGGGCGCACTTTTGTCTCGTCCAGTGGGAAGTCAATCTAATGGCAGTTCAGAAGATCTCCAGGGATTCAGTGTTTCGTTACCACAATGGATTCGTCTTTGGTCATGGTGGCCATTTGTGCAGATGCGCATCTCTGTAGACTGATCTCAGAACCTGTGCCGCGATTCCAACATCATGTGATGCATGTAACTCGGTAACCCGGCGCGGTGCGGGGTATTGCAAACTTGTCGCGAACTGTCAACCTGCTGTCAACAGAGAGGGTTCAAGATGACTACTGCCAGAAATCTAGGCCAGTGAACTCGAAGCGCAGGCTCTCATCAGTCTGAACGCTCAGGCTGTCATCAGACACGAGTGCATTTTGGCATTTGCATTGATCACTGAGCGCACTCAGAACAATACCGGCATCTCATGGTCCTTGCGCAAGTACCCAGTCTCCAGGCTAGTCCCTCCACACTCCAGAAGCAATGCCAACCCAACTCGCTGCACGTAATCATCGCCTGGCCTAAAGCTGGTTGTGTGGATTGCTTGGCCCTGCTGGCGGCGGCACGACCTTATTGTTCTCCGTATCATTGTTTTTTGTTGCTGAGATATATGTTTCAGCCCAGACATGCGCAAGACAATAACCGTTATTATTGAACCACATACAGTACGGTGACGATATGCCCTGGTACGTCCCTTGTCGTCACGCTCCGCAATTGTTTCTATCAAACTATATACTGCAAGGAAAGCGATCAAAATCTCCCGCTACCATCCAAACATACCTCGTCTCGCGCTCAGTCATTTATGTCTCATCCTCGTCCCACATCACCAAACACTGCGTTTTCTGTGTTCTGAATAGCGTCGGATAGGTGACTTTACAGCCTGAGATATACTAAGTCAAAACAGTCTCATCTATACGATATCAGACAAACAGACACGTAAAGCTGTCTCAGGTACAATATGTCGTCTATCTAGTGACAGATCCCTGAGCTGTACAATTCTGATGGGTATAACAGTATGATACTGATAGCCGGAGCTGTATGACTAGTATACTCGTAACTATCAATTTCATTTATCTCACCTAGGAGTGGTGGGTCATCCTGTCATCACGATGAAGACACTCCAACAGAAAGTCTACATTCAGGTAAATCTATAGCAAACGTATACTCAGGACTGTATAGTATTTCACGTGCTGTTACGCCACAGCTACTGGTAGTCTTCCTCCTCCCCCACTTCCAGGTCTTTATTCTTCCCATTCTACGCTCTGGCTGCTCGGTAATGACCGCTTTTCCGACCCTTGACAGGTAACTATGGGAGCCCTGACATTATTCGCTCAAAGAAGAAAATTAGTATGGTGCGATGAATAAAAAAAGTATAAAGAGTCTTTGGCGACTTACTCGTAATGTGGCCTTTGATTCCCCTCCTGTGCCACCCAGTTATCACACTATGACTGGTTCCGATCCGCCCAGAGAGTCTGGCCCACCAGTCACACCTTCAGCTCCCTCTTCTGCCAGTATGAGCTCGACTGCCTACCCATATCCACTGTTCTCCCCCTCCGGGATTTCTGCGGTAAGCCTTATAACCTTTTTTCCAGTTGGCGCAAGCCTTGATAAATTTTAGTTTTCTCAGAATATGTCAGGACTTCATACGGGACTCACACCCGAGCAGACACATCACCTTATGTGGATGATGAACGCCGGTAACAATAATGGAGGCGGTAACACCCACACAGCGGCCGTTAATATGTTTGGCGTAGGCGTAATTCTTCATATGAGGACACTAGACTGACGACAGATCATTAGCAAGTACCACAGATATTCATGAACCAGGCGTACCAGAACCCATATCAGACCAGTTCAACGCCCACTTGGACTCAGCCCGCTTTCCTTCCTCAATCCAATTTGCTTTCTTCGACTTTGGCGGTTACTCCTCAGCCACCTGTGACTCCTAGTCCCACTCCTTCACCTACTACATCGCTACCAGCTACTCCCACGCAATCGCCTGCTCCTCCAGAGTCTGCTAGTACCTCTTTAGCACGATCCATACTCAAAAGTAGGAAGCCTCACGCACATCGTCAACGCAAGGTGGAAGACGCAATCCATGTAGTAATGCTAGGAGCATTGGGCATAGTTAAACAAAAGGCAACGAGTTCAATTGGTGACTTACTTACAGATCCACTGTCCAACGGAGACGCCTTTGAAACAGATACCACGACAGGTAACAAAGTCTATCATCCGGATTGGACTCAGAATATGGAGTTTGCCATAAACGAAGAGTATTTGGTCGCAGTGCTAGAGCTCATTCTTCAAAATCAAGAGGTACGGTGTCAGAAAAACAACAATTTGTTAGCTTACCTAAATGTAGATTGCTGCAAACAATCACACTCTTTCCTCCGAAATCTCCCAAAAAGTCAAGGTATACTTCAACAGTCTCAAAACCGAATATAAGGTGACGAAAGTTTTTTCTTGAAGATGAGAACAGATACTCACTTGACGTAGAAATCACGGGATCCTTTCCGACGGGCAAAACATGAAGGACGCAAGGCCATAGGTCGTGCCACCAATAGGAAGAAAAGTGTGAGTGTGGCGCAATTCGGAAATTGTCATAAACTTACGTTGTGCAGAAAGCTACCGAAGCACGTAAAGGACTCAAGTTATATCGCAATAAATATGGAGCAGCCGTCGATGGTCTGGAAGATATTGTTCAGACAGACGTTATGTCTTCAGAAATCACGGACATCGAAGAAAATATACAAGCCTCCAGTGGAAGAAGGCGGCAATCAGGGAAAATCCTCCGTGTCATGCCCGTCCCTTGGCGTCACAACCGTGTAAGTATCAGCTCAATTCTTAAGATGAATGATGACATACCAGTGTCTAGCTTCAACGCCTTTTAGCAGCTCTAGTTAAAATTCAACGCGACGAGGAACACACTGTTCAAAAATACCCACGTTTACGCGCCTCTGAAGGAACTTCCTCTTCAGTTAACCGTCTACCTCTGAGCAATGGAATCTTTAAGGCATGGGTCAAGAAATCTTGGTTAGTGGAGATGGAATTGCGTGGAGTTCAGGTACCTACTCTTCTGGAGAACGACTACGCTTTTCGGCCTGTCTTGAACTTTCGTGTACCCTCTTCAGATCTCGAAGAGGAAGATCATGAATTGTGGGCTGATGACGAAGGAGATTCATTGGAAGATGATTTAACCGGCGTTTTTGGAATAGAAGGGTTTGGAGTAGGAGGCCTCATCAATTTAGGTGGAGGGCCTGAGGCTGGCGCTGCAGACATGTCAGGAGTATCGGGAGGACAGGTAAACTTGGAAGAACATACTGGAAATGAACCAGAAGTGTCGGATGTACAAGGGAGTGCAGAAGGGCATAGTGCGGGCGAACGAGATATCAATGGGAATGCCAGTTAGGAAAAGGTAGTGAAAGCAGTTGCAGTTAAGAGGATTTTGAGCGGCTCTAAAATATTATAATCAGTGTTAATATGCTTCGAAGATATCTTTCATCTTACCGTACACGATGTTGGGCTGATGGTTATCCAGTATGTTTGGCCTCCAATGATAGTCGTATGACGAACTATGTGTTGACGTATCAGACGAAGGTCCATGAATTCATCTTCAGAGTACGAATTCTCATGCCAGAAATCTATTCCCAGGCAATGACTGCATGTTGGAATGTTGGATCAAAGTTATAATCAGAAAGTTATGAGCTTACCTATGTGCCCAAAACGTCTCATTCAGCTCAGGAATAGATGCTGGTTGTAACCAGCGAACATGTCCAACGATGTGTAATCCAAGTTGGTCTTGTTGAAAAACATAGATATTGAGAAGCTCTCCAATATGGAGACGTCCAGGAGATAAATCAGCTGCAATCAAAGAATTTACAGACGACGTCTGAGAAGAGGAAGCATGATAGCGTCTTTGATTGATGACGGCGTAGTCGTAGGCAACAACTTGAGGTGATAAGGCAATGGAATGCAGAGGCTCCCTAGATAGAAAGGAGCGTATAGATAGAAGGGGAAGACGACACCTTATATAGGCCAAACACGAATGATAAACATTGAGCGACAGTTGGTGTTTGTGAGCACGTGGGCTCAGTTGCAGAACAATTCCACCGTCGACGTCAATATCATCAAGCTGGCGTGCTAAAGCCTGAACAGTGCCTCGATCATCTGCTGTAGCCTTGAACATAGCGTTGAGACTAGACGTCATTTCTTCACTGGCTAGCTCCACTGTTGTTGACGTTCGAAGAATCTAATCAGATGCAATATGTCAAAAGCTAGGAATACTACACGACAAAGATATACCTGACGAGACTGTTGTACAGTCCTATGAAATTCTCGAAAAAAGGAGGTTTCGAGTTCACCACCGGAATGATTAGCTGAATTATAGGATTTGAGCACTTTGTTGATGCGTTCGAAAAGAAAGGTCCAGAATCCATGTAGAGGTCCGAAATCCTTCATACATTGGCCGATATGTGTGGCGTAGTGATGATTGGGCTTGATGACACTAGGACCATACAGCTATATTTTTTGAGCGCAGAAGTCATATCTTTGATAACAAGGTTTACTCACCTCTAATAGCTCTAGACTATATGCTCTGAGCAACGCATCGGATGTCTCGATGTCATTTTTAGTGATTGATCTTCCTAAAATCAAGCGAAGAGCTTCTGAAAGCTTAAAGAAGTTCTGTGGGTCTTTGGGATGGATGTTGGGAAGAGACTCATCGGCTTCTTCCATGTCTTGGTCTTGTGCACTAGTCCGAGAGCGCTTTGATTTCGATTGGCCATATCCCTCTCCTAGCTCCTCAATTTCACCATCATCAAGCTCCTGCTCCTCCTGATCACTATCCCTTCGAGGTTCAGCAACGTACTATGAAAGAATCTTATATCAATGCGTGTTTATGAGAATACACAAAAACATGCCTGAGCCCGTGATGTCTTTTTCCGAGTACGACCAAATCGACTAGTGCCTCCGGCAGATCCTTGGGTTGCTTCTTGAGCTTTCCTAGCCTCCAAAGCTACTTGGCGCGCAATCGCAGCTGCACGTTTCCTCTCTTCTATCAATTCTCGAAGTTTGCCGATTCGCCGCACACGGATCACATCTGCTTGATCAACATCGGGACAATACTCGTCCCAGATTTGTGGAATCTATAAGAAAGGATATCAGGTTCCTCAAAATATCAGAAAAAGGCGCCACATTTACCACCAAGGGTAGTACAATCGTTGCGGCAATCAACCATTGATCAGCAGTCAGGGACCCTCCAGCGGGCTCTCCCATCATGGTTGGCAGACGTCCAAGATAAGAGGGAAGACGTATCTGTGCTAACAGATCATGAAAACGCCGCAGTTCCTTAGTTTTACGAAGGACTTTGAGCTGAATCCATATTTGATAGAAGTGAGTCTTGACCAAACCTGTGTATAAGCGATGAGTAGAGAATACTCATGAGTCTGAAAGTTCTACCCAGAAGCAAATTATGCATAGGATCCACCACTATCATGCGACAGACATCGAAATAAGGTAGACGCGCAAGTTCGCACCATCTGGTAGCGTTGGTCTTAACAAATGCTGCCCTCTGTGTTTCGTTTTCCAATTTTAGGTATTCGCACATGAGACGCATCTGTTCCTCATGTGTACGCTTCTGGAATGCTACTCAAAATTGATTAGAATATTTGAAGAAGGAAAATGTACCAAACTCACCCTCCGCTTCAAAGGCCTTCGCTGTAGTCTTGTCCGATTGTTTGATCCAACAGGCGTGGCAAAAAAAGGTGTGACTATGAGATCCAAAACCGCCTAGTTTGTGCGCAGCAGGTTTGTCGCATATCACACAAATCAAAATTACTCGAACGAGACGACCCAGCGGATGTTTGGTCGTGTAGACAGTGAATCCATCGTGATAGAGACGAAGAAGTTCATTGACAAAGATTCGCAGAAACCTCTGGACTTGATCCCCCGTCTGCTCTCGAGGACCTGGCAAGATGCCACTCAACAAGAGATTCGCAGTGCGATATCTAGGAAATCTATGAGCGAGCATACACTTTGAGGGCTTATGACTTGCCTAAGATGTTCCGGTAAGTTGGCCACATTGAAGGAAATTGGGCCTGAGGTGTGAGACGCTGAGATGAGACTTCGTAGATATGAAAACCTGCAATTAATGAGGTCACATGTGATTTATGTATTCAGCTAGAATTTCTTACCAGTCAACGCCTAGTGTGAGGCCAATACGCAACTCTGTATCCCCCAGTGCACGGGGATTCTCAAAGAAAGGTCTTTGGTCAGGTCCTGGGAGGGTACGACATATTTCGCCATCAAAGTTGTCGACATAGACATCGTCTTGCCGCTTCCGATGACGCCACTCTTCAAGAGTATCTTCCATCCCGGGAACATCGAGAATATCGCGCAGTTGCTGTTCGATTGACTTGGTGGGAAATTGCAAGAGAGGAATGGGAGTGGAAGATGAAGGGGCAGGCGCTGTAAGCTTGAAAATTGGAGAAGCGCATCGAAGACATTGGCTTCCTGACCCTCCTGGATGTACCTCCATGCACTGTGGACATACCGCCAGGATCTGGAAGATGGGCTCCACTCCCAGATGAGCTGTGACAGATCCTAACGTCTGATAGGCGTCCTTGAGCTGTGCCTTGGACGCAGACATAGCCAAACGCAGAACGTTGACCATGACCACTAGAACCGCATTACAGGCCAAAAAGGGAAGGTGGAAGTGCGTATGAAGCCAGCTGACCAGGAGATAAAGAAGATGTAACGCTGGCCAGGAATGAAGGGAATGACGGCTAGTACGGCTAGGGCCGGTGGTGGCGACGAAGGGAATATGGAAAGGATCTGGATTGTTTTCGGCATGTAGGGGGTCACGAAAGGGGGCAGCGATAGGAGGAGTAGTGGAGGGCGTAGGGGATGTAGTAGACCTGAGTGTTGAAACCGGTACGGAGGACAAGGGTGTTGTAGAGGACGTGGGTGTTGTAGCAGAATGGGGGACATCCACGGTTATCCCAGACATTGTTTCGTCTGTCTCTAGCTCTTCTTCATCCTCCCAGTCATCGTCCAAAACAGGCCCAGCAGCCGCAGGACCTTTACTATGCTCCATAATTGTTTGGCCGCGGTATTCTCCCTGTAAAATCTCTTCCTGTCGTGAAAGTCTGGCTTTTAAGCTCAAGTATCGAAGGGAAGTGCGTGGTAGTGGTAAAGAAGTGGCCTGCGCCTGTGTAGGAAGGGCGAATACAGATCCATGAGTAGTGTTCCCTAGGCAGTCGGTTAACAAAAATGCAACGAATAGAAGGCGGCTTTACCTGTGAAGGAGGAATCACCCAGCTGTGGGGTGGTTGGATAAGGGGGGGATGGACGTCTGAAAGCTTGAGCTGTGAGGATAGGAGGCGAGGATATGGAGCTGGATGAAATGTGCGCGGAGGAGGAAGCGGTGCTGAATGAGGACGCCGTTCTCAGGCGATTTTTACTAGCAGCACGTAAGGCAGCTGCTTCGTGTGTGTTTCTAGTCGAGGCAGGAACTAGCTTTCCCCTGCAAGACTTGCACGAGCAGGCGGTGAGAGACATGGAACGAAGAGAAGTGGCAAGAGACAAGAGTGGTAAGCACGTGATTATAAAAGTCGCTGTATATATTCTACGCTCGTGTTTATGCCTCTACTTAACTTAACCGGACAAGAAAGCGTTTCCCTGCCACCCATTATAATCTTTTGCCCATGCTTTGCCAGCCCCATCGCTGTGGAAAACCATAGAACAGCGTTTCCCTTTGAAGTGCAAATTGAAGTGGGAAACCTTTGTCGAGCGGAACAAGACCAGATCGCCCGTTTGCATAGGTAGCACGACACCTGGCTCCTTAAATACAATTTCCCCTCCCTCACCCTCGGCAATGCACAAAACCATACAGATCTCTGCGTCTTTAGCATCACGATGTAGGCGGGTGACCACGTTGAAATTCACTACCACGCCTCCGAAGGGATAGACTGGAACTTGGGAACCCCCGGGCAGAATTTCACAAGTATAGTGGACTTCCGTATACGAATTCGCAGGAAGTAGCTTCTCCAACTGTTCACCATGGTGAGCTGAAAGCCATCCGTAGATAAACTAAACTGACCATGTTCGAAATCCACGTAAAAACAGCTTGCATAGCCACAGAAAACTTGCGCCAACGTTCGTCCTGTTCTTCCTTGGATAGACGTGGAATACTTTGACTAGGGTTTTCTCGCTTGCTATCCTCTGTACCCAGATGGTAAATATCCGCGTCTTTGGGCGCATCATGACCCTACGGAAAGGAAAAAATATGAGCGCCAAATATCAGAAGACAACTAGTGAGTATACCTGACGTGCTGAGCGATTATACCAGGTAATATGGATGCATTGGAACTCGTGAGCCTTGCCCTTGGGAGGATTTCGAGAGTCAAATGACTTCATACAGCCTGGCCATAGCTGCTCGATAGTATCCATGAGATTGACGCGTAGATATTCTGGCAGACGTGGCAGCTTCATGATGAGTGTATGAAGATCAGAATCACGAATATGAAACGGCTGTTCGGGTCTGTGATACAACGTTGAAAGACGGTCAGGAATTTGTCCGCCACAGACGATGAGAACTTACGGGGCGTCTGCAGGATAATACACATAGTCACGAGGAGAACATCGTGCTCCTGAGCTGAGTTGGTCTTGGACCTGATATTAGACGATTAAGACACACTACTGCGGAATATAAGGGGATGGTTGATAACTCACGGCTTTTGCAAAGTCCACCACAGTATCTGGTCGTACTGCCTCACCAGCAATGGCACGTTCGGTTTCCGTAGCACTAACCACTTGTCGCTCCTTAGCCTTCTTACCTTTCGCACAACGTTGGCCTTTTTTCGTCTTCCTGTCTTTCGTCCCGGTAGCCTTTGCCCACGCTTTACGGTTAGCTTCTGACAGGGGAGCCGTTTCGTTGATGGGTGCCCCACTGTTGAACTTTGTGTCGATGTTAACCATACCCTCATATGACGCACGGGAAAGTGCATCCAGAAAGCTACCGTAGACAGGCAAGGGTTTCGAAATTTCTGAGTATATATCAGCTTTTTCTCCTCGACAAGTTCACAACGTACCAGAAATCTTGCCCAGACCATCGCCCTCAGCAAGCTCGAGAGACTGAAGCCCAGGTTCTCCTGACGCCCCAAAAAGAACAGAGAGGTCTCGAGGATCTTCTGCGCGTGGATGAGCCTGAGGAAAGACGTCCCACACCTTCATGTCGCGATGAGTAAGCCAAGAACTAGATGCCCCCAAATATAAGAGGGATGGAGCATGCTGAATCGAAGGAATGAATACTGACAAAGTATGCACAGCGTTGAAAAACGCGTCAGAGGCACGCCAGGAGTGCGCTGGAAGTGATGTATTATCCAACTCGAGAATTTTGAGAAGATTCGAAGAGAAGAAATTCTTCAATTCCAAAGGGAAACGCTGACGGAGAGTGTTGAGAAGAGGTATATATGTCTCTAAAATCAGTCTTCCTCCGGGAGAATCTATGATCCAAGTATAGCCTTTAGTAAGGCAAACACACACCCAGAGGGAAAAGAAATACCTGAAGACGGGCGCAGAAAGAGGTTATACATCGCGTCAACGTCAGCCCAAGTGAGGAGCTTGAACTGGCGATGAATGCCGCTGAAAGCTAGTATCAGAAGAAGATAGATGCCCCCCATTCTAGCGTAGATAATCCATCGTCGTCCCCAGGTAACATAATCCCACCAAGTTGTATAGGGGAGAGAAGTCCCTATTTCCTGCCGATGAAGATCCTTGCCTGACTTGTAGGTTCTCGAACGAAGGATTCTAGACATATGAATCAATGAATAATCCTGAAAACCATTCCCCAGTACTCACACGTCAACCTTAGCAGCTAGGTGAATTTGAGACATCATGGCGGAGAATGCTACTCCCACGCTGAGATGTTCCGAACGAGTACAGCGAGCCGTGATTTCCCCCACGGAATGATCAAATTGTGAGCCAAAGAGCGTATTATGCTGTAGACTGTCCAAAGCGGAGGCAATAGGTTCCAGAGCGCCATCTGCACTGTTAAGAAGGTGGCCGCTGAGTCCGCGTAATGTCATGAGAAGTGTCACTGCGGAGACCACGGCGTGATTGCTCTCCGGTGGGCGATAACGCTCAGCATATTGTACCCAACGGTGTTCTGAAGGGTTCTGAGAGACAGAAGCATCAACAGACGCCCCGCCAGAAAGAGCGGACGCATGTCATGAGCAGCTTGGAGCAGCTTGCGGCGCTTTGCGGGTACCTCCTCTCCGTCATCTGACGCGTGCTCTAGATCATCCAGTAAATTGTTAAGAAGAAGATCAACTTCCGCCTCCGAAGAAGATGTCCCAGAAGAAGTCTTTTTTGTGAATGAGGACTGATAGGCCTGATCAAAGGAGGAGAACGCGTCTAAGGTAACGTTAAAGCGGTCAGACAAGATAAGTTTGTATAAACACTGACCGAAGTCGCCGGGAGGATAAAAAAATGTAGAGTGTGTGTTAGAAAGAGCGGGAGAGGAAGGGGTAGTCTCAGATGGATAGCCGTGGCGCACGGAAGTTGGAGTGGGCAAGAATGTGTGAGTCGTACCTAAGAGCAAGATTAGAGGTCACGCAAGCTGCAGCCTCAGATGAGCACTCACCAACTGTAGGAATAGTTCGGGCTTGCTCTGGGGCTTCGGAGAACTGGCGAATTTGTTGACGAGCGGGCTGCAAAAAATCCGGGACAGATGCGCGGTCGAACCAAGCCAGGGCATCCTGGAGGCGGCGACGCGGGACGCGTAGCACCACATCCACGCTGTCGTCCTCGTCTGGCTCCGGGGAGAAGGTAGAAGAACTGCGGCTGGGAGTCCGCGAAGGAGACATGATTCCCGATTGTGGTGGATGGAAAACGAATAAGGATCGGGGTTGGGTTAGGGTTCGAATCGAGCTCATCGTCCGTACGGAGGCTCGTACGGTTTCCTAAAGGGGAAATGGGAGCGTCAACGGAGTGCGGAAGGCAGCGGACACACCTCAGTCACCGCGCCAGCGCCCACCAGTTCCTCTCATACAACATCTACCCTCTCTGTGGCCTGCTGCCTATGAGAGAGACTGAACTCTGCAGCTCTCCGCGCTGGCTGCGCGAACGACGTGGCCTGTTCCGCGATGGGCCGATCCGAGCTTGTAAACGGCCTCCGGCGCTGCAGTCTGCGCCGGAGGCCACTTCGTCGTGACGACGACGATCCGAAGACGCCTCGTCGTCGTAGGTTCGTCGTTGTCATGTGCCGGCAGTGTTGCAGGAGACAGAATGAGGACTTGCCAGATTTGGCCGGATTTGGCAAGTCCTGCTCGTCACTTGACCATGACCAACATGGTCCTTCCTCCTCTCCTCGCTGGCCGCTGACGCCCTGGAATACCGCCAGCCGAACGGACCACGACAGGCGGCGACGAGGCCTTTGCCGGCGACCTCACGAACGGTCGCGACCGCGCCACGACGGTCCCTGTGCCCGGGGCATGAGCTCTGGGTTGGACCATGTGTGCTCAGCCCCGGCAATGCGCTCGGACACATACCACGCAGGACGACCACAGTACGTGGAGGCGATGGGAGGCTGGGAAGGACATGGGAGGCAGGGCAGGACATGGGATCGGACGTAAAGTGCGTGTTGAGATTCTGCGCTGGTTCGCCTGTGTTAAACTGGCCGATCCCAGCAGTTCTGGGTGCTGACCGCCTCTTAGATCTGGATCTGAGAGGCGTGGAGCCGTGCACGCCTCTCCCGCAGACAACGACTTCCCCGCCGCCCACGGAGACACCCAGCCACTCCCACTCCCGCTGATATGCATGTTGAGATTACATGGCCAGAATCCAGAATTTTGCGATTTCTAGACAGCCATATGCAACTAAGAGCCAAGCGGAAGCAAGGCTGGATACGCTACAAAGGTCATCACGGAGACGCTCTCTAGGGCAAGGAGAGAACTCCAAGCATGTAACTATTAGTCAAAGAACGACAGTAGCCAGGGCTGAATATCATAAACCCAGTTGTCCCCTCTGAGGAGGTCCTTTCACCTTGTACGCGTAACTGCGCCACACAAGCAACATCCGAATCAAGGATGAACAGCCGTCGCTTCCAACGACGCTCTACCAGCCGCAACATGATCCTCAGCATTGAATGAGTCGAAGCGGGGTTCACAACCTCCGGAGTTCATTACCAAAAGCGGACGGTACATTGTTCATTGTGACAAAAGTCGTATAACAATAAACCAGTGTCAAAACCCCGAACGGGGATGATTCGCGGTTATCTCAAGAGAATCACCTTCATCGGTCGACGCGTCTGATTGATGTGAAACTGGCAGCGAGGCGCGATCCATATGGATTATGACTCGAAGACCCGCCTCATGTACTACATGTGGTATCAGCCATCCAGATAAGTTGCCCAACGCTTCAGCGCGTCACCATTCGAGTTCACGAACCATCTCAGTGCATGCGCACTAGCGGTAGCTCGCGATTGAATGGGCTCACGCCCAAGTTTGGTGCAAAGGCTGGATAAGCCGGTAAGCGCCCGGTTAAGTAAAAGTACACGCGAACGCCTATCTGAGCACGCAGCGCCTTGCTTCTCGGAGTCCATGGGTGGTCTACGCAACATCTGAACGTAGAGGAACTGGCATATGCGCCGGCGGGAACTGTCTGGTGACCTTTGCCCGTGCAGGCTGAGTAGGGACTCATGTTTTGTACGGACCGTATCCAGCCGTCGAGTAGTTACGTAGCTTACCGGGGTGAGTCTGTAGAGTGTATAAGTAGCGTCGCGTCTGTAGAGTACAGTAGTTTAGTGCCCCGCAGTGAAAAGCCCACAAAGCATTCCTCTGTAGTAATCTGACTCGGGTTCGCGCCCAATAAGAAGTTCAACACGTTTGAAAGCCCACCCAAACCCTTAAGCAGCCAAGAACCTAAGCAAAGCAAAGTCTCCTAAGACGCCTAAGTGGCGAGATACTCAAGAACCGCAGACAAGAATCGTGCGCAGTCCCTTGACGTCAAGTACCCAGTTAACTTCTGTGAGCCCGGACTTCTCCCCAGAGATACCGCACGGATCCAAGTAGCAAGCAATCGTCTCCCCAGAGACAACCGCCTTGTGAAAGTGAAGCCTAGTTAGCCTGAACTGGTGCGACGTTAAGCAGCCGAAGAACGTCTTGTGGCCACGGTATCTGACCGACGCTCAAAAGAACGATCTGTCACACCCAAGTAGAGAAGTAAGTTTGGTGCACGAGGCTAGCATCAACGCAGATAACAAGTCAGTGCACTGTTGTCCGTTCGGTCGCCCCAGTACTGTAGAACATCTACCCTTGAGCGGTCCCGGCCTTCGCGTCCCCGTCTTCCTGGCGAGCTCTGTTCGGCTTTGAGTCTTTATTCGATTAGGTGTTTCGCGTAGATCCTCTTCGCTTACAACCCCCCCAAAACAACCCGCATTCGTGCACCAAAACGGACGTATCAGTCCACTGCTACCTTAACCAGCCGTTCCCCGATCACACGATTAGGACAACCGTTCCGTACCACAAGCACCAGTAGATTTGTTGTTGGTTAGATAGTGGTGATTACACGCCGCTTTATCACACTGCACATCATATTTTGGAGCCCACCGCGAGGGGGGTTAAGCATTGACAACACAGTACAGTTGTTGTTGTCGATCTCCAAACGCAAGTACAAGACTTCGAATTGAAAGCACAGGCTGGACGCTAGAAGACCTAGACCCAAGCCTCGAAATTCAGATCGATATACACCTTCTCAAGACGAACAGTTTACACCAAGTTCGCCAAGTACATCAGCGCGAACTTTAAGAACCAGACCTCACGTTCCGGGATCACTCAAAGACGGTTATCCAGCCGACAAAGAGCGAGCCATCAAAGCACTTGCTGGAAAGAACGTTGAAATCAAGAGAAAGTCCAAGAAGAAAGCGAAACCGAAGTCACCGTCTCCTCCACCTGAATCAGAGCGACCAGAAAGTCCTTTGACCCCAGTACCGGATTCAGACAACGCGACCTTAGATTTCGAAATCAAGCAAGAAGAACCCGAATCAGACAGTCAATTTTTCTCCGACCTTAACGAAGATCCGCGAGAAATACCACTGCCAAGTTCACCCGAACCAGAGAGTATACCACTACCTGATTCACCCCAGTTAACACCAGTCAAAGAACGTTCAGTGACACTATCAGACATCATGCCACCGAGAACGTTAGACCCGAACAAGTTCGTCTCTCCCGAGACGAAGACCCTGATCAAGAAAAAGGGGATTCCCCAGCAAGAAAGCAAGAATGCGCCAGTCTTCAAAAAGAGTCGTATCATCGACTTCTTCTTAAACATGGAGTTGTTGTTCTCGAACCATGAAATAGAGGATGACGCGGCCAAAATCGAGTTAGCTGCGCTGTATGCCGGCGCAGATAATCGCGATGCATGGTTCGTGATGCCAGAGTACATCGCTGGTGAGTGGGAAGCGTTCCGAAAGGCGGTTCTCGCGAGCTATAGCAAGGGTCCGGGCGATATCAAGTACTCTATTCATGATTTGCGAGACGCTATATCTGAATACAAGGAAGAAAAGGCTGGTACGAAGACGCGCTGGATGGCATGTCAGCGAGAAGTCGTCCATATCCTGAAGTACCTAGTGAAGAATGAGGACATCACGGAGAAAGCGGCAGTGGAACACATTCGAGGATGCTTGAAGCCAGTCGTCTGGGACGCTGTCTTCACTGGCCTCCGCACGAAGGCGTTGCAAGCACAACCGCCTCCGGAGAAAATCACCTTCACGATTGATGAAGTGGTCGTGGCTACTAGCACCTACTTCAATTCTGGTATTCAGTACGCCGGAGTGAAGACCGAAATCGAGGAAAGCGAGTTCGGGCGCAGTTTGCTACCCCCGGGGACGACGAAAGTCAAACTCGAAGATCTACAGGATATGAACAACTTGTTGGCTAGCTTCAGGGACACCATCAATGCACAAGAGAAGCGGCTCAACGAGACGCCCAACATGGTCCAGAAACTGCTTGAGTTGGTGCTGCAGAACCAACGAGAATCACGCCAACAGGCTTATACAGCCGAACCATCGGCTGCTTACTATCCGCAACCGATGTACAACATGGCGATTCAAAGCAGCCGTATACCAGACATGGTTCGACCGGGACCAGGCATGCAGATGGGTCACGGCAACCAGGGGACTCGAGGTTTCATGAACGATGGGTGTTTCTATTGTGAAGACCCAGCCCACTTCATCGAGACCTGTGAGCAGCGTAAGAAGGACGAACAAGAAGGCTGGATATTCAAACCAGAAAACGTGCGGTGGTTCTTCCTGAAGAATGGGAAATCGATACCACGCAAAGCCATCTCTGGTGTGAAGCCCAGTGAGTTCGTTCGTCGATTCAAGGAAGAACAGCTCAAGAACATTCGCGCGCAGAACGCGATGGGCAACGAAGAGGACTACTTCGCGCCGGATGACTTCACGTACGACGGTCAAGTAGTGTTCTTGACGGCGATGGGAAACGGAGGTCAACAGGGTTTCAACTAGGCTCGATGAGAGGAGGACTCGGACCTACATCCCAGTACCTGGAGAGCCAAAACGTTGTACGCACACGAAGCAGTCCCCAAGAAGTCCCTAACCAGCCGAAGGACGTACCAGTTCAAAAAGGACCTGGTACCAGCTGGAAGAAGGACCGAGTTGTCGTCGAGATTCCGCGACGAGTCAAGTTCGCGCCTGTTCAACCAGCGCAACCTCCTGCAGAGGAGCCACCTAAGATAGTGACGGAAGACGCTTCGGAATCAGAATCGGAAGTGGAAGAGGACGAACTTGAGGAACTCAAAGACGCCCTTAACCAGCCAGAACCTGAACCGGAGAAAGTCGACCTGAAGGCGGCCGATTCAACTCTGCCTGATAAAATTAAAGAGAAAACCAAGTCCTACAAGCGTGAATCGAAGCTCAAAGAACTGCTCCGTCTCAACCCACAATGGGAGGAGATGTGGAAGGCGTTGTTACCTGAGTCATTACTGGCTACTAACACCGCGTGGCAGAAGAACTTGCTCGATACGCTGAAGGCCAAAAACGTGAAGGTGAACCTCCAACAGGATGCTTCACCGACGTACGCTGTATTCAAAGTCACAGCAGAAAAGACAGCGCACATGCCGGAAGGCGCTATCGTAGTTGAAGACCCAGTAGAGCAATTCTACAACCAAACTGGTTATACGGGTCCATATCATGTACCACGATCGAATGTGGCGCCTGAAAACGCTGATTTGCGAACAATGTGGCCCCTGGTCAACAAGAGCGGACGAAAAGAGAGTCTACTCGACGGGGGATCGCAGATCGCGTCGATGTCGTTGAAGGCAGCACTGGAGTTGGGGATCTCCTACGATCCAAGTTTCACCATAACCATGGAGAGCGCGGATAAGAGTCGAACACAGACCCTTGGCCTGGCCAGGAACATGCGGTTCGACTTCGAGGGGATCATCTACTATCTCCAGTTGCACATTCTTAAGGATCCCGCGTACGAAGTCCTGCTCGGACGACCATTCGAAGTTGTGTCAGAGATCAGTCTGCATTCAACTGCGAATGGTGATGTGATCGCTACGATAGAGGACCCTGGGACAGGCAAGAAATTGACCTGCCCAACCTACAAACGGGGTCAAATGCCCAAGAATCTGCTACCACAAGGTTCACACGATACCCCGCCGGGTTTTCAGAACCGCTCAAGGAATTGAAGCAAGAACAAGGAGAGGTGGTACTCATTCTCGAAGCTGATAGCCAAGGCAATGTCGTCGTCAAAGAAACATACACCCCGGCAGAAGAGGACGGAGCGTTTGACCGCGGTGTGCTATCCAGCCTTTACCTGAAGAAATCGGCTGCGAAAGTGCAAAGGCTGGTTAAGCCATTACGCAACAAGTACGCGTATACGGTGCCAGTGGACGCGAATTACACCGTCCCGATGCCTGAAAGTAAGCACCCCATCGAGACACACCAAGACAGTCGCGTCTTTGGGTTTCGAAAGCTGTTTAACTTGAAGGAAATCGCCGAAGATGTTCAAGAGGACGAACATGTCTCCCGAGTCACTATGAATCTGTTTCACGGTGTGCCAATTGGACTCAGTCAAATGTTCAACGACTACACGGTCACGATGCCCAGGGACTACATGGGAGAAGCGCGAGAAAAGTTCTTCGAAGCCGAACGCTTATCAAGGCGTCGAGGGGTGTTTGCTACCAAGAAGTACAAACCGGTGCACCTCAAAGTAAAGTCGCACCTAGGAACTCTACCAGAAGAGTTTCGCATTCAAAGGCACATTCATGGGGACCCACTTAAGGGCATGCCCCAACTGTCGAAGTTACCGTTCAAGTTCCAGCCTACCGGCCGTTATACAGCCGAACGAAGAACCCAGTTACAAGCTGATCACGCTGGCAAGTTCTTGTGGGAGGCGGAACGCGACTTGGTAGACCAAGTAATGTGCCTGCAGAATGAAGGATTTGCCTGGTCGGAAGATGAGAAAGGGAGCTTCAAGGAGGAATATTTCCCACCTGTTGATATGCCGGTCATCCCGCATACACCTTGGGTGCTCAGAAACATCCCCATACCGCCAGGCATCTATGAAGAAGTATGCAAGATCATCAAACACAAGATCGACACGGGTGTGTACGAGCCATCGAACTCCTCGTATCGCTCGCGATGGTTTTGTGTGGTCAAGAAGGATGGCAAGAAACTGCGACTAGTGCACAGTTTAGAACCGTTAAACGCGGTCACCATCGCGCACTCCGGACTGCCCCCTGCTACAGAAGAACTAGCAGAAGCATTCGCGGGCCTCTCATGTGGGGGAACGCTGGATCTGTATGTCGGGTACGACGAGCGGATGCTAGCTACGGCGTCGAGGGACATGACAACTTTCTCGACACCGTACGGAGCGCTCAGATTACGGACACTGCCCATGGGCTGGACGAATTCCGTCCCCATCTTTCATGACGATGTCACATACATCTTAAGGGATGAAATACCAGCATTCACGAGGCCCTACATCGACGATGTACCAGTGAAGGGACCGGTGAGCAGGTATATTCAGCCAGACGGTACATTTGAGACGTTGCCCGAGAATCCTGGCATCAGACGGTTCGTATGGGAGCATTGTACAAACATGATGCGCATCATACAACGAATGAAGTACGCTGGAGGAACTTTCTCGGGCACCAAAGCGATCATTTGTGCTGAAGAAATCGTAGTAGTTGGACATGTCTGTACATATGAAGGTCGAAAACCCGCTGAAGATCGAGTCAAAGTGATTTCGGACTGGCCACCGTGTCAGACCCTCACTGAGGTCCGTTCATTCCTGGGGACAGCAGGGATCTTCAGGGCATTCGTGAAAGATTACTCGAAGAAGGCATATGCCTTAACTAGGCTGACCAAAGGGCTGGTTAAGTTTCAATGGGAAGAAGCGGAACAAGCGAGCATGGACTCACTTAAGGAGGCCATACGAACTTGTCCCATGTTGAAACCGTTACGGTACGAGTGGTCGACACCAATCATACTATCCGTGGACACCTCTTATCAAGCCGTCGGTTTCTACTTGTCACAATTCGATCCTGGCGATCCCAAGAAGCAGTACTTCGCGAAATTCATGTCAATTACACTCAATGACCGTGAAGCTAGATACTCGCAAGCCAAGCGAGAGCTGTACGGACTGCATAGAGCGCTAGCATACTGCAAGTATTACCTGTTGGGATGCCGAAAGTTGAAGATTGAAGTTGATGCAAAGTACATAAAAGGAATGTTGTCGAACGTCGACTCGCTGGCCAACGCCAACTTGCAGAGATGGGCTGAAGAGATACTGATGTATCACTTCACACTAGTCCATGTACCAGGCAAGGTACATGGCCCGGACGGCCTAAGTAGGCGCCCTGCGACCGACCAAGACGAAGTAGTGCCGAAACCAGCAGATGAAGAAGCTGATGAACTCCAAACGTTCGAATACGAGGCGCCAGAGGACCTTCCGGCGAAGGATGAGCCGCTGGAATTCGATAGTTTTAAGGACAAGATCGACACTCGAACAGGATTCATGCAAAGTGTGACTTCGAGTGAAGGTTTAGAAATGCCTGACGACTTGAGAACGAAGCTCTCTGGCCTCCGTCAATGTGCTATGGCTATGGAAGAGGTCGAGGAATGGGTCGGAACAGACACCTTCCCCGACGGTCGACGATCGGATCGCGAGCAGCAATGGGAACGACTTCTACCAGAATTACCAACGCTGCTCGAGACCGGCACAACGCAGTCAAAACACTTGTCGAACCTCGAAAAGTCGCAACTAGAGCGGTGGAAGTCAGGATTCTTCATGCGCAACGGTCGACTGTATCGGCTGGATAAGGACGGCGAACATAAGAGAGTCCTCCAGAAGCACCACAGGATGGGAGTCGTCAGAATGTTACACGACAAGAGTGGCCACAAAGGGCAGTACTCAGTGCAACGGCTGGTTAGCAAGCGATTCTGGTGGCCAGGACTTGAGGCAGACGTGAAATGGTATGTACGCACATGTCTACTCTGTCAAAAGCGACAGAAAAAGAACATTCACATCGAGCCCGTCATCACAACGACGCCGGGCATCTTTGAGCGAGCATACATTGACACGTTTAAGATGCCTAACTCAGGTGCAAAAGATAAGAATGCGAAGTACAAGAACTACAACGCTGTAACAGTAGCACGATGTGGACTCACCGGCTGGCCTGAAGCGAGAGCATTGGTCAACGAAACAGCAGAGACACTCGGAGAATGGATCTTCGAGGACATACTGTGCCGGTGGGGATGCTTGAAGGAGATTGTGACCGACAACGGGCCAGCAATCAAGAAAGCAATAAGGCACATCGAAGAGAAGTACGGTGTCATAGGCATCCTGATCACCCCATATAACAAGCAAGCAAACGGAAAGGTCGAAAGAGGCCATTGGGACATCCGCCAGTCACTGTTCAAAGTGTGTCGAGGCGACCCCGAAACCTGGCCAGCATACTTGCACGAAGTGTTATGGGCAGAAAGGATCACCGTTAAAAGGTCGATTGGGACCTCACCATTCTATGCGGTAACTGGGTGTGACCCTATTTTGCCGCTGGACATTGAGGAGGTAACCTGGTTGATCGACACCCCAGATAAGATCGTGTCACATAGTGACCTCATCGCGTACCGTGCTAAACAGCTCATCAAGCATAAGGAAGATGTAAAGGAAATGCGAAAGAGGGTCACTGTGGCGAAGAAACGAGCTGCAGAAAAGTACAGAGATGAATACATCAATTCCATGCCAGAACATGCCTTCGACACGGGCGACCTAGTCCTCGTTCGAAACACTCGCATCGAGAAAGAACTAAACGCTAAGTTCAAGGAACGTTTTATGGGACCGTACGCTGTGATAGCTAGAACGACCCGTGGTAACTACGTGCTCTGCGAGCTGGATGGAACTGTCCTAAGGGACAAAGTCGCGAAGTTTAGAGTAATCCCCTTCTACTCGCGCAAAGACAAGAGTACGTTCGGAAAGAAGTTCTTCGAACGGCTAGAAAGAATCAAAGAGGGAGCTGTAAAGGTGGTAAATGACTTGGCGAAAAAGTCTTGAACCACCCAGACGAAGTTTGAACCACTACTCAGCCTACTCAGCTAACCGGGCCGAACAACCGTAATGGTACGAACGAGTCTGCAGGACACAAAACGCGTCCGTTACACGTCAAACTGATTCACAGTAGCCACAAGGATGGTGCGGACACCATCTAAGAAAAGAAAGAGTGAATGGGGTACCAATACCATATAATGTAGCAGAGAATTTTTCGAATCAATCTTATTCAGCCATGCGAAAGCTGAACAAAAAGGGTATTTGGAAAATGAAAAATGCAGATCGGCAGCATTGTATGAGGCAAACACAGTGAGGCTAGGGACTAAGTGTTGTACAGATATGCCACAATACTGGGTAGAAGAAGCACAGGCCGCTACGCGGAGGCTGTGGGCGAAGATCAAGAAGACGGTCTTAAGCGGATTTTACGTTCAGGGCAAGTTAAGTACGGAGATTTCGAGTTGAACAAACTCTTTCTCTCCCGCCACTACTACGCGCTCACGTACTCGCCGCCAAACCACCAGACATGTCGAACATCGCCGGACCATCCAACGCAGCTACGAAGCAGCGAACCAACGCGTACGACGGGCTGGGCAGATACGCGCCCAACATGCCACCAATCGCGCTGCATGTACCCAGCCAGGAGGTCGTTGACTATCTGGACCACTTCCTCGACTATCCGCAGAAGCTGTACAACTGGTTTGGTCGCTTGGCCATCACGCGCCACGAATTCTTCGGTACAGTCGTGCCCTGGGCCTACTGCCACAGGCATGAAATCAAGAAGACATCCGGCGACACGCTAAAGCAGCTGGATATCGCCTTCTATGAAGCAATGATGGAGGCGTACGATGAGAACTGGGTACCGCAGCCATGGTACTGGGAAACGTTCCAGTTGACGAAGGACTTCATGGTACGTGGACTGCGCAAACCAGCCAAATCAGTTACTAAGATAAGCAAAACAGACCAGTCACAACATCTTCCCGGGCAAGCTACGCGAAGTGCCGTGGGACGAGGACACGGAAGGACCAGAGCCTCCGGACTACAAAGTCCACGACCCGCTGTTCCTCCCTGGCTCGCCTACGCCGCCACCAGAGTCCGCAGACACTTGGCCTGAAGTGACGCGTCATGAACAGCACATCGACAACCCACAGGCGCAAGTAACGACGAGACAAGCGGTGAAGCCGAGGAAGGTCAGTACAGACAAGAATCATCCAATGATGTTCAAGCTTGTTAACGAAGAAACAGGCGAGACCAGTCAAAATGCAGGTCAGGCAATCAGGGCCAGCAAAAGCAGCTGGCAGGCGAAAGCAGGACCAGCAAGTTCAACCCGCCGCCGAAGAACTCCCCGCACCGTCTATGCCCAGCGAGAACTTCGGCGTAGAATACGAACAGCTCGAACTTCGAAACTGGATATCGAAGGACGATTCGGAGCCAGGCAATATGTGGTCGCATGGGGACCGAGCCGCACAGGTCTACCTAAGACGCGACCTGCGAGGCTTCGTCTTCTGCACCGATGTCAAACTGGAATACAGGATCACGCTGACGACGGGGCTCATCGAGCGAATATGGGAAAAGCCGTTCAGCCTGGTCCTACTGCTCAACAGCTACCGCGTCGCCGATCGACCATCGAGGGTATATTCGTGGTGGGCTGAGTTGGGCAATCGCCTAGTCAGCCTTCAGCAAATGCCCCAGCAGGGAATGATCGAGCGAGTGTTCTGGGAGCCGTTCCGCTTCGACACCTTCGTCCACTTCGTGTTCAGGAAGTTCCCGGGCATGGATCGAGCGAAGGAGAAGCTGATCTACACCCAGGACCAGACAGAGTTGAGGTTCTGGATGCGGGACAGCTTCCCGCCAGCCATGAGGTTCCAGTACAGCGAAGCGATGGCCCTGCTTTATCTGCGACGACCAGGACAACTCCCCATCGACATCGCGAAGTGGAGCGCCAGTCAACAGTTTAAGAAGGTACACCCCATCTGGGACCGTATCTTCGAACTGTTTGGAGTGGTAGTGGACCGGGAGACGTTCCGTGTGTCCGCACAGCAGACGCTCGACGACGCTCTGTGGCGTTGCGCGTTATCTTTGGACGACGAAGATAAGCGGGTGTTGGGTGTACGGGGACTGAAGTTCGACAAGGGACGAACCACGGCGTTGCGCTACAAGCAGACGAACCGAAAATTCGTTATCCAAGATAACCGGTTCGTCGTCGTGGAATCATCGTCGCCAGCAAGGACGTCCAGCCCCCCTCCATCACCTCCCCCACAAACGCCGTTCTTCAAGAAAACGAAGCTGCCACCCCCAGAATCGCCCACTACAGCGCGTCGACGAAAGCAGTCAAAAACGTCGACGTAGATAGTACCGCCAGCGGCCAGCACATCCGCGGGCTTCGAGATGGTCGCTCAGACACCGGCAACGGCAGTCGTGCAGGCTGTGGCCGTTACTCAGCCACCCCCGCCAGCAGCAGTTGAGCCACCAGTGGCACGGGAAGCGACGCCAGCTATACCTTCGCCGCCAGTGGTCCACGAAGATAGCGCACCGCTAGCAAGTCCCAAGCCGATGTCGACACGAGGAGAGTCTGAGCCCCCTCCGCCATACGCTAGCGAGGGCGAGGATGAAGAACCTCGGCGACCGTTGACCCCTCGTGAGTTGACGCCCGACTACGACGAGCAAGGCGATGTGAACATGGACACGCACCCGTCGCCACCAAGGAGTCCATCTCCTCTCACCCCTCCACCCGCGTCCCCTCGAATCGCGGCTCAGGTGCCTGCACCAGCTCCACCGCCGGCTCCAAGAATGGTCCTGCCAGCGAGTACGCGAGCGTCGCCGGAGAAGCCCAAGCAGACGCAGGGGGAGAAGCAGAAGGAGACGAAGAAGCGGGCACCCCCCAAGTCGCTTAAGCAGCCGAACCCAGTGGCTGGCCAAAAGCGACCTCGTCCAGCGGCTGAAGAAGATCGCGAGCAGCCTGTCGCCTCATCGAGTACTCTCCACATCGAGGAGAGTCAGGTACCACGCGTCAAAGCAGGAAAGACCATCGCGCGCGCTCACGGCAACCCGCCGTATACCAAGGAGGAACCTCTCAAATGCGCAGAGTGTTTCTGGTATCTCCACGACTGCAAGCGGGAACGGAACGTCACCCGCAATCGCAAAACGAGCGAAGGGATCCTCAAGTGCGACCGGTGCGTCAAACAAAACCACAAGTGCAGGCTAGCATTCGTGGATGGACAACTGGTCGTTCCCTTCGAGGAAGCACGCGGTCCGTCGCGCAAACGCGCCCCTCGAGCTGAGGCTGCAGCCACGACTTCGAACAAGGAGCTCGAAGAGTTGAAGCTGCAGGTGGCGAAGTTGACGCGTAAGGTACGGGATTTGGCTGACAAGAGCGATGACGAAGAAGAGGAAGCAGAGGAGACGGAGGAGGAAGACACTCCACCTCCAACCAAGAAACCACGCCGACAATACGGATCGAAGTCAAAGAAGCGAAAGTAGACAGTCATATAGATAATCTACTGGGACTTATTAGTCGGCGTTGTACAAAAATTTTATCTTAGTTCAACCCTCTTAAGTGTGAGATTGTAAGCGCTGCACACAAGCAAAGAGATGGATTAAGGGCATAGTACAAATGCAAGTTAAGGGGACAGATACACTAAGCGACGTAGTTCAAGCTGGTGTAGAAGTCAAAACGAGGCGGATGTTCCAACGCGTACAAACGAGTAAAGAAGTCGGACACCAGACCCGGCGCAAGCCCATCGATGACTTCTTGGAGCTGTTCGAACTCCCACAAGCCAGCCTGATCCCAACGAATCTCCCAGAAGCCTTCAAAGACACCAGGAATCTCGGGAACAGCGCTGATAAGAAACGACAAATCAGCCAAGAAGGTGGAACTCAGATAAGACTCACCGAGGGCCGTACTCACGAATGTGATATGGGATGTTCTCCCGGACGCTGAAGTCGCGATGGTAGACTTCGGGGTCCGGTTTGACGAACAAAACCGGGTGACAAGCTTGGTAGAGAGGCCACCAAGTGACGACTTCGCGAACCGGACCAGGCAAGCCGCCCAGGTCGGGAACGATAGTCGCCAGCCAGTCAGCCTCACGAGGCGTAATCAGCCAACGAACACAATCGTAGACGCCTTCGTGAGAACCCAAGACAGACTCGAGCTGAACAAGCATCAGACCATTCATGGACACCGTCGAAGATGAACTCACCAAGAAATGGTCCAAGATCTCCCTGTGGACATCGGGGAAGAACACCGAGGGCTCAAGGAAGGGACGGGCCAGGAAATTGGTCTCGTTCTGACCGTCGAGGCTTTTGGGATGAGGACCCGTGAACCACTTGCGCAGTTGCGCCACACAAGTAAGAAACATGACGAAGAAATTCGCCTTGGATCCCGGAAGGAACAGTCCCGGATGCTGCCAAAGACGAGCATAGCGGCGCTGGACAAATGATAACCCAGCCATCAGTATGAAGGCTGAATGAGAAGTAATCGGCACGCACCAAGACATGTACCATGTAGCGAGCCGTCGGAGCATCGTGACGCTCCAGGAAGCCGAGTTGAAGACGAGGGACGTTCATCGCATCAGGACCATCCTCGACGGCAGGGCGGTCCAACGCCACCGAGCAATCGACGAACGCAAGAACGTTGTTCTGACGCTCGACGATGGGGAACCTCAAGGATCGATGGAAGATGTCCAGCGCACTGGCAAGCGCGAACTCGCCCTCGATAGCGAAGACCCGTTCAGCGGATTGACGGACCGTGAGGTTGCGAACGCTCTTCAAGCGAAGATCGGCGAAAGGGATGATGTACTGAGTGGGCATGATGTACTGAAGCAAGACGAGGCGAAGGCACGCCTTTTATAAGATGAAAGGAACATCTAAGACGGGTAGTACCGTCACGGAGACCTGAAGCAAACGGAGTAACTTAGGGATTCGTGATGGCTGGATAAGCAACGGAACACCACTGACGACTGGCCGCGAAGCTAGAAGGGTTCCGTTCAGGCGCGAGGCTTCTGTTGTTTCACACTAAACCCTTGGCAATAAGTCTATGTCACATTGGGGACGGTCGTAAAACTACAGATGTTTTGTACGGAAAGAAATGTCCAAAAATGTACAAAAACGAAAACCTCCGGCTACTAGTCCGATGAATGACAAGTTTTCTACCTAGTAGCTACACGCGAGCACAAGAACAAGAAGATAAAACGCCAGCACAGCGCAACTACCGAGGGTCAGGGAAGAGCAAGGCATCTGTGGCGCCCAGATACAGATCGCGAGTACGCAGGAAGGTCTGTATCTCCCCGTGAATACGGTTGAGCGTCACAGACAGCTCGTGACGGTAGGAGTGTTCGGCGGCGATGACACCAGCAGAAGCAGCAGTCACCTCGGGCGCATTATTAAGGATGTGCATGCGCTTCACGATGGCGGAAATGGCAGTGCTGTAACCATTGACGTGCTGGAACGCTGTTAAGCATGTCAGAAACAACCACCGACAAGTGGGAAGCACCAACAGTTGCTGAGTTGGTCCAAGAGGATTGGCTCGATGTTGAAGACCGATGGGCGAAGGGCTTTGGCCATGCGACGAGAACCTTCCAGGTTCACGGCCGCCTTGCGCTTGACAGGAGTCGGCTCGACCTCGGTCGCAGTGCTCGTGGTGGAGGTACTAGCAGAAGAACCAGAACCACTCGCTGTCCCCAAGATACGGATGGCCTTGATAAAAAGACGGTTGTTAGTGTCCATGCCGGGCACTTCAACGAACGGAAGGTATTTCACCTAAAAAGAACAAGTCAGCCGACTGAAGAAGCAAGACAGCTGAGTAGTACATACCTTCGGAGCCGCAGAACTAGCGGAAGGGCCCGAAGCAACCGAAAGTTCCTGCAGTTCGCGAATCAGAAAGTTGACTGGGGCGTAGACATAAGCTTACTTCGACCTCATCATCAGAGGACTCATCCTCACCGGAATCGGAGTCCATAGCTTCGACGTCCTCAGCCCAGTCAAAACCAGGAGTCAATTGGAAGAAGTTACCAATGTCTTCCGCGGGCGCCACGGCCTTGGGCAAGGTGGTGTTTGAAGACACCGCACGGAGTGTGCCATCACCAACGGCCTCCAGAACCTCGTCGATGAGCACGGCGCTCTTCTAGAAAGTATAAGAACAGTCAGTAAAGTTCGGCGGCTGAGTAGTACAACACGTACGACGACCTTGGCCTTGCCCTTGCCCTTACTACGAGTAACAGGTGCAGTAGCGGGGGCGCTGGCAGCCACAGCAGCGTACTTGAACTTGGGATGCATGGGGTGACCCTCCTCGACAAGATACAAGTCGGGGGCAAGCGTGCCACGCTTGGTGCAAGTCTGTAGGAGCGGGTTCAAGAGGTTGGGAAGGTTCAGCTCGGGAGTGTGAGGGCTGACACCACACTCAGCGCTGATGTATCCAAGAAGCGAACGAAGGTCGCAGATGACCGCTGGCATCCAATCGGGGACAACCAAGTTTGGATCCTTGCTCTGGAGAGTTGGGTTCGCCGCCTTGAAGTAGGGCTTAACCAGCCGAAATAAATAAGAACAACAAGTCCACGTACCGCGATAACGCCAGCGACACCATCGAACTTCTCGGCCAACAGTTGTATGTTGGGAAGCGAACGAGGAAGTGTCGATGTCGCCAACAACCTCCAAGTAGCTTGTTGAAGGTCGGGCCAAAGCTTCGCCAAGCTGGGCGCCCCGTTCGAGGGAACTTCGGATTCCAAGACCAGGGGCTTGAGCTTCGTGACCAAGGCGGCACGATTCTGCAACAGCTGAGCGTTGACCTGTGGCAAGGCGGTGGGAACAAGAGGACGAAGACCGGTGAAGTGCTTAGAAGGAGCCATGAGACGAATATCCGATGAAAGTAGGATGCTGTCTCGTACTTCGTCAACGCCTTATAAACCGTAGACGGAGGAGGCCTTGAGGCGCCGGATGTCACACATAAGAAACATGAAGAAGACATGTACCGATCGGTATCGTGAAAACGGCACGAAAGGCTGAGTAACACGATGGATCAGGATGGACTTAGGGTTATCCGGGAATGTCGCGGACGACATCATTCAAGTTAAGGGGAGATGATATGCATGTTGAGATTACATGGCCAGAATCCAGAATTTTGCGATTTCTAGACAGCCATATGCAACTAAGAGCCAAGCGGAAGCAAGGCTGGATACGCTACAAAGGTCATCACGGAGACGCTCTCTAGGGCAAGGAGAGAACTCCAAGCATGTAACTATTAGTCAAAGAACGACAGTAGCCAGGGCTGAATATCATAAACCCAGTTGTCCCCTCTGAGGAGGTCCTTTCACCTTGTACGCGTAACTGCGCCACACAAGCAACATCCGAATCAAGGATGAACAGCCGTCGCTTCCAACAACGCTCTACCAGCCGCAACATGATCCTCAGCATTGAATGAGTCGAAGCGGGGTTCACAACCTCCGGAGTTCATTACCAAAAGCGGACGGTACATTGTTCATTGTGACAAAAGTCGTATAACAATAAACCAGTGTCAAAACCCCGAACGGGGATGATTCGCGGTTATCTCAAGAGAATCACCTTCATCGGTCGACGCGTCTGATTGATGTGAAACTGGCAGCGAGGCGCGATCCATATGGATTATGACTCGAAGACCCGCCTCATGTACTACATGTGGTATCAGCCATCCAGATAAGTTGCCCAACGCTTCAGCGCGTCACCATTCGAGTTCACGAACCATCTCAGTGCATGCGCACTAGCGGTAGCTCGCGATTGAATGGGCTCACGCCCAAGTTTGGTGCAAAGGCTGGATAAGCCGGTAAGCGCCCGGTTAAGTAAAAGTACACGCGAACGCCTATCTGAGCACGCAGCGCCTTGCTTCTCGGAGTCCATGGGTGGTCTACGCAACATCTGAACGTAGAGGAACTGGCATATGCGCCGGCGGGAACTGTCTGGTGACCTTTGCCCGTGCAGGCTGAGTAGGGACTCATGTTTTGTACGGACCGTATCCAGCCGTCGAGTAGTTACGTAGCTTACCGGGGTGAGTCTGTAGAGTGTATAAGTAGCGTCGCGTCTGTAGAGTACAGTAGTTTAGTGCCCCGCAGTGAAAAGCCCACAAAGCATTCCTCTGTAGTAATCTGACTCGGGTTCGCGCCCAATAAGAAGTTCAACACGTTTGAAAGCCCACCCAAACCCTTAAGCAGCCAAGAACCTAAGCAAAGCAAAGTCTCCTAAGACGCCTAAGTGGCGAGATACTCAAGAACCGCAGACAAGAATCGTGCGCAGTCCCTTGACGTCAAGTACCCAGTTAACTTCTGTGAGCCCGGACTTCTCCCCAGAGATACCGCACGGATCCAAGTAGCAAGCAATCGTCTCCCCAGAGACAACCGCCTTGTGAAAGTGAAGCCTAGTTAGCCTGAACTGGTGCGACGTTAAGCAGCCGAAGAACGTCTTGTGGCCACGGTATCTGACCGACGCTCAAAAGAACGATCTGTCACACCCAAGTAGAGAAGTAAGTTTGGTGCACGAGGCTAGCATCAACGCAGATAACAAGTCAGTGCACTGTTGTCCGTTCGGTCGCCCCAGTACTGTAGAACATCTACCCTTGAGCGGTCCCGGCCTTCGCGTCCCCGTCTTCCTGGCGAGCTCTGTTCGGCTTTGAGTCTTTATTCGATTAGGTGTTTCGCGTAGATCCTCTTCGCTTACAACCCCCCCAAAACAACCCGCATTCGTGCACCAAAACGGACGTATCAGTCCACTGCTACCTTAACCAGCCGTTCCCCGATCACACGATTAGGACAACCGTTCCGTACCACAAGCACCAGTAGATTTGTTGTTGGTTAGATAGTGGTGATTACACGCCGCTTTATCACACTGCACATCACCGCGCGCACGCTGACTAGCGACGTCTGGTGCGTTGACCAGGCGTAGATCTGGATCTACGCCTGCCATCTACGCCTGCCAGATCTACAGGCGGCACCCTCTCCGATCCCCACTCTGCTCCCCTCGACTCGATGCAGGACGCCTCAACATCGATGGACGACGCCTCCCTCGAATGGACGACGCCTCTCGCGCCGACGCCTCTCGCGCCGCCCTCGGAGACACCACCCACGCACGGCCACTTCCGCGCGCACGCTGACTGGCGACGTCTGGTGCGTCAACCACCTGGCGGAAGCAACGAAGAGGAGAGAAGAAAGCGGGTTGAGGTATATAATATTAATAATACATGTTTTACACAATAATCACAGCGGGGTCTTGTCAATTTTATTGAGTACAGTATTCTTTGGTATTGATAAACGTCGGAATCGCGTGAACGAAAAGAACGACGGCGAGCACTTGGGAGAGAATGTGAGATCTAAAAGATTCAGATCCGGGCATTGCGTCCGGCGATAGAGATAAGGCCGCAGGTTCTCTTTTACCATCATGACCTCCTCAGCCCCTCCGCTTTCCTTGGATGAAATTGCTGCCCACATTGGCAGAGTACCCTTGGAACTCTCCCTTGAGATCCAACTGGAGACCTTACGGAGCCTGAATGACCGCCGATTTGCTCAAGAAGGAGCTGGAGGGACACGATTTAGAGACTGCATTTCGGAAAAGGATTCGCAGACTTGCTGGGCTGGGGCTGCCATCCTGCGAAGGGGATCTGTGCAGGTAAGCAAGATGCTCTTCCAGATCTGGGTCTCTAGCTCACTCCTGACGCGTTCACGTTCACTAGTCATTTCCTATGGCGCAGTTGGACAAGGCCTTCTTACCTTATCACAGCCTCTGGACATACAGCACCTTGGACATACGCGCGCTCGATCTGAATCTTGAGGGCGCACAAGATGACTCTGAGGACTTTTCCTCGACTCGTTCTCGCCTATTGTCTTGGTTTCAACACGGCCAGCACTCCCTCACAGACGTCACTTTTCGATATCGTCAACCTGATGACGACGACACGTATGAGTTGCTCGAGAGCCTCATAAGGGCTTTGTCCAATGCTCCAGAACTTCTTCGTCTGCGTCTTTTGGTGATTGATGACGATGGTACAGGTGTAAGTCATACTCTCAACTGTGTTCCTCTCTACTTACTATTTGATAGGGAAACTCTGCTACTTACTTCAGGTCGAACCAGTTCAAAAACGTCCTTGCTAGTCTCCCAGCTCTGTCAGAACTGGCCCTTTCCTACCGGGCGCCTATCATCTGGAAGTCAAAGGACGACTTCTATTACGGGAGTAACAGGTGGGATGAGGAGTGCTCAAGCAGCGATTCTGAGGAGGTTTTGAGCTGGAAAGCCCAGGACGCGAAAGAAGCCAAGGAAGCCTTGGAATATCCGAGTGATGAAGCTGGCTGGGAGAAGCTGGAGCGGATATATGCCTCGTGGGTGGCACCTCCGACTTTACGTTTTGTTCACCTTAATCATGCGTGGAGCGATTACTTCTCTTCTGTAGCCAACGGGGGTCCTTATACGACAGGTGGACGTTCAGTGACTCGACAGCGGGTAGAGATAGATGGGAAGCTCAAATGGAGAAAGGGTTCAGGTGGAGTGGCGAATCCACCCTTTTCCCGTAACCTTTGGCTTGAACCTGATTTTCCTCAGAACGTCAGTAATGTAGTACTTTTTGAATCACTGTAATTCTAATTGGTATATTTGTGGAACTATGCAGTATTAAGAAAAATCTAACGCAGGTAAGGGAGAAGTATCCAATAAAGGTAAGGAGGTACGGGAACGTCTAATAAGCCGTGCAGTATACGGAGTGCTGCACTGACTTTGGCGCAAGGGGGAGCCCTGGAGTACTCAAGCAGTATAAAGTAAACGCTAGTTACTCTTATTAGATCACATCGAATGATTCAAAAAAGCACTTACGCCAGTAGAAACTGCTGCATTCCAGGCCAAAATATCGGAGCGTCTATGGGTGTTGTCGGACGTGACGGCTAAAGTCTCTGCAATCTCCAAGGCTAGTGAACGATCCATCCAAAACTTGAACTTGGAGCTGTCAATCCACTGCGGAGCACGAACGTCGTCCCGCAAACCCCAAAACTTGTCCAAAACCATAACAGGACTGCGGCTAGTAAGGCCCAGGCGCACAACACCAGATTGACTAGTGAGAGAGATGGAAAGTAAGAGATAGAATGTAATCTCTTCGTCCTGGAAAGGACCCTCCACTGGAGCCTAAAATGCCGTAAATAAGCATATATGCTGCAAATTAGGTTGAAATGCATTACCTTCACTTCGTGGACCTTCACTTGACACCTGACAAGGTCTGTATGTAAGACAGAGCCAAAGTCTAAGTGTAGGGGAGCAGTGGCGTCGGAGTGATTTTCACGTAGGAAGGCAAGCCAATCGTCAATTCTATGACTGAGACGAAGCTCCCTGCGACGTTCATGTCGTTCAGCAGGGGTGAGATCGGGTGATATAGGCGGTCTGGGCATGGTACGGCGCTGATGGGCTGGAGGAGTAGACGGCATGGTAAGCCTATGACCTCTGGCGGAAAAGGCTGTTTGATGATAATACGTGTTGCGGGATGCGTAGGCCATGATATCGATGCTATAGAGTACTAGGACGTGGTCTGGGAAGCGTTAAATACCCAACTCAATTCAGGGATAATGGTCGGCGCACAATATAGCTGTACTAGCCATACCATGTTAGCTGGGGTATCCTAGTGTATAACGTATCAGACAGGTAGAGATGCTCTAGGATCAAACAGATACAAGTGGCTTCAGGGTACAGGTCTGAGTATACGTCTTCTGACCCTTACGTCTATCACACCTCGGCTATGCAAATGTACATGATTTGATTTAGCTGACCTATCCAGCTATACGACACTGACACTTTACTGGTACGATATCTGACAGAACCCAGAAAACGCAGTGAAAGCCTGTTGCTCCTCCACTCACCTATGAGCAGGCGACTAGGACCATAGTCGTAAATCCTTTGGTCGCCGTCGAGAAAAAGTTTCGTCGTCAGCCATTCGTAGTCAAGGGACAACGGGTCATTCGCCTGCTTGAGGCGAACGATGCGAGCGCCGTCAAGCTCGTTTTGGCCCTAGTGCATGACTGCTTCATTTTCCTGAACCAGGTTCATCTGGGCCAAACTCCGGAAGATGTCTTCTCTCTTCGTCGCCGCCTTCTCTCGCTGTATATTGTCGACAAGGACATCACAGAGTATGAAGAGGCGCTCCGCAGTGAAGGCCTGCAATACAGATATCGGGTCATTGCAGACCTTCTCGCACTACGCGAGCATACGCTGTTTTCTGACGATCTACAGCTTGATGAACGTCGTGGAATGGATCAGCGACATGACCTTTCGACCATCATCGGCCGTGCTCTCATGGAACCCGTCCGAGGCTTGAAAGAAGAGCAGGCATCGTCTTTCATCAATCTCCTCCGGGGCATCCGTGACAGTATCGAGTCGGACCCCGTCGGACCCGTTGATGCCCTGAAGTTATGCAACGATGTTCGGGCATTTTACAAGCTAGCCGCTGTTATCCCATGCTCTCGACAAGTGACGGAACTCACACCTGCACGCGAGATGGAGACCGTCTTCGATATTCTTGTTGCCCTCACCGTCATGTGCGACTGTCGTCCATACGGTGCCAGGAGCAAAACTTTGTACGTCTCCCTTGGTAACGACCCACCGGATGGCTTCTATTCGACTTCTCGTCGTCTCACACGCCAGTTCTTACTTGCCCGCGATGTGATGTGTCACGTTCTACCGGGACCGTGCACGCTGCAGCCAGAGGGAGGATATGCGCAATACGTTAGGCCGCTAGTTCAACACATAGATGAATGGTTCATTCCTGGTAAGACTTTTGCCTGAGAAGGCTTCTTCCTTACCGTGACCTGACTGAGGTTTGCGCAGATCATACCCCAAAACATTGGCTGCTGGTCAGGCAGAGGTTACTCATGATAGAGGCAGCATTCGAGCAATCATTCAGGCAACCTTCGGGGAGTAACAGAGCACCCGCTCACATTAAGCTATTTACCAAAGTCATTCTTGCTCGAGTCCTGCCCGAACACTATGTACCGGAAGACGAGATAGAGTAATTCGAGACTATCGCATGGGATGAAGCGCCGAGATGCCTCGGATATTGATAACTTCATGTAGCATTGGCTCCGTCAGTATGTCCTTCATAGCTTGTCATTGTAGCTTCAGCTTTTGTGACAACAGGAAGCAGTGAGAACATACCTTCGATGATGCCTCCACAATTTCCAGAGTAGAACTCGCATTCATACTCTTCTATACGACTTGCCAATTCAGATGAAAGGAATCCTGTTGTATCTTCATCTACATGCAAAGAAAGTGCTTTCCACCTCTCCCAGGCGTCACTGACGTGAAACTGCTGGATCCCAAAACCCGGCAAGCAAACATACAGCGATGTATATGGCAACGGCTCATTGATTACAATGAACTGTTCCGCTGTCAGTCTGTTAGCGAGACCAACGCTCGGACACCAAGACAAATTTGAAGCTCACTCCACTCCCTGAATTTAGCCAGTATCTTGACTGCGGACTGGAGGAGGAGAAGGTCTAGTTTCAAGGTTATGAGGCGGATAGACCACAAAGGCGTACGCACTTCGCTTCAGATGTCCCCATCTCCTGTTGGCATGCATTTGGACAGATTTGACCCACAGAGGAGGCGATTGCCGATACATAGTGAATAGCTGACAGTAGGTCGAGGATATTCCAAACTCTTCTCCAGATGGCCATATAACTCGACAAGAATCTGCAGGCGTCTGGCTATTGGCATCCAGCCACATACCCACTGTGATCAAAAAGTTCCAATCAGTCTGTAATCCGGCAGACTGTATGCCTAACGCTACCATAAATGTCGATCAGGTCTTCGATCCTCTTGCTGGGAGCAAGCTGATTGATGTATGTTGCACAAGCTTCTAGGCGCTTGCTGTGTCTCAGCTCATGATCATGGCTTAGATACGTCGTGAGTGTTTATACCAGTCAAAAAGCATGATTGCATACCTCTCTGTCAGTGACGACTCGCCTTGAGGCTCCATTGGAATTAGTACGATGCGTGGACTGAAAAAATCCCGCTTTTTTCATCTCTTGTATTTGATTTGAGTCCACATGCCGAACAGAGAACAAAGCGCAAGTACTTTGTTCAAGATACGGACAAGGTTGCTCGCCTTTGCTTATCTTCAAATGGGATCATCTACGTTGGATACGGGCCGGCGTATGTTGGTTGTACTTTTGTGGTCCGACCAGCGCTCCTTGTAGGGACCGTGCCGACTAATTTCCTTTCCTTTCCTTCGGGCTTCAGATGTTGGCGGGTCGGCAGATATCGGCAGCATTGGTGCCGGAATGGCCATAATGCCGCTTACTAAGTTACACCATCAAGATTCAAAACCCGGACCGTGTCGAATCTTTCAATTGTCCGATGTCTTGACATGGTCTTTCTGCGGGACCGCGTCTGTGCCCTGAGGATGCATGCTGTTTCCCTGATCCTTGCGGCGGACCGAATAAAAGCAAAGTTTGTGTGAATGACTCTCGATCTATCTTTGGGTCTTTTTGTCTCGCAAGCGGAACAAGGCATCGTCCAGACCTCTGTTTGACAGCTGAAAAGATGGAACCGACACTATTTCCATTGTCCTTAGACTGTACATCAGAACAAGGACTTCCTTCCCTGTCACATTTTGTGGGTCCTCAGTCCTAGTTCCGAACTTCCCTCATTTGTTTTGTAGTCGGGTATCATTTGCTATTGTTGTCCCAATGATGGTGAGACCAATCAAGGCAACATATGTACGGATCGTCGCACTCGGACAAGGCTTTCTAATTTGAGTGGTGGGCAAAGTATAAGAACAGTGTATCGTGGCTCGAGATTAGCAACCATGGCCCCTCATTCTAATCGCTTGCGCAAGAATAACCCGCCTTCACTTTGGAATGGTGACCATACTAAAAGCATCGCGATGATGTGGTCGCTGCTGTCTATCCCGCGACCACTCTCATACACCATGAGATCCGTGGCTCGAAGTTTCTTTGACATCGAAAGCAACATGGGCTTCAGTATCTCGGTCTTACATGTGCTCTTCTCAATCAGTTTGTTCACCGATACATTTCTCAATCTCGGTTGTATCCTTGGAGCCACACCGGGTCCAGCAGATTCCTTCTTGACGCAGACATCGGCCACTCATGGCCTGATTGCTTTCTTACAACTGGTCTACGAGAAATCAGAAGGCGGCGGCCACGAATTTCGGAAAGATGACAGAGCAGTCTCGCTATTCGACATGCAAACACTGTACCAGCATCTTATCGACAGTGGTGATCCCGAAATCCGAAGACTGCTGGTAACTAGCTTGAGCCAGTCGGCAGACAACGTGAGGCTGACATATGAATTTTTAGACTACCGACAACCCCGGCGAACTCACCGCGCTCCCACATGATGCGGTTGAGTTCCTGCATGCGCTCCTCTGTACTTTGCAGCATGACATAGAAACTCTGCTTGGGCCACTGTTAGGCTCCTCCATCTCGGGTAACCACCCAATGCAGACAACATCGCTCTGGAAGATATTCCGGGTTGAGTACCTCACCGTCACTGCGCTGTGTCTGCAACATACTCTGAAGGCGGAGGACTTGACTGAGTATGCACCGCGCACAAGCAAGTACTCTGACTGGATTCTGGATATTCCGTTCAAAGTCAGCTCTTGGGCACCCTTCTAGAGCTTGAGTACTGACAGGAATCGTTTAGAGAGACTCCATGAAGTCCGTCGAAGACGCGCTAAAGGCATTTCTGAAAAGCCAGAGAACAGGCTCCAACAACAACCTCATTGCCCAGTCTTGTTTCGTTACCCTCCCACCTATTCTCATCGTCGGTCTGAAACGCGAGGCGGATGAGCTATATAGAGAGCGAAAGATCAAAATGACCAATGACTGTATTAGCCGTCAGCTCACCATCCATCCAAGTGAGTTGTTCTAGAGTCTCGAGCCGCGGTCGAACTGCTCTGACATACTTCACAGATAACCAGATCGATACGACTGGCCATACAGTCATATACAGGCTCGTTGCATGTACGTTCTCTGCATCTATCATGCATATGGAGCGAGAATTGTGACCTTCATTACAGTTGTATGCCACGAAGGAGGCAAAACAAACGGTGGCGGATATTGTGCTTACACCCTTCATCCGGAGGACGTGCATCAATACCTCGTCCGTGGCGTCGGGGCCACTGCTAGCAATCACAGTGACAAGTGGCTTCAGTATGTGGGTGGAAGCATATGTCATCACACTGCAGACAAGCTATTCAAAAGAGGCACTACTTCGTCATTTGGGACGCCGTACCTGATGTTCTATGAACGGATGGAGTATGAGGTGAAACCGCACGATTTCTAGAAATTGGCATCGAACCTCAATCATCAACTACATATCTGATTGTTATGTTTAGTTCTATACACTATCATTATAATCCACTTGCTATGTTCGTTTTGTATACGCTATCGTTGTGATTTATCACTGCTATGGTTGACGTACATGATCAATGTTAGTGAAAAGCACGGGTGCGGGTTACCCGTGTCGGGTTGGGGTACGGGTGTCTGTCGGATACGGGTCGGATCACGGACAGAGCACCCGTTACCCGCCCGCTTACCCGTTCGAACTTGATCGTGCAGTGGCGCACCTTCCTGTACATATCCTCGAACAGATTTTGCTTCCGTCAATTGTAATATATGTTTGTGCTGTAAATACTGGGTTGTGCTACTGTCCTGACAACATCCATTCCATCCATCATCCATACCTTTTCAGCTCTCTTTTCTTCAAGATCCCACTGTCGGCCTTTGATGCAGAAGACAATGATCTGTTCATGCCCACCGGCTTCAATACTATTTGACACATATATGTAATTTAAACAGACATTCTTACAATTACTCTCTGCTTTACCTACATTTTGGTGTAACTATCGACCTGTAGGAACTAATGTATATATTGTCCAACATCGAGATGAAACTGGTTGTGTGATATGGACTCTGGCGATTATCCATATATGGTCAGTTGGCCTTATATGGTCAACTGACCACTTATGGTCAACGGGTAGCGGGTAACCCGCCTACCCACTTGGGACCCGCGGGGAGCAAGTCGGGTTCCCGTTACCCGACCCGACTTAGCGGGTATGGTGGCGGGATCGGGTAGGGTGACAGTGAAGTCACCCGGACCCGACCCGGGCTACTCACTAATCAATGTCGCCTCGACATTTTGTCTTGCATACAAATTACGGCGGTCCGCCAAAATGGCAAGTAGTGGAACCGAGATGCAGCGTCCTCGGTCGACTCCCAACGTCAATCAGGCAGAACGCAAAACGTTCGTCCCCCACTGTCTCATGACGGCTTGATTGGTGACGGGTGCCGTGGCTTGCCACACTGAGCCACAGTGCATGTCCGAGAAATGGCCCATTGTGGCAGTGCGCTGGTATAGACGAAGTCGATTTACGGGTGTGCACTCGTGGGGACAGACATCCACGGTTTAGGATGGAGCACGCCAGATGAGCTGGCGATGCGGGCCCGAAAACAAGCAAAACCGAGCTCTCCGTGATTGTTTCAAAGAACACGACGCCTGAACCGTGAATAACAACTGGTACCGCCGCCACAAAAGAAAAGAACAAGGCACGGCGAGGCTGCGCAGCTGAGAACTCGCCGGAGCAGGGCTAAGCTATCCAGTGTAAGCGTCAGATGAAATGTGTGAGGATGATGATTTAGATGACAGGCATTGCGTTCAGTAGACGGAGGCGGGTGAGGTCAAGTTTTGATCGGGCGGTCTAGGCGCTCCGTGACGAGCTTACGCTATGACCATAGGCGATGCCTGGAAAATCCCTTGCCGGCTCGGTCGCCCGTGGGAGGTCGGTCCACAGGCGGGGGGCGATACTGCTTGCGGTGCGCGGCCAGCCGGCCGGCGAGCGCGTGAATGGGCCACGCGTGACGCAATCACCTATTGGTTATCCAGAACCTTAGGTTCTATCCCTGTTCTATCCTCTCCTCCTCCTCCTCCATCAGCGCGTGTGACTTGGACCTCGACGTCCACCTACGTCCACGATGCTACCTTTTGCTCATCGCTCGCAACATTGACGATGGGCCAGTGCGTGCTTGCAGGTGGTGTGATGTCTTACGTCTTCCACAGCAACCTACGACAGCGTTCGGACAGTGACACCGTCAGGCCACAAGTCAGCGTACGGGAGATGGCGCTCGGCGTCGACGATAGCAGGCGGACATGGCGACACTCAAGGCCGGCTCGAATGGAAAGGCGTCGCGGCTCTTGACGTTAACGTATTCAAGCTCGCCCAGAAAGACAAGGAGAGGGTTTCCGTCGCCTCCACCACCCAAGGATCCGTGCTACCTTAGCAGCGACCACTTGCGTCATCACTCCGGACTCGCTCTCTGTCCCCAGCTCCCCTTTTTCTACGTCTCTCCAGCACAGTTTCCAAGGAACAGAGCACAATTTCTCACCCAATCAGCTCCTGCATATTGTCTTTCGCGTCCTTTGCGGCGTCCGCCGTCTTGCATCCTCCGGACTATCGACATCATAAGGCCGCTTGCATAGGGCGCAGTGCAGCCATTTTCGATGTCCTGTAGTCAGAGAGACTGCCGCAATTCGATTGACAAGGGTGTCTCTTCCAATGACCATACTAGAGTATACAGGGTTCAAAACTATACGCGGAACCCAATTGGTCGTTCGAGGCGTGATCGTAGTGAGTATCGCATCGAATACATCACATCCGCAATCCAAATGCATTGGTTCTTTGTATCGCTACTTGCAAACCATCTATGTGTGCAATGTGCAGCTTGTTTTCGCCCTCTCTTTTTTCTAGCGAAGTTGTGTTTCACTTTTTGTGATGTATCTGAAGTCCTTTCCAAATCGAAGCATCGAGTCCCACATCCGTCTAGTAAAACGTACGATGCTGGCGCAGTATCGTACACTGCATATAACACGTAGTACTCTCCGCGGGAATGGCACTGGCGGTATGCGCAGGTGCACCCATGCACTCACGAAGACCCGCGGAAGACCGGCCCACCGATCGTATTTGTCGATGTCTAGGTATGGACGTGATGGTGGAACGGCCTCTAGATCTTCTTCCCGTAGAGTGGGGTACATGCTTTCATAGAACTCGAGTGCCTGCTTTGCTGTGAAACGGGCATCGACGTCCCATGTAATCATGCGGTCCAGAAGAGGTGCGAGCAGCGGGGCAAGCGGAGTGAGATGCTGCATGGCAAAGTCATCAGTGGCAAGTGAGCATCATCGTGCAAAAGCGTACTCACCTGGAAATACGCACAAAAAAGCCGGCCGAGGCAGTCGACATCGTATGCGAATGGGTCTGCTTCGTGTTCCCCTTGCGCCAAGTCCTGGATGGGGATGCTACCGCAGATGGACCACACACTATGAGGCAAGCGGTATCTCTTTCCCGGGGAAAGGACAATCGACATATCGAAGTCGTACAGCCCGTACTTCGCATTGCCGTCTTGGCGGATTTGGTCTCGCTTCGCGCTCTCGTCGCTGAGATGCATTGCCAGTAGAAAGTGATTCATCAATATGTTCCTATTGTGGATGTCCTTAATGGTTGGCCAGGTCAGTACAAATATTGGGCTCGAGAAATCACCTCGTACGCAATGAAAGATGCCATGGTCATGTAAGAATGCCAAGCCTTGCAAGAGGTCGTGAATTACAACCATAATCTCGCGCATACTTGTGAACCACGGCGAAGCAAAATTGTCACCCCACCTGATAATTCAGTTAGGTGAGTCTATGCCAGGGAAATACTTTCGCCGCTGCCTACCTTGGCATCACGAGCAGCCAGTGCCCACCAAACGGCAGAATATCCAAGATAGGAACAATGCCTGGAATGGCATTGCTCGGCCGCATCTTCTGCTCTTCGAGAATGATGCTACATGACCGATATTCGTTACTATTAGCACGAATAAGTTTGATTGCGACGTGTCGGCCCTCAGCATCCTGCGCGAAAAGAACGCGACCCTGTCGTGCTAGACATGAGCACGAATGTCGGATGTTTTCGGATATTTCAATTATATTCGTATCCGACATCTGAAGATATTCGGATGTCGGATGTCGGATATACCTCGGATGTCGGATGTCACTCGGATGTCGGATGTCCACTATCTAAGCAAACATCCGAACCATAATACTATAAACTATACTTTGAGAGTGTTTTATATCACTTATGTGAGTCTAATTGATATTCACACAGAATTTACTATCATAACTTCATAGTATACACAGTTTTAACCTGTTAATAATGTGATTATACCCTAATATTCATGAATATTCAAATATATTCAAATATATTCGGATGAATATTCGAAAATATTCGGATATTGGACATTTAACTCGGATAGAATGTCGGATGTCCATCCGAATACGAATATCTGGGTTTAGGGTGCACATATTCGTGGTTCGGATGTCGGATACATCCGAATACACACTCGTGATCATGTCTATGTCGTGCGGTGTCAGCGCAGAGAAAGAGACTGTAGCAAATGAGGCATGTACCATAGTCAGGCTTTCGTATGGAATACAAGTAGATGCTCCTTCGGGCATGATGGAAGGAAGAGGGTCCTGGTATCCGTACGGGAACTGCGTCGGGCATTTTGGGATAGCTGTCTCGGTCACAGGACTGCAACCATTCCAATCCACAGATTCCTCGTCGTAGCAGTGTATGAAGTAAAGCGAGTAACCACGATGTAGAAGCCAACCGCGTGCGACCGTGTCCCAGAATTTCAACCGCTTCGCGAATTCGAACGCGTCTGTACATGGGCGTACTTTTGTCTCGTCCATGGAGAAGTCAATCTAATGACATGTCAGTGGATTTCTAGGAAGTTAATGCCTTGGTACCGCAATGGAGTCTTCTGTGGTCATGGTGGCCGTTTGTGCAGAGGCGCATCTCTGATCTCAAAACGTGGTTTCAACATCATGTGATCTACTCGGCAGGTGAGGAACAGTGTCACTGTGCCGAACAGAATCACACCTGCACGCGACATGAAGATCGTCTTCGACGATCGTATTGCCCACACCCTCGTGTAAGACTGTCATCCATACGACGTCAAGGGCAAAAATGTGTACACTGCTCTTGGTAATGACTACCAGACGGCCTCTATTTGACTTTCCGTCGCCTCACACGCCAATTATTACTTGCCCGTGATGTGATGGGCCACATTGGGAAAGATTAGGCTGAATTTTGCTCGGCAAGGTAGCTGAAGCCGGCCCGAGCTGGTCTAAGTACGTGGAACAGGTTCAGACTCGTTTCTCGCAACGGAGGCTCTAAATTGACTCGTGCAGGCACAGCTTCAACGTTGGCAGCCGTTGAAGAAGCCTCATAGGTGCGACTCCCGTTGTTACTGTGCTTTTGCTGTGCATCTCGGTACCATCGCTATGATTGACACGGAAAAGCAGGACATCGACAGATGAGAAATTTAGCACCCCCTTTGCTGCCAAAGTTAGCAGAGTCGATGCAAGCACTGGCAGGTCATTGACTTGCCATACCATCTCAATTGCGACTAAGTAGATGATACGTAACCTCTTATGACGCAACGGGGCGGGTCTAGTGCTCTTGCAGTGAACGTGTATGGTTGCACAAGGAGAAATTGACCGTGTTTGCATTTACTATCCTATTTGTGTTATACAATGTCCTTGTCAGTCTCATAAAGTACATTAAGCTTGTCGCCGAAATGCTGTGTGAGGCAATCTTACAGCGCCGACCTTGATGACATCCTTTGTGACCGCCTTATATGCATGATACCAGAATTTGTCTTTGCTCTTTACGAACAGTGGATTAGATTAAGAAAGGTGTGAATATGATGTACGGACATACCCCGCTAAGAGGACCCTGAAAGAGATTGATCTTTGTTCCGACTGGAAGGCTGAGAGAGGCTGTAATGAGGCCGCTTTGGGGATCCTTGATTTTATAGTCTTGTTTTGCAACTGCAAGGTATGCCGTGGCAGGGAGCTGACATTGCCAGATCAGTATCAAAGTGGTATAGGGCTGGTATTGGACAATACCTCGATATAACTGCCAAAACATTGTTTGAGAGCAGCATCTTGACGAATTTCGGATGGAAGCACATGTCCGGAGTTCTTGGAAATTTTACGATCGGGAGGGTCAAGCTTCTCAAAGGTTGTCTCTTTCATGACGACTGAAAACTTGTAGAAAAGATGAGAGGGAAGGGGTTGATCATTTGCACCCTGGGAGAAGATGGGTCAGACGTTACCATTTACGAAAGGCGAGCAGAAGTCTTACCGAGACTCGTAGGTTCACCGGGTCGTTCATAATTGTCACGATGCTCCCGGCCAGGATAGGTCTTCCCGGCTCGTTCAAGACTTCGGCGTCGACCTGTAGAACCAGCCTGTCGCCACGCTGAATGGTGGCAGTCAGCACAAGACATATAGAGCAAACAAAGAAATAAAGACCTGGAAGGGGGTGACAGGGGTGTTTTCTGGATAGACGACGAGGTTGTTAGACATTGTTGAGTGAGGAAGTGATTGAGAACTGGAATGATTGTAGCCTGGGAATCGTGGCTGAGCAAGTACTTATAGTGGGCGCTTACTACAGCGTTCCTGGAGGTACAGCTCGGAGTCTGAACATTCAGTTTGCCGAAGCTCTGGCATGGAGATCCCCTTGTCTGCATTTGGAAGAATAATAATCAGCTACTGGGGTTTTTTGAGGCGGAGAGGCTCATTGTCGGACAAAGGAGGACAACGTCCTCGCAGCCTTTGGCGCATTGCGTGTGATTTGCTAGCATCCCACTCGAATGTGACACTACGGACCCCATCCTCAATCATTCCATACTTTGTCGTAGATCACACGGGTGTTACCATAGCTCACAAGAGCGGGCTCGTAGAAATGTGCGGTCCCGCATGCGTGTGGACACGTAGGACACGCACATCTCAACGCACCCACGCACCACGCACCACGCATGGACCGGAGTAATGTCGCCTCTCGCTACCAGATAGAGTTTGAAGGTCCGGTCCTTAGGACCGGTAAAGACCGGTGGACTGGACCGGACTGGACCGGTCACATGACCAGTCCAAAAAGGACCGGTCCATGATTTGGACCGGTCCTGGTCCTAGGTCCTATGCTCATCCTGAAACTTTGAGGACCGGTAAAGACTGGTCTAGGACCGGTTTGGACCGGTCTACTCAGGGTCCAGTCAGGAGCAGTCAAATGTTCACTAAAATTGTTATTTTTCAAGTTTTTATGGTAAATTTACCTCCGCTTACATGGTCTCATGGTAAACTTACCTTAACTTATATACTTATATATTATATTTAGTTGTATGCATTGTCTTATAATTGAAAATCTTATCTCATTATGACTATAATACATTCCAAAGTCCCAAATAGTCATAATATCAATTACTATATACTGTCTGATATAGATGGTAAACTTATATCATGGTAAACTTACCAAAAATATTGCGAAAATACAAATTTGAGCTGACAACGGTTTGGACCGGTCCTGGACCGGTTCAGGACCGCAGACCGGACTGGTTAGGACCGCAAAAACCGGTCCTAGCCAGTCCGGTCCTCAGTCCTGCCAAATTTGGCAATTTGTTGGACCGGTCCGGTCCCGGTCCATGATCTCAGAGGTCAAAAGACCGGACCGGACCGGACCTTCAAACCCTATACTACCAGAGGTGAACTCCTGGATATTGGGATTTGAGATTCCACGAGGACCACGCGTACATAGCTTACCCCATGTCTCTAGCGTAGAAATCATGACCGAATTTTAAGACAGCATGAAGGGAGACGCGAAAGAGTCCACTCGGACACCCGCATCACCTAATTGGGAAGAATACACGCATCGACGCGTACAGGACGCGTAGTTGACGAGTCAAGTGAACTTCAAGCTTCTCACGACGACGTGCAGAACGACCGTGTTCAATTGCAATCCTGTTTCGTGGCTTTGTCCTTTGACGCTTGGACCGATTACAGCACTTGCTGTCAAGTACCTGCATGTCAACTGCCTGTGTCAACTTGAACTTTGGAACAGGTCCCAGAACTCGATGCGCACGAAGGAGACATGTGTGGCTTTGTTAAGCCACCATAGCAGCTACACCGTGCCACCCGAACGCATACACAAGAGCACGCGTCGCAGGTACCGCATCTCATTACGCAGGCACGCATGCATCACGCAGGCAGTCCCGCATCCACGCACACGCATCCCACGCATCCACGCATCCACGCAGATCCAACGCATCTGTACACGCACGTCCGCAAGACCGCACGCATCTCATGTACATCCACTCAGCTGAATATTGAACCGCCAGGTACGTACGTTTTTCGGTGATGGCTGATCCGATTTGGGCAGACGTTGCACGGCCGGCCTGCCAGTGGACCTTGAATTCCCCTCTTGCTGTTCTACCACGACCGTGCCGCATCAATTACAGAGACGGAACCGCACGCCAGAGGATCTTCTGGAGCTGCAGAGGAGGAGCAAACAGCGGCCGCGCCATCACTCCAGTGAACGTCCACATTCAGTGATAGTGATCTCCGGGTACGTTCTTCCTAGCGACGCAAGGCCAGGAAGGCGCCATAAATGGCACCAGATGCTGCTAAGACATCGATCTGAACTATCTTTATCATTTGTAGGCCGACAATTATGCCCGGACAAAAATGGTCCTTCATCTTAAGTTACTGATATTGAGAGTCGATCTAGCTACTGTTTCTTCTGACGCTTGATCCTGCGCGGTTTAGGAATCGGACGGACCTCCACTTTGGGCTCCTCTGTGCTGGCATCTCGCTTGAGAGTCATTGAATCTTTGTATTCGGGACCAACCTTCAGGAATGGGTAAGACGTTTGCCGATACCTTGCAAGACTCGTTACTTACCGTCAACTCCTCGTCAGTGCCTTCTCGAAGCCTTTCTGTCCACGAGTATGGTCCTTCGCTGTAGGGATACCAATGATCCTGGTGAGGTCCAACGTCTAATCCCCATTGGCAGTTGCCCGCGATGCCATCTTCCTCATTCCGTGAGAACATCCTGTCTTCGAGGAATGAGATCGCCTCTCTGTCGACATCCACAGGCTCGCCTCGAGGATTGCCATCCACGGTTTTCCCTCTGAAGTCCTTCTGTCGCTGCCAGGCTCTATCCAGCAGCTCGGTCTCGTAGTCCGCGTCTTTGCTTGATCCGCAGCCCTGATCCTCATCGCGCAGACGTGAAGCGACCAACAATGTCGCTGCGTGTGCAACTGGGGCACAAAGAAGCCATTGAACTGGTAAGACGACCGACTCCGGGAACTGTCTTTTGAACCAATTGTTGATCCTGGCGCAGTCATCGTCAGCAAGTCCTCCTCCGTAGGGGACTGCTCCAGTCAGCGAGCGCCCAAAGGCGTGCAGCTCCCTCAGAGCCGGGATCTGATCTACCATGGCTTTTGGATTGCGCATCATCGATAGGAAGGTGTCGATGTGCGGGCTCAAGACATGATGTATCTCAGCCGTGAATGGGATCCCTGCTGCATCAGCAAGAATACGGTCTATCTTGTCCTCGGTGAGGAAGGTAAGCGTCCACTTTCCCAACTAAGAGATCAATCAGTAACGCAATATGATAGAGATTCAACACCTACTCGAATATGCCGTCGACGCGCTCGGTCTTGGTAAAGCTCGTCGGTCACGTCTTTCTCAGGTACCGTGGTTATAGTACCAGGCTTTTGACTCGATGCCTTCAGAAATGTGTTCTCTCGCCACCATTTGACTTCCCATCGACGGCGTGGACCAGGCGCTCCAACAGCATTGATCAAGCGTGCGGGATAGAAATACTCCCCGTCACGTACCAAGGCACCCTTTCCTGGCCTACAAGAACGTATAAGCACTGGGTACACGACAAGCCCCACGCCACAACTCACATCAACCTGAGGTCAAGTCTCTTGATGTTGTTACTGGACAATGTCAGTCGTGCATATGTTACATGTACATGGAAGCGTAACTCACAGTCTACGTGCCTCAGCATCCCAATAAGACTTGCTCCCAGTAAAACGCTCGCGACGCTGGTCACTGGAGCAACTGTGACACTCGAAGTCGACCTTGACAAGTTTTCTCCCCGTTGCTCTGCCTCCAAGACCGCGTTGGCATGCCACATGTGAGTACAAGTTACATGTTTTGCACTGAATGGTCGTCTCCATCACTCCCTTTCGCCATCCATCACCGTTGACACCGCACCGACATTCAAGATGCTGTGGCGTACCCGGAGCTGGAGAGCTAAGCGGAGAGGTAAGAGGCTGGTTTTCCCGACGAGGAGGTGTCTGAGGAAGGCGTCTATCGCTCGCTCCGTCCTCCGACTCTATACTGTCCCGTCGCACGGAGGGTGGAGAAGGTGGAGACGGGGCTGGAGTTTGAACATGCGATTCCTGAAGAGTATATTCGCGGAAATTGCGCCTCTTTGTCCAAGTGATCTCATCGCTGCAAAGCTGGCGATATCCGTCCCGATGGAGTGACACTTCGGGAATCTGCTGATATGAGCGCGACGAGAACTCTAGGTGAAGTTCGCTTTCAGCAAGGTCGATCTGGTGGTCATGGAACCATTGCTGAGCACGTGTACCACCGCGAAGACGGTACGTCACCTCCGTGGTCTTGCAAGCTGAGTAATTGGGGAGTGAGATAGGGCCTGCGAGATGTGTCTCTACCGAGGCATCTGGGATAAGGATAGGTGATCCCTTGTTCGCGTTCTGCATCCCATCGTAGAAGTAGATACTGGACGGCGTGCTGTGGGCGCCTCGGAGAACAAAGTGGTTGTTGTTGACAAAGAAAACTCGAGTGACGAGGTCATACACGACCCCAGAGTCCTCCATGGAGCTGAGCAGGTCCTTGGAAGTGGGGTCAAATGGATAGATCATTGTGGGTATGTTCCAACCGTCCTCAAGATCGTACTGGCCGAATGAAATGACAAGCAGGACAGGTGTCGTCAAATGGAATCGATGGACATCGGTTTGACAACAGATAGCTCGGCCATCCGTGTCCGTACGCCAACAGGGAAGCGTAACGGTCGACATGACGTGGTTGTTCATCTGGAACCACTTTTCGAGATCTCCATCGTGGACTTCTCTTTCACCCTGTCGAGGACGAGGGGTCACGGAGAGTTGAGGTGTCGGTATCTTGATGTGAGGCAAGGTGAAAGCACCAGGATCCTGCCCGTCGCATGAACGGACTTCTATCACCACTGCCTGGAAGTAGGACTGTGCCACCGAAGGATCCGAGGTGCGAATCATTTTGAGCATATCGCTCAGCCATTCCTATATGGGATGTCAGAACAAAGTAACATACACCAATTGAAAACAACATACGAATGCGGGATGATAAGTACTGCGATCTGAGTCCAAATTCTCGACCACCACTCGATGCAAAGAAAGAGCGTCAAGGTGAGCCACTTTGGCCTCCAAAAGACGCTGGTTGGATGCCTTGTAATCATGACTGACGGATGAAGCCTCTGTTTGGATGGCAAGCAAGGTTCTATAGAGCTGGTGAAGAAGCGGTGCTTGCTTTTCCACACCTTCTGTTGAAGCCATGTAGTCATTCCACCCATTGTTATAGGCAAGGGTGAAGTAAAGCGCCATAGTCGACGAATCGTACCAGCATGAATCGTCCCTCCACGGAAATCCCGGAAGTTCAGATCGCACGGGTGAGGAATGCGCGGAGAATGTCTCAGCAGAAGTGGTTTTGGATACGGTGGCAGTGAGTGTAGCTCTCTGCTCCATGGAACGAGTACGAGCTGGCGCGGGAGGTGTACTGATAGAGTCGGAAGCGCCAGTGAGATTAGCGAGGTTTTTCTCGAACTCAGCCTTAGACTTCCGAGGCCGCGCCTTCTCGAGTTCTTTGACAGTATCTGGGGCGCGTCCATCATTCCTTTTTCGTCTTGCAGCGATCGCCTCAGGCGCACGTACACAATGGGTGCGGCCAATCTGCTCTGCTATCTTCTTCCATGGTTCCGCCTCTCCATAACGAATAGGAGCGCCAACTGCCTCAAGATGAGTCTTTGCAACGAATTTGAAAGGCAGACGCACCCTCGACGTGCTCAAAAAGGCGCTCAAAGTATTCTGCCATCCCAAAGAGCGCATACAAGCCTTGAATAAGCTCATGATCGCGCCCTGCTCCACAGTACAGGCGCCAATGCATTGCCTCCTCAGCGTTGGTGGTATCAGGAATCCATGCCCAGATAAAAGCATCCATGACAATCTGAGACTTGAAGATCATGGAAGCATGAGACGGTCTGAGCCACCAAGCAAGCCATGTACTGGTACGCGGCCACTTTGCTACAATGGTGCGCGCGGTGGACTCAAATGTTTCCATATCCTGAGACTTCTGGAGCTTCTTACAGAGCTTCTTGAACTGATGGCGGTCGTCTCGTGGAATAATGGAGGTGATCTTTCGGATGCGCGTGCAAGCGTTTGCAAAGTGCTGCTGACAGCCCTTCAGAAGTCCTTGAGCCTCTGCCCTCAGCTCGTCTTCGTCACGATCGGACTGGCGGTACTCTTTCCAAAAGCGCACATAAGCCTTGATAAAGCCGGAGCGCTCCGCATCGCTGAAGTCAACGACCTGGAACTCGTGAGTCAAGGTAAACGGACGAGACGCATGAGGGTGTACCGTTGCAAAATGAATAAGAAGGGCGGTTATATTCTTATCAACCGCTCGCTGATAGATACTCTTGAACAGTGCAAAGAAATGCCATTCGAAGTGATTTGCACTTGCGCCGTCGGAGTAGCTGAAGATGACAGGGACCCAGCAGAGAAGGTCCTTTGAATACGTCGACGAGACTATCAAGATCTCGTTCCGATCAGCAAACCAGCCGTGAGCGCCATCCGAGACAAGACCATTGACAGGCTTATCCTTGATAGGATCGTTGGCCAGCTGCTTCCTCATAAACTCCGTTTGCAGAGAGATGATGGTGAGGCCGCCCTCAAATCGCTCCTGAACCACAAAGCTCGAGCAGTGCTGCTTGAACAGCGAGAACTGCTTGAGAAAGTTAGACCCAGTCAGCGGATTGCTCCGCTTGACCTTCTTCCTCTCATAGACAACACGAGCGGCATTGACCAGTGGAGGCGCAATCTCCGCTGCCGATGGACCATGCGGTCCGTGGACAGTCGGCAATCCAACGACAAGGGCCATGGGTTTAGCGGAAGGATGGTAGGTGATGAGCTCGCGGAATTGCTTCTCTGCACGAGGCGTGAGATGGATTTCATGAGTGGGACGGGGGTGAAAGTGAAAGCCGCTATTGGTGTAGGTTACCCCACCATGCCAGGTGACGAATGAGGCTTTGACCTTTCCGGGGCAGTTGTATAGAACTAGTGACTCCCCGCAGCGGCAGGACTGCTCAAGCTGCCTCTCACGGCGCTTCCTATCGACCACCGGGCGAACAATGATCTTGCAGCTCTCGTTGGTGCACTGGATGATGCCCAGACACGTACGAGACGATGGTTTCCCATCCTTCTCGTTTGAAGCGTCAGCCGACCTCTGAGGATACCCTCCATCGTTTCGCATCGACCAGTTCATGACAAGCTTCTTGGTAGATGCATACACATCATGGTCAAGCTTCAGAGTATGCGGACCATCCGGGAAAGCGTCCCAGACATCCGGTAGATTGCTTGAAGTAGACCAGAGATCAGCAGAGTTGGTTGTTGTAAAGGGAAGAATGGCGTCAGCTGGAACATCCACCAGCGTTGCAGCAGAGTGAGGAGAAGACTTTGGGATGGATGGGCGCTCGTGAAATTGGAGTTGGACGTGCTTTGCCGCCGTAGACGGGCCGACAGGATCAGAGCGCTTTGGCGAGGCGGGGACGAATTCACCGGTCTCTGTCCTTTTGTACAGCATCCCTGATGTAGGGGACTCTCCCCAAGACCCTTTTCTAGCTTTCTTCGCCTTGGGTTTCTCAGACTTTGTCTTGCCGGGTGCAGAGACCTTGTGGTCGCCTGAATCAATGCGAGCGCGCTTGGTCGTCCGCTTCAGTGTACCCTCACCCTCACTACTTGGTTCAGAGGCAGAGGAGTCGCTGTCCGAACCAGTCTCCATGTAGCCCTTAAGGCTTCCTATTCCCAGTGTGAACGTCACTCCGACATTAGTATAGATGGTGACTTACCATGCTTGTTGTATACTGGAACTAGCCTTGACTTCAGAGACGCTTTTTTTGACGGGTTTTCGACCTTAATCGGAGGAGACTCATCCGGATCGTCGGCCGGGATGCGCTCCAGCTGACGGATAACAAAGCGAGAGATTTTATTCTTTGATGTACAAGTTAGCATTGAAAACATGGGCAAGGCTATGCACTCACAAGGGCTCTCAGCATGGGAAGGAGTGTCAATTTGGAAAGGAGTGGTCGTTTACACGCTCGGAAACGAGAGCTTTGCGTGTCCGGGAGGAAGAAAAGACGATGTCGATCATCGCACTGCCACCGGGAATCTAGCGAGTACTGAACCCCTAACTCGCACCAAAGATTTGAAATGCAATATCATTCGACGACGCGAGCATAGTGGATCAGTACAAGGTGGACGCGAAGGACGCGATAGTTCATCTTGAAGACGCGTACACCGGGTCTGCGGTTTTAACGTCAAGCTTTCGGATCTTCCCGCATGATAGATCCTCGCTTTACGTTACACGGTCCACTTCTTCCATCCATCCGTTGCGAACTCTGACTCTTCAAACAGTCTTCAGCATACCATACATCTCACCTCGGACCGCAAAGCAGACAGTATATACCCCCGGATGCCTAATACGCACGCATACGGATGCTTCAACTGAGTGCGCACGTACGGACCGGGGTTCCCAGTACCGCAACACGCACCCACGCATCCCGCACCCCCGCATGCACGCATGGGTCCACGCACAATTCTACGGGCCCCACAAGAGCGGAATTCGCCCAGCAGGTAGTGATCTGCTGGCCCGGCTTTGGCCTGAAGCCGCCGGCCTGGCCTGGCTTCGCAGAGCTCTGGCTCATCGAAATTGCAAGCCAGGCCAAGGCCGGTAGTCACGGCTGGCTCTGGCCTGGCTTCGGCTTGAGCCACGGCTTGGGGCGGGATGCGGCGGCTTGACGGCGGGATAGTGGCGGGATGTCTCAGATGGTACACCTGCCAGTAACACTTTTAAGAGGCTAAGTCCATTCAGTGGACACTTGAGAGTCGCGTAATGTTGAGTGATCGCTGTGGAGGTGTGTTGCCTAATCCGGACAGAACTCACCGCGCGTCTCAGATTCGAGAATTGAGATTCGATCGCGCCTTGGAAGTGACTGCGATGCAATCCCAGAGAAGCAACCAGTATCCGACAGATGCTACGGTCTCGCCAAATGGGAGCTTTCACGAAGTATTGCAGCACATTTCACCCCATAGCTGACAGGGTGCTGAGCCACGGCTCGACGGCTGGCCTACGGCTTCCAGGATCCCAAGCCAGGCCATGAGCTTTGCGAGGTTGTCGTCACGGCCTGGCCTGGCTCTGGCCCAACTACGGCTGGCCCACGGCTGGCCCGGCCTGAAGCCAGAGCCGGCAGATCACTACCAGCAGGCTTATCTACTGGCCGTCAGTTATCATCCAGATTCCGCACGCTAGCACATTTGCGCGGAATGCGGGAAAACCGTCTCACGATTGAATTCCACGAGAGCGCGGCGCAGCAGTTGGCAATGATGCTAGATCAGAAGAGCCAGCCGCAATCCGACCGAGAGAGTTTCCTTCTGTAACAATTTCCGGTGTATACGCCGCAATCAGGCGTGATCTCAAGAGAATCGAAGTCGCAATCTATTACTAGGGCACAGGCTGCCATCATTGCCACCACTTGCGTGCCCATTGAACAGCTTACATAGTGCTCTATCGCTATGACTTCACCGCCAGTCTGTTACACCAAGCGTCGCTAGCTAAGCGTCATCACCGTTCCTTCTCCTCATGCATTTTCCCCTCTGCCACTTTGGCTCTGCCTTCATCCATCTTTAGATGAGACTGTGGTCTTTTCGAAATTGAAGCAACGAGCCCCACAGCCGTCTAGTGAAGCGCACGACGCTCGCACAGTAAGTGATTTTGCATATGGCACATAGTACCCTTCTCGAAAATGGCACTGGCGGTATGCTCATGTGCGCCCAAGCTTCCACGAAGTCCCGCGGAAGACCGGCCCACTGATCCTGCTTTTCGATGCCTATGTACGAGCCTTGTGGCGGGACGGCCTTTACATCTTCTTCCCGGAGAGTTGGGTACATGCGCTCATAGAACTCGAGTGCCTGCTTTGCTGTGAAACGGGCATGGACGTCCCATGTAATCATGCGGTCCAGAAGAGGTGCGAGAAGCGGGGCAAGCGGAGTGAGATGCTGCATGGCAAAGTCATCATTGGCAAGTGAGCATCATCGTGCAAAAGCATACTCACCTGGAAATATGCACAAAAAAGCCGACCGAGGCAATCGACATCGTATGCGAATGGGTCTGCTTTGTGTTCCCCCTGCGCCAAGTCCTGGATGGGGATGTCACCGCAGATGGACCACACACTATGAGGCAAGCGGTATCTATTTCCCGGGGAAAGGACAATCGACATATCGAAGTCGTACAGCCCGTACCTCGCATGACCATCTTGACGGATTTGGCCTCGCTTCGCGCTCTCACCGCAGAGCTGGATCGCCAGTGGAAAGTGATTGATCAATGTGTTCCTATCGGCAATGTCCTTTCATAGTGGCCAGGTTAGTTGTAATTCCGGGCTAAAGGAAGCACCCGTACACGATGAAAGATGCCATGATCATGTAAAAATGCCAAGCCTTGCAAGAGATCGTGAACTACAATCATAGTCTCACGTATACTGTTGAACCACGGTGAAGAAATACCGTCACCCCATCTGTAAATTCAATTGTGTGAGTCCATGCTAGGGAACCGCTCTCTCACCGCTGCCTACCTTGGCATCACGACCAGCCAGTGTTCACCAAACGGCAGAATATCCAAGATAGGAACAATGCCTGGAATGGCATTGCCCGGGCGCATCTTCTGCTCTTTGAAAATGATGCTACATGACCGATATTTGTTACTATGGGCGCGAATAAGTTTAATCGCGACGTGTCGGCCCTCGGCATCCTGCGCGAAGAGAACACGACCCTGTCGAGCTGAGTCAGCGCAGAAAGGGAGACTGTAGCAAATGAGGCATGTACCATAGTGATTTCTTCATATGGAGTCCATGCAGAGGATTCTTGGGCACTAATGGAAGGCAGAGGGTCCTGGTATCCGTACGGGAACTGCGTCGGGCGTTTTGGGATAGCTGTCTCGGTCACGGGACTGCAGCCGTTCCAATCCACAGATTCATCGTCGTAGTAATGTAAGAAATAAAGCGAGTAACCACGATCTAGCAGCCAACCGCGTACGACCGTGTCCCAGAACTTCAACCGCTTCGGAAATTCAAACGCGTCCGTACACGGGCGTACTTTTGTCTCGTCCAGAGAGAAGTCAATCTGAAAACATGTCAGTAGCTTTATATAAGTCATTGCCTCGTTACCGCAATGGAGTCTCCCGTGGTCATGGTGGCCGTTTATGCAGAGGCGCATCTCTGGTCTCAAAACCTGTGCCGTGGTTTCAACATCATGTGAGATACTCGGCAAGTCGGCTCGGTCCGGGATATTGGCACATTGCAAAATCTTGAAAATGTCGATCGACAATGTTCAAGAGTCAAGACTGACTACTGCCAGCAGTGATGCTCAGAGCAGTAAGTTCCGAGCACAGGCACCCACCGTCGTGACCTTCCAAGATACCGTGGGCCACGAATCTAATTTCTCATCGAGCACGGGGCGCACTAGGGACAATACCGGCGTCTCATAGTGCTTGCCTCGTCTGCCACAAGTACTCCGTCTTCAGATCTGCTGACATTGCGGCATAGTCACTTCACACTTTAGAGATGATGTATACCTGTATCAAGCTCCATATAGCCATTGCCTGACCGGCGACACTCAATGCCAGCTGGCAGCTCTAATGAAAAGGTGTCGCGGTCCTCAAGTTTCAACGTCAACGTGCTCAAGCTCGCCAAGAAAGACAAGGAAGGGTTCCCGTCGCCGCCTCCACCACCAAAGAATCCGTGCAATACCAACAACCGGTCACTTGCACGGGACTCGCTTTCTGTCCCCAGCTCCCCTCTAGACTCATTCTACGCCTTCCCAGTACCAGTGCCTTCAAAACAGAGCACATTTTTCCACCCGAGCAGTTCCATGTCTTTCGTGTCCTCTGCGGTGTCCGCCGTCTTTTTTGCATTCACCGGACTGACATCATCACAAGGCCGCTTGCATATGGCGCGGTGCAGCCATCTACAATGTCCCGGAAGTGGAGAGACTGCCACAATTTGATTGACAAGGGTATCTTTGTATGATAATATATTGGTTTCCATACTGTACGCATTGATGAACCCGCCAGTCCTTGAGGCGATTGCGGGGAATACATTGGCACATCCGCAATCCAAAAGGCCTTACTTAGTTGTTTTGTCTATACAGTGAACGACTGTCTTCGCTACTAGAGCCGGGTTTCCAGGCTAGTTGTTCTGCATCGCCACTGGCAGACCACGTGTGCTCATTGCGCAGCTTCCTTTGTAGTCGCCAGGCGGTATTCGTGCCTGAATGGGCCTGGCGCCAACCGCTATAGAGGTGGGTACCACCCTGACTAAGCACGGCAAGAGAAGCCGGGCGCGGGATGTGAGAAAGAATTGATGGCAGCCTCAGTCCATCGCTGGTGCAGTACAACCACTGTACCATCCAGTTTAACCCCAAGAGGGCCAGTAAACTTATGATTTGGACTGCCTTTGTGTCCACGTCCCCATCAAATACTCCTCAAAGAGTTCCAGAGACAAGACCCATGAAGTCATGGCTCTATTGTGTCATATATGGCGTATACTGAAAGAGCTTTTACATGGGGTATAACTACACTTACCCTCTTTGATGTATGAAGATGTGTGCTTGAGCAGCCGATACCACTTTGTGCATTGACTTTGTCGCTCACAGAGCGGCAACGCGGCAGCCATCAGCAACGGCTCGAACGGCATCCTCATCAAGGGTTTTTATTGAGACCGTGGTGGGTCTTCAAGATTTTAAGGCACGAATACCGCCTGGTAGTCGCCCTCTCTTTTTCATCTGATCAAAAATGTATCGTTCACTCTGTAAGGAATCTTTGGGGTTTTCCAAATCGAGGCATCGAGACCCACATCCGTCTAGTAAAACGTACGACGCTGGCGCAGTATCGAGCACTGCATATAACACGTATGACTGTCCGCAGAAATGGCACTGGCGGTATGCGCAAGTGCACCCATGCTCTCACAAAATCTTCTGGAAGACCAACCCATCGATCGTAATGGTTAATTTCTACAGATATCGGTGGGGGTGGGATAGCATCTGGATCTTCCTCTCGGAGAGTTGGACACATGCATTCGTAGAATTCGAGGGCTTGCTTTGCCGTGAAACGTGCATCGACGTCCCAGGTGATCATGCGATCCAGAAGAGGTGCGAGTAGTGGGGCAAGCGGGGTGAGATGCTGCATGGTAAGTGAGTCAATGTTGATGGTTGTAGAACGTGTACTCACCTGGAAATACTGACAGAGCAGGCGGCCCAGGCAGTTGACATCATATGCAAACGGGTCGGCTTCGAGTTCCCCTTGTGCCAAGTCCTGGATGGGGATATCACCGCAGATAGACCAGGACCCCCGAATATAGGTGAGAAGGCCCTATCTGTAAATCCCAAATTCTCCTGGAAAAGTTCGGACAGAGAGGTCAAAAAATCGTCCAAATTGTTCGGACTAAATAGGACCTCAGGCGATTTTTTGCCTTAAAATCGTTCGGATTAGCCCAAATGGCCTCGAAAACATGCGAAAATCGCCTCCACGGGACCCTCAAAATCCTCCGCATTCAAGAAATCGCAGAATTTGGTCGGACTCCCATATGGCATGGCGATTTTTGTCGCAAAAAAAGTGCGGATTATACATGGCATAGGCCAAAATTTTGCTCAAAAAAAGTTCGGATTGCGATAGGGCCTCCTCACCTATATTCGGGGGTCCTGATAGACCACACACTACGGGGCAAGCGGTATCTCTTCTCCGGGGAAAGGACAATCGCGAGATCAAAGTCGAATAATCCGTACCTGGCGTGACCGTCTTGGCGGATCTGGCTTCGCGTCGTGTTCTCACTGCAGAAATGGGGCATCGGAAAACAGTTCACCAAGACGTTTCTATCGGCGATGTCCTTTTATGATTGGCCGTTTAGTAAGAAATCACAGGCTCAAAGAAGCAGCTCCTACGCGATGAAAAATGCAGTGGTCATGTAGGAATGCCAAGCCTTGCAAGAGGTTGTGAACCACGACCATAGCCTCACGCGTACTCTTGAACCATGGTCCCGAGATACCCGTACCCCACCTTGAATTGTTGTGTGAGTTGATGCCAGGGAATACTTCCATTGTTATGTACCTTGGCATCACGACCAGCCAGTGTCCACCAAAGGGCAAAAGATCCAGGATAGGAACGATACCTCGAATGGCATTGCCCGGCCGCATCTTCTGCTCCTCGAAAATGATTCTACATGACCGATGTTCGCCACTACCTGCGCGAATCAGTTTGATCGCAACGTGTCGGCCATCCGCGTCCTGCGCAAAGACAACCCGACCCTTAGTCGTACGGGTCAGCCCAAGAGTGAAAGAAGGGTAAGCTGAATGAAGCATGTACCATACTTATGTCTTCGTATGGAATTTCAGTAGGGAGGTCTTCATACATATCGACAATAGGAGGTTCGTGATATCCATACGGAAAGTGTGTTTCGGGTATGGCACTCTCGTTTGCGGGACTGCACCCGGTCCAGTCCTCAGTCTCTTCGTCGTAGTGGTGAAATGTATAAAGCGAATAACCACGGTCTAGAAGCCAAACGCGTGCGACAGTGTCCCAGAATTTCAACCGCTTCGGAAGTTCGAACACGTCCGTACACGGGCGTACTTTGGTCTCGTCCAGGGAAAAGTCAATCTACAAACAAGTCAGTCAACCTTTATGGAATCATTGCTTCGTTACCGAAATGGAGCCTTCTCTGGTCATGGTGGCCGTTTCTGCATCTTCGCAGACTGATCTCAAATGATTCCAACATCATGTGATGTCTGCAACTCGGCAAGTCGGCGCGGCGATGGAGAGGGTCAAAGATGACTACTGCCAGCAGTGAACTTTGCAGTAGTTCATTACGAACGCAGGTGCGCCTTGTGTATGCTCTTTTCTTCTGATTTCAAGTCCTGCAAGGGTAGCTTACGTGCCAGTGGAAAAGGGTTTCCCCGTCGCATCCTGCGGGCCGGTAGGTTACTCGTGATCGCTTCCTCCTTTCTTCAACACCATGACCACAGAACCGCTCGTCCTCCGCTGGGGCATAATCTCCACAGGCAAGATAGCCACCTGCTTCGTCAAGGCAAGTTGTGCATGAACACTGACCTGTGTCGTCTCCTGAATTGCAATTTGACAGGACCTCTTGGTGGACCCTCAGACGTGCGTGATCGCGTTTAGCGTAAGAGTGATGTTTAGTCGCGATTAGTCGCGATGTGCACGATGTCGTCCACAAAGTGGCCGCGGTTGGCTCGCGGTCCGTAGACTCCGCACAAGAATTTGTCGATGCCGTTGCTGGAGGCGATAAATCCATCAAAGCGTATGGTTCTTACGAAGATGTCTACGCCGATAAGGTGCGCTGAATGACAAGTTCGCCGGTGTCGATCTATAACATGGATACACAGGATGTTGACGCTATATACATCGGTGAGTGCCTCCCCTAGTAGCTTCTGCCCTGTCGGCTTGATATCATCATAGGGACACCTCACACGTACCACTATCAAAATGCCTTGGACGCCATCAAGGCCAAGAAACACGTCCTCTGTGAAAAGCCTGTGACATGCAATTCCCTCGAGCTGAAAGCTCTCATTGCTGCAGCCAAAGAGCACGGCGTCTTCTTCATGGAGGCCGTTTGGACGCGTTTCCAACCGTTGAGCTTGGAGGTCAAGCGGATCATAGAGAGTGGCGTCCTCGGCGCTCCGGTTGTGCTGACAGCTGACCTATCTGGCGACTTCGGTATTGACAGTGAGTGGAGCGCACTATTCATTCATAACTGAATGATATGCATCTCTGTTCTAGACTTGCCTTTGACACACCGGATACTCGACCCCGCGCTTGGAGGTGGAGCTTTGCTGGACCTGTCAGTATTCATCGCTATCTGTATAATGTACTACAGCTAACACGGCATCCAGTGGTCCGTACCCGTTAGTCTGGGTTTGTCCTCCCCTGATCCGTTCTTTCGTTGAGGTGTCCTCACGAAGACACTAGGCCATCATGGCTCTCTACGAGCACCCGGACAACAAACTCTCAATGCCCTCAGTGACTGGATCGATGTTGATGACTCCCATCACAAACGTGGATAGCAACACCTCCTTCACCTTGAACTTCGACCAGGCCAATCTCCGTGCTCAAGCTGTCTTGAGCTGCAGCATGAACGCCAGCACGCACCAAGGCGGTGTCACTATCCGTTTCGAGAAGGGCGCCATCAGTATTCGCCCACCAATCTATTGTTCGAAGGAATTCACCGTGGAGTACTATGATGCCAAGGGAGCCTCTGTGAAGGAGGAGAAACGGCTCTTTGAGTACGTTGGAGGTACGTGGATGTTTCTAGCACGTCGTGTTGAGTTGTTGTTGACGCTCTTCAAGGCGGCTGGCACTTCCAGGCTGACGAGGTTGCACGATGCGTTCGCGACGGAAAACTTGAAAGTGCTCTTTGGGGTCACAACAAGAGTCTGCTGGAAATGCACGTTTTTGATGAGGTATCGCCCAGTTCTTTCGCCTCGTGATAGCAGAAAATAACGAGATGCTCCAGGTCCGCAGGCAAGGTGGATATGTCTTCCCTCCTGGCGTTGAGAAAGTCACGCAGTGAAAGATTAGCGAAAGAGAAAAGGATACATAAACCAAAATCGAAAAACCAATGTTCACAGCATCAAGGTCCCGAGATCTCCGAATGTTTCTTGTCATCATCCCATCAGGGCCATCACTGCCTCATCCTGCGCGCTGTCAGTGCCTGCTCCAACAGCGGGTCCAGACCGCCATGCATCATCGTTCGCCCACCCAGTCGTGTTCATGACGCTCCACTACCGATATTCAGTCGATCACACACCGCCTTGTGCTTGATGTACATAAGGCTCGAGGTTTCGTGTCCCACAGTCATACGATAACCCTCTGCGGGGCTGGCCAGTGATTATCGGGAATGCCAGTCTTTGTACGGCGCAGCCGTACGTCCTCCGAGCGATTGTTGCTTCTTCTCATGTAACCATCGACCAGAATGTCTATAAATGTCCCTCCCTATACACCGACCTTTCTGCAGAAACTTTGGTTGACGTATGGGTGCGCGCTCATGTCCTCGTTATCGATCAGCAATTCAACCTCATTCATCCCCATCTAGTCCTCGCGGTCCTGTCCATCGTTATGATCTCTTCACGACCGAACTGGCAGAGGTGACGCTTTCTGGCGGTCTGCATCAGGAACAGATCCTCGCCGGCGTCAATCCCTCCACTCTTTTTGGTTTCACCAAGTGTTCATACGATATTGTCTGCCGACGTTTCCAGATTTTGGAGTGCCAGACAGAGGTCATCCTCAACAGCATCATCCAGTCCGTTCGCGATGACAAGGCAACCTTCATTTCCTTCGACCGCCCCAAGGTCGATATCATGCTGAAATACTTCTCGTTCCTCCGCTTCCGTAACAGTCCCGCCTATGTCGAGACTATCCGGAAGATCCTGGATACGACATGCATACCGACTTCGGATCGCCTCCTCATGTACAATGACGTGTTTCAGCATTTCACTTGGAGGGCGTTCTTCGAGTCCATCGTCGACTTTCTTTCTTCGGAAAGAAAATACCTCCCTGCCTGTGACCCCAACTTTACGAGGACGGTGTTCACCGATGTACTCGAAAAGTTCTGCTGGGATATTCTGCGTGGTGGTGATATGTACATAGGTGTTACATCCAACGAACAGGAGTACCTCCTCCCAGACCGATGCTTTGGGACTTTGGATGAGAGGTTTGGGTCAGATGGGTAGGCATTCGCTTCGTCTACGGGCATCTCGAGTTCATCTAATACACCTACACCTTCCTTCCAAGCAGATGTCTCGATGACGCCTTCTTCTTCCCCATTACACCTTCCTTGGCGATCTACATCATCGGCAGCGACCGCGAGAAATGGCCAGACCCAGGAACGGTGTCGATGCCAGTGGACCACGAGTCGGAAATCGACATTCACCTCCGTAACGCCATGGTCCTGAGCTCCATGTCACTCGATCCAGATCCCAGTGGCGAACACGGCGAGAGACTCTACTTTTCCTCGCTGTCCTCCATCACTCGCTCCATTTCATCCTACGAAGAGTTTCGTTTCCGAGACTCCACCGAATTCATTGACTACAGCCGCCTGAAGCAGCGCTGCCGTCAACGTCATTCGAAGGCGACCGTGACGAAGATGCTCATTGTCAAAGGCAACGTCGCAGTGATTGACCTCACGGACGATGTCGAGTTCGAGAATAAAGCGGCTGGGTTCGGTGCGTTTAGCGACGTCTTCAAAGGAAAGTGGTATGATAGAATGGAGAGGAAAGAGCGGGTGATTGCCATCAAGTTTTTGAGGCAAGCAATGGCGGTTGCGGTCAAGGACAAACTGTTGAAGAGGTTGCAGACAGAGGTTGTGACATGGCACCACCTGTGGCATAGGAACGTCAGCCAACTGTTTGGGATTGTGAACACGAAGACGGGCATTGGCATGGTATCCGCATGGTGCGAGAACGGCACGGTTGCGGAATACTTGAAATATGTAAATCCGAACGCGGACCGCATACCTCTGGTACGCTCGAGTGTGCTTTCTTCCATCACATGGGACCCTTCAAGTTGACTGATCGTTCCAGCTTCGACAAATCGCCTCAGGCGTCTCGTATCTCCACGCGTCCAAGCCACCGATTGTTCACGGCGACCTGAAAGGCGGTAATATCCTCATCGACCAACACGGCCAAGCCATCATCACTGACTTCGGGTTAAGCAAAGTCATGTCAGACTTTTCAGCCTTCGTGTGCTCTTCGTTTTTTGCTGGATCTATGCGATGGATGGCACCGGAGCTGATCGACGCACTGGTTTCGGACGAGGGACAAATTCCTCAGGTGACGACGGCGAGTGATGTGTACGCTTTCGCCTCGGTTTGTTTGGAGGTACGTTCAGGCTCTCGTAAGTTGCGTATGGCACGGTGACAAGTCGACCATCGCCAGATTATTACTGGTCATCGTCCATATCCGACTAGGAAGAACGACCAAGCCGTGATGATCGATATCATTAGGCGGGTGAGACCTCATTGGGGGTCACCCTATGGCTGGTCTGAACACCATGGAGAGGCTCTTCTGTCTCTGCTCGAGCAGTGCTGGGACGAACCGTCCGGAGCTCGTCCACCGATGCCCGAGGTGCTAGGCATTCTCAATACTTGTCACTAATGACTTATGCTTACGTATTCATTACTTTTCTGCGTTGTGGCCCGGAATCATGCATCATATATTATACTTTACTGTTACTGCTCTGCTGTCGAGACTCGCAACCCTAGTTAGTATACTTCTAATTTGTCCTATATAGCGCACTGTATTAGCATCATATACCTTGTTGTACTGTTACTGATCTGATGTCGAGACTCGCGCTCATATTCGTACTTTTCACCTTGTCGAATATAGCGCGTTGAAAGGGTGATCGAGAATTGGGGGCTGCTGCTGGTTTTCCACATAAGCCTCCCGGAGATCCTTCGACTGCGAACAGCTGAGGTCAACAAGTGCATCAAGCTGTATCAGGGGTGCAATAGATATGTTCGAGTTCGAGATAACAAAACGCGTCCTTGTCGCGCTTTATATGCCGATGTCTGGTGTGGCGTAGATGCCGCCGGGTGAAATATGACTTATCAGAATTGTCAAAGGATGCAAGCAGCTTGAAAGCAAAGTGTGAATAAGATGATGTTGATTCACATTTCGGTTCGGACTCAGACGGAGCGTTGAGGCTGTCGCGACCTGAGCAATCTCGAGCTGAATGTGACGCCCCGCGAATAATGCACAAGCCCAATAGATAGTCCACGGACAGTTGTCATCAAACAACGCAAGCAGTGAATGGAGGTTGACGCTTGCTTGCGGTCTGTCTCTGCTTGTTTGACAGTTTCTTCTGCAGAGCGAAGCGTGTGGACAGGGTAACCACAGCCCGTGCGGTCTCGTCGGCTTGACAAATGCTTCGAAATCTGAAGGGTGAGAGTGTGCGGCTGTCTGTGGTCGTGCACGACAAGGATGCCTCTACCGTGCGCCGCATCCCAAAATCTTTGTCGTGGTTCTGCAGACACGCAGACTCTGACGGGTCCTCCAAGTGGCAAGAGCTGCGCGTCCTTCGTGCTGGAATCGAGATTAGACGGCACAATTCGATCATTGTGGCCACTGGTCCGCGATAGCTTGGAGACTTGGCTTTGGTAGCGGCGAAGACAGTCGTTCGTTGTAGGTCCGCGGATGAATGCGATTCGGATCATGCAGGGTCCGTGCCATTTATTTTGATCGAGATGAGTCACGAGGAACGGATTTTCATCTTGTCATCATCTTGTCATCATCGGTACCGAGAACTGTACTACACTTGGGCGCCGACAACAACAGTCACCCTAAAATTTCTGCTTCTCTGGACGAGTCACGGTCTACCAATTACCCTTCATTCATTGCGTCCTAGATGCCTTATTGTGATTGTTAGCTATCGTCATGTCTGCATCACGCCTTCCATCTTCTCAAGCATGCGGGGAGCCATCCTGCCATTCTGACGCGTCGCCAGCCCTATCTGATGAGGTGCACCGCTCCCTCTTCTTTTCCAATGATCCACTAGACGAATTGAACGTGGCACTCGTTCGGGATCAGACTCTCCCGAGGACAAAGGACAATATTCAGCGCGTCGAAGGAGAGATGGCCCGCTTGGAAAGGGAATACCGGCTCATGCGTGCAGAACACGCTCGTCTGACAGAAGAAAGAGTAGTATTGGAGGGTGCTCTTTCTGCGATACGACGGTTTCCCATCGAGACGTTGACGGAGATCTTCTACTGGGTCTGCACCGACGAATACATTCACGTATTCAACACGATGACAGGTCCTTGGCTGGTCAGCCAAGTCTCACAGCTGTGGCGCACGGTTGCACACTCGACCCCGGCCCTGTGGGCCACCCTCATTCTCGTGGATTACGTACCTACGCTGGCCCGGAATCCCGATGCGCTGCTTGACACCATGCTTCAGCGCTCCGCCAACCAACCTCTGTCTATCACATATCGTATCAACTTCAAAGGCCGGTATTTTGGAGAATGGGACGGGGCGCGCTACGAGAGGTGGCTTGCCCGCCTGCTACGGTCTTCTTCACGATGGCGTGATGTTTACATCACAGTACCCCCTCAGTTCGACTTCAGCTTTGCCATCGCCGCAGAAGAGCTACCGTTGCTGTCCTCCCTTTCTCTAGACTTTTCCGCGCTCCGTATATCTTGCAAAACCATCGGAGCTTTTGGCGCAGCACCACGCTTACAACACTTTCAAGCTCTTAAATACGACACTCACGTACTGCATCTTCCATATCCTCGGTTGAACACCGTTCATCTATCGCCAATAAGCATCACGGGCACTGTCTTGCCCGAAACCTACCGTCTCCTATCTCTTGCCACAAGCCTCCAGTCGCTTGAAGTGACGTGGTCAACGTTAAACGACTTTCAGATCCCGGCTGTCATGCCTTCCTGGTCGACTTCTACCCCTGCTTGTTACATCTCCCTGGAGGTTGTCCGTGCCTCGCATCAATTTTGTTTTGTTGCCCCATCGCTCGAGGAATTACACGTACAGCAGCTTGACGTCCTACAGCCTCTGGTGGATTTATTGGTGCGGTCGCAATGCCCCTTACGGATACTTCACCTTGGCGCACGCCGCAGTATCACAATCTCGGCGAATACAATCCTGGCGATGTTCGTCGCCGTGCCTTTGCTGCAGAAGGTGATAATCACGTCGGAATCCGACATTGAGGACAATGATGACGCGAGGATGGAACGTGACTTCCAGGCAATATTCGAGGATATACTAGAAAATCGAGAAGACATCGTTCATACATTGGCGTACCTCGTTATCTTCATAATCAAACTCAAAGACGCCAACGGTTCCCTATTCCAGAAGATTGTTTAGTGTACTCAAGGCCGCTTTTGTACAAGGCTGTCAGCTTACATACTGGGACTAGTCGGTGGTGTGAGTAGAATTCAAAGGTGTTACACGACAAATACATTCGTTGGCGTTTCCAATCTGTGGCGACTGGCCAACTGTCCTCAAAGCTGACACCGTACATCCTGTAACCGTGCGTTTAACGCCGCGCTTTTTTCGCCGCGAAGAAAGCAGGACGCCGAGCTCGCGTGATGTTTTCTTTCCGCTTTGTACCCCTCTCCGCGTATCGTTCGCGGCCAGATGTTCTGGACACGAAGAAATTTATTTGACAGCTGAGTGTCCAGCAAGTACAACTGCTCTATCGACCAGTCCGTAAATGTAAAACACTCTGTCTTCAGTGTTGTACACAATATGAAAAGAAACAATAAGGAATCAATACTGTTTCAGCTCCTCTTAGTAGTCTCTAAGCGTAGAGTCTTCAAAGAGAGTGAAAATATGCTGAAAGTGCTACGATTCGAATATTATCGGGTCATCCCGGGCCGAGCTCTCCGACAGTGCCGACGTCAGTTACTTGACCGGCATACTGGTTTGCCTCCTGCCACCAACCTATCACTGCCAATCGACTCCGTGGTCAGCTTATACCAGTACCCGCGGTCGACCTCTTAACATGGAGAGGTCTTCGAAAATCATCCACAATGCATTTTGGCGCAAATTTCTCTGCCAAAACCCAAAAGATGCCGATGCCAGGAGGGTCTGCGTATCGATCTCAAAAACTAGGATTTTCGGGCTATGGCCCTCTTCGACGCCGTCTTTCCCGTTGTACACCGTCCACAAAGCAATTCACTCGTCACCCCCTTCTTTTGCACCCTTAAGACATTCGGACAAGCCAAGCGGTAGACGACATCGACGATGGAGATGAGTAGAGCAGTCAGCGTGCACCCATTGCGTGTGGTGTAAAAACCAAGGTGCATATTCACCGTACCTCCTGAGCTTGTTACCCTTACCGCTTTGTACGTTAGGCTCACTCACATGCTCGGCGTCGTATGCCTTCGCGTCTACTTGCCGAAGTAGTCATCACCGGATTTGCGAGATTCCATACCCGTCGCTCTCGGTACTGCTTATGACAGAGGAATCATCCCCAACGGCTCACTGTACGGCTTCAACATGTTGATATCCAGACTTGGACGATGGCCGGACTCCATGTTTCCTGACACTGTCATCATCTCGCGTCCGATCCGTTGCTGCTGTCAACATTGGAAGAAAGACGCTGCTGTGGCGTTCGACCTGGACCGAATAGGCGTTGAATATGGTACGCCACATGTCCGTGCAATGTCCGCGTGAACGTTAAAACCCTCCTGTACAGATGATTCTGCTCTTTATCTGACACACGGTAAACTGGCCTCCGAGATAGCTATCCCGTTCAAGACCAAAGAAGCGGTCTACAAGGCGATCAGTCGCTCGTGAAATTGACTGGTCCGTTTCATGTCATCTGACAATTTCTCTTTCTCAGTTGTTGAATCTTTTGGTTTAGACCTGAATCTGTCCCGACATTCGCGATACAGTTCCAGACGAGAGTTTCATACAGCGCTCCCGTCTCCGAGCAGACAGCAGATGGCCCTCATGTTTCTCCGGCCTGCGTCGTCGTGAAACTTCTGTCAATGTCAAGTCGCGATAGTCGTACGGCGCTCCCGTTTTCTGAGCAGACAGGAGATGGCCCTCAATTCTCTCTCACTAGCGTCGTCGCGAATCTTGTCGACGACATATAACACTTTCCAGCACTGCCCCAGCGGCATCCGGTGGATCCTCCCAGCGCGGATCACAAGGTGGGCGCGCCAGGCGACATGGCTGTCATCACTGCTTGATGTTTGATGCGTCGCGCAGATGTATTCAATGAGTTCGCGTCCACCGTCGAACACGCGGGGCAACACTACTGTCCCGAATAGACACTTGGCACGTTCAGCATCCACAGTTGGCCCTGTCGGGCATCCACGGTTTCGCGATGTACACCTTTTATCCACGAACGGACATGTTGTGATACCCGTCGTCCACCGACAACTCCGCCCCTGGTACAAAAAGCAGGGCCAAATATTTCTTTTCTCCTCCAAATCCCACATGTCTCCATTCATTCGCCCGCTCATCAACACTGGCTACAGCCCCGACCAGGCTGGTGGTGTTAATTGCCTCGCCGACCTCATCGAGTTCAACGCGAAGCACAACTCTGACCATGTCTTTGGGCTGCAGAGTCGTGCTGGGGAGTTTTCTCCAGTTGAGATGACCTTTGCGCAGCTGCAGTCCGCGATTGAGGCCGCCTCGGCATGGCTGGTTCAATCCGGCGCAACCACAGGACGGACTGAGAGGGTCATCAACGTGCCGCCAGTAGCGATCTTGCTAGGCAGTGACGTAGGATTGTTCGTCTGGATGGCCGCGTTGCTGAGGATCGGCACTCCTGTAAGATTCTTATCCCTTCTGATTCAAGAGCAGTCTACTGACTGCGATTTTCGTAGGTCCTGTGTCTGTCAGCTCGGTTGACACCCGTCGCCATTGCGCATCTGATCAAAGCAACACAACCGTCGACGGTACTTATCAGTCCACAAATAGAACGAGCCGCGAATGAGGCTAAGGACCTCTTACAAGAACTTGTCTACGTCAATGTCCCATCGTTCAAGCACGCCCCTGGTTACGCGGAATTGCTTCAAGACGATTTCGTTCGCGGACCTGTCCCGCCGAAGTACACTCAATTCCGCTATGGGGACCGCGATGCACTTATTATGCACTCGAGTGGGACGACGGGCTTGCCAAAGCCGATCTATCACGCGCAGGCCTACATGTTGACTTTCGCGACGAATCATGCTTTGCCGAAACAGGAAGACAGGTTTGGGTGGAATGTGTCGACATTGCCTTTGTACCATGTTAGTGTTTGTTCTCTTCTGGTATTTGCATGATCCTGACAAAAGTATCGCTCACAGGGTTTTGGACTTCTGGCGCCATGTCTCTCTTTGAGCGTTGGAATGCCTTTCGTACTTCCGCCTGCTACAGTCATTCCTACGGCGCGTACGACGCTGGAGGTGCTGCAGATGACGAAGGCGAAGACGATGTTCTCGGTACCGTCGATATTGGAGGATATGATGAGGTTGTCGAAGGGCGATGGGCTAGAGACGTTGAAATCCTTGGAGTTTATCGTCATTGGAGGTGCACCGATGAAGGAAAGCGTTGCGGAAGTTTTGACTGGAAAGGGTGTCAAGCTGTTGAACCATTGGGGTGAGTGATGATGTTGCCCATCATCAGTTCAGTTGTTTACTTTCTGTTACTTCAGGTGCGACAGAGCTCGGTGCAATTGCCACAGTACAGCGCCTCCCTGCGAACTACGATTGGCACTACATCATTCCACGGAACGATATGAACCTCCGCTTCGACCTAGCTGGCGATGAAACTTTCCGCCTCAGCGGACATGCGCCAGGCTGGGAAGAACCCTACGTTGTCCAAGACCTACTCGTTGCCAACCCACTCGATCCATTGCAATACCGCATCCTCGGCCGCGCAGACGATCTCATCGTCCTCGCCACTGGCGAAAAGGTGCGCCCAGCGGGAATGGAGCAGGCTTTGGCAGAGTGTCCTCACGTCAAGGATGTAATGGCGTTTGGGGATGGACGGGATGCCATGGGTGTCATCGTTGAGCTGATTGGGGAGAAAGGCGATGGGAGGGTGGACGAGACGTTTTGGGAATATTTGGAGAAGGGGAATAGGGTCACGGATAAGCACGCGAAGGTGACGAGGGAGATGGTGGTGTTCACGTTCGCGGGTGTGAAGCCCTTCGTCAGGACGGATAAAGGGAGTCTGCAGAGGAAGGCGAACCTGCAGTTGTTCGCGGAGGAGATCGATGCGGCGTATCACAACAGCGGAGGCGGCAGTAACGCGGTGCCCTTCGACGTTGGGGGTGATGTTTTGGCGACGCTGAGGGGGATGGTGTACGATGTTTCTCAGGTGGCGGAGTATCGCGATGGCAAAGCCGATTCCCTAGATTTCTTCGAGTCTGGGATGGACAGTCTCCAGGCTGCCAGATTGCGCAAGGCCATTCTTACTGCTCTGCGTGCCACGCCAAATCTCTCTCGGACGATCAAGAACGACGATCTCGAGCCAGACTTTTGTTTCCAGAATCCGACACCGGAAAAGTTGGCCAGAGCCGTCGAGCGAATCCTACGAGGAGAAATGAATGTTGGTGACGTTGCGGAGGATGTGCGATTGGAAGCGATGGAGACGATGGTGGACAAGTACCGCGCGGACCTAGTGGCGTTTGCCAAGACAGCGAGGGAAACGAGGGCGCGGAAGCGCAATTGTCCACCGATGAAGAGGCAGGGCAAGGTGGTTCTGCTGACGGGCTCTACGGGAAGCTTGGGATGCTTTTTGTTGTCCAGGCTACTCGCCGACAAGTCGGTGGAGAAAGTTATCTGTGTCAATCGCGCGAGAGGGTCTGGGTCAAATCCCTCTGATAGACAGACCGGCCTGATGAGGAAAAGAGGGGCTGTCGTGGATGCGGCATCTTGGGATAAGGTTACGTTCATGGAATTCGAGCTGCGTTCAGCAAAATGGACCGATCCAGAGGTTCGTCTTGCGCATCTTCCGAGTGGCCAGTACTGATGAAGCTTTTGGAATAGCTACTCCAAGTGACACATATCATCCACAACGCATGGCCAGTCAATTTCAATCGACATCTCGCCTCTTTTGAGTCTCATATTGGCGGCCTGGTCAACCTCCTCAAACTATGCATATCCTCGAGCGCTAATTACATCCAACCTACCCGGTTGCTCTTCGCGTCTTCTGTAGCCGTCGTGGGGCGCTACCCCATTCTGCACCCTCATGGACCACTCGAGGTCCCCGAAACCCCCTTGGGGGCTGCCTACACAGCGGAGTTCGGCTACCCCGAGGCGAAATGGGTGTGCGAACGACTGGTCCAGATCGCGGACCACTTGTACGGAGGTGATGGCCTGAACTTGATCAAGGGAAGCTCGGTGAGGATCGGGCAGATGACTGGCGCGGAAGGTTTTGGGGCGTGGAACGAGACGGAGCATTTCCCTATCATCATAAGGGCCTCGCAGATCATTGGTGCGCTGCCGCACGTTGCAGGCGTAAGTGAATCTTCCTTTGCATCGACTGTCAAAACTCATGTTTGCGTAGTCCTTGTCATGGATGCCTGTGAACCGTGCAGGCAACGCCATCGTCGAGATGGCTTTCTCCGAACGGTTTCGCCCAATATACCATATGGAGAATCCATCTCGTCAATCCTGGAGTGGTATCATTGGCGACCTCTCTTCCCTCCTGAACCTTCCTTCACTCCCCTTTGTGGATTGGTTGAGCAAAGTGCGGTCTTTAGGCGATCAGACACCGGCCTTCAAAGTGGTGCACTTCCTGGAAAACGACTTCATGCGAATGGCCGCTGGGAAAGTCATTTTGGCGACATCGGAGACCAAGAGGGACTCGAGGGAAATGGTGACGAGTACCAGCTTGGACAGAAGGCACTTGGAAGAGTATCTTTCGTATTGGGCTAAGGTTATGTAAACAGACTTGTAATCGGAACTTATGGCATCCTACTAAAATCTTGCTGGCAATTGACGGGTATGTGGGATTTGCAGGCGATCAAAGGCTTCGGGCATGAAAGGGTCCCCGAGGCACAACTTGAAAGCTCTTCGGTGATCGCTCATCCTCTTTCTAACTCTCAGTCTTGTCAGCAGCATCAATTATGCCATGGGGCCGCAAGGCGGCATAAGGCATAAGCTGACCAAGGCCGAGTCTTCTTGCTATATAACTGCGAACGGTAAAATCAGGGTAAAACACATAGATACTAATTCCTTGCTCGACATGTCTAGCTCAAGATCCAACAAAATCGTCTTCGTATGTGTGCATTCATCATTCATTCAAGGAATGTACTCATCAGCATTGTCAGGTAACCGGTGCATCAGGGTTCATCGGATACACCATTGTAACTCAGCTGCTTGATGCTGGATATTTCGTTCGAGCGTACGCTCTTGAACTTACATATCTTTTGAGCCTCAATGATTTGATTTTCTATGTTCATAGTGTCGCTCGAGGCGTCAAAGCCGGCCGACTCTCAAGCGCTCTCAGACAAAACTACGCGAAGAACTTCGAAGTTCTTAGTGTCCCTAACATCTTCGGCGATGATCTCAGTGCGCCTCTGAAGGGTGAGCCAGAACAATCTAAATTCGCACAGACCCTCCTGACGGTATTGGTTACATCAGGAAAAAGTCAAATCGTTCGTAGGGCCGTGCCAATCCTACGGACACCTACGCGTCCTATGGAGACTTGAGTGACGTCTACGCCGGCCTCCTGATACCTACCTCGATCAGGGCAGCATATGCATAGGCCGCCCTCGATCTCAGCAAACACTTTCGTGAGGATCCGGCAAGAAACGGCGAACAATGCTTCTTGAGATGGTGAGGGATGCTGCCAGAGATGGCAAGTGCCATTATGTGCAAAAGAGGCATGAGTTACTTTAAACTACCACCAGTGAGTACAAGTATAATACTTGGGTGTTGGGTGATAATGGTGTGGTAAGGTCATCTCAGAGGTGTGTGCAATATTGAGCACAATTGGTGTAAGGGTACCAGGCGGCGGGCGGTGGGCGCGAGGACCAGCGCGCCGGGTCCATCGAGGGCGATCGGCTCTTATCGGCACCGGCTCATATGGTCCGTGCACATAAACACGCAACATGGCGATTTGAAACTCCGCTTTTTTCACCTCTCTCTTCCCTCCTTCGACGCACTAGGATTTGGTCAGGCCGTAAGCGACAGCTGCTAAAGTACACCCGGCAAGCAGACAACCGCTGGACTTGGACAAGCGACGGTACCAGCGAACGGAGGACGACCGATGGGCCAAATACCTGACAGACGACAAGGACGAGGACGAGGACAAATCCTACGACCGCAACAACCAGGACAAACGACGCTGAGCTGCCAGTGCGACATTCTATTCAATCAGGATCACGACACGGACGAGGGTACTCGATTGACAAGGAGCAAGACGCCAAAACGCCAAACGACGACCAAGAGCGCCACGATAACATAATCAGAACGACGACGACAAGGACAACGAGATTGAGGACGAGGACAAGTACCCACGACGAGAACTAGGGCCCACCCGAGCACTGGCGATGACGAGGACGACAAGTACTCCGACTGCAAGACGACGAGCACGAGCACTTGCGACATCAAGACATCGATTACGACTACCCCACGAGTACTTGCAACGGCGCGGCAAGGACGAGGACGACGATTGCCTGCAACAGCGTGACGACGAGCACTCGCAAGGACGAGGACAATCGGCACCGGCGACGGTGAGGACAGACACCCGAGGAGATCACACAAGTTGAGAATAGCCGATTTCGAGGAGGACCGCAGCCGAGGAGCTGACAGCCAGGTCCGGCCCCAGCAATGGTTGATGTGTTCCGTTGCCGCTATCGTACTTGTGCCCTATAGTTAGCCCAATATCACTTGCTTTTTATGCTTTTCTTTGTGTGTTTCGACATCAGTTATGATATATTTGGAATCTGGATGGCTTCTACCATGTTTTGGCTGGCGTCTACTGTGTCTACAGCAGTCTACAGTAGGTATATGGTAGCACTGGCGTGAGCCTACGGCAACCTATCAAGGGGGGTACCTGTCGACGGGCCTATCAAGCCTACGGAGATCGCCGTAGGTCGCCATATACTCTTGATTTTTTCCTGATGTACAGGAGTATATGCGATTGTACATGTTGCAGCCCCAACGCCAGGTGAAGGCACGGCCGAAAGTAATCTGAAGGTCAATGATTCGAACAATCGTTCTTTTTGTTGTCTGACATGCCCGTAGCTTGCCACCGACGGAATTCTTCATATCCTGAACGAAGCCCTCAAGGCTGGTGTTAAACGCGTTGTTGCTACCAGTTCCATCGTGACCTACCCAGGCGGCGGTCCGTATGGTCCACAAGGTCTGTTCAACGTTCCAGACTTTGTACAAGGACTAAATTTGCTATCAAGATTGGAACCCAAAGACAATGTCCCAAACAACCAACCATTTTGAAGTTTATGCTGCTGGGAAAACAGCCGCCGATAGAACCATGGTTGACTTTGCGGATGCGCATCCGGGACGCCTTGATATCTCTCTAGGTAAGTCTATCCTAAGACAGATCTAGTCCTGAAACTGACCTACAATCTCAAGTCGGTCCTAACTACGTTTTTGGGCCCTTGGCTCCTGGATTTGAGATCCTGACGCCTGAGCCGGACTACGCAGCGGTGTCCACATCCGGATTTCTGCATCGCCTCCTCCGCCCAGATAGCAAGATCTGGATCAGCACTCCGGGCTACATCGATGTTCGTGACGTTGCCAAAAGCCATCTCCTCGCTCTGGAGTCCCCGCCCAACAGTGAGAACGGGCTCAAGCGCTTCCCGCTCGACTCCCCGCATGCATCTTCTCGGAAGGACGCCATCAGTCTGATTCATGATGAGCGTCCGCAACTCAGAGGACGCTTAGCAAGCGTCGACGAGGCACTGGAGCTGGGACCTACCTATGTTCCAGCATCCGTCAGGAAAGATATTGAAAGGAACATCGGTTTCAAGGAGGATTCGTATATCTCTTGGAAGGACACGGTCTTGGACACTATTGATAGTCTGGTCGCGCTCGAGGACCATTGGAAGGCTAATGGTTTCGAGGTGATCGTGCCTAATACATCTGTCCTGTAGAATCAATTCGCTGCAGTGACAACAATAGATCGGATTGTTATTTCTATCTAAGACATCAGGTACTAATGAGCCTTTGGTGCATACCTGTCCGACTACGCCCAACCCGGCCCTTGTCTTGCAAGCTCAGACCACGCTCTATCCGTCTTTTTCCAGGTCTCGGGGGACAGTCACGTTCAACGTATGGCATTGTGCCACCGGAGAGTAGACAGGTAGAAATGTGCACGTCGCACACAGAGACGTGGAGGAAGGTAGCCGCACAAATGCGGCCGACGAGAAGGGAGGACGTCCTGAGCCGGACACGAAATGGAGTTGGAAGGAGGGTGTCGGACCAGAGAAAGGCGATGATATATGCTCAAGGAGCTCTGGGGGTAAATAGTGGGGCTGAACTGGAACCAAGATGTTGAAGATAGAGAGGTGTGAGGGTAGTACTGATATATAAGTGATCGAAATGATGAGAAGTAACCTATGGGCTCGACTCGGACTCGGAACGGCGCGCTTCCGTTGTACACCCAATACTGGCCGGATAGATGCGCCACTAGTGAGCAAGTCTACAATTGTGTCAGATAGCTGGTGTGTTAGAAGTGTGCGTCTCTTGTTCCTCTCGTCATGGTTTCAATGACAGTAGCGGTGTCGATCTCAAAGCTTGTGCAATTGTGGCGGCGATCACGAATCACGGTGTCTCGCCCAATTCGTACTGAGGCGCTGGCAGGCAGGGCAACTGTAAAGCATTTCGCTGCAATTGTATTGCACGCATGATTGAGAAACAATTGAGACGACGTTTCGGGATAATACAATTAGAGAGCAAAACAATAAGCCGCTGTCCAGTGTCCACGTATATATTTTAAGTTACTCTAGTGGCCCTCAAACGCTTCGCCGCCTGACACTCCTCGCTCGCTTCGGTCTATGTGCATCCTCACGCTCGTCTTCCGAGCTCTCTGAATCCCCATCCCATTCTCTCTGACGCTTCCGAGTCGGTACGTCCCACATATCATGGTCTAACGGCCTTCTATACGCACGCAGGAAATCGTCGATCCTCTTCCTCCTTTCCTCCCCCGTCAACGGCCCTCCGGGGTGAAGGATGTTCTGCAGCAGATGCTCCGTCTCGTGCAACTCCCAAGGTGTGTCCGCGTCGGACAAGCGGAAGTTGGGATCGTAATTTGGGGGAAGAGGGACGACGCACGCTAAGCGCGCGGGATGGATGGGACGGGCTGGGTAGACGGCTTCATGATAGTACTGGGACGTGAGCGCGCTTGGATCGACTGAAGGCTCGAGACCGGGACCGGGGATGTCGTGTTCGACCTGGGACTCCCACAGCGAGCGGTAGTACGAGGGACCCGCAGTGAATAGGAGGTCGCTGAACGACGTTGGGGGGTAGGTCGTTGCCAGGTTGCTTGGGCGTCCGGAGCGAACACAGCTACGGCTATAGAGGGAGGGGAAACGCTCGCGCATGACTTTGGCATGATACCTCGCGTTGTCCGCCTCGATGATAGGCTGTAGGCCGTTGAACATGGGGTCGTCGTAGATGCGACGCGCGAGCGGGAGGCTGATGCGCCCGGCCTTGATCAGAGGCGCAATAGCGTTGTGGAGCGCTCTGATGCGCTCTTCGCCTTCTAGAGGCTGCCAGTGAGTGGCCAAGCGGTTGGAGTAGACGAGCAGATGCTGTGGAGAGTCCACAGTGGGGACACGGGAGGTTGTAGCAGCGGGGACTGCTGGTGTAGAAGTCGACTGACCCATGCCTGGCAATAGCTGGATGAGGAGATCGAGCATCTAAGTGCAAAGCGATCGTCAGATATAATGTAGACGAGTTGGGACCAGTAACCTCACCTAAATATCGTGGCGCGGGTCGAAGACAGGTTATCTCCGATAAATTCAGCGAAGTAATGGATCTAGAGAGAATGGTCAACGAGGAGTCTACAGAGGAACGGTCCAAGCGATCTTACCTGCGACGAAGTTGGGTGTAAGGTCAGAGAAGTCAAATGCTGTACAACCGCAGGCGGAGTCAGATCTTATACTTGACAGCCACGAGGATGCGTCATTAGGCCCTGGGCCTTTGTTGCGGCGTTGCTGATCTCGTGATTTTCGTCCTCTGGTCAAAGTTGCTTTTCGAAACAGGACAAAGTCACGGTGCGTGCAGCGCTTTGACCATCCGAGATGACCACACAGGGGATATGCATGTCCGAAAGTACTGTGAAATGCTGTCCGACGTGGCGACCGTCTCAGCAGACCCAGTAAAAGCAAAAACAAAATGTCTTCTGCAAGCAGCGAGAACGGCCGGGACATAAGTTCTTCCAGAGTAACAGCAGCAGCAGTTTCTCGCGCGCCAGCATTGCCAGGAGATGATCAGATAAACGCAGCAAGCATGCCAGACCATCGAGGTTGCAGTCCAATGAAACTCGTTCCAGGTAAACGTGGGCCACGTGTTGTACGTAATGCAGTGTGAGTTCTCAGTTCATCGATCCAGGCTTTTACAAAACACTATATATTTCAATTCGGGACTTGCTACACTACTGGCTACTACTGATAAAGAGAGGAAGGCGCTATCGCTACAAGTTATACATACCTGACTTGAGTATACAACAAGAGTATGCTACTCGGTCGTAAATGATCAAAGAGAGTGGGGAGAAAGATGCTATGGATTCCAACCTGGTCATCACACACGCCCGAGGCGCCGAGCGATGAGCCTCCGCTTCTTCTGCTCGGGCTGCGGCACCTCGCTGGTCTCCTCCTCCGAATCCTCTTTGACGGAGTCCTGGGAGTGGCGGCGCTTTTTGCCCTGGAACAGGACACTGAGGGCTTTCTTGATGGACGTGACGGGGGAGGGACGTTCGATGGGAGAGGGAGAAGAACAGGTGGTGGTAGTCGTGGAGGCAACAGACTCGAGGGTGGGGACAGGCTCGGCGTCGAACGAGATAGAGTGGCCGAGCACGAACTCCCCAGGCTCGGAAAAGGATCGGCGAACGGGCTCGTACTCGTTCTCCGACTCGTTCTCGGAGTCGTACTCTGTCTCGTTGTTGCGGTCGTCGTCGTCGCTGTCCTCCTCATCATCGCTGTACGCAGATGCGAGCGAGGGGAGGAAGTTGAGCTGGGGGATGACGAAGGAGCTCTCGTCCAAGGGCGTGGGCGGGCCGCAGAGCGATGGGAGAGAAAAGACCGGGTGGTCCTCTGTGACGGAGTAGCGCTTGGGCTCGAGGGAGGGTCGCTCGACTTCCTCGCGCTCCTCTTCCTCTACGCACACTGGTACTTTGGGCTGACGCGGAACAGTGACTTGGTCGTCAGGGATGGGAGAGAGGTGGGTGAGAATCGCGCCCCCTTCGTCTGCCTCGTCAGTGTCGAGAACCGTGACGCTGATGTTGGCTTCGGGGACCCATGTTTCGGGAGGGACGCCAATCTCGGTGTAGAGGAAGTGGTCGGGACCCAGGTCCGAGATGGTGACACTGGAATCCTCCGGGGAGGTGCTTTCGACGATCGTGTCGGGACGCGGACTGTAAGAGGAAATATCTCAGTATACTACATGCGGCAACGAAAGACGGGAAACATACCCAGTGATCGACACTTTGAGCGCGGCCTTGGGATTGGTGATGCGAACGGAAGTGGCCTTGCCAGGGGACGCCTTGAGAGTGTATTGCGTTTCTGACGCGGTGGCATTGCTGCGTCGGCGCTTGGACACCGCCGCCAGGGTGGTGTGCGCGACCAGCACGACTTTCGCGATGTCGGAGGAGGGAGTTGTTTCGGTGATAGAGGCCATTTCGTATAGGATTTCGTGAATGAATGTATATGCGGTGATAAACGTGCTGGGGCAAGGAGAGTCGTGGTACGGTCAACGTACGGATCGTGCAAACTTGGTGGGAGGGGGCAAGAAGGCGATAGCTGGGGTGATCTTATACCATGGAGGCGACTCGATCAAGACTCAGGGTACAACCCTGCAAGTGCAGCATTGACGGATATGGTACTTGAGGACGAGAGATTGTCGCAGACAATGCGCATCGACCAGTCCCATTGTTCGACCCTGAAAGTCCGCCGCTTCTCCAGTTTGGGCCATCTAAAAGAAGCTTCTTCTTCTGCATTGTCATGATGATTTTCTCGTTGTGGCTCGAACCGGTTCTGTAGTTGAACTTGTAGTGAGTGAAAGTTCACTGGAGACATCCCGTTGATCGAGCGGCAGTGGCCCAGAGGACAGACATCTGAGAGGTGGACAAGCCAGACGCAATCATGCAGACTTCGAGTGGCACCAATTACGGCGCACTTCGACTCCAGCTGGCCGCCTTGACGCGCAATGGAGAGAACGATACAAGCCATGACGTCACGCGCGTTTGTCAGAGCGATTCCCACGACGAGTCTAGACGGCAAATTTCCCGGAACGTCCCAGCTCCGAGCACTTCCACCACCGCCATGTCGTCGTCCTCCTCGTCCACGTCGTCGGGCTTCGTCGACCGCGTGCAGACCTTCGTCTCCGAGAACAAAAAGGCGGTGCTCATCGGCAGCGCCGTCGCCGCCGTCGCTGTCGGCGGCGCCGTGTACTATGCATCCACGTCGAGCGGGAACGGCGGCGACAAGAAGGACAAAAAGCGGTCGTCGGGGAAGAAGAAAAAGACCGTGAAGGACAAGGACGGGCCTCTTCTGGAGGAGCGGAAACCGAAGGCAGCACCTGCAGGTGCGCGCTCAGCGTATGATACGACGGGCAGAATGCTGATGTAGTGTACCAGAGGAGACCCTCGCGCCCGCCCCGACGTCAGAGGAGGTTGCGGCTATGTCCACCGAGGTGGGCACGACGTGTTTGGTCTGAACTGGCGCTGATTCATCCATGCAGGAGCTGTCCAAACTCGCGGCGCAGTACAAGCTCAAGGGCAACCAGGCGTACCAGGCCAAAAAGTTCGCCGACGCTGTCGACCTCTACTCGAAGGCCATCGAGGTGTCGCCCAAGGCCGAGCCCGTCTTCCACAGCAACCGCGCCGCGTGCTACATGAACCTCTCACCGCCGAAATACGAGCTCGTCGTCGAGGACTGCGACAGGGCCCTTGAGCTCGATGCGCACTACCTCAAGGCCATGAACCGCCGCGCGACCGCGCTCGAGGCCCTCGGCCGCCTCGAAGAGTCCCTGCGCGACTTCACCGCGTCGACCATCTTCGACCGTTTCTCCAACAAGACGACTAGCGAGGCGGTGGAGCGCGTTCTCAAGGCGGTCGCGGCGAAGAAGGCGGCGGAGCTGCTGCAGGGACGCGAGCCGCGGCTACCGTCGTTCACCTTCATCAACGCATACTTTGCTGCATTCCGGGCACGGCCGCATCCCACCCTCCCTGACGAGCCGTCCACTGGCGACAGCACGCTCAAGCTCGCGCTGGAAGCATTAGACGCGGCAAACTATCACCACGCGCTTACTCTCGTCAATGAGTCTCTCGAACAAGGCCTGTCCAACGATACTCTCAAGGCGGAGGCCCTTAACTTGCGGGGTACATTCAAGTGAGTTTTGCTCCAGTATATGTTCACCAAACTTACCGTATTCTACAGATTCCTCACCGCCGACATCACTGGCGCTCAGTCCGATCTCCAGACCTCCATCGACCTCGTCCCCTCCTTCACCCAGTCCCTCGTCAAGATCGCCAGCGTGTACATGGAGCAGAGCGCACCCGAGCAGGCTTTCCAGTGCTTCGAGGACGCGATAAAGCAGAACCCCAACGACCCCGATATTTACTACCACCGCGGACAGGTCCTGTTCATCCTCAACCAGTTCAAGGACGCGTCGGACAACTATATCAAGAGCAAGGAGCTGGACGACAAGTTTGTGTTCAGCCATATTCAGCACGCTGTGGCCGAGTATAAGCTGGGTAATATGCCCCAGAGCATGGTCATCTTCCGGGATACGATGTCGACTTTCCCTACGAGGAGCGAGCCGTTTAACTATTAGTGAGTTCCTTCTTTCCCTCTATCCAAACTTTGCTAATCATCATCTTAAATCGTAGCGGTGAGCTCCTGCTCGACCAAGGCCGCTTCGCCGAGGCCATCGAGAAGTTCGACCGCGCCATCGAGATCGAAAAGGCCAAGACGGGTGTCATCCCGAACGTGCTCTCGCTCGTGAACAAGGGGCTGGCGCTCTACCAGAAGGACCAGCAGTTCGGGCCGGCGGAGGAGTGCTGTGCGGAGGCGCTGGCGATTGACCCGGAGTGCGATGCGGCGGTGGCGACGCTGGCGCAGCTGAGCATGCAGCAGGGGAGGGTGGATAAGGCTGTGGAGGTGAGCGTTCTTTTCTTTTTAACACTGCACAGGGTTGCTGATGTCGTTGGGAAGTGGTTCGGCAAGCAGGCAGAGCTGGCGCGGACGGAGCCGGAGCTTGTTGCGGCGCTGACGTATGAGTATGCGAGTAGGAGCCAGATTGAGTTCATGAAGAACTATCCGGAGATGGCGGCGCAGCTCAGTCAGATCGCGACTGGGATGCAGATGTGAGGGAGGGAGGGGTTGGGAGGGATGTGTAATGGGACGCGTAGATAGGGTGTGTTAAGGGAAGGGAGGGGAACAAAACAGCTGCTCACTCACTCACTTATTTATATGATCTACCTACTTTACTCGATGTGACTATTCTTATGATGGAAGAATGGCAGCACTACTCAACAAACACTCCTGCTGTCGGTGTGGTAAGCTGGTGTCGGTAATTCGGAAGTTGTTCTGTTAGTTAGACGATTCGTGTCCGGACGGAATACTGAGTATGTTGAAGAAAGCAGGGAGGATAGTGTGGATTGTCTCTGCCGCTGTATGCCTCCTACTGCATAGTTAAGGTTGGATGGAGCACATCCCCGTCTCGTGGCAAACAGTAAGAGAGAGGTGCGCAGCGGGGGTCGAACGTGGTGACTTCGAACCGGCCGCATCAGTGAGGTACGAGCTGACCGAGGGGAGACTAAACCGGCCGGCCACATCGACTTGACCTCTCTCAGCCATCACATCAAGCTGTTGTCCCATAAGAAACAGTCGTAGGAAAACCTATCCACGATTTCTAGCGTGGCACTGATAACGACGTGCTAGCCAACGCGGAACGGCGCTATCGACGAGATGTCATATTCATCATCTTTCTCTCCTGCATGTCTATCCTGTGGAGCGCCATATCCATTGCAGTCTACAAATCCTACGTTCACTTCGGTGCTCTACGACACCCTTTCGATTTCCAACGATCGCGTATCTGAAGCGGCCGCACAAGTCATCCGCGAGGATATCATCCCAAACGCCCTGCAAGGCGTAGATCGCCTCGGCGAGAGGCTGGTAGCTCTTGACGCGGCCATAGCTCAAATGGTGGCGGAGCGAGATCGCTTGGTGGCAGAGGAGGAACGGCTCAAGACTATGGTTTCCCGATCTCGAGGATTTCTCTCTGCCTTTCGCAGGTTTCCCGTCGAGATTCTGGTCAACATCTTCCAGTGGTACTGTGACACGGTCGATGCCGATGTGATGAACATTCGAGCGGGCCCATGGCTACTCAGTCATGTATGCTTTCGCTGGCGGTCGATACTTCATACCACCCCGCAGCTGTGGTCATTTCTCAATTTTCAATATATGGTTACACGGAGAATTCTTGCTGGCCGCATGCCCCTGTGGCGCGACGTTCTCTCAATCGTCCTACAGCGCTCCGGTGCCTATCCATTGTCCATCGTGTTTGTGGCCGTCTCCCATACCTTCTCGGCCAGTCTCTTGAGGGAATGCGTGGATAGATTGATACAGGAGTCCTCCCGATGGAGGCGTTTCTCTTTCACTGCTCAGACAGAGCATTTTGTTGAGCTACTTTCTGTTGGAATCCCTTTATCTCCACTTATCGAGAAGTGGCGACTATGCCCCACCCAATCCCCCGAATGTGATCAGCTTTTTCCAAAGTGCACCCCTGCAGCGCAACGTGGAACTTTTACAAACGGACTCTGAAGTTGTTGATCTTCCTTCGACTCGCTTGACCGATCTTCGGTTCTATGGTTACTCGGGTTTACTCACTGTCAAACGGGCTCACAGCTTTCTGCGACAATGCAGGCAGCTGGAGTCGCTTACCTTACACAACGACTATGCCGATAGGGTCGATCCCAGATCAGAAGACCTTGACCGTCACCCACTCGAAATCGTCTCGTCCCCCATCCGTGTCCTGCACGTCACATCTAGCGGATTCGAATCTTTTCGATGGGAGATCATGTTCATTGCGCCGTCGCTCGAGGATCTTCGAGTGGACAATGTGCGTAACTTCGGTCCGATGATGGAATTTCTGCGGCGGTCGGACTGCTCGTTGAAGCGCCTACAGCTTGATTTTGAGCGGGCTGAACCTTCTTATCCCGAGATACGGCGTCTGATGCAGTCATTCACCTCACTTGAGAGTGTCACGCTCTCAACAACACGAGTTGGCGAGCTTTCCGAAATCATTCGCGTGGACGGCTTGACGAGCGCGCTACCCAATCTCACATCATTTGTGCTACGCGACCGCAATTCGACTTTCAACAGTGTTGTTATTTACTGAAGCTGCATTTGTATTGCTCATTCTAGCTACTGTGCATGGGTTGTTATTGAAGCTGCATTTGTATCGCTCATTCAACCTACTGTGCATGTCTGGAGTAGATACTGAGGCTTCATGACGAACCAAATATAGACAACGCATAGACCGTGAGGCCCGGTAATATCTTCGACACTTCCTCAATGGTCATCTCCTCCAGAAAGGTCTTCCAATTCTCATGCCAAACACCACGATCTTCATACATCCGATTAGTGGCAGCAACGCTTACCTCCCTCAGATCCGGTGCTAAACGGAAAATCTCTCGCATACACTCCAAAAATCCCGCACTACGCACCATTTCAACCTCTAGTTTCTTCAGCTGCACACATGTCGATCGCTCGATGAACGATGCTACATGCTCGATGTCCGTAACCCAGGTGAGGCGTAACTCCTCCAGGGCCGGAGCAGTCAAACACCCAAGCTGGAGTGGATGCCCAGTCAACTCCATGTCGAGGCATCGAAGATGTGGCGCCACAACGGGGTTGGCAAGTTGAGTGAATGCGCCGTCATCGATGTTGTCCAAGAAGCTCACTCGAAGATGTCGAAGGTTTGAGCTTTCGGAGAGTATCTGATGTGCCCGTCTCAGGGCGGCAGAGCCAGTGTCTGTGGTTATCGTGAATGAGATGAGCTGGGCGTAGGGAAGGAGGACATCATAGCGCGCTGGGGAGGAAAGGGCCACTGTGTCAAGGAGAAGTGCGCGATGAAAGACCTTGATGGTGTATGACGTCGGCGTGAAGTCTGCGTATATCGCATCGAATAGGATGGGAAATGAGAGAGACAAGGTGCGAAGGATAGGAAGCTTGTCCTCCAAAGCGGACAGGCTCGATATGAGGTTGGCGCTGTGAAGCGTAAGATGTACATCCTCCCATCTCAGAGAGTGCTTCATCAGAAACTGAAACCACTGGAGTTGCAAGGACGGTTCTGCCTCCCCCTGTTTGTCGTCCTCCCCATCATCGTCCACATCCGGGTCGTATGAATCGGCTGGACAGAACCGAATCTTCAACGGATGCGTAGAGGAGCGTTTGACCGCAGTCTCGAGGAGGTTGGACCATCCAGTCGGACATAGCTCCTCGTCGTCTGTGAAGCACAGATACGACCAGATGCTCGGGGTAGACAAAGCGACGGCGCGCCAGTGACTGGACACATGGCTCACAACCCATGGCCCAGCTGAGATGTCGAGGATATGGGGGTCCGGGGCCTCCTCTTCTTCGTCTTCATACGAATCGTCCTGCGTTTCAGACAGTGGGGTGCCGCTGCCTCGACAGTACCATTGAAATATTTCGCCGAGGGTCTCAACTGGGAGACGGTTCATGGCTACAGGAGGTGCATGAGGAGTTGGGGCTGATGTATGCCAATGATATATACGCACCGCCATGGGTCATCGCTACCTCTCTTGACGTTGACATTGGACAATCACTACGGTCTGGAGATCGAAAGATTGATAGGAAGCATACTGTAAGAAGCGGCACTGACTGGATGTTGGTGCGTTCGGCCGTGTCCTGCGCGCTCTGTTGTCAACGTAAAGGTTGGTTATGAAGTTGCCGTAATTCACTGAACAATCGTGGCACGCGTCCATGTCACCATGTGCACTTCCGGCGGATCGGTCCGACCTCCGGCTTGCTTTCTCTGTCCCAGCTCTGTCCTCTCCACCATCATGTTGTTTTTCGTGTTGCGCTACGCCTCTCATACAAGTCGAGGAAAAGGAACGTCGACGCAGCAAATGCACTCAGCTTTGAGGATGTAACATGAGATGGCACCTACCCATAGAGGGCCCCATCTTTTCGACGTTTCTCGCCAACGACGAACCAAATTCGTAGCCCAACGAGTTCGCTATTGATTCCCCACCACTCGAAACTCCACAGGAACCATTGATTTTTGGTCATAGCTGTCGAGGACTGGCTCTCAGTAGACTCGCGTAGCCGGATCTCGCTCCGGCCAGATGGCTAGGCCTTAATCCAAAACAGTTCAAGGCGCTTATATATGCAAGTCTCCTTCCCTAGACTCTGTAGCACTATCTGAATGGCGGAATCGCTGACAGACTCCCTTCCTATCGGAACATATGGCCGGCAAGGCGCGAACCAAACACACAGGACATTATCGACATCTGTAAACTCGTACTCTGATGCAAGCGAACGGGACGATTTCGTTCTCAGTAGGAAGATACGGGACTTTCTCAAGCAGTGTGTAGTCTCTTAACGCTTGCTGAAGACTGTTCAATTGTCTTTGGTAGACGAGACGACGCTCATGTCGAGACGCGTCAATTGGGTGTTGGGTTTCGCGATCTCAGAGTACAGGGAACGGGGAATTCGATGTCGTATCAAGCCACCATTTTCTCCGTCTTTGATCCCAGGAGTCTTCTAAATGTCATCCAGAACCTCAGACATCCCAAGGTGCACGACATCATATCTGGCTTTGAAGGTCTGATCAAGCCAGGGGAGATGCTCCGTACGTTCCACTTCAAAAGCACGCCAACTACGTCGGAATTCAACGTCCTTTGACAGTCATCCTTGGACGCCCCGGATCGGGTTGCTCGACCTTTCTCAAGACTCTAGCCAATCGGTGGGCCGAGTACTACTCCGTTTGTGGGGATCTCCGATATGGCTCTCTGTCGCCAGAAGATGTCACACAGCATTATCGCGGTGATGTGCAGTACTGCCCCGAAGAGGACGTGCACTTCCCTACCCTCACTGTGGAGCAGACCATTCGATTTGCTTTGACAACGAGGGCACCGAGGGGGCGAATGGGTTTTGCTGCGACCAGGGAGGAGTTCGTGGATCTGATCACGGATATGTTGTGTACGGTGTTTGGGCTGCAGCATGCACGGCGTACGCTCATAGGGAACGCATCGATAAGGGGCATTAGTGGAGGCGAGAAGAAGAGGGTGTCGATCTGTGAGCTTTTGGCCACACGGGCCAGAGTTGCGTGTTGGGATAAGTGAGTTGCTGCTCTCTCATCGGTGAGGTGTCTCGTTCTGATGAGCGGCATCAGCTCTACGCGTGGTCTGGACGCGTCTACCGCGTTGGAGTTCATCCAAGCGCTGAGAATTGCGACGACGATGTTCGACATCACCACTGCCATCTCTATCTATCAAGTTGCGGAGTCTCTGTACAATCACTTTGACAAAGTATGTGTTGTGTACGAGGGGAGGATGGCGTACTTTGGGCCAGCGAGCGAAGCTCGGTCAGTTCATCCCTTTTCTCCTTGTCTTCCCAATTTGGCTTATCCCCATGTTCTCCCAGACAATACTTCATCGACATGGGTTACACTCCCGCACCTCGACAGACCACAGCGGACTTTTTGACGGCCGTGACAGACCCTTTGGCGCGGATTCCGAAGACGCTCCCCAATCCTGTACCTGTTCTAAGGACGGCAGCAGAATTCGCGGATCACTTCAAGATGTCGGAGTCGGGTGAGCGGAATCGGAGGGAAGTAGAGGAATCCTTCGAACTATGGAATGGCGCTGGGAAGGAAATGGGCATGGCATATAGGGCGAGTGTTCGGGCAGAGAGAGCAGCGTTAGGGCGGAAGGCTAGGTTGGTGCCGCTCATGAACAGCGCTCTCTTTTTCTTATTCTTTACTGACCACAAAGCGTTCATGTAGTGCGTACACTGTGAGCCTCGCGGCACAGACGCGGGCGGTCATCATTCGGCGAATTCAGATCCTGCGGGGCGATCTTTTGACCGTTGGTCTGAACTTCGGGTTCGTGACTTGTGGAGGTATAAATGCGTATGAGTACTAGCTGATTTATACGTAGATCCTTCGTACTTCTTGGAACGATCATAGGGACAGTGTTCTATCGGTCGCCCGAGACCACTGCAGCATTCTATTCGAGGGGTGGTGTGCTCTATTTGTATGTTGTTGGCTTCTTATTCACAGATGGAGTCTGGTGTTGACTGTCACGCGCAGCGTATTGTTATTCTCTGCCCTGTCGGGTATGAACGAGATTCCGGCCCTGTACTCCCAAAGGCCCATCGTGCTTCGACATAAGCAGGCAGCGTTGTATCATCCGTTCATTGAGGCGCTAGCGATGACGATAGTGGATGTGCCGATAACATTATGTACGACTCTGGTCTTCACGATTGTCATCTACTTTCTGGTGCAGCTGCAACAGTCCGTGGTATGTTCCTTTCTTGTTGCTTCGACGGGCGATGACTGATAAGTCTCGTGTAGGGACAGTACTTGTGAGTATATCTCGTATGCATCTCAACCCGACCGCTACAATGAATGTGCAGCTTGCACATGCTGTTCATCTTCATCTCAACCTTAACGTTGAAGGCGTGGTTTCGGGCTATCGCTGCCGCATTCAAAAGTGCTGCCACCGCTCAAAGCGCAGCTGGCGTCTCGATTCTAGCCTTGGGCTTATACACAGGTACGTCGGATCACAGAAGTAGCGTCATGCAGATGTATGAGTCTCAAGGCATCCAGGTTACACAATTCCGAAACATTCGATGAACAGAACTTTCAAGTGGATCACATATGTCAACGTCAGTATCAGCCTCCTTGTCTCGTCGTACGTCGAAAGGCTGACAGTGACTGATATTGCACCTGCAGCCGTTGAGGTACGGTTTCGAAGGTATCATGAGCAATGAGTTTCGCACCCTCGATGGAACGTGTTCGACTATTATACCGCAAGGCCCTGGCTACGAGAATGTCACCATCGACAACCAGGTCTGTACAGTAGTCGGATCCATACCAGGGGAGTCTATCGTCGATGGATCGAGGTTCTTGAAATTGAACTTTGGGTATTCGTATGATGATATTTGGATGGTTAGTTGTTTCGTTCTGCCTGTAGGTGCATGTGCTCATGTCGAGGGTTACACAGGACCTGGGTGTGGTCGTCGCATTCTGGATCGCATATCTTGCAGTGCTCTTCGTCTTTACGGAGTACAACACTCGAATTTCCGGGCAGACATCCGTCTTACTGTTCAAACCTGGCACTGCAGCTCACGACGTACACGAGGACGAAGAATCTACAGTAGTCCACACCGACACATTCATACCTCCATCCTCGACAGAGAAAACCTCGGATACACCCAATCCGATGAAGGATGTTTTCTCATGGGAACACATTTCCTATCAGGTACCGACTTCGCGTCGCGAATCTAGGCAGCTACTGCACGACGTTTCTGGATACGTCGTTCCCGGAAAGATCACGGCGCTCATGGGCGAGACCGGTGCGGGGAAGACTACGCTGTTGAACGTCCTTGCGCAGAGGACCACTATCGGTGTGGTGGCAGGCGAGGCGTTCGTGAACGGACAAGCGCTCCCGCTAGACTTCCAAGCTCAGACGTACGTGTCACATTCTCGCTGTGGGACTGGACTGATCATTGGGCAGTGGATATTGCCAGCAGATAGACACGCATGAGCCGTTCTCGACTGTCCGGGAAGCATTGTTGTTCTCGGCGATGCTGAGGCAACCTCAGAGTGTACCTGTCAAGGAGAAGCAGGACTAGTAAGGCTTCCTGCTCCAAGTTCTTTGAGATTTGAGTTCTCAGCATCATTCGCAGTGTGGATAAATGTCTTGGAATGTGCGGCCTGACACCATACGCTGATGCCGTGGTCGGCTCGCTTGGCGTCGAATACCGCAAGCGATTGACAATCGCTGTTGAACTTGCGGCCAAGGTTTGTGACTTGATTGATCGAAAAGCGATCGATGCTGACTGAAGTAGCCAAAGCTGCTTCTGTTCCTGGACGAGCCCACTTCAGGCTTGGACTCGCAGAGCGCCTGGGCGATCATGAACTTTTTGCGCACTCTAGCGGACGCTGGGCAGGCCATCTTATGCACGTGAGCCCGTGGCTTTTGCTTGGACCAAGGGCTGTTCTGACGATATATACTTTTTTCCTTCCTTCCTTCTCTTCCCAGAATCCATCAGGTCTGTCCTCTGTCTCTAGGACTTGTACGACTGCTCATCGAGCACAATAGCCTTCTGCAGAACTCTTCGCCGTTTTTGATCGTATGCTACTTCTGCAGAGAGGGGGACAGACGGTGTACTTTGGGGACCTGGGTGCGGGGTCTGCGACGTTGATACGCTATTTCGAGAGTCATGGATCGCGAGCGTGTGCTTTGGACGAGAATCCGTCAGTGCCCCCATCAACATTCTCAGAGTCGTCTGTCTGACAATGACTCTAGTGCTGAGTTCATGCTGGAAGTCATCGGCGCTGGAGCGACGGCGAAGGCCTCGCAAGACTGGCATCAAATCTGGGTGAACTCCTCCGAATGTGAGAAGCTGACGGAAGAGATAGAGCGCATACACGAAGATGGACGCCAACGCCGATCCGTCGTCAGTGCAGAGCCTTCGTTCGCAACGAATTGGCTGGTGCAGTGCACAATGCTCCTTCGCCGCACGGTAGTCGCACAATGGAGGAACCCAACGTACCTGATAGCGAAGTTGTTTTTGAACGCTATAGCGGGCGTCTTCATTGGCGTGACGTTTTATAAGAATCCTAATACCCAGCAGGGGACGCAGGATAAGATCTTCGTGAGTGGTCACTGAACGCTTCCCCTCATGATCGAAGCTGACATGTCTGACCGGCAGTCGATCTTTCTGTCCACTGTCCTGAGGTTAGCCTCCACGTCGTCTGTCTCTTGTACACCTCATGCTCAATCGCTTGTACATGTACATGTAGCGTACCCCTCGGCAGTCAGATCCAACGTCCGTTCATACAGATGCGGGATGTATACGAGATCCGCGAGCGTCCCAGTCGGATGTACGCCTGGACGGCGCTCGTCACGGCGCGGCTCCTCGTCGAAATCCCATGGAACGTCGTCGGGTCCACGTTGCTCTTCCTAACCCTATATTGGCTGGTTGGGTTCGACGCCTCGCGGGCGGGATACACCTATCTGATATTCGGCGTAGTGTATCCGTTGTATTATATGACGTTTGCTTTGGTGAGTTGCCTTGCAATCCCTTCTTCGTTATACTGAATTATGACAGGCTGTGGCGTCGATGGTGCCCCGACATGAAGTCGCTGCCGTTTTGTTCGTGCCCTTCTTCGCGCTAGTGATCATATTGTGAGTGGCATCGAACACCCCGAGTATCCTTCCCGCTGGCTCATAGCTGCACGACAGCAACGGCGTCCTCCAACCATACAGCCACCTTGGCTGGTGGCAGTGGATGTATCGGCTCTCGCCCTACACGTACCTATTGGAGGGCGTCATCGGCCAAGGTTCGCCAATTCCATTTCGTTCTTGTCTTTTTCATTGAGCGCTGTCAGCGGTCGGCCGTCACCAGCTGGAATGCGCGCCCCTCGAATTCGTCACCCTCACCCCGCCTTCTGGGTATTCCTGCAGCGACTATCTCGCGCCTTTCATGGAATTCGCGGGTGGGTACCTCCAGGATCCTAATGCCACCAGTGGCTGCGCGTTCTGCCCGTTTCGGACCACGGACGAGTTTCTGATGGAGCGTTTTCATATCGAGTATGGGCATCGGTGGAGGAACCTTGGAGTGATGGTGGGGTATGTGGGTTTCAATGTGAGTTTGCGCATGTGAGTCTTCCATGATGTTGACCGTGTTCTGCAGATAGTGATGGTGTATGCGTTGACGTATCTCTTCCGTATACCTCATTCTCGTATTCGATTTCCGAAACTACGTTGACTATGATAGTCGAGCCCGGACATTCTGTACATATCTATCTTTCTTCCACGAGGTTCCTGAAGATATCTCTTTTCATTCGGTCTGAGGGAATGTGATAGCTCTGCGGATTCCCTGACACTCAACATTCTTCATGATAATCTGAACCACACGACGCGCGGCATCAACAATGAGTATTATACCGTCACATTCACAAGATGCGTTTGCGTCGCGAGAGACTACGATCTGAACAAATGAGAAACTTATCGGCTTGAGCGGACGCGATTCGATCTTACAAGACACGAGCACCTCATAGTCAGGGATTGAGTACGGTGTAGCCACAAAGCTGAGAGAACGCCTACTCCGGGGACTTTGACGCTTACGTTCTAACGGTGGAGATCTTGGCGCACACGGGGGCAGAGAAAGTATAACATTCTGCGGGGATGAGGTCAAGCACGACCAATGGGACGCCATGGGATGATCCTCCTTCTCTGGGCGGATCTAGCTCTCGTTGGAGCAGTCTTCTACAAGCTCGGGGAGACCACACGCGAGAAGCTGGTCCTCGTCATCTGGACTCCTTAGGGTGTAATCAAGCTTGGACTAGTCCATGTACAGCGTGGTCAGATCACATCTGTTTGCTGACTAGTACTCCTGCAGACGCTCGCGGGCTCACTGAATTTGCTGACTTGGTCTCGATTACAGGTAGTGAGCGGGAGTAGGGGCCTGGAGCGTACTACAGCGCATGCGTTGACCGTACGCGTCGGGCCTCGGCCATGCTTGTTCGAAGTATAGGCTGAGCGTGGGAGTCTCGTCCGAAAAGGGAGATGATCCGCTTCCCGCCTCAGGGGCGATCTAGACTCGCCCGCTCTATCCACAACCGCGAAGACTATTCTGCTCCATCTCCACTGTCGAGCTAAACTCCACAAGTCCAGATACTAGCGATGCTGCTTGTCTCTCTGAACAGAACGAAATACAGAAAGTGGCTGGCTGGCTCACAGTCGGCGTCCTCTTTTTCCCGCCGGGTGTCCTCTTTCTCCCGCCGTGCGCAAGTTCAGCCGGATTGAGCATGCAGAACTATTCCGCCGCGCCCTCCGACCCAAGGAGCTAGCGCGGCGCCTCAAAAAGTCGTGCCATGGGCGACTCCTTGGCCCCCGGAAAATTTTCTTCTTTCTTACGCTCACCCACCTTCCCCAGGATGCTTCCCTCGAACATGATAGCGGGGAACGCTACGCCCGCCTTGCAGCATGGTGAGCGGCGCATTGGTGTACGGGCAACGAGAACGATGCGCTGATGAACTGTGTTCCAGGGAAGCCCGTTGTCGCTGGTCAGACTGAGCATGTCGACAACGCAGGGCCTTCTGATTCTCAGCCCACCTCGGCTACGCAGACGCCCATGATGTCTGCTGTCAACAGTCGCACGACCATTCCCGGCAAGCCCGTCGCGGATAATGTCATCCTCGTCACTTTCGAGGAGAACGATCCTAACGATCCTATGAATGTACGTCGATTCGCTACGATTTTCCTCCAACAGCGACTGATCGTGCTTGGCAGTGGTCTCGCGCCAAAAAGTGGCGCATCACCATTTTGTTATGCCTGATGTGTCTTTTCATGTACGTCTCTCAGCTCGTCAACTGCCCCTGTATGCTGATATCCCTTGTCTAGTGGTCTCGCCACCGCATCGTTCTCCGCTGGCATCACCGACATGTGCAAGGAGTTCGGCGTAGCCACCGAAATCGGTCAAATCGGCATGTTCGTCTTCAATGGTACGTTCCTTTCCTTCCATCTACGCCTCTCCATCGTCTAATTACCCATCTCCCAGCCTCATTCGCCGTCGTACCCATGTTCTTGGGCCCTCTCTCCGAGTTCATCGGCAGGAACCCCATCTACCTCGGCTGCTACGCGCTCTTCACCGTGTGGTTCATTCCCATCGCCCTGGCCAAGAACATCGAGACGGTCATCATCGCGCGGCTCCTCTCTGGATGTTTCGGCGCGGCTGGTACCACGATCATCCCCGGTACCCTTGCGGACATCTGGAGCACTAAGGACCGCGGTCTCCCCGTCGCCCTGTTCAGCTTCGTCGCTGTGTTCGGAACGGTCGCCGCGCCGCTGTACACTGGGTTCATCAACGAGAACATTGGGTGGCGGTGGATCGAATGGGTATGTTCCTTCCGCGCGGGCGTGCTCGGTGACCTTCGACTAACCTCTGCCATAGATCCAGCTGATCTGCAACGGCTGCCTGCTCGTCGTCGAGCTCATCTTCCTCACTGAAACGCGCGGAAGCCTTCTACTCGCCAAGCACGCCAAGAAGCTGCGCGCGGACACCGGCGACGACCGCTACCGTGCCCCTTCCGAGCTCGAGACGCCCTCCCTCGGTGCGCTCCTATACGCCTCCACCACGCGCGCCTTCATCCTCCTCGTGCGCGAGCCCGTCGTGTTCTTCTTCTCCCTCTGGCTCGCCTTCGCCTGGGCCATCATCTTCCTCTTCTTCGCGGTCATCCCCCTCACGTTCCAGCACAACCACGGCTGGAGCCAGGGCATCACGGGTCTGGTGTACATATCCTCGATCATTGGGTGTTTCCTGGCCTTCGGCGCGTCGTTCCACCAGAACAGGGTGTACGATAGAATAAGGGATGAGAATGGCGGCGTGCCGAGTCCGGAGGCAAGGTTGTGGTGGAGTCGGGTGGGCGCGATTCTGTTGCCGGTGTCGTTGTTCTGGTTCTCGTGGACGCAGTTTGCGAGTGTACATTGGATCGTGCCGACCCTGGCGCTGTGCCCTATGGTTTTCTCCATCTGTGCGTCTTCTCCCTCTCTCTTCCCTTCCACTGAAACTCGGCTGACTCGGACTCGTTTGTAGACCTGATCTTCGACGCGGTCCAAAACTACCTCGCGGACAGCTACGGCGAGTACGCGTCCTCGGCCATCTCCGCGCAGGGCTTCATCCGCAACATGCTCGCTGCGTCCTTCCCCCTGTACAGCACCCAGATGTTCGTGAACATGGGGTACCAGTGGGCTGGGACGCTCTGCGCGTTGATCGCTACTGTGATGATTCCGCTGCCTGTAAGTTTGCTTCCTCCCTTCCTTTTGTTCTGTTACGTGGTACTGACGTACCGTTTAGTTCATCCTGATGAAATACGGAGAGCGCATCCGCGAGCGGTCGCCGTACGCTGCGGCTACTACTCAGCTGGCTCCTCCTCCGCTGAACCAGCGCATCAGCGAGGTGGTGTCGACGCCGTATGCGAAGAAAACTGCGCACGACAGGGAGGCGCACTCGATTGAGGAAAAACACGCTTGAAATGATTCGTTGTGTACTTGCACGATGCCGTCTTGATTCTCCTGCGTCGCGGGAACAGGAGGCTCATCTAACTAATCCCATCCCATCTCACAAAACTTACAAAACCGTAATACCTTAATACTGCTCTGAATGATTATGACATGATGCTTCAAGTCGAATTGACTTTGCAAAGCTACTCTTGTGAAGTGGTAGCGCACAATCTGGGTCAGGCAGAATGAACAGCTTGACTGAGATCGTCGTCAATCATCCTTCAGCAGTCACTGCCCAATGTACATATGGGTAAAGTGTCATAGTAGTCCCCCACCTCAGCTCTCTAGAACATTAGCATCACTCTCACTCTGACCATCCCAAACCTTAGATTAGAGAACGAGGGAGACTCCGACTCCCACCGACATCTCTTCAATTCACTTGTAGATAGTATGTCATATTGGTATCTTTCCGCAGTTGCACCGTACCGCTATAGCGATCATTGATCCCGACAGAAAGCATACTGTAGAGGCCATCCGAGAGACGCGTCACTAGGAGGTGTGGAAGTCCGGACGCAACTCCTCATCATCCGCGTCGAATCACCCTCCCCTCATAGCTGTAGTCGGCAATGACCGATGTCAGCAAGCTGGTGGTATTTTTCAGCAGCTGTAACGTAGAGTGTCCCGATGGAAATCACACTGTAGAGGTCATCCAAGAGACGCATTACTGGGAGATGTGGTAGTCCTCGGCAACTACCGGACTGAGATCGCAGCTCCTCACCACCCGCGTCCAGTCATTTTCCCCTCATAGCTATTGGCTGTACTCGGCAATGACCGAGGTCAGTACGCTTAGACTGAACAGCAATCCATTGCACCTTGAAGACACTTACACTCGTGAAGTCTGAACCCCCACGTGAAGAACATTTGCCCAAAGGCTCATCGCTCGATGGTACTTGCATTCACGTCGGGAGGGTTACGTGATCATCGCCAGTGCATTGTGAAGATCTGTCGGATATGTGATAGCTCTCTACTTTGCTCTCCTAGTACCAATAGAGTTGACTCGGAGGCGCGACAAACAAAGTCCAACCCGCCGAACAAAGGCCTTAGCGACAAATTGCTTAGCTGCGTGTGTGGTATGCACGCATGTCACAAAATAGCTGTGAGGTTGTTTGCAAGTACGTGGAGGCCGAACAGACCGGTTATCAGCATGTGCAGCCAACCAACACGGCAGAGACGGCAGCTTGCTTAAACGCCACACTGCGCCTTGCATATATTCAAGTACGTCGGCAGTACTCGGGAATGTGCTATGGTGAATTGTATACACGACGCAGCTAGATCCAACCCACATACACCTGTACTTGTGCCGCTGCAACTTGGATCCGGGCCCAGCACACTGGACCTCGAGTCACGGCGGGACCGATACTCACCTCTGCCAGTGATGCGCCCCTTGAGGATGCCAAATTTGGCTGTGATCTGACTCGCCCTTCGTCAGGGGCCATCCCCCTTCGTCAAGCAGCAGTATGCTGTGCGCCCAGTCCCGTATCCGCATGTATTTTGACAGCTCTTTGATCAAAACTCCGAATCGACCTTTCCAAATCAGGCGGTATAGATCTTCGGGCTATGTCATATCTCTACAGCTCGAACAGCAGCTAAAAGGCGACCGCTCGTATGCTGGATGGCCTTCATAACATACCAGCACGACTCGCACTACACCTAATCTTATCGCTTTGCATTTGTTCAAGAACCCTCAAGACATAACATAACTTCTATTCATGCCCGCCGTACAGTCCTCCAGACGTGACGCTGTACGTTTTCAGGTCGTGGGGACCGTCATGGACGAGCCCGAGCAGAAGGCACAGCAGGAAGATATCAACGTCTGTCCGCCCGCACCCCGCATCACCACCCGTACTTTGGGCTCCGGGAACACTCCCCCGCTTCCCACAGCCACTCATGGCAGGAACTTCAGCGGGTCCTCCTTCGCCTCTTCCTCTGCTTCCAGTGGGCTGTCCATCTCCCCGCCCGGCTCTGTCGAGAGCTTGACAGAGAGTATGGAAAAGACGAGGATCGGCCACCGCTACCACAGCAGTGGATCGTCCATGGCGTCCGTCGACGCCCATCACGCTGCTGGTAGTGACCATACCCCATACACGGTGACTGCGAGCACCCACTTGGAGCAGAACATGCTCGGGACCGTGCCCCTCCCCGGTCCCGACCAGTACGCTCGCAAAGGCGCCCAAGTGTGCAAGGTTACTGCTGCCACTTGGCACCAGTTACTCATAGGAGAGGACGTCACCCTCCCTCAGAAGACCGAGTTGCCTGCGGAGTTCCGCCGCACGCCCGCCCTAGACGACGGCAGCACGTCCGTGGTACTCGAGTTTGCGCACCAGTTCGGCCTGAACTGGGAGCCTATTACCATCGAAAGCAACACTGGCGGACCTCTGACCGTTGCCGATGTCGTCCGCGCCATTCGAGCAGAGTGTCCAAGGGATGACAGGGGCAGGGCGACGTACACCGATTACCACAGCAGAAGAACGTATCTCTTTTCCCAAACTGACAAGAACACGAAGATTGTTGGGTTCAAGCTAGTGAACGCCAAGGACAACGTGTGGATGGTACGCATTTGAGCAAACAGGGTGACACTGGAATGCCCTCCCTAGGTGCATGGACGTTTTTATCTGTATTATTAGCAACCCACTCCGTCTTACCATTACCTTACTTATTCTTCCCTAAATCTGCCCCACTCTCGCTTAACGCCTACAGTACCTTTCACGCAACCTTATGTACCTTCGTAGTTACTACCTGTATCGAACTCCCAGAAGAATGACTCAACTCAATTATTGACGCCAAGTTTGCAAAGAAAGGCAGTAATACCACAAGGGGCTGACAATCCTCCCTGCAGATGTACACCCAGAGATCAGCGCTCCCTGATACTAGGTGGTACTTGAGAACCGCCTGCTATCTTTCGAAAACTGGAACGATGTTAGCAAGGAACAAATTTGTTGACAGTCGCCATACCGGGTTGGGAAGAGGCCTTTTTGTCTTACACCAGCCGGAGCGTCTCCAGCTATGCTAGCAACGTATCTGTAATCTCCCGTAGTCGCAAGAGAACTTGACGGCGAAGTTGTCCGGTCACTCCTCAGTCTGCGTTCTCATGTCGCCAAGATACAGTGTAGCAGTTTCGAGCTCTCGCCATGATTGTCAGCGTAAAGCGCTCTCTAGACATCGGTCATAGCTTGAGTGACGTGAGTGGCGATGCTCGCACCTTTTGGTAAGTCCTCGCAGCCTGTTCCTCGATTTTGGCCTGAGAATTACGCTTGGTTACCTCTTTCTCGATCGCACACCGTCGGTCATACTCCAGCCTCACGGATTCAGTATGCTCCAGTCCCGTCTTTGATGTTTCCAGGCTGGCGCGACGCGCCTCCCTCAGCCGCGGAGCGCGTTGAAGACGCGTAGTGCGCGCAATCAAAACGCGTAGTACTATCAATACCATGCGGAAGATTCCGGTGGCAGAAGGTCGGCCGTTCAAGCATCGTACTTGCTCGCTAGTGCCGAGGACGACGCCTCAGCTCGTGATGGTGAATGGACAGGTGACATCGGGTGACATATACATTCAGGGTGGCGGCATTTGCCGCGCCATCCGTCTCATGGCCCATTGGTCATATTTATTACACCTGACAGCGAGGGCATCTTTCTTGCAAGAGTTTGTATGACATCCGTGGTTACGGAGAAAGAAGATATAACTAGTTTACCTGCTCGTAATCCTTGAGATTGTCCAGGACCTTCACCCACGTTCCGCCGTGCCAACTAGAGACATCCTTCCACTCCTCACTGTCCCTGCCAAACACGCTTCTGATCCAGATGAGGTAGCTCGCGAGGGCCACATCAGCGTAAGTCAGAGTATCGCCCATCACATACTTTCCATCACCGCTCGTCCCCTTCATCAATTGAACAACCTTGCCAAGCCCTTCCTCGAGCTTCTTCCACTCCACCACACGCTCCTCCCCTCGCGGTGCCACCTCCTCCAGCGGCTTGCCAAATCTTTTAATCCGCGTCCTTCCACAATACTCCCTGCTCTCCGGGTGTAGTATGTCTTGTTGTTTGGGGATTATGAAACGGGAGAGTGGCTGTATGTGTAAGAGGACTGCTTTGTGGAAACTTTCGATGGACTCCTCAAGGCCAGCGGGAAACATCGTCGGTGTGGATGGGTAAGTCTCGTCGAGATACTTTGCTATGGCGGTAGAGTCTACCACGAACCGCTGCGTAAGCGGATCGTAGATCACAGGAAGGGTGTAATTCGTCAAAGAGTTTCCGGATCCAGTGGAGATGCCCTTTGAGGCGTACAGGTCGTGGATATGCGGATACTCCACCCATGTGGTCGTGTAGTCGAGTTTCTTCAGGTTTAGAGCATACCTACGGCATGCTCAGGCAATGCGCTATGGTCGTCGAACTCAGAGACTGCATACCGTGTTTTCCAAGTGCTTGGAGACCAGGCAACATCTGGCTGTGTTGACGGTATATCGTATAGCGTCAAACGGTCAGGTAAGGTTCTATTGGCGCGCGCATACCTGGGTTTCAGTCCACCGAGATCCATGCATAAGCTAGATTGGCTTACCCTGGTGGCGAGTCTTGACGCGACATCTTATTCCTCAGAAGGATTAGAGCATATTCGCAACGCTTTCGAATTTCGCGTGCCTGGTGCAAATGCACCATTTCGGCGAAGTCCGAGTGAAAATGTCAGAAACCGTTAAGTCCGAGCGTGAGTCTGCGTGACAACTGAATTTGGCAAGGCGTCGCGACACCGACACAAAGGGTCCGAAGTGCGCATCGATCTGCACCATCATCATGCCAAACGAAGAGGCGCGAGACCGCTTGAAGCGCCTCTTAGTGGCGGCATCTCCTTTCCTCCTTAAACCCGCACAGCCTCCGCCTATTGTCAAACATGCCACCATCCTTTCCGATCTCCTCTCCGATATATACTCTGATCAGATTGCACTCTGGCTCAGCCAGTCCAAGCAACACGTCGATGATGAGCCTCTGCAGCCTGCACGGCCCCAGCAAGGCGGCCAAAGAATCACCGAGGAATGGCTAGATAGCCTTCCGGATACTGATTGCCGATGGCGTTTCCGGTGAGCTTACCTGTACTTGCATGCATCGTGGTATTCAATTTCACGTAGGATGACGGCTGCTGAGATCAAACGGACAGTGGTGGCTCTCGACATACCTGACTTCTCTACCACATCCCGACACTCATTCTCAGCTATTGAGGCATTCTGCCTCATGTGCGCACGCTTTCGGTCTGCGGGCGATATCTATGCGCTGTGCATGCAGTACGACCGCGCACAGGGTGCAATCTCGGAGTGCATAAACGAGCTGGTGACTCTCCTTGATGAGAAATGGGAGCATCTGCTTGCCTGTGACTCCGAACATCTCCTCAGCCCAGCCTCGCTCCGCACATACTCATCTGCGATACATCGCCGTGGTGCACCTATGGATAGCGTCTTCGGATTCATAGACTGCACAATCCGCCGGATTGCCCGTCCCAGCGAGTGGCAGAGGCAAGCATATAACGGACACAAGAAATTTCACGCACTCAAGTTTCAAGCACTGATGCTTCCGAACGGCATTATTGGCCATTTGTATGGGCCCGTTGAAGGGCGTCGTAACGATAATGCCTTGCTTGCAGAGAGTAACCTCCTGGATCGATTGGGCGAGTATGCAATGCAGGAGGATATCGACGATGATACACCAGTCGAGGAACGCTATTTCCAGATATTTGGTGATCCCGCATATGGCCTGGGGCATCATATCATTAGCCCATTTGCAGGAGCAGGACAGCGAACGCAGGAAGAGCAGGACTTCAACTCTCAGATGTCAGCTGTTCGAATCGAGGTCGAGCATGGATTTGGTATTGTTGCAAATCTGTGGCCATTTTTGAATGCGGGGTGGAAAATGCGATTATACTCATCACCTGTTGGACGCTACTATCGAATTGGTGTGTTGCTTTCAAATTGTATCAACTGTCTTCGCCCAAATCAAGTAGCACAGTATTTCGAATGCCGACCACCGTCGTTAGAAGAGTACTTACATGTCGTATAAATGTCAATGATATATATTGTGAACTAACTAATTGCTAATACTACTAGTGAAGAAGCGGTGTGAAGAGGTATAGGTAGATAATCTACGCATGATGAGGATTAAGGATTGTACGACAGAAGGAATGACTAAGGTAGGATGAAATTATTTGAAAACATTACCGAGAAAGCCCAAAAAATCGGTGTTGAACTTCGCCTGATCACTCTGCGCCTTAACATAATGATCGTTACCTTCGCGTATGAGACCTAGCATCTCAGTGCGATACTTCTCCTGCTGCTCCTTCTCCGACTTCAGAAACGCCATGATCTCAGAACTCTCCGATGGCTTCTTCTCCTCCTTCTTGATTCGCTTCGTCTTGCGTCCCTTACCCTCTCCATCTGCAGACCGCTTCTTTGAAGATTTCGAGGATGAAGGCTTTGATGAAGAGCTCGAAGCCGACGACAAAGATGGAGCAGAGGGGGGATCATCGGAAACAGGAATACTCGGCACAGAGACGACAGTGACTGGCGATGTAGGAGGCACAAGGTTCTCCTTATTGGTGGAAGCAATGCGCTCCGCTGGTGTGGGTGTCGCAGGGGTAGCGGGGATAACACGAGCACCGGGGAGAGGCGTGAATGGCGGAGCATCTAGCGAGACACCAGACTGGATGAAAACGGAGCCATCAGGTCCCGGTACCTCCCATACGTCTAAATCATCGACATCGGAGACGGGAACAGTGGCGTGATCTGCGACAACTGTCACGTTGGGAGTGGGAGATGTTGCATTGGGAGCGAGAGAGGCTTCCGGGGCAGAAGGAGCGATGAGCGGCCCATCTTCGATGTCGGTAATTTCCTCGGCCTCGTCAGATGACAAGGCTGCCTCCCGGGTCCTACGACCGCCTCCGAGAGCAAAGCGACGAATTATGCTACCCCCAATCTTGTTATCCTCATTCTTCTAAAGAATAGTCAGTTATGTCGGAATGGTTTTGTGTTGTGGATGCTTGCCTTCTTGGCCTTCTTCTTGTCCTCGTCAGTCCGGTTGGCATTCTCGTCACGCGATTGACCTAACGCCTCGAGGGCTGCCGGAAATTTATCTCGGAACGAAGACGACCTCTCAATCGTCAATCGTACATCCTTAGGAGCAGTGTCAGGATCCTGACAATTAGTTAGTTCAGGAAGTGATGAGAGCAAGTCAGAACGTACATCGTGCCACAAAAGCATGTCCTTGAGACGTTGTTGAAAGACGGTGTTGCTTCCCGGAACACCAGCCTTACGTGCACGACTGCCCATTAGCTCTTCTCGCTCCATCTTCTCGCCCCTCGCGACAGTATAGATGTCAACGTTGTTGGCAATCTGGACCAGTTCGAAGAGCTGCTTGGCTGTATGAAAGCCAGTCCGAGGAGCCGGCGGCCTCTCTGACTTCGTGCGGCGAGTGGACTTGGGCTTCGGCTGCTGTGCGGGCTCGGAGTTGGGAACGACAACGGCAGGGAGCTGTGCGGGTTCGGAGTCGGGCTTCGGCTGCTGTGCGGGCTCGGAGTCAGGAACGACGACGGCAGGGAGCTGTGCGGGTTCGGAGTCGGGAACGACGACGGCAGGAGGCTGGAATGACAGTGGGGCTGGAGTAGCAGTTGACAGGGGAAGAGCAGCGCTGCTGGGAGGGCCTGAAGACTGAATGGGAGTGTAGAAAGCCTGTGTACCCGGTTCTGGAAGGCCATCATCATTGTCGTCTGGCTGGCCAAACCTTGCAATGGTGAGGTCCGTCATGTGGTCCTGGTATGAGGCAAAGTCGGCAGGTGGGGGAGCAAAGGCAGACCATTCCGAGATAACCGGCTGTGAATGGTGCTGCCAAGAGTGTGGATAAGTGGAGGGAGGACCGAAGTCCATAAATAACGGTTGTATAAAAGAGTGTGGGTCTCGCAGTGAGGTGGTGAGAGGGAAAAGGCGGGAGCGTCGGTCAGGGAAGGACGCGCGGCCTTTCGTCACAATCAGTCACAAGCGCGGCAACTGTTTCGGCCAGATCAATTACAGTCGGACTTCGCCGAAATGGTGCATTTGCACCAGGCACGCGAAATTCGAAAGCGTTGCGAATATGCTCTATTGCCACATCAGTTCACGAAAAGAGGAGAGAACCTGACATAAACGGAGTTTACAAACATGCGCGTACTCAGGAAGACCGATTACGTCATGAGGCCTAGAACTCGCAATCACGCGACAATCACGTATGACGAACAACGGCGCGAGCCGACGTGCCGCCCTCCTTCGTCGTTTTTTCGCTTGCTGTTGAACCTCGTTTGTGTACACAAGTGGGCTCGCTGGTCTAAGACTTTTGTTACTTACTCCCAATCTGCCTTCGCTTGTCCTCGAGGTTAGCAACTGCACAACCGGCGGCACCGAGAACTCAGCGTCATTGATCCCATCTTCCCACATCGCGTCTAGCTAGTCTCGATGTCAATCAGGTATACAGCCTTCTAAGCTACCATGGAGTTAGAGAACCTAAATCCCCCGCAAGCGCTTGTTGACGAGGAGAGCTGTGCGCCTCACGCTGGTGGCAGCGTCCGATGGCGTGTGGCTCGGTGTGTAGAGTCTCGATAGCCGCTGTATCCGTCTCAGATCTTCTACCAGGTTGTGCATGCTGTACTTCGTGTGCATGCTTCAGGTGAGCTTGGCTTGCCATCTCTCTGCTTCTTTCAGCCACTCACATCTGCCCCCAGAATCGTGCCATGATCGAGATGCCCTTGAACGCTGCCATGAAGTCGATAATCGTCCACAACGAAGCTTCGCAAGGGAATATCTACCCAGTGACAGGTATATGTGTAAACCTATCACTTCGCACGTACACGGTGTTGAAGTAGGTGATTCGGGATGATATAGTCCCGGACACGATCGAGTATATAGTGTCCATTTTTATCCCGTCGCCACCTCAGTCTTTCACCACGTTGGGTTGACTGAGGTGAGCTCACTTACCTCCATAGTCACTAGCTTACTCACTCACTTATTCGTAGCTACCGACTGACTCGTATCTCAACAGGTAGCTTATATAGTCTTTCACCACGTTGGGTTGACTGAGCTACCGACTGACTCGTATCTCAACAGATTATGAGACTGGTGCTTCGATTAGCTCAAGAAGTCAACACATACATCCACGAAGGCTCACTATCCCCATCTTGCCCATCCCAACTCTGATCTTGTCGACATGTCGTCTAGCCGCCCACAAGCCGTCCAGTTTTTCACCGAGGACAAGCGACTCATGGGTTCCGACAACTGGGTTGCATACAGGAGCCAGCTGGAGATGACCTGCTCGTCACTCGGACTCAACGGCTACAAGAACGGCGTCATTCCCGAGCCCTCGCCAGTTGCGCCCGGTGATCCTCAGCCAGCACCTACTTCCTGGAACGATCCTCAGCCCTCGCAGCTCGAGTGGCACATCCGTGAGCGGCACCTCGCTACCCTTATCGTCCAGAACATCGTGGACCCTGTCGGCTGCGGAGTTGACACCGCCAAGAAGGCAAACGCTATCTGGCAGGCCCTGATCGACGAGTTTGACAGCGCAACGGAAACGGACCGCATCATTGCCGAGAGCACATTGCGTGCTTATCGCCTGCTCCCCGGTACCGCGTTCGAGGATTTCATCAAGGAGATGCGCCGTCTCCGCATGCTCGCTCACAATGCGGGTGCGGTGATCGACGAGGACGAGTTCCGTGTCATCCTCTTCATGGCACTCCCCTCCTCCTTCAATGTCATCATATCCTCTCTTGACGGGGTTGCATTCACCACAGCCCTGAATCGTCTCAAGGCATACGCGGGCCGGATCAAGCAGCAGGAAGCAGAGGAAGAGACGGCTCAGGAACTCGCAGCCCAGGCCCTGTCTGTGCAGGCTCAAGTCGAGGCACGCATCGAGGCGCTCGCCGCTGGTACTGCCATGATGTGCAGTAACTGTGGGAAGAAGGGTCACACAGTCGAGAGATGTTGGGCAAAGGGTGGCGGGAGCGAGGGGAAGGCGCCTAAGTGGTTTGGCAAGAAGAGAGCCACCACTGTCAATAGCGCTACCGCACCTACCACCTCCGAGTCTACTCCCGTCACAGCCTCTTTCGTCGCCGCTGGTCCCACCTACGTCCTTGCTGCCACCGTTGGTACTGAAGGTGGACATCCTTCTCCGAGCTCACTCCCAAGTGCTGACTCCTCCTCTATCAGACATCGACGGAAGTCTGATACTGTTTTGAGTGGAGGAGTTGCATTGAGTACAGCGGAGGATGAATGCATAGACCTTCACACTGTCCACTGTTTCCCAGTCATTGCCAATAGCACACGATCTTCATCTCAGTTCAGCACATTCATGGACTCAGGCGCCTCAGAGCACTGTATACCTGATCGCTCAAGATTCATCGAGTTCACAGAGGCGCATGAGGACAACGGGACGACTGCAATCAAGGACGGGGGCACCTTCAAGGTGCTTGGACGTGGCACAGCTCAATTCCGCACACACGTCAATGGTGCACCACGGAACGTGGTTCTTAGGAATGCAGTATATACACCGGCGCTGGCCCACAATCTCATCTCTATCCCAACTCTTGACCAGGCGGGCTTTCACGGAGTCTGGGGGGGTGGCAAGCTTGTCATTCAGCCCAAGGGGGGCAATACATCAATATTCGAAGGCGTGATGGTTCCGGGAACAACAATGCGGAAGATGTACCGTGTTGATGTCCTTCCCGATGAGCCTGGTCACGTAGTGGCAGCAACCGCTCGTTCTCATGAGAAGCCAACTGATCTCGAGACGATGCACCGACGTCTTGGCCATGCCGACACTCAGCAAATCCTGCGGATGATGTCGAAAAACCTGGTCGACGGTATCAAGATCACCAATCGAGCTCTGTTGGGGAAGTGCGTGAATTGCATATACGGAAAGCATACACGGCGCCCATTCGATGAAGTGGTGATCCCAGAAGAGGAGGTCCTTGCCCGCGTGCACCTAGACCTTTGGGGTAAAGCTAGGACACGAAGTCGCGGCGGGACTTACTATCTGATGACCTGCACAGATGGCGCGTGCTCATATCGGGTACCCTACTATCTCAGCGGAAAGACGAAGGAGGAGTTATTGGAAGCCTTCAAACACTACCACGTTATGGCAGAACGTCAGACAGGGAAGAAGTTGAAGGTGGTGAGGATCGACGGTGGTGGCGAGTTCGACAACGGCCTGATGACCGCCTATTGCCTTGAGCACGGTATTCTCATCGAACGCATCACCCCATACTCCTCGTCGGCGAATGGTGTTGCTGAGCGTTCTAATCGCACAATTATTGAAGGGACTCGGACTATGCTAGATGAGTCGGGTCTACCACATTCATTTTGGGGCGAGGCCAGCAACACGCACATCTATGTCCGTAATTTCATTCCTTCCTCTCGACATCCCGACATCGTCCCTGCGGAGAAGTGGACGGGCAAGCGCCAGGACGTTTCTCACTTGCGGCCCTTTGGTTGCAGAGCCTACGCGAAGATCTTGCACGGCGGTGATGGGAAGCTCGGTCGTCAATCGAGAGAGGGCATGTTGATTGGGTACATGGGACGTCGTGGGTATCGGGTCTGGTTGCCGAATGAGCAGAAGATCATTGACACACGCGACGTCCTGTTCGAGGAAGGCGTCGCCAACAGAACGTTGGGCATTGACGCCGAGGACGACTCCGATCCGCTCATTGATGCCGGCAATCAGCCCCAGCCTGATCCCATCACCTTGAACCCTTCCCCAGACACCGGTACCGTCGACTCTGCAACGCCTGCAAAAGACCCCGAACCGCCTCTTCCTCGAGGACAGGACGCTGAACGCGACCTAGACCCTGCACCACCACCTGCACCTGTACCTGCACCTGCACCACCTGCTCTGCGTCGATCCGCTCGCCATGCCAAGCCATCGGCTATTGCCAAACGCGCGGACATGTTCGAGCAGCTCGAGGCCGAGGCGGCTGCTGATGGAGCAGATTGGGCGACGGATGCTCCCACTGCCGCTACTGTGAATGCAGGGCCATGGGCGTTCCTCGCAGACTTTGATCCCGAATCACATCGCGTCCCGCAGACATATGAGGAGGCGATGAGAGATCCAGACTTATGGAAGCCAGCAATGGATGCCGAGATTGCTATGCTGGAGGGTCGAGGAGTCTGGCGTCTTGTGGAACCGCCGGAAGGTGCTCATGTCATGGATGGCAAGTGGGTTTATGCGAACAAGTACGACGGCACCGGTAAGATCACGAAACGCAAGGGGCGATTCGTTCTACGCGGGTATGACCAGATTGAGGGCCTCGAGTACGACAAGACGTGGGGCGGCGTGGTACGATTTGAATCCTGGAGGATGTCGCTTGCGATTGCGGCTCGGAAGCAACTCACACCGTTCCAACTTGATTTCACGGGCGCGTACCTCAACGGGAAGATGGACAAGATTGTCTACATGCGGCAGCCAAAGGGGTTTGTCAAGCCGGGGAAGGAGCACTTGGTATGTGTCCTTGACAAACCGCTCTACGGCGCCATGCAAGCTGGTAACATTTGGTACAACACACTGTCGGACAGCTATGACGAGATGGGCTATCACCAGTCCCAGGCGGACCCTTGCGTACGTGTGCGAGAGGTCGATGGCGAATACACCCTCACCAATACGTACACGGACGACGTTCAAGGTGGTTCTTCGACGAAGGAAGGGGCAATGAGGGCGAAGCAGGAAATGGGAGCAAGATGGGAGATTCGAGATGTGGAGGACAGCAGATCTTTTCTCGGTGTCACGATGGACTATGCGCCGACTGGCGACATCACTATCAGCCAACAACACTATCTCGAACGCGTTCTACGGTCATTTGATCTCTGGGATCTTCCCCCAAAATCCACACCACTCGCACCTAACATCATGCTCAAGCCTTGTGAGGACCCCATGCCACATGACGATGTTGTCTTCATGCGTAACAAGCCATTCCGTCGTCTTCTAGGCTCATTCATGTGGGCCCAAGCTGGCACTCGACCCGACCTTTCATTCGCTATCAGCGTCCTTGCCCGGTTCCAGAACAACCCTGGCCCAGAGCACTGGAAGGCGCTGGTTGGCGTTGGCCAGTACATTCGTGGCACCCTCGACTACTCGATCACCTACAGAGCACCACGCACAGGGGATACGGATGACTTGGGCATGGGCCTTGAGCCCTATGGGTACGTGGATGCGGACCACGCTGGATGCTTGGACAGTCGCAAGTCTACCTCCGGTTATGTCTTCATAATGGCAGGTGCCCCGGTCTCCTGGTCTTCCAAGTTGCAGGCAGTCGTAGCACTGTCAACAACAGAGGCAGAGTACATCTCACTCGCACGCTCAGCACAACAGGCCATGTGGATGAAGTCGTTCTTATCTGAGGTCAAACTACCGGTCACACGTCCCACTACTCTCCGAGGCGACAATCTAGGATCAGTTAGCTTGACCGAGAATACGAAGAAACTTGCATTGGTCAAGCATATCGATATACGCCACCACTACATCCGGGACCACGTAAAAGCGGGGGAGCTTGTGGTACAACCGGTTGCAGGTATCGATAACCTGGCGGATGTGTTCACCAAACCACTCCCAAGGTCGACTCATCTCGCAATTATGGAGAAGTTAGGACTAGTATCATGCGAATCCGGGGGAGTGTTGAAGTAGGTGATTCGGGATGATATAGTCCCGGACACGATCGAGTATATAGTGTCCATTTTTATCCCGTCGCCACCTCAGTCTTTCACCACGTTGGGTTGACTGAGGTGAGCTCACTTACCTCCATAGTCACTAGCTTACTCACTCACTTATTCGTAGCTACCGACTGACTCGTATCTCAACAGGTAGCTAATATAGTCTTTCACCACGTTGGGTTGACTGAGCTACCGACTGACTCGTATCTCAACACACGGGACGTCAACCTGCGATTCACTATTCCTAGTCATCATGACAATTTTGACGGCAACTAGCGTCCTCACGTTTGGTTTTTGGCTTCGCGCTGCTGAGGTCCATGGACAGAGAACCATCATCATGGTCGCTGCCGTCAGCACTTCCAGCATGTACCTACTATTCACGTGTCTACGTTGACTTTCGACTTACCCACATCCAGAATCGGGTCTCTGTTCTGCGTGCAGATATTGTCATCAACGACTTATGCCGTTGCTTGTGTTGCGGCGTTGCTCATCGGGCTGTTCTCTGCCAACGTCGTGCAACAGGCCATCATATACAGGTACGCGCTGCGTCAAATCTAAGTCCTTAGCATGTAGTAATGCAGTCGCCTATGCACAGCTCGCTCGCCCGCCTGATCGATTCCATTCAGTCGAGGCACGTGTGACTCTCTTCAGCAATCAGAACAGCTGACTGACGTTACCAGATTCATACTTTTCTCGTGTCTCTCCGGGCTGGACAGTTTCTCTTGGTTCTCGGTACGTCCAAGCCATTCAAGACTTCTTTAACTCCAATATCACCCAGGTAGATACAGCTGATGCCTCAGCATACAATCGGTGGATCGTGCTACCCGTCATAATCAGCGTGCCCATTACTGCGATTGCTCTCTTCGTGCCCGGTGACACTCACAGACGCCTGAGGAATGATCTATCAACGGGAATCATGGTTTCACCCTCGAAGCTATTTCCAGCAGAGAAGGGCCTGGTGATGCTGTCGAGCGCCGTTGTCCTGTATCGACTATCCATGGTGAGATACTCTTCTTGTCTCAGTATGATCGTTGACATTGGTGCAGGGGTCTCAACATATTGCATTGGCATATTGGATCGGGAAGCATGGAATCACCGACTTACCGTTCTTAGTGAGTATGTCATCGCATGCCGTGAACTGCGTCTAAAGTATGGCAAAGCGTGAATGGGGAATCTTCATATCGTCTTGCATGCAATTTATGATGCTCTGTCTTGTCATGCCTGGTACGACTTTCCTCTCTCAATTGCATCTGAGATCACAACTCCCTCCAGGTATTGTATGGCTATACACGAGGAACATCCAAGATCGGCTGCTCTTACTTCGTGTGTTCCGCCGACTCATCGTAATCAGCATCTTCCTCGATCTCGGTGTGACCATCGTCATTCTTGCTGTGGCGAACCTATTCCAGATCCCCTTCCCATTCTTGCCGTCAATATTTCTTGCTTCCATTGCAGTCATCCCTGCGCTCAACACGCTAGCGTCGGCTTCCAACACATCGCCTCAGGTGTTCGGGGTTCTCAAAGTGGCAGAAAACGTCGGGAGCTTTCTTATGGTCAGATCACCCCTGATAGCCTCGAATATCGTGCTGAGCTTTTATAGATGTTGGCCCTGCCCTCCACAATGGGAAGATACGGCGTGGATGCTCCTCTGAGGGATCTGGGGATGCCTGTGTTTGTGTTCGTGGTGTTGTTGTCGACTGCGGTCTTCCTCGTCCAGCGCGCGCCTGTTCGTACCAACCCATAGCACCCCGAATCAGGCCTCCTTGTAATCATGCAGAAAGCTCACTACGTTTGTTGCACAACTAGTATAGGGACCTCCTGCTGTGGCGATACGAGAGAGCTGCACGGGTGCCCAAGTCGTCGAGAATCGAGACTTGACTAACCTAACAACAACATAGTCACATTCATCATGAGACAGTTCGTGATCGACTGCTTCAGTCCTGCCACCTGGACTGTGATCCAGTACTGGGCTGTCCATGAAAAGCAATCAGTTATCACGCAAACGCCTCGGCCTTCTCTCAACTCACCCTCAAAGGCTCCAGCCTTGAGCTACCGCTGACAGGAGACATGATATACTCCTCCGTATACCCACTCTCCACCGTATCAGTCGCAGTCTTGTACGACACATGCTTGATATGCCCTGAATGGTAGAGCGTCCCATTGGTCGTCTCAGTGTCCGTGTCCATGTAGTCGGGGTTCAAGCCGGCGGAGAACGGCACACTCCCTTGGGTGTGCCATGTAGGGTAGTTGCCCATCGTCGAGGTCTCTTGAGTGGGTTTGGGCGCGAGAGAGGAAACCGTCGCGCGGTTGTTGAACGTCATCAAGAGGGTGTTCGCATAACTAGGCAGGGTCAGCATGAATCTCGATGAAGCGGACTGCTACTGACATCTTGCCGAGGACCAAGGTCCTGGGTGGAGCGCGTGTTAGACGAGCAAAAAGGCAGAATAGCAGAAAGGGGACGTACGGGCAGGTGAAATAGGTCTCGTTCTGCTTGGAGGCGAACAGGGCCAAAGAGACAATGGCAATCGTTGCAGAAGCGATGTTCGTTTCAATCGTCAAGCTAACGATCTTAGCCATCAAATCAGCAGTTTTCTTGTTCCTTTTGCTCGAAACAAGCTGGAATATCAGAGTGAGATTGGGCAATCCAGAATGGGGTGAAGGGATTCGTACGAAGAACGACATGACGAGGGCGATGGCGACATCGGCCACAGCGTCTCCAATAAGCCAGAGCTGCATCGCGGAGACGGATAATCAGCACAATACGAGGTCTGCAGACGAGACACATACATAAACGAGGGTGTTTTGACCATGCGCATGTCCTGACTTGATGTCGTCCACAAGCACTTTGGCCTTCACGAGATAATCAGACTGGCATTCAATCTCACGAAGTCGCAAAACATACCCGAACGCCGCCGACGAATCCGCAAACTGCCTGAAGCAAGGAAATCTACAAGCTTGGATGTCAAGTTTGTGCCGTTTCGATGCGAGCATGTGGACTGACGACCGCAATACCAGCGCTGACCCAGTACAAGCCCTTCCTGATGATGTATATTCTGTAGCAGAAGAACATCTGTACGATGAACGCGACCACGGAACCCATGATTGGTGTGTAGATGGGACTAAGGCCGGGGTCTGCTGCGACGAGCACATTCCCGAAGCCGCGTGCGTATAGATTGAATGAGTCGACGCCGTTGATGATCGTTTGGGAGGTCTCCCAAATCAAGACGAAGTAAACTGAGTGCCGCGCAGAAAATCAGCTCCCGAACCACTCTACGACGCCCATATGAACGCACCGAGCAGTTTGATCTTGAGATTGTCGTTTGGGAATGCGAGGTGGTAGATGTCTGATGGAAGTGAGAGGCATTGCACAGAGTGTGGGGACGTTGCAAACATACATCCTTGCACAGCCAAGATCCCATATAGAGTGAAGTTGAAGAACGTTCCGAGAAGCTATGCAAGATCAGCGTACAACTGGGGCAATCATCAGAAAGTTTGACTTGTGGTCCGATGCTGATGCTACGATTAACGGATTGCCAACTCCCTAGTAACATAGAACGTACAATTTCTCGATGTTGGGTGGAACCGGGGGCAAAACGCCGGGGGGAAGAGCGGGTGCAGACATTCAAGTCGATAGCGAGCAAGGGGGAGAACCAACACCCAAGGAGCAAAAGTGACAGAGGGAAAAATATAAAGAGAGGATACCCCGAGAAGTGGGCGCTGAAACGCTCAGAGGTATGGCCCCAAACTGGATTGTCTCTTGACCGCCCGGCATGACCGGGTGTACGTCAATCGCATTGGCTGTTGGTTTTGAATAGAGACGTTAAGCTAGCGAACCGATCCTTGATGATTATCGTAGGTTGGACCCAGCGTGGGAGCAGGGGTGCTCTTGAATGGTTATCAACGCGGGGATGATCGTGAATGTGGTTGAGCTGTAAGGTGGGCCCATAGATTTTGCAGTTGGGGGTCTGGGACCATGGATTGCGCTGGTGCGGTGAAGTTTCCAGAACACGGTACGATCAGACGTTTACCGCTCGTAGTACCATCCATGAGACTACTCCACTTATTGGGAGTGCATCACGAGAGGAACGGCACGCGCGGATTGAGCGCTGCCAGGCGTTCGGTAAACAAAGGGATCGCAACCGAAAAAGGAAAACCTTTCTCTCCGTCATCCCACCATCACAAACTGCCCCTTCCTAGCCTGGGTGTATTTCATGATCATTCTTAGCGCGCGCAAGGATGGGGCTTTGGTAATGTAACCCTCATCCCCGAACAATATCTTCTGGAATTTCTGTCGTGCATGGAGACTCTAGGACGTTTGAGATGAACACTGTTCGCATGCCGTGACTCGGACCGCATAAAGACTCAGAGCAAGGGACCTGCTTGATCTCCAGTTGGACCCAACATGTCCTCCCCTCTCACACCGCTCGTCGATCTTATCTCGTCCCAAGTGAAGGCCCTTGAGGCGGCCTACTCCAAAGCCGACCAAAAAGTGCCGTCGCTCGATGATCCTTTCATGCCCGGTCCCTTGGACGCGGACATGGCCGTCGACCTGACTAAGCGCATCATCGTCGCTGCCGCCGCCCAGCTCATTGCCAGCGTCCGTTCGCCTCCCGAAACCTTGCAGATCGAATCCACCGCAACCTATACCACAGCCGTATTAGGCGTAATCGAGGACGCGAATGTGGCGGACATCTTGATGGAGGCGGGACCCCAGGTACTTCTTTCGGCCTGCATACGGTGCTTGTGGCTGATGTCGTATGTACAGGGCCTTCACGTCAAGGATATCTCCGCCTCCAGTGGTTTGGACGCGTCTATACTTGGTATGCAAACTATTCCGCCTGGGCGTTATTTCGGCTCACTGCATCTCATAGCGCGATTCCTGCGTTTTCTTGCTACACGACACATCTTCAAGGAGATCACTCCCGATGTCTTCACGAACAACCGCATTTCCATGGTTCTTATGAAGATGATTCCCGTCACGGCTATCAAGGCCGAGTAAGTCTGCTGTTCTCCGTTGCTCTTCCCTTTGACTAAACATCACTTCACCCAGTCCCGCGGCTCGCTACGATGCGGCGCCTCTTGCCGGCTTTGTCTCTCATATGTGCGTTCCCTGTTGCAAGAGAGTTCAGCGTTCTCACGCCAATACTAGGGCTGACGAAGCCCAGAAGAGCTCTCCCTTCATCGAGCCGTTCGTGAGGGGTATTGAGACCGCCGATGCTCCATTCAACATTGCCCTCAAAACCAAGGCGAAGATGTGGGAATGGGTGGAGGAGCCTGGCAACGAATGGCGCGCTCGACGCATCGCCGCGTGCATGAAAGCCGGCGCTGCCCTTTTCTCGCCCGATATCTTCATCAAAGGTACGCTGCTCTTTCCTGTAGGGTTTGACTTGGCTGACTGGTCGTAAGGTCTCGAGGGTGCGAATCTGAAGGAAGATGCAGTGGTTGTCGATGTCGGTGGAAGTGTTGGCTCTTTGGCGCTCCTCTTGCGCAAGGCGTACCCTCATCTCCACTATGTCGTCCAGGATCTGCCCAACCAGATTGACCTTGCTGGTCCTGTATGTACATGTGTTTCCTTTTAGCCCTCCTCTCACTGACCCAGACGTCCACAGTTCTGGGAGGAGAACGACGCGGAAGCTGTCAAGAGCGGAAAGGTCGAACTGCAGGGTAAAATTGAACCCGCCTCCTCCGAAATTCCCTTCTCATATTGACTTCAGCACACGACTTCTTTGAACCCAATCCCGTGAAGAACGCCGCCGTCTACCTCTTGCGCGTTGTCATTCACGACTGGGCGGATCCAAAAGCGCGCATCATCTTGAAGAACATTCGCGACGCAGCCTCCTCCTCGTCCAAGCTTGTCATATTCGACTCTCTCGCACAGCACACTTGCCGTGACGGGCCCAGTCCCGCGCCAGAGCCGCTGATGCCCAACTTGGGTATCGCAGGTGCAGGGTTCTTCACTGCGCTTGACATCGAGGTATCTGTGCACCTTCAGTGAGAGCGGGATCATTGCATACTGACGACGATCATAGATGCTGGCGATGTTCAACGGTAAGGAACGGACGGAGGCGGACTTCAGGGCTTTGGGCGCTGAGGCGGGATGGAAGCTAGAGAGCGTTACGCCGGGGATGTTAGCGACATATACTTTCTCTGCCATCTAAGAATCTCCGAGGCGATCAGGACCATGTACAATTCAGATACCTTCAAATCATGAACCTACTTCGAACATGCCTCGCTCGACTCCCGTATAGCTAACGTCAGTCGTGCCTCGACATACGCAATTGTGTGGATACGAATGATAACAAGGTGCCCAAATACGAGAGACCCTTGAAAGGTGGGGTCCGAGGACCATGGACCATGTACGCAGGGTTCAGATAGAGTTTGGGTGTTCATAGACGCATTTTGGCGCCCGTTCGGCACTCGCCTCTACGCCTGAACGGTCATTGAGTTGATTGCTACAATCGTGGGGATGAATTCTATCTCAAACTTCCACAAACTATTCACTTGTGCATCTGACATCACTATTGGTGTAAAGACAAGGCGTAGTCTAGCAATAGACCGCCTTCCACAATAGCGCCCATATAGAAGCCATTGTTGTGGAACTGGAGGAGATACGTATCAGGGTATGATTTGGGTTAACAGTCGAATCGACGTACCACCGCCCAACAGCTTTCCGGTTGCCCGACATTGAGCGAAGAGATTTGCCAGACGAGATGTGCCGCCCCGCCCAGGACACCGGCAAGAAAGAAGGAGTTCGAGAGACCATTCAGTACGCCGACGAGTATAAGAGACCCCAGAAAACATGCTCCGAAGAATGCCAGGTACGTCTTGACGCGAGTGGGACCAAAGTACAGTGCGGTCGAATTGACTCCGGCCTTCATGTCATCCTTCATATCTTGACACGCGTAAATGGTATCTGGGATCTGGGTTCAGAAGATCTCTATCTGAATTTCGAGGTGCGATCCGTACCATACCACATCGTCCAACTGGGTGGATGAGAGTCAACCTCCAAGAAATCGACACCAAGCCAGCGAAGTGCACTCACCACCAACTTCCACAGACAAGAATCCAAGCAGAAGGGGGAACAGTGTTCGTGACACATGCCCACCCCATAAAGATACCCGTATTGATGGATATGCCTGTTAGAGTACATCAGACCTGTCAAAGCGCGCAAATCGAAAGCAGGAGTATTCTAACCCAGCCAGGCTTGCGGCCACTGTGTAAGACGTTTCATAAAGGGGTAGATTCCAGCTAAAGGGAAAATCGTAACGCTGCCGATGAACCATCTGCGAGGCGGTATGATTGGTAAGAGCGGTAATATATCCTTCAGGTACTGACGCGAGAGGGTCTGAGCGCCATAGCATGCCGAGAAGAATTGAGATATGGACTGCGAGAAAGAGTAATGCACCGGTGAGGGTGATGTGGCCGGCGGCCATTGGTCGATGCTTGGTGCGCTCTACAGTACCTGTAAGCAACGTAAAGGTAAGCCGTACGCGAAGGCTTACCAACTTGAGCGTCGATGTTACAATCGACGATATCGTTCCACACACATCCAGTACCTACCAGTAAACACTTGAATGATTAGAAGTGGCGGCCGATGCTGAGGCACCCACTGGTAAGTTTCCCGTCAGGGTAAGGAGCTGCTGCAAAGGGAGGGTGACCGACCTATGAGATACGCAGGCGCCGACAAAACCAAGCATCAAAAGATGCAGAAAGGAGCCGACAGGAAGAGAAACAGAACGTGCGGCGATCGTCAATGCCCAAGCTTGGGACGCGTCGGCGAGGTTTCATCGAGAAGCAGAAGCATCGTACCGTAAGGCCAGAAGACGACCATAGTCCCGGCAAAGTGCTTGACCCTTGTAAGAGCAATCTGCACATTCCTTGCATGTAAGCTCAAGGTGGAGTCTTCGAGAGGCGGGAGTTACCCATGGTGCTAGTGCTGAGCGGAGAGCCGCTATGTTGGAAGTTATCACGATGACCGTCATTGCGAGTAGTGAAGAGGAATTGAAGTGCTGAATGGAGGTCTGTATTTATGCTGTGACCTTGAGCTCTTTTCTGCCTACTTGTCGTCTTTTCTTGGTCAAGAAATCAGCGCCGGATCCAATCTCGGACGCGCAGTGGAAACGGCCTTACGGGAATTGTCACTAAATGCCCGAACCGAGAAACGTTACAGTGGATAATGTCTCTCATGGTTGTCGCCAGAGCATCGGATGTCTAGTTGGCAGCCCATTGATTGCTCGGTGCGTAAAACGATGCCGGGGAGCGGCAGTCTAGTGGCGTAAACAAGAGCGGTCTTCCCAAGGACTCCTTGGAAGTGACAAGCCCCGACATGCTTCAATGCAACAAGAGCCCTGATGAGCGTTATCGCTTCTGATCTGTGGTGAAGGGGTAACAGAGAAAGACGAACCAATTATATTAGACTCGTTCAAATATCCCCGACGACTTCACCCACATAGCACCCAAGAAAGACTAGCGCAAGTGGAACGCAAATAAGTATCGGTAACGAGCCAAACATGGTTTCCGTCCAAGCCCGTCGCCAAAAGGAGATCGGCAATACTTTGATCACGGACCTAATGTTATCAAGCGGTTCGTCATTCCGACTCGTTCGGCACGAGTTCGTCCAGATTCAGAAGGACGCGTTCCTCAGGCTCGCGCTTGACACGCCTTCCGAGTACGCTTTTTGTCTGAGAAGTCAGATCTACGACACCAGTATCTGAAGTCGCAAGACAGCCACTTTGAGCAGCTCGTCACCAGTCTTCAACGGTTATCCCCATGATTTCGCTTGACAGTGAGTCTACATTCGTAATGACTGCCATTGAAATCATTTTGAGTTGCGCAGTCCGAACGGTGCTCATTTCAAGTCAGAGTCACCGATGGATGTAAAGCACCTCAGGTGTGTGCTCAAGGAAACTCCGAGCTGTTGCTGTATCCTGGTACAATACAGCTAAGTAGAACACTGTGTGTGTGTAACTTCACTCCTCCCGCGCAAAATCGATATGATTACTGTCAAACTCTGTTGGCGGATTGCTAAAAATCAGCTGGCGTGCGGCTTCCGACCTGGGTCGGAATGAGCACTCGAAAGGCTTGGGTGAGCTAGAAAAGTGTCAATCTTCGGCAATTCAGTGACTGATAGCAGAATAAAGTCACCTAACGATTCCGTCCGTGTACTCGCCCTCAATCTCGATCTCCTTCCCATGCTTATCCTTTGCCTTGCCAATGGTGAAGACAGAGAGGATGGAAGCGATGGCAATCCACATACTAGCGTCCGCCGCCCAGCGCCCAACGCAGATACTATGCACAGAAATCAGAAAGAGATGATATTGACGATGGACTTCGGTCGCCAGTACATACCGCCTTCCAAAGCCAAACACCGGTGGGTTGACATCAGAGATAGAGCCGTTACGAAGGATAAAGCGCTCCGGTTTGAACTTGTGTGGTTCCTCCCAGACACGCGAGTCTCGGGACATTGCCCTACGACAAGGTCATCACGGGTGCCTAACCAAAAGTCAAGTGCCCTTACCACTGATTGTAAATAATGGTGGTGCCTGTACGACTCATGTTCAGTCGGAAAGTCCGCTAGAAGTGTGGTAGGGTTGATCACGAACCTTTCGGAATATAGTACCCATTGTAGACATCGTCCTCAATGGTGGCATGTGGGACACCTTGTTCGTGGGCGTAAGTGACAAGTCTCACAGGACGCAGATGCTCTCACCTAGTGGGAAAGGGCCATGCCAGCGCAGAACTTCCCGCAGTACGGCCTCTACGTATACGAGAGACTCGCGGTCGTCGAAAGTCGGAAGACGATCATGACCGATGACGGCATCAATCTCAGCTTGAGCCTTGGCCTGGACATGAGGAAACTGGACCATGGCTAAGGTGAACGAGAGTAAAACCGAAAGGACCTGTGCGTGAGACGGTCAGACACGGCCGGATGGTGGGTCAGTGACCTACAGTCTCCATAGCCGCTACATGGGAGAGGTGCCAGAATCAGCCACTAAACTATACGAGGTTGTCAACCATGCACGTACCTGCGAATGTGGTGACACCGACAGCCTTAATCACATCTTCTGGAATCTCCTGGGTGCTATCGGCCTGATTCTTTTCAATCATATCGACAGTCCAAGATGGAACCGCCCTTCCCGCGACCTGGTGAAACATGAGCGCGCAGGAGAAGGCATACAAAACAAGAACATACCATGTATCTCTTGACAGCATCAAATGGGAAGTTCTGTGCTTGCCTTAGCAGCTTCTTCGAGTATTCGCATCGTTCGTGGAGCTCTGGTAGAATGGGAAGAGGTACCCATGGAGGGATGTGCCGCACTGTGTAAGCGTTGTTGAGTTCAGAAATTCATTATTCAGCCAATATCTTACGAGGTGGGCACATATTCAGGAGATTGGTCCCCGGAAAAAGGGCGCCGGAGAAGAGAGCGATGGTCTCGAATGTCAAATCAACTAGCGCGTCATTGGGCGCTGCATTGTGTCCGTAGACCGCATACATCATTACGGATGCGGGAAAACTTCGTCAGTCAGTCAAGCTGGGTACACGGAAGGAGACCAGTGGAGCTTACAGTTTGTAATGATACTCAAACTGGCGCGGATCGTCGAGGAGGCTTTGAAGTAGGGCGTGACATTTGGATATGTGTACAGGATGGAGGATCCCAGTTTCCTCCCGTCGAAGTCGCTGCTGCATGATACGGCGGTCCCGACGCCATTCGTCGCCATAATGCTTAAGACCCATGTTGATGTGCCACCCATTCCTGTAGGCCGCTCAGGATCAAGATAGAACCCTCGAATTGCGAACGTACATGCCCATCACGGTAATCTCAGGTCGGTCAGAATAGACACGCGACCGTTTGGTGAGGAGGTCCTCCGCGATTTCCCTGGAGTTGATAATGACGAGGTTCTGACCCAGTGCTCCCGCGTACATGATGTCGCCTACAAACACTGTAGCTAGCGGTTGCAGGCAGCGGACTGGCGCCTACCGTAGGTATCCGCCCACTTCTGGAATGTATGCCATTGGTATGTGCTAGGGAGGTCGAGGAGATTCCCAATGAGTGGACGCGGTGGAGGCCCAGGCGGGTACGGGGCAAGAACGCGTCGCCTCGTCTTGTAAATGACCAGGCAGACGAGACCAAGGAGCACGGGCCAAGTCAAACTGTCTGTGTTGAAGATGGCCATGGGTGGTCACTAGTCACTGGTAGCAGAGAGTGTGTTGGGTCTGATGCCTGCAGGTTTGAGGTCCATTCTGCACACTGGTGTCGCTGTGGTGGAAAAAGGGAAGACTCAATGACGGTGTCAAGCAAACCTGAAGTCAATTGAAACGTCCCCTGAGCAAATTTTGAGCGAACCAGTGAGCCGGCTCGCATCAGGGGCGCCCGAACGAGCCGTCGGCATCTGGCGAGTCCGATCGCGTTTGTGGACCTGCCAGCTTTTTGCCTTTGACTGTCATGGCATCGGTTACGGGCATGGTGAATTGCCGTTACAACCCATATCTGTTGATTAGGACGCAAAAGGCTGACAGCAATCCAAGTGCCTCTTCCAGCGAATACTGCCTCCCGAGTAGCACCTACCTTCGAGCGAAGACTTCTTCGCACTCATGTCATCACGCAACTTGTCCGAGCTCATGATTTTTTCAGTCCTTGTAAGCCCTGACCGCTTTGGCGTTCTGCTCTGGCTTGCCACGGGAGTCGCAGCCGCGTTTGTTGTTTGTCGCATATCACGACCATCTCTTCGGCTTCCTCCAGGACCCAATGGTCTACCAATCTTGGGAAACATCTTTGACCTTCCCAGGAGCGACGATCCTCTACCATGGACAAACCATCGAGCTCAATATGGTGCGATCTCACTTCAAATGACCTCGTACAACCGTCTTATTGGTTTCGAGGCCCCATTAGCTCCGTGACGGTCCTTGGGCAGAGCATCGTCCTCCTGAACGATTGGAAGAGCTGCATGGAACTTCTCGATAAACGCTCCTCATTGTACGCTGGTCGTCCCTTCTTTGAGTTCGCCAGTGGCCTGTATGTGCTCTTCCCCCATCGAAGTCACCATTACTCAGCAAACTTAGAGTGGGTTGGGATCAACAAATGATCATGTCGCAGCCAGGCGAACATTTCCGCAAGATGAGGACACTCCTCAAGGCACACGTGGGGTCTCCAGCAGCCGCATCCGCGTTCTATGGCATACAAGAGCTCGAGACGCGTCGGTTTCTTCTTCGCGTGTACGAGCGCCCTGAAGATCTCATCCCCCTGATACGGACGTGAGCTTCATTCTTCTCACATATGACCAGTCTCGACTGACACCGTGCAGTGCAGCAGGCTCAATAGCACTGCATATCTCGCATGGCTATCAAGTCGAAACTGAGAGACCTGACATATTAGTGGGGTTGGTGGAGAACGCTGCGAGGGATTTCTTCAAGGCTACGATGCCGGGCGCATGGCTTATTGACATATTCCCGTGGAGTACGCTAGTCCTTCTCTCTACAACTACACTGCGCTGACTCTAGATGACACGTTGTTAGTGAAAGGCCTACCACACTGGTTCAGATTTCAGAAAGTCGCCGCTGAGTTCCGTGTTCGAAACCTTGAACAGACAGAACGTCCGTACCAATTCGTTAAGCGAGAAATGGTAGGTCATTCCGTTAAACCTGTAGAAATGCTTATGTCAATCCCGTCCGTGCCCGACAGGCCGCTGGTGTCGCAGAACCATCCTTCATGTCCCTGGCGTTATCTGAGCACCCTGATGCCCTCACCGAATATGCGGCCAAGTTCGCGGCTACTGCCATCTATGGAGGTGGATCTGATCCTGTAGGGAGCCTGTTTCCAGTTAGCGTGCTTTTGCTGATGCTCGTTCGCCTAGGCCGTGGCTGCTCTGAGTGCCTTCATTCTTCTCATGGTCATGTACCCACAGTATCAAAAACGTGCCCAAGAAGAGCTGGATGCTTTGATTGGCTTGCAGCGTCTACCGAAGGTGTCTGATCGTACGAAGCTTCCTTTCATCGAGGCGTTGACCAAGGAGGTGCTCAGATGGCATTGTCTTGGGCGTATCGGTGTGTACCTGACCGAACGAGTACGTGCAGCGCAGCTAACATCAATCGGAAGGCATACCCCATCGAGTAACGAATGACGATGAATACAACGGATATGTGATCCCCAAGAACGCCATCATCCTTCCTCATATGTGGTGTGCCCTCTACTCCCCACATCACGTCCAGGTACAAACGAATAACATTCGTTCATCCAGGAACATCACAAGGGACTCGTCAATCTATTCATCACCGGACGAGTTTGACCCAGATAGGTTTCTCGGAGACTCGCCTGAGCGTGACCCTAGGGAGTATCTGTTCGGCTTTGGCAGACGGTGAGACTTTGTTCACATTGTGCGCGTTCAGCGGATTCACGTAAGTCTGCTCAGAGCATGTCCTGGCAAGGATCTAGCGAATTCGCACATGTTTATCACCATTAGTATGATGCTGGCTGTGTTCAGAATTGGGAAGGCGAAGGACGTGAACGGAAAAGAGATAGAACCGGTATGCGAGTTCTTGCCCGGGACTGTGAGGTAAGGTGGCCTCAGATAGTTTCATCGAGGTGTTGCATTGAACATCTATAGTCACCCGCGCACCTTTGAGTATTCCCTGGAGGTGCGATCGCCTGAGGCGCTTGCTCTGATCAAGAGTGTGGAGGAGGAGCGAGCTTCGCGGCCAAGTGACGGATATAAGCTATAAATGTTCATGTAGAGTAGTACGAGCTGGGATGATATCAAATAATATTTTTGCTGCCTATCATCTCTGGTGTATGACTGGCCATGATGGACGTTGACCATGATGTGTACTGCAAACCAGGATTCGATGGCGATACATAGGGAGACTCGGACACCTTCGTTCATTCTAGCGCAATCAAAGCTCCGAAGGCACAGTCCTTGATATACTGACCTGCTCGTCCACACGACCACAAACTTTACGCCGACAGGCAGACTTTGAGATGCGAAGAGAGTAGATTCAGCGCGCAGGAGGAGCACCGGAAAATGCCGATTATGACGTTTAGCAGTTAGCACGATCCCGGTCCGCAGTCCCGACCGCCTTTTGCCCGCAACCACGATGAGGACGCCCTTCCTGCTACTGCAAGTTCCCCATCACCAGTGCCCTCAAGTGTGGGAGGCCCTGCCGCACGTCAGCTTTGCTGATTGCGCTGCCATTGAAGGATCTTTCTTTTGCCGTATCGCCCATTGCTCAACATGGAAGTCTCGCAGAAAAAGTTGCTGTCCACAACCTTCGAAACCGTAGGAGAACGTTGTTTGATCGTCTTGTTCAGTGCTGATTGGCGCAGGCGCCAGCGAATCTCCCCGGCAGCATCATGACACTATCGTCGCCTCTGGCCTGCGGAAGGAAATGCAGATTTAGCGTTTCAACACGCTCGTGATAGCCGGATTTCGCCATTTGTGGGCTTTGCGAGGAATGGAATGCTCACTGGCGACCCCCCCCCCCAATGATTCATTCATCTTGGTGGATGTATCCGACTACCAACATCAGTCCTTTCGGGATGGCGTCGACCAGAACTTTTGCAACGGAGATTTCGCAGTCTGTCCTTCTCCTCGTCTCCCCCTTTGACGCCTCTTACTTTCTCTTCCTTCAGGGTCGAAGCTCCGCAAATCATTGGCACGGTAGCGGGAACCGTACTCTTTGTCATTCTTGTGATACAGGCAGGTGGGTAGCTGTCGTCCGTCCCTCCTTCGCGCTTGTTCGATGCCGAATCACTTCTAGTTATGTACTATCATATCGTCCCCAAGAAAGAATCGGTGGCAATCGCCCTCGGTACAACATCCCTACTTATGCTCTGCATCGCTTGTCTCTAACATTGCGCACAGTCTCCGTTGTCCTTGTGCTCGAATTGTTCATCACAACTCTCGGTCTCCTCGACACGTTTATAACTTACTCTTCGGGCATTGACACATCGCATTTCAAGTTCATATACCTGCAAGTCCTGGGGCCAGTTGTCATTGTCATTGTAGAGGCCACGCTCTGTCTCAAAGTTTTGAACTCTGTGAACTGGCCTTCACTCTGGATGTACACCGTTGTCCCCCTCATCAGTGTCACGGGAATCTTCGTATGTGCGTGCCCACGCGCGAGGGACATTCGTCACTCACTACGCGAACTCATAGGTACCAATGACTATGGCAGTTCTGGATGGTATCCGAGTACGTTGTTCGCGACGCGCTCATCGAAAGGCCTCTAAGCCGAACCGTTCAGACGTTCAATTCGCTGCAAACTGCCCTTTCGGTCGATGACTTTCTAACCCAAGCTCATAGCCAGGAGCTATTCACAAATGTACGGGTGTTTTCCCTTAGGAAGGCCCACCACTCACGTCACGTTTAGATCTGGCTCATTGGTACTGCCGCCATCGATTCGGTCATGGTCCTTTGCGTAAGTGTTTGAGCGTCCGGGTTCACACGTCGGTATATCTCATATCTCTCCCAGCTACTGTACATCAGCGAACAAGAACCTGGCACGCTGGCATACATGCGTCAAATCCTGGTCACGTCGAACCTCTGCTCTGCGATCGTCTCGCTCGCCACTGTAGTTCTTTGGTTCGTTGCCAAGGTGAGTACTATTTGGAACGTCGTTAGCCTAGCTCTCATGCGTACTTCGAAACACAGAATCAGACCTTCTTCATCTGCCCGTATGTTTCTTATTCCGTCCGTCTTGCCTCTAATGCTAATTGAGGGCTTGCCATCGTCTCAGACTCGTCCTTTCGGGAAGATTGCAAGTGTTCCCTGATCTCACTCGTAAACACCTCACTGACCATTCGCATGTAGATCTGCCAACGTGTTCATGGCAACGATGAACGATAACAAACCAACCCAGGACTCTGAATCTGTGTACCATGACACTCCTCATCCTGGCGACGGTGCCAGTCTAAGGTCCGCGGGTCTGCAACACGACGACGACAACCATAGTCTGGCTCTGGGTGCCGATTATTTGGCCATTCGGGAAGCAGAGATGGGTCTTCAGAAACCTTTGGCATGTCATGCCCATGTCGGCGAGGTTCTGCGATACCGCTCTGAGACGCCCAAACCTTCTAGTCTGCATGGCAGACTTCAGTCTGGCGTTCTCAAGTTTGGCACTCAGCGTTCGGAGTCCAGCGTACGCAATGGGCAAACCGACGACGAAAAGGACGATTCGAAGAAGGATGACCGGAGCATCATAAGGATGGACGATCTGGACGTGCCCGTCGTCCTTCCGATTTCCTTTGAAGGTGTCGATTCGGACTCGGTCTATCTGCGGGAGTTTGACCGGGGGCAGGCGCGATGCGGATTGGAAGAGCCTGCACAACGCGGGTATGATGACCACGGAAGTGATAGGGAATCTAGTTTCTATGAGAACGAGGACGGGTCAAGTGTTGCAGACGGGGATAGCGGTGGTGTGGAACATCTCAGAGACTCGCACATTTCTTTATCGGACTTTTACAGTACTTATGCGCGTTCTACTATGTACGATACTCGTTGAGGGCCACGGACGCAGCTCCATAGATTGATACTGCGGGCCAGGTCTTTGAAATGTTACTCGACGCACGTCCTGGGGCAGATCGGTTGATGCCGACGTGTTCCTCCGCAAAATTATGCGAGCATATACGCCAATCCTTCCCCTCATATGCCTGCAAAGGATTCGGTTTATTCACCTTCAAGTCACCTTACTCGACCAGACTTGTCATCACATGACTGTTCTCAACTTGGTTGTGTACCACGACTTACACCCATTGGGCCGATCTGCTTTGCTTCACGACTCCGTCCTTCATGCTGACGTCCTGGGTGCTACCGGGGCACAGGGAGAGGATCTGGGAAATCTTGCACGAGGCAATTTTTTTGGATGGGAACGCTTTGCTTCTTCCAGGTGTCCTTATCAGCACGCAAGCCCAGACGTCTTCTTTGTTGTAGCTATCTTCGGTATTACGCGTACACTACTGGACCTTCCCTTGACTCTACCTGACCCTCTACTCTCAGATATCCAGGACGATCTTCCGCAGCTTCCGTATGCGTATCAGGCTGCAACCAGAAAATACGCCCGTCAAGGACCACTACTTCAGCCGGAGACTCTTTCCTTGGTTGGCGGTTGTCCACGAGGCTCGTCTGCTTGCTTTGGGCAACGAATGTATTTGCCCCACACGCGCCTGCGCTATATATACCGAAGGACAATACGCGCCAGGGCCAGGTGCTTCTTGTCCATGTTGTTCGATGACGCGACAATGTGGTTACGATACGTTCGGTGAGAACCCGGATTTGTGGGCTATATAAAGGAACAGCTATGCGCACTGGGGCTCCTGATTACGTCCACGATGCGTCTCCACTTCTTGAGCCTGCTTGCCTTGCTGGCCGTGTCGGTCAGCGCATTGAAGATGGACAAGAGCGAGCTGCACGCGCGGCAGGTGGAGGCTGCCAAGAGGATAAACCGTCCATCGCCATCTCGTGTTGGAGCAAGAGCAGAAGTCAAGAACATCACCTTTTCCAACCCCAAGGCATCCGGTGGGTGCTTCTCAATGAAGATCGTTAACATGCGTTGATGGGTACCAGAATTTTATGTCGATGGAACGACCATACCCGAGGTGGACTTTGACGTGGGCCCGAGTTGGTCAGGTCTATTGCCGATATCTGGAGCCGCGAATGAGACGCGCAAGGTCGGTGCAATAGTCGGGTCGTGTTACTCGTGTACGCTTATCTCATTGGCGCAGTTATTCTTCTGGTTCTTCCCTCCCGGGCCGGATGGTAGCCTCGATGACCTCATCTTCTGGTATGTCGCATGCTCTTTGGAGTCTAGTTCGTCACTACAAGGATACACAGGACAAACGGTGGTCCTGGATGCTCGTCACTCGAAGGCTTCCTCCAGGAAAATGGCGTAAGTACCGATGCGATCTTTTGGTACTGAGTCCCTAAAATTGTCACCAGCCCTTTCAATGGGGAGTCGGCACTGCTAAGCCCATCGTCAACGAATGGAGTTGGACCAACCTTTCCAGTATGCTCTGGGTCGAGCAACCCGTCGGTACAGGATTCTCTCAAGGAACACCAAATATCAGAAACGAAGATGACCTCGCGGCACAAGTCGTCGGTTTCTTGCAGCAGTTCTTGGAAGTCTTCTCGGAGCTAAAGGGCAAGAACTTCTTCTTGTCAGGCGAAAGTGTGCGTTGCAAATCTCTTATCCAGCGCATGTCCGTCTGACGAGACTGATCTCGAGCGTAGTATGCAGGCATGTATGTACCATGTAAGTACTGCTTGCCCTTTCAGCATGACTTTATTGAGCTTCTGTCAGACATCGCGAACTTCATATATGAGAACCCGGATGATCTCGACCTAAGTTTGAAGGGGTTCTGGATCGCAGACCGTACGTTCTCACACAGTATCCACACGCTGATTTTGCTTACCTCCTTTTCAGCTGTTCTCGGATGGGATGTCGTACAAGAACAAATTCCCGTTGTCGACTTTGTTCACAAATACGAGAACGTCTTCGCCTTCAAGTTCGTCTCATCTTCAGTAGTTGTATCAATATTCTGTCTGACTGCACCTGTAGTCAATCGTTCATGGCCCACTTGGACTCGGTCGCAGAAACCTGTCACTATGCTGGTTACTACGACAAGTTTGCGACGTATCCGCCTGCTGGACTTCTTCCTTTGCCTGGGAAGAGCACCGAAGCCGACCGCGGATGTGACGTCTGGGATCTGGTCTTCGATGCCGCCCTACTCGTTAATCCTGCATTCAACATCTACCGCATCTTCGATACATTCCCGGTTCTGTGGGACGTCCTTGGCTTCCCGTGCGCCCTTCATTGGCACAATAGCTGTAGCTTCTAGATCACTGACACTCGTGCAGCGGCTCATTCGAGGACGTACAACTGTCTCCGCTCTACTTTGACCGCGAAGATGTCAAGGAGGCAATACATGCACCGACGAGCGTCAACTGGACGGAGTGCTCCAACATCAACGTCTTCCCTCGCGGAGATGCCAGTCTACCCCCGGCTTTCACTGTCCTTCCGAACGTCATCGAGAAGAGCGAGCGGGCGCTTATCGCGCACGGACTGGCAGACTTCATTCTCATTGCTGAAGGGTGAGAGTGTCTGTACCTCGCCGTGTCATACTGGAGCCTGATGTATTGACCAGTGCACGTATCGTGATCCAAAAGTGAGCTACATCGCCTCGCATAGATCTTCCAACTAATGGTCTGTTGCGCCGCGGCTAGCATGACCTGTACGCCTGTCTCGTTCTCCTATTCTAGTTGACTTGACTAAGTATCGAATACAGGGGGTGGACTGCAAGGTTTTCAGACACCGATCCTCAACGACAGCTTCATTGTTGACGGCATGGGTGCCCTCGGAACCGCACACACTGAGCGTGGCTTGACATTCATCGAAGTTGCCCTGAGTGGACACATGTGAGCTTGCTGATCGTACATGGACGCTCTTGACTCACCGCTTGTTGTCAGGGTGCCGCAATTCTCTCCAAGGGTATGAAACATCGTTACGCGCTAATCGGTCCACTAACGGTCTTCCAGGCAGCCTTCCAAAGCATGTCGTTTGTCATGGGTTTCCGCGACACCGTATAGAAAGTAGTAAACAGCCTGGAATTCGTGGTATGAACGTAAATCTACTACACCAACCAGACGAAATCAGTACACTGCGAGTAGCAAGGCGAGACGCGTCATAATGAGCACCGAGGTCCACGAAGCTCAGTGACCGCCTGCCCCTCTCAAATAACATTGCAAGTCCTGATGCCTCGTAACATCAAGGGGAAGTGACATCTGACGATGGCGCCCTGGCCTCCTGCTGAAAGGGATCGTTTGTCGTGCCGCCTTTTCCGAGTCTACTCAGCTCAACGATCCCCCTTCAGCTTCTGCGCGTTGCTGTACTTCTGGCGCGCCCATGGGACGCCATAGGTATGAGACAACTGACTCGAACAATGGTGAGACTTTCGCCGCGCACATACTGCCGTCGCCGCAGTGAGTGGCAGTTCAGTCTGCGCGATTTCGGCTCGTCGCCGTCCCGACTTTTGAGCTATATGATTGACTCAGCTGATACGAACTGCCTGTGAATGAAGCATTGAATATTTGCTCGACATCTGGCTGAAGAGGCTCAAACTACGACTTGAAGGCCTCAACATACTGGTTTGTATCTGAACTGTCTTTGATGGCCACGATCTACCTACGGATGTCCTGTTCTTGTGCTACATATGCACCTACAGCCAAAGCATCCAAGGCCGCGCGCCCTGCGTGAGCCACTGTATTCTGAACGATGGAGAAATGGTTCTACAGTATCCGGTAAGCCCAATCTCCACGTACAAAGATCAGTGAGACTCACGCGGATATTCTCTGGCGCGTGTTTGGGAGGTGAGTACGTTCCGTTAGCAACATCCCGGGCGAATGTAGCAGCTATTATTGGCATACAATGTTCATGGACATAGGGGATTACACCGGCGCCAAGGCCGACTGGAGACCCACAAGTTGCAGCCTGATACAGATACGCGCCCTTAGCAGTGTTCGCGAACGACACGAGTTCGTCCAAACACCGAGGCCAGTGATCGCATTGCACCATCGTTGCCAGTTTCCACAACTTCTCCTGACTAGCGACGTCAGAGATCAGCAAGAGTTTGCACATTGTCAGCAGATTGTCTGGATTACTCAGATCAGCCAGCACGCGCCCGTATAAGACGGGAGAGTGAGAAGCCAGTGACGGAAGTCCGTCCACGTAGCCAGCGGCGAGAAACCCTGTGTGATGCCGGTTCCAGGCGTCCAAACCGTTCCGAGGTTCGTAATTGTTTCCCCTGTAAAGAGGATTGCTTTGGATCTCGTTCAACGTTGAGCCCACTCCTCGCAGCCAATCGCGTTGTATCAAGCCGGCGTACACCATTTCCACTGTGTCCAAGCATGACTGAGAGCACAGAGCGTACGAAATGATGTTGCTAAGAAGTTCTAACGGACGTTCTGCTGCAAATGCTACTCGCATGACTTTCCGGCTGACATCGGCAGTCAGCCCAGCAAAGTCGTGGCCAGCATCGTTGCGGGTACGTCGATTGAGACCTGCGAATACACCGTAAAGTACGAGTGCTTCATCTTCCATGGCCAGAAGTATTGTGGTACTGGTTTCGAAAGTTTCCATGCCGATTACGCTCTGGAGAGCGTGAATGGTTGCCCTCTCCACGTCACCACGATGTTCATACGGCCGTTTATGCCCCTGCGCATAATTTTTCAGAAGTTCGGCGAGCTGGCGGAACAACGACGGTTGCCGTTTCAAGGAAGCTGAATCGAATTCCTGGGCCCAATCCTTGTGAACGCTCGATGTCTTTTGGATGGAGGGCGTCTTGACCATATTGAGCAACAGAAAAATATCATCTGGTATGTTCTCTGTATGATCATCAGATGAACGGGCAGCGGATGAGAACTCGCCTTTCAGTAGCCACTTGACGAAGGAGGGGTGCATGTTTTGGTACAGTGCACTGCCCAGCGAATCCCAGATGGCTTTATCGACTAGATTGTACCTCGTGATCGAAAGAGGAGGCAGATTTGGGCAAGCCGGGAAGATGTATAGAGCGCTTGGGAAATCTCCTCCGCAATTGAAATCCTCGCAATCGTGGAGTGCGACAGCCACTCTCAAGAGCTCTGACCAGAGTAACGAGGGTTTGTCGGGACTGATCCCCAACCATCCCAGTCCGCTACGTAACGAGTTTGAGAATATCGTGCCCCAGAGAACAGCATCAAACTTTGTATCGGGGCCAGAGGAGATAAGGTTCTTGCGAATGAGCTTGATAGCTGATACCGAATCGCGGTAAAGGGTATAAGCACTCGGCTCGTCGCACTGAAAATTCCCGCCGCTCGACGAAATGACGAAACGGGAGTTCGGATCTCTAAAACGCAGGATGGCTCGTTGGAATCTTTCGAATCGATCGAGGGATTGACCCTCGTAGGAGTGCTCTTTGGCAGCCTCGTGGACAGACGGGAAACCGTCAGGTGCCGGTTTTTTAAGCATCGAGATACAGTGCAGAGGCAAGCTGCTGAGTGACTGGATGATAACACTCTTCACCGAAGAGTTGGATGTCGTATGGAAAAGGTGCGCAAGGTTGGATGTGTCTAGTTTGTCTGCTGATTCCTCTACCTTTTTCAATTCCATTTCATTCAACGACGGCGAGGGATACACGAAATCCTGACGAACCCATGGCAAATCTTCACGGAAGAAGAGCCAGGTAATCAGCACAACACCCCATCGATGGAGGGAGCGGGCAAAGGGAAAGAGATATGCTGAGACTGGAGTTTTATAGGCACAATCGGCATGGAAAACAGGGAGAATGGTGGTGATTGCGTAGACAAGGAAACAGAGACTTGCAATGAGGCCAAGATCTGTAGCTATGGGGCGATTGAGGGCACCGAGAAAGATGACGAGTCCGAGGAAGAACAATCCGAGCGATGCGTGCATCAGAACCGGGAGTAGGTCAATGATAAGTGGGACATGCCACTTTTGGAGTGCCACGTATCGAAATTGTCGAACACGGGAGATGACAAGCGGGCTTTCCGAAGGCAATGAGGCATAGTTGTGGATCCACTGTTTTGTCAACACCGTAGACATGATCACGAGTGTGTATTCGGATGTATCCGACATCCGAACCACGAATATGTGCACCCTAAACCCAGATATTCGTATTCGGATGGACATCCGACATTCTATCCGAGTTAAATGTCCAATATCCGAATATTTTCGAATATTCATCCGAATATATTTGAATATATTTGAATATTCATGAATATTAGGGTATAATCACATTATTAACAGGTTAAAACTGTGTATACTATGAAGTTATGATAGTAAATTCTGTGTGAATATCAATTAGACTCACATAAGTGATATAAAACACTCTCAAAGTATAGTTTATAGTATTATGGTTCGGATGTTTGCTTAGATAGTGGACATCCGACATCCGAGTGACATCCGACATCCGAGGTATATCCGACATCCGACATCCGAATATCTTCGGATGTCGGATACGAATATAATTGAAATATCCGAAAACATCCGACATTCGTGCTCATGTCTACAACACCGCAAACATCGAGGTTGTGAGACTAAGACCAAGGCTCATGAACCACAAGGCATTGACCAGCACGTCGGATGCTCCGGGCTGGAAAGAGAGCGAATCATAGTCTGTTTTGGGAACAGCATCAACGGCTTCCTGGCCTTTGAGCATAGCTCGCTGGATGCCAATCATCTCCTTCATCTGGGATGCATTCACTGCCGTGTTGTTGATCTGGAGATTTTGACAAGAAAGGTGGTGACAACAGCAGAGAATAAGGCGGCCTCAAGGCGACAGTGAGCTGCATCTGCTTCAAAAAATGTAATGAAAAAGGACTCACAAATACAAGGAGCACATCAAGACTATCCCGCCATCCAATAAGAAGATCTGCATCGAACTTTTTGTTTTTGTCCATACATGTTCGCCATACCCTTGCGTATGGCGACAGCTCTTCATACTGTGCATCCGGGGGGTATTTTTGCTCATAATCAGAGGTGTCATTCAGGGCTGCTTGGGGCGTAAGACAAGGGTTTCACTGTTAGATATGGTCAAGAACTATACCCTTCTGCGGTAAGGATGAACCAAGTCCCAGCAAGGTCTTTGATGTGAGGGTATGGGTACAGGATGACCAGGACAGTTGTACATGCCCGTGACTGTCTGTATTGACCTTGAAGTCTTCCAATTTGTCTGACTGCATTGTTCAGCTCGATTAGGTGGTTTAGTATCGATGTTGGTGGCGTAGTCGACAGCCGTTTGGCTTTTGAGTAACGGTATTCACAGCTCCGAGTGCACACTGCCCTGTGTTGATTGACAGTTTGACCCATCAGCAACCCACAGACAATTAGCAAAAATGTCCATAAGCGTCTTGATCAATCAATCAATCCACGGCACGGACCCAAAGGCTCGCCGGACTTCGGCAATCCTACAGGGTCCGTGCCGTGTAATATCGATTGAACAAAAGCATTATTGCCCCCGAGCCAATGTATGGGACAGAGCTTGAGACAATTTCTGTTCATCAAGGAATTGTTCCTCCCTGGTAGCTATTGTGATAACATTGGTATATTTGTGTAGATGACAGTGTTTTAGCGCCGAGCCTTTTGCCTTTTCTTCTGGATTTTCTGTGCTTGAGCAACCACGACTGCCTCCTGCCACAAAAGCTCCTGCAGCTCTCGTGCCTCTGCTAGCTCCTGAAGGTATTCCACAATACACATTCGAAACTGTACCTTGCTACGCCATGTTCTGGGGTATTTAACCTGAAACCAGTCAACAGCCAACTTTCTGAGATGGGCTCTAAATTCCCCTTCTTCTGATTCCAAACTCTCAAGTCTTGATTGAGATGGGCTCGACGGAGGCAGGTGACTCGACAAGTGAGGCCCTGGGGTCGCAGACAGGATCTCTGCATGCCGTTCAAGCTCTGCAAGCACTTGTTGTTCCCTGGTCACCTCGAGCTCTGAGCGAGTATGAAACCACTCAATAGCACTCGTATCACTCCTACATGCTATGTGATTAGACAAAATCCCTTGAAAAATTATGATACTTACCATCCTGTCAATTGTATAATGCAACTCCATCCATCAGACCAATCACTTGGTGAATCTGTGACTGAGGTGAAGACAACTTCCAAGAAGGTATCAACTGCAAACAATGCTGACACCCCATGCGGGAAGCCATACACAATTGCTTGATACTGTAGGAACAGAAGGCACCAGTGAAGTTTCTCTGGGCCACGGCCGTTCAGCAATGGCGGATCTTGCCACCATTCCCATTGACACTCTTCCATGACACAAGTCAATGGATCTCTCTCCTCCCAAATCACTTCCAAATCCCTCGGACGGAACATATGATGTGGCCATGGCTCCTTCTTGCTGCGGACAGCGTTGGCCCAATGACGTTCACCCAGAAGGCTCATGTGTTGAAACTCATCAAAGCATCTTGAATCATTGAGAAGTTCTGAAGGATAGTATGAGAAAGACGGCAGTCCTTGCGGACTTGGGGAGAGGGTGACATGGCAGGGAAGGGGCGATGCCAGTTGAGTAGAAGTAGATGGAGACCCCTGACCAGCAGGATGAGAAGAAGGAAGGTGTGTGGGATACATAACTGTTATGCTTGCAATTCTCCCGTCTCCGGTTTATTTAAAGGACACCCAGAACAAGATTTGCCTTCAGATGCTTTTGAATGAAGGATTGCTACTTTGATGAATGTTAACCAAAAGAGCATAATGAAGGTGTATCACGGATTGATGATTGCTTGTCAGGTAGTCAGACCATGCCCTTGTTCTCTGTGAGGTAGTGGGGGTTAGCCCCTGGAATTGTGCCACAGACTCACTAGCACTGGCAATGGCAGAATTTGTCCACTAACAGCTGAAGAAGAGTGCAGGAGTGATCAATAGCAAAGTTGTGGTAGATTGCAAAGGATGTTGGTGTGCATCAACGACAAACAATTGGAAAGATCATTATTGCACTCAACAGGATGGTCCGTGTCAATGGCCACTCCACCCAACCCATATGCTCATGTCAGACAGAACAGTGCACAGAATGAATACTGATGCTTCCCTACTTTTCAAAGTCCAAATCCTGACTAGGAAGTACCCAACACTTGCATGAAAACAATAAGACGGGCCCATTAAAGCAAGGACAATAAGGCTGTGAATCTGGCAAACAGATGTGTGACCACATCTTCCTCGGATGGTCCATCCGCGTGGTCATGACGTGAATCTCAATTTGGCGGGTACCGTCGTACTGATTGATGTCCTGCAAGTAATAGACATGAGCACGAATGTCGGATGTTTTCGGATATTTCAATTATATTCGTATCCGACATCCGAAGATATTCGGATGTCGGATGTCGGATATACCTCGGATGTCGGATATACCTCGGATGTCGGATGTCACTCGGATGTCGGATGTCCACTATCTAAGCAAACATCCGAACCATAATACTATAAACTATACTTTGAGAGTGTTTTATATTACTTATGTGAGTCTAATTGATATTCACACAGAATTTACTATCATAACTTCATAGTATACACAGTTTTAACCTGTTAATAATGTGATTATACCCTAATATTCATGAATATTCAAATATATTCAAATATATTCGGATGAATATTCGAAAATATTCGGATATTGGACATTTAACTCGGATAGAATGTCGGATGTCCATCCGAATACGAATATCTGGGTTTAGGGTGCACATATTCGTGGTTCGGATGTCGGATACATCCGAATACACACTCGTGATCATGTCTAGCAAGTAAGGTCGTTGAGAATGTACTTGATGGCACGGAGGTACTCACCTCAAGCTTTTCCTTAATGTTGTGTACACCTTCCACTTGTGCCTTCATGAAGGGTGTCCTTGTGGTTCTGGACTTGCGACGGCCCGCCGCCTCAATCTTGCATGTTGTAGGAACCCACCCACCGAACGAAAGACAATAAGGTCGCCGAGGAAACGGATCTGCATTCTGCGCTACTCACTTCTGTGCGATCGCTCGGTGACGTTGTCATGGCACTGCTCTCTAGTTAGACAGAGGATTTCGTCGTCGTCTGTTGCTAGATCAACACGACGATCTAGTCACGGTCGGGATAACACACCTTATTGTATTATCCAAAACCCCAAAACTGCATCCAAACCGTCATTTCAGTCCGTCACTGGCCTGACTGGAGCGCGTTTCAGTGGCAGAAAACCGATTGTGGCTCCCGTCCCGGGTTGCTTGCGCTGTAAGAGTCGTGGATGTCATCGAGTGATGAACAACAAGTGCTCAATCCGGGATGCAACAAGTGAAAGAGACACGACGCTGCAAATGGTGACACGATGATTGCGTATATAGTCTGTCGTGGGATGAATGGTAGAGAATGGCGGATATTGAGGCGTGGGACTGCCGCTGTCCACGATGCCATGGCCCATCAACGCCTTCTTCCCATCGGCACATCATGAGCGACTGTATGCCCGCCCACAGTGGATGCAAACCGAAGCTCAAACGATAACGAGCCAATAAAAAGTCAAGCGAGCACAAATGCAGCAAAGTCAGCATACATACGTCTGCCGAATTTTGCATGCCCATCCATAGTCAGTAGCTGGCTACCGCTTCGATCGCGAGTTGCGTGGCTTTCTCGTTGTTGGTGAAAGGCTAACCTGAGGTCAAACTAAGAGGATGGTGGGGAGGAAAAGATCCACTTTTCCGCAGCCTTGCTGAAGAAGAGCTGTAGGTAGAGGACCGGTGCACGTTGTGGTGGTGAACTATCGAAAAAACTAGCTTGTCGTCCAAGATACAGATACAGCGGAATCAAGCTCCTGTGTCAAACTGATTGTCCATTTGCTTACGCTAAAAAGCCTTCGAAGGGTTTGATACACAACTGTGCGATCTAGAGTGCGCAGCTGCTCGTGGCGCGAAGGCCGAAGAGTGATCTGCAATCTGATTTTCGGAGGGTGGAAGAAATCACTGTCCCAAGGGTACGACATCAGCTCAGCTTCGTAACACATCTTCTCATGGCGCACGTCCGCATAACATGAGCGTGTCGTAGAGAAGCGCCGGACATCGTGGTCAGATTAGTACCTTGCCGCCTCAGGCCCGAATGCGGCACGTTGAGTTGATTGCCGTGCGTGCCGACGGTGCCGCTATGGAGATCAGACGGTATTCTTTCATTCGGAACTTCGTCTCCCGAAAGCGTTGAATTCGCCGCCTCTGATTCGATGGTTTTGTCGTGGCAGGCGAGTCTGCGCCTCTCGGGCTGGTCGCCGTTCTGTTCAGGCTGCATGATACACTCAAGCCGCTACGGACCGCCTGCAAAAGAAGCGGTTCCGGATTCGTACTTGCTCGTCACCTGCGCCGGCCACTGCTACCGTGTTAGAATCCTCCCACATGATTCACGATGCCGAGGGGCTCTGTACCCAATCCATTTTGCAGCTCTGCGACTGTGCCGGGGGATTGTAGTTTGTCGGTGACCATGTGCAAGTCTTGTGACCGTACCTTCACTGTGGCGGCCCGGTCATTCACATCGCGTGTCCTCACAAAGTAGGGCTTTCTTTCCCGTCATTTTGCCGGAAAGTACTTAAACCAGTGTGCAAAAGGTGGGCACAAACAAGGAGCAGCATGGTCACGGTGTACCTAAAACTTATCGCGGGGTTCTTCCTCATCCAAACCGCTTTTGCGGCAACTCGGACAACACCGCCTACTGGTGCACTTGTTGTACGCGCTGGCACTACTGCAACCGGTGAGTACAAGACGGTACAGAGCGCAGTCAATGCCCTGCCGGCCGATGGGAGCAAACAGACCATCTTCATATACCCCGGGACGTACACGGAGCAAGTCTACATCAATCGCACCGGCCCTTTGACTGTATGTTGATCTCCAACCCCTCTTCTATGTTAGCTCGGATGGTCTGATACTGAGATAGATGTATGGCTACACGACGAACACCGCTGCATACTCGAGTAACCAAGTGACCATCACTTACAATGCCAGTTTACTTACCGCTGCGTCAAATGACGCGACTGGCACGCTTCGTATTCACAAGGATGACTTCAGGTGCTCGATATTTTGCATTCTATTTATGGCAACCTCTCATCGCTCCCAGTTTGTACAATGTCAACCTGGCCAACACTCACGGGTCTGGCTCTCAAGCGGGCGCTCTCAGTGAATATGGAAGCCGAGCTGGCTTCTACGCATGCAGCTTCACCGGTTATCAGGACACTCTTTACGCAAACGTGGGAACCCAAGTGTACCTCAAGAGCTTTATAGAGGTGCGTCCCCAAATGCTCGTCGCTGTTTCTTCATCGACTTAGGCGGTGCTTTTGACAGGGGGCCGTTGACTTCATCTATGGGCGACAGGGTCTCGCCTACTTTGGCGGGAACACAATTGCAGTAAATGGACCTGGATGTATTACTGCTAACGGGAGTCAGTCGAATGACAGTGGGAGCTGTATGTGCCTCATCATTTACGTCCTCTTGGACCGTATCTTGATATTATTCCGAAGATGTCTTCGAGAGCAACACGGTGGTACTTGCCAGTGGCGCCGCATCCGGGACCAGCGGAGCGGTTTATCTTGGTCGCCCGTGGGATAGTGAGTTCGACATCACGAAGCCGATGCTTTTGACTGACATTCATCACTCGCTTCTCTAGTTTACGCCAAGTAAGTCTCCTTGAATATTTACTCGGCCAACACTGACAGTCAATGATCTTGTAGAGTAATCTTTAAGAACACAGTCGTTACAGCTCCTCTGAACGCTGCCATTTGGTCTGTCTGGTCGGCTACAGACCCGCACACCGATGACATTCTTTTCGCTGAGTATAACACGACGGGAAATGGTGTATCAGGCGCCAAGCGAGCGAGCTTTGCCACTGTCTTGACAGCGAGCACAGCAGGCGCGTACTCTATCTCAAGTGCCGTTGGCACCGATTACGCGACTTGGGTAGATGCAGCATACTTATAGTTTCCTCACCTCATATAGTATGCTATAGAAGCACTGAGAGATACGGAGGCTGTTTGTTATCCTGTACGCCAAGACTGTGAGGTTAGTCTGATGTGCACTGTGGGCGGCTTGAAGTGACTCGAAGATGATGAATTGTGAAACAAGCGACGGCGAATGATCAGGAGCATTGCGGAACGCGGCCCGATAACGTGTCCGTCAATGAGGTAAAGCAACAAAGCCAAATATCATGATCTTCGCTTTCCTCACACTTTCATCCTCATTCCGATGTCAGACTCTTCGACGTCCACGACACCGCAAATATTAACGCCCGAGTCAACGGGCACGTCCCCCGAGCCCTCGGCCTCGACGTCGGCGGCAGCCAAGAAGGCGCGCCGTCAAACCGCCATCTACCCGAATGTCAATTCCTCGAACAAACTACAGAAGCCGTTCAGTCGGAGCGCTGCCAAGCGCGAGAGCGTCATGGCGCTTGGCAGCATTGAGCATCTCCAGTACTATTTTACGAAAACGGGCATCGCGGCTCGCAAAAAGTCGGTATCCCGCTCGTGTTCCACGCGATTAACTCTTACAACACCAACAGCCCGACAAAGAATATAAAGGGACTCGTTCCTGCGCTCGGTGGCCTTCAACACATCCGCACCACGAGCAACACGAGCGCGCTTGGCATCGATCTTCCACCGACTCCCATCATCCCGGAGATAAATCGACCAGCCTTCCCGCCGTTTGTCAAGTCGTACCAAACAGACCCCGAAACTCTGCTTCCCGGCGTCGTAGACGATCTCAACTCTGTCTCACGGGCATGGCATACCGAATCCCCCACTGACTCGCTCGACATTGCCCCATTTGATGTCTTGAACGCCCTGAAACTCACGACGAACGCTATTCGCTCGGTACGCAACTATGTCGTATCTTTGCCTGACGAATCGGCGGGTACCATACGTGCGCAGTACCGTTCCAAAGTGCTCGGTCCTGGGTACATTCGCTCTGCTAAAGCACCCTCGTCCGACTCGGATCCTCTAACCATGATACGCAAATCTGCCCTGGACGTGCTGACCGTTCTCCGCGAGCTCGAGGAAACGAGCCGACTGCCTCTCGATCACGATGCGTACGATGCGCAGAGCGACGGCCGAACATCCAGGAACGAGCACGTTGCCAGTCCCAGCAGCACCTCGTCTGATCTCCCTGCCAGTGAAGGCAGTGGCGGCGATACACTTCTCCATGTCGACGGTGATACATCGGTGTCATTCTCGCTCGTACAGGTACAGGGCAGGTACGAAAGTGTACCGGTCTGGGAGGACTCAGACCCTGAAGACGAAGTGGAGGAAGAGGTCAAGCGTGATCGATGGGACGAGAAACTTGTCGTGGGCAGTGGATGGCTGTACCGACAAGACATCAAGTGGGATGAGCTTGGGAGTGAGCGAGCTGTTGTCCGCAGATACTTGGACATGGTCGACGATGTGCTGTTCGGAGGGAAGAAGGATGGTACGCGAGGGTGGGACCACAAGGCGAAGAAGGTGGAGAAGGGAAATCGGCGGCGGGTCAGCGCCGGAGATGCCGATGGGCGGTCGCTTGGGCTAATGCTGGGTGGCGGGCTGATGGATCTGCATATAACGGAGGAGCCTGAGGACATAGAGCAGCTGGACACGGAGACAATCGATGACGACGACCTCCCCGCGTGGGCTAAACGGCACACATTCGAAGGGGACGACCTAGGACGTGCCCATTCCCTCATCATCTCGCTTCTCCCGTCCTCACTGCAATCATCACTCGCGTCACCATCCTCACGAGAAGAATTCCTTGACAGTCTATCGAGCGGACAGCTTCTCTGTGTCGCATATAATGCCGGTGTCAGACAGTCTCGGAAACCATGGGGGTACGTCAACAAGGACGGGATACACGATATCATCGCGCTCTCCGCATCCTCCGAGGGTCAAGCGAAGGGGTGGACGTTTAGGCGGACAGACAACCTTCGGCTATGGGTGGGTGCGCTGAAGCTACGCTACCTTCTACCCATCGTCGTTCCTATGGTTTCCACTTCAAATACGCCGTCGAGCTCGCCTGTACCAACTCAGACGAAGTTCCCAGCGGGTGTGCATGAGCCGCCGATCAACTTTGATGCGAGGGTTGTCGCGAAGAAGGATGAGGGATGGGAAGATATGCTGGAAGCAGTGCTGGTGCGGTGGATGAGGAGGGTTGTTGACGAGACGAGAATCGAGGGGTAGCGTGACGACGGACGAAGATCAAGAGACGATAAAGGAAAGGATAAGCAAATCATGAGCATGTAACGAACCACGACGCGAACAAACAGCGCATTTATCATACCATACACCCTATCTGGATACATACCATTTTTAGTTATCTGGCATTACTTACTGTACTTCTGCTGCGTTGAACCGTTTTTCGGGCGTTCTGTTGCATCACTCGTGGCGGGGGGCATGGCCTGCGCCACATCGACGAAGTCCTTTCATCGTATTGACGAAGCCTCAGTTCAGATCATAGACAGGCATGTTCTCCGGAGTAGTTGGCCGTCATCCGTTCTAAGCCTCAGAAAGTGATCATGGCATGCGAGAAGCTTTGCTCAAATCATCACCCGCCGGCAAAACCACCAGGACATGTTTCATTGCGGACGTCTAGACTCGCTATCTGATTGCCTCCACAGAGGCATACGTTTCGCAGCCTTTGACTACTCGAATCTCATCTTGGCTTCTTGCAGGATTGCTTGGCGCCAACGATAAATTACATTAGATGCTTAGAAACTCATGACCGCAAATATGGTAGTACAATCACACCGAGTCACAACAAAGAAACCTAAGCGAGGACCGGCCCACTCAAACTTGATTAGAAGGGCACTACTCCAAACTCTTCAGATAGGCGAGGGCAATGTCTGCCGCTTTATCCTTGGCGACGTACTTCTGCGCCCCGGTTCCGCGACCACGCTCGACACCGTCAACTGGACAAAGAAATTAGCTCGGGCGCAACAGAAAACAAGAAAAGACGCGACGAACTCTTGCAAGAGGCAGTCCAGACTGGCGCTTCCTGAGGACCGCTCGGTGTCTCGATCCAGGAAAGGCTTGTGAGCTTGCCTTTCGACTGTAGGTCTAGAAGAAGTGAGATTAGTTAGGTGAAACGGGCGCGAAGAGCTGGAAGTACAATTGTTCAAGGCGATGGTACCTTTTATGAAGGAAGAGTCAGAAAGGCGGGGAGTAGCGAGCGTAGTGGCTTACCAGTCACTGTAGGCATTGAGGCGCGTAGATGATATGGTATGGAATTGCAGAGCGTTCGTCGTTTGTTGCCTATAGAACCTGTTCATCCCAGCAAAACCATTTATACCTTGACATGGCACGGCTTCATTCCCAGGGGAATGTCCGTCCGCAATCGCAGAAGCCCACTTTCACACGAGATACCAGTGAAACAACCAGGAAAGATGCTCGTTCTTTCATGGAACGTGGGGAGAACAAGTACTTGCCTGGGGCGAAGCGGAAGAAAACCATTAGGATTGGTCGAGCACACTTAGCAGCAACGACCATCTTCCTCTTCTGTGAAGCAGAAGTCAAGCTGTATCCCCATGGAAGGAATAAGAAATGCGTACATCATAGAGACAAGGACCGATCGTCCGTAGATGATGCGTCACCGAGGAGTGCCGAGTCCTCAATAGAAGGCACCGATGATACAGACGCCGAGGAGGTCATAGCCTCCTCGAAGGCGCTGGACGGGATGAATGGAAGCTAGGCTAGAAACCACACACAGGCGTTGTAAGCAGCGCTGGCAGGAGCAAAACTACAGGCTTACGGGAAAGTCTGCCCTGTCTTGCGCGTTACGAGCAGGAGTACGCGGACTCGGACCGCCACGACCATGCACACGGAGTCACTCGCAAATGAAGTCCTGGGACAGATGAGCCAGCATCCCTAACTCATGTGAGTACAAGGCGCGTTTGTGGCGACAACGTGTATGGAAAACGAGACCCTTCTGATTTCTCATGCCAAACATACAAAGTTACATTGCTGGTGATACTGGGAAACAAGGAGATCTGAGGTCTGGCGGATGATTACGAGGGGGGACGGCTTACCATGTCAACGTTTTGATACAGGGAATGCATAGCCGGCGTATAGATATTAGGGCGATTTTTCCTCCGCTGTAGCAGCAGTAGCGTCATCAGTGACAGTGAGTTTTTCCATGGCGTCTTCGAATTCGTCCTCGCTGCTACCATCGGAGACATCTTCATCTCCGTCCTCCTCATCCTTGTCCTCTTCTTGTTCGTAGTCTTCATAATCAAGCTGTGATCACAATCAGATGCTCAAACTGACACGCCCTGGAATGCTAAAACGCACCGGATCATATATGACACGGATTATTAGGCTGCAACTGGGACACGTGGCAATGTCTTCGTAGTTCGCCAGCTGTTGGCGAGATATTTCGAAGCGGTCGCCGCAGGGGCAAGGATAGTGGTACACCCGCTTTTCCGCGTCCCAGACCATGTCCTCGATCTCAATCTCGTCATAATAGGCACCCATGATGGAACAAGATAGATGAGAGACCGAAAAAGCAACAATGAACTGTAGTTTGTGCTAGCAGCGCAACACGGACATGAAAGTGAAGAAGCAAGAAGCGAAATCTCTCGGAATCAAAAAGATCCGGTGTTGTGCTACAGGCTCCGAGAAAACTATGCCTGCCTATACCGGATCGTGGGCCGGTTTGCCTTCTACCCCGTTCCCTTCTTTTTGTCTGTCCTTGGCCACTGGGCTGCTGTGGGGAGAGCTGCGACGAAACGTTTGCTATTGAATGCTCTTTGCGCTCAGTCCTTGGCATGACTGGACTGATCTTTGAGTGTGGCGCAGAAACCGAGTAATAACAATGCACCATTCACGACCATCTTCCTTTGGCTTTATGCCAGGACGTGGATCCCCTGCGTAGCCATTATCGTCCTCCTCAAGCAATTTTCCCACTGACGCGGCTCCATGAGATCGTGCCTGCAACAGATGAACCCTCCAGGTACATTCTGATGCGTTCATGGAGGCAGTATTCGATAGTCTACAGGCTCGACAAGGACTGGTAGATACGCTCAACAGCCGGTCTTGTACAGACACCCTAGTCTTCGCCGCTTCCTCTCTTGAGTCCAAGGCTTTGGCCCGAACCGCCGCCGCCTGGGCAAATATCTCTCCAGCCGATGACTGCGGCCAGCCCAGATACTGCTTCAGTCCGCAAGGTTCTCCACCGCCGAGGGCAGTCTATCTGCGAATCAGATGCATTACGGTGCGTGCTGTAAAGGCTCCTTCCTCTCATGAACGATTATGTCTTCCAGCGTTGGGGGACGGTGTAAGCTATTTATGTCGGCGAATCAGATCCTCTTCAAGGCGAACCTTCGTGTCAGGAGGATACGGAGCCGCTCGCTTTGCCATTTACGCATTGCTTGGCCTCACCTAGACGTAATGGCAGCTGTGAAATCCTTTCGACCTCATCTTCTTCGTGAAATGAATGTTCTCATCACGGTCGCTTGTTCGTTCATCCGCCTTTCTCTCCCTCACACTTGAAGTGTTCTGACGTATCTCGCTTGCTTCCGATCCTATCTCCTCCGTAGCTCTCATCCACTCTTTTCCGCCGCCTGCAGCCGTAAGACTCGTGTATTTCAGCAACCCCGTTGCGTTCCGAACAGGCTTCTCTGGAGAGAGTGACCGTTCGTTCTTGCGTGCTTTGGACACGAAATGCGAATCGTCCATGGGTATCCGACCTATGTCGTTGGCAGACATACGATGATGGCTTATCTGATGATTTCGATTACTGTCCTAAGGATATGGATGGATAACGCCCATCACAATCGACTTCTCACCTCTGCTACAGGGCTCAGATTACGGTATGACAGTCGGCGGTCCCTCCAATGATTCCCATTCCTCATACAGTGCACTATGATTGTGCTTCGCGGGTGTACTTCTCCCTCATGCTTCGATGTATGACTAGAAACGAGTAGTGAGCATTGAGCGCTCCTCATTCATCGCCCACGATAGCGACTATGAAGTCTGTGCAGTGACAATGTATATGCAAAGGTCGCCGTTCCGATCGACCTAGACCCGCTTCGTGAAAATGATGCTCAAACATTCATGCTTCATCAGTATCATGATAGTGAGAGATCCCGATGTCAGGTAAGCCACCATGACGCGGTGATACACTCGGAATGATAATGAAACCGTTGGTTGGTGATGTTGCCCTAGGCTAGGTGGGCCACTTTCCATTGCCAGGGTTGTCTGAGGCATCGGATCAACACGAGGCTCGCATATGACTGTTCAAAAGGGCATACCATTCACGCACTTGCTCCTCCTTACGGCCACTGATTGGACCTTGATTCAACGGCACCTACCCGTGATCAGCAGACGCAGTCGTTCATCTTCGTACCATTTTCGAACGGTCCAGAACATCGAGAACCTGCGCTTGGACGCAGCCATGCCTTGCTTAGCTGGTGACGATCCAGCTGCGACGGGAGACACGGAGTGGTCCGGTTGTCATGATCGGTGCCAGAGTGCTCGAACTGTACCACAAAACAGACTTTTGTGCGACCTGATTCGCATGACGCTTTCGTGTGGCCAGGCTCTCATGACGTTTCATGTCTAAAAAAGGTGACAAGACTATTGAATCTCATATCTCACCAAGCACAGAATGGCATCGCGTAGTCATTATGTGATATGCATCCGACTTTCTATCCCACACGGCGTACAGCTTATATGCGCCACGTACAAGTTCCAGGTGCTGATTCCCGCTTTGTATACATTTCTGATGAGGGCGTGCGACGATGCGGTGTGCGAGGGTCTGATTCCCGACCGTGTACTTGTAACTTGATGCATTCCAAGTTGCGCATTCTACATTATCTGACTTCAATTACAAAAGTGACAGATGATTGCACAGGGTTACTCACACAATATACAATTGAGCAGCAAGTAAGTAGTATCACACAGATGCTTCAATGCTAACAAGACTCTCCCTGGCAGGTATAGGTAAATACGTGGGCTCATCATAATTGGGGTTGACGATGAACGACGTCAGATGCTGCAACTCTCCTCGACGAACTATGTTGCCCAGCTCCTGCATGAACTCTTCGTAATTCTCCGCTCCTCGGTCTACCCATGCGCACTCGTCGGAATGTACAGAGACCACCTGCACCGTTGGAGTGAGCTCAAGGATGTCGTTGATTATAGAAGCGTGACTGAGGTCGAAGCATTCGCAGAAGCCAATGTAGAGAGTCTTCAGCGGACACCGAGATCGTGCTAAGAAGTCCAAGAGGGGCTGGAAAATGTCGCAGATCTCAAGAACGGTCAAGTGCTCCAGAAATGGAGCGTTGAAATTGAACTCCCAAGGTGAAGAAGTGAGCTGAATGTATAGGGAGCGAATGGGGGATGTCACGGGAGTCGGAGGATTGTTATTAAATGGTGTAGGTGATCCAGAGTAGCGTGTACGATTGTCGTACTTTGTGGTAAGGGAGTCGAGGCGAGGACATTGGGCTAGAAACTTGAATGTGTCCTCTACGTGACTGTCATATGACCATGATGAAATCGTGACGTGTCGTAGTCGGGACTGAGAATACGGGAGAGAGATGTCGGGACCGAAGTAGATGATCTCAACGGTGTCCAACTGAGGTGCATACTGGAAAAGGCCAATGCCATGGTGACACGATGCATCAATCCGGAGAGACAATAGCAGGGGGAACTGCCCATTCATAGTCTCCAGCTCTGGTAAATTATCGACAATGAGGTCGGCGTGTTGCCACTGCGCCGAGACTTCCAAGAGAGATAAGAGTAGCGAGAAGCTTGCGTCTGGATCCATATAGTGATTATCCTCAAAAATGACTGAGACGGGGTGGCCATTGATGCGCTCAAGCCTGATCGAAAGCAGTGATTCCCATCCCCGGCTGGGATGTAGTCCTCTGTGACTGGCATTGAGGACCGACCAGAGCGCGGGACTGGATATGACGACTTCGCGCCAATGGCGGCACACCTGACTGAGAGCCCATGCGCCTCTCGACGTCTCGAAGATATAGGCATATTCGTCGTCACAGAACCATCGGAAGATCTCGGTGAGGATCTCGACGGGTACTCGACGCAAGGGGGAGAGGAGACCGCGCGACTGAACGACCATGTTCGACAATCGTTTTGTCTCTGCAATTAGACGCTTCTGCTCCGCCAACATGAGCGCTAAAGTGGCGTTCAAACGCGCCAAGTCTCTCTCAGCATGGGACAGCTCGTTCAAGGCTGTTGGGAGAATGTGGTCGCGAATGACTAGCGCGTCAGAGTCGGAAACAGGACCATAAGAAGTTGTTCCATCGAGAAGTTCGGGCGCGAATCGGTGGGAAGGGATGGGGATGCAGAACGGCTCTCCGCACGATGCGCAGGACAGGAGTGGGCCCGACGATGTCTTCATGGTTTCCACTGCTACCTCTTCAGATGCGAATAGCAGGTTGTAACAAGAACTCACTGCTTATATCAATAACCAACTTTGGCTCCTGAGGTCTCCGAGTGTTATACGAGACAGACGACGGACAGAATTTACAAGCGAGGATCGCGGTGGACGTAAGGCACAAGTGCACCTCGATGTCCCTGAAAGATGGTGTGCTTGAGTTCAATCCCCGACTCCGCCAATGCCATGGGCCGGGCCGCAATGCCCTCTTCCATGTCGAACAACGGCCCGTGGCGAGTGACAGTGGGAAGTCAACTTTAGGACTCCCTACTCGCTCTAGACATCTGCTGACTTGTACTGAACATTATCTTATGGCAGATGCGCTTTCGAGAGCCTGCAACGAGGCACGAGTATGTGAACATTCTATGTACCAACGTCCTCCTGCTTGTCAGACTAGCTAGGCTTTCAGCGAGCACACAACAGGCTTACCTGGAGTCATGTAGAGCTGTCACCTACGCTGCGCCCTCTACCGCCTCACCCCCGCCGCATTCCGCCGTATCCCGCCCGAGGCCATGGCTCGGGCCAGAGCCAGCAGAGCCGGGCCGTAGTAGCTGACGGCGGTTGTGTTTGAACTAGTGCATCAAATCTTCGAGACTTCGAGTTTGTCGTCTAATTCAGAACCCCCGGGGAACTTGAGTTTCAAGTGTCATCTTTTTGCCCATACGCTCCAGCAGATGGGATTCGCATATCAGCGCCCGATGAGAAGAAGGTATGTTTCATCTGCAATGGTACCATGGCAGCCCCCATGAAAGGAGACCGGAATGAGCTGACAAACTCAAACATCCCGCACCCCTCAGCCTACTGGACTCAAACGTACGCGTCAGGGATCACTGGTGATTTCTCATCCACAGTGCCACTCTGATTGCATGACGACTCTCTCTCTCCTCCTCATAATACAACCCTGCGGCGTTGCGACTCGGATTGTTGGATGGACTCGAGTTTGGGGGGGGGGTGTCGAATTGAACTTGAATATTTGAGTCGTGTTTGAATCGGGTGGTGTTCGAGTCGAGTTGAGTTGAGTTGAGTTTGAGTGGATGTGAGTCGAGTCGGATGGTGTTTGAGTCGAGTCGGGCAGGCTTCGAGTCAGGGGCGGGTGTGAGTCCGAACTCGATTTACGCACATGTCGAGTTTGTATTCCGAGTCCTCTGTTTCATTTGTTGATCTATTCCTACATAGCAAGCATACGGGATTTTGGTTTTTTTCGAGTTTGACTCATTCCGGGAAGACTCCAAATTGTCAGTCATCTTTTTGGCACTCTGCACATGCCGGGCTAGTTCAAAGTCCAACTATGACTACTATGCTTCAAGTTGTCGGGTGCGGATGTGTTTACTCCCAGTGGATGGCCGTCGATCTAGGGACTCCTTGAATCCCAGGGCCCGTGGCATCCTTTCGGCATGAGGGAGAAAAGAAGAAGAAGAAGAAGGTTAGTGCGCTTTGAAACTACACTCCCAGCCCCCGTACGTGTTTTGGCTTTCTTTTCTTCCGGATCCGGCAAAAAGGAAGGAAGGAAGGAAGGACTGAGGACTGAAGACATGGACCCACCCGCAAGAGGGGGAATGGAGAGTGCGAGTTCTCCCCACGGGACTTTCTCCTCGTTGGCCCCTCCCCACGGTGGAAGGAGCGAGTTGGGGGCCAGATCACGGTCACGGTGCGGAGAGGCACGGAGCAAGAAAGTTGTCCTGCGACGTTATGCATACAACGCTGGCTGGGCTCCAACGAGGGGATGGACGTGTGACGAGTGGGCGGCAAAAGATGTTGACTGGGATGCCAGTGGACGATGGAAGAAGAAAAAAAGAACCCCTCACGCAGCTGGGGATGGAAAATAAAAAAACGCTCGTGGGTCATTAGAGCAAGATAAATCTATGATACACATGGTCGGGAATCAGGAATGAGACGGGTATGTGGTGATAAGGGGGGAGCTAGCGCTATATCGTCGACGACCCGCCCGCCCTGCTCCTCGAGCCGCACCGACAGCAGATGATGTCCGTGATCACGTTGAATATCGTGACGATGACCTGTGGGATGCGATGAGTTTGGGGGGAAAATGGTGGGAGGAAAAAGGACGCACGGTGGTTATGGCGCCGACGATGGCCATGATGACGCTGGCGATGGCGGAGATGATGGCGTTGATGCCGCGGCCGATTGCTGAGAAGATGGATCCCTGCGGGGAGACGAGTCGTTAGCGGGATAGAGGAAGAATGGGTAGTGAGGAAACGCACCATGGTTATTGTGTGGGTGAGTTTGGGTGAGGTGGTTGTAAGTATCGTTTACCCACGTTGGACGCCGGTCTTATATCGCAGCGCGAGAAGAAAGGAAGAGCGGACGAGGAGCGTGGCGGAGGGATGATGACATCGATGATGAGGAAGCGTTCCTTAGCGTGCTGCAGCCAGCTTCTTGGCACTCCAGCAGCGGCCTAACCATCCTCCTGGTGGCTGTAAGCCGTATTTAGCGGTGTTGTCTCACCGTCGGCATCTCGGCGCCAGCAAGGCACGGCTCAGAAGAGCCGGCCGAGAGTCTTCTCCCGCCTGCTTCCCGCTTCTACAGTCCATCCAGAGTTCGCGTTCGCGCGGGCGGACTGCCTCGCCTGCCTTGCCCTGTGCCCACATCTGCTGCAAGATCTCCGCGTCATAATGAAAACCACCCTCTATCTCAGCTGCACCACTCCATTCCAGACACGGCTCCACGCACCCACTAATTGCTGCGTCACCCACCACCACCCATGCGTCATGATGATCGGCGGCGCCACATCAGCGTCATTGCATGCGAGGTCTTTATATACAGGCGGGCTGAGATGGGTTTGAGCATAACGAAATTCCCCACTCAACGACACTCACACAACACACCCAACCAACCAATCAACCACCCACCCAGACACATTTATCATGGTACGTCCGCTGCGCAGCACATCGTTCGGACAGCCGCTCACGCAGAGGCGCAGGGATCCATCTTCTCCGCAATCGGCCGTGGCATCAACGCCATCATCTCTGCCATCGCCAATGTTATCATGACCATCGTCAGCGTCATCACTACTGTGCGTTTTTCTTCCCTCCCTCCTTCCTCCTTATTCCCTCTTTGCTGACGATTTGCGAACAGATCATCGTGACGATATTCGACGTGATCATGGACATCCTGTGCTGCAGATGTTGCGGCCGCGGCACCCGCCGCGCCGGAACGCGCAGAGGCTTCGGGAGCAGCAGACGTGGTGCTACGACTTACTAGATGCACCGCGCTACGACTTACCAGAGTCACTGTGCCACGACGTTCTTGATGCACCACCATGACTTATCCACGCCCACATCACTCGCACACGCCTAATACCCTTCCCATCTTCTTGATACTCTACACGCGTTTGATCCTGTATCGTTACTTATATGTATGAATATCTGCTAAAGCACGATTTTGCTCCTCACTGTCCGTGTTCGCCTGTATGAGTATCGCCGTCAGTTCTTCAACTGGCAGGATCCCCTTTGCCTCTCTGGTGCAGTCGTGTTCCTAGGTACCATTGAACATCTTGACAAGGAGGGTGCAACTATTATTCAACGACGGGTTGCGTTGGTTCGGTGAGGTTTGACTCCGCTTTTTCGTGACAAGGCAAGATGGGCATGGGGATGGGGTGAAGAAGTTGACCGTGGAATGGATACACGCGGGGGGTGGGGATGGCCCGTATGACAGAGTCGATCTGGTTGTGAACGGCAACGGAGCCCGGTGCTTGCGATGTCGTCTGGTGGCTTTCATCTGGTAAGGCGAAGTGGATTGTACGAGAGTGGTACCCGCGTTCGTCGGGTAGGAATACCAGATTATGCGACACGAGACAATGATTTGTGCTCTGTGAGACAGCCTACTCATCTTGACGGATGTTACTAAGTATATGCTCCATAGCAAGGTGACTGAGTCTAGGAACACAATCGTGCCGGATGAAGAGCAATGAGCATGAATACGAGGTTCAGTGTTCCATAATGCGAGCCCTTTGGTGCCCATACCCGGAGTCAAGAAGGGGCAGCGCATGCGGGTCCTGGAGGATATGCACCAGACAGTCAGTGCGCGTGGAGGGTTGCCCCCAAAATAAAGCTCTTTCATCACGAGGTTCGCAGCAGTGAGAAAGGCGGTGTTCCTCTGCTCTTATGAACCTCAATTGCAAGGTATCTACACTGACCGCCAAAAATAATGCACCACCCAGGTTTCCATGTTAAGTGGGTGGAAAATATTCATTAAAAATATGTAAAATATGTATTTTGGGTCCAGGAATCTGAATCTGATGAGAACGAAACATGAATCTCAATGTGTGGCGCAGAAATCCTCTGCAAAGCTGGTTTTTGTAGGGGGGCAAAAATTAACTGAACAGGAGGTGATTTCTTGGGTCTGAAAAAAATACTCCCATAAAGAGCTTGAGAAATGGTGCAGGATTGCCTCTGAGACCATGGAAATCTGTGCAGAATTGAGCTCACGGTGTCTGCTCGAAGTTGGCCATTTTTGGCAGACAGCTGGCTGGTGCACACGCTTTTCCGTTCGTCGGGTAGGAATGCCAGATTATGCGACACGAGACAATGATTTGTGCTCTGTGAGACAGCCTACTCATCTTGACGGATGTTACTAAGTATATGCTCCATAGCACGGTGACTGAGTCTAGGAACACAATCATGGATGCTTCTGCCGGACGAGTCCTGATAAAACTCTATGGAAGTGAGCATGACAAGCAGTAGATCATCGCTTGACTGAAGCGAAGTGCGGTCGAGAAATGGCAAGGGCGTTCACATCCGAGTCGCAAGGGAGGCACGACAACTTTGGTTGGATTAGCGATTCGGCAATCGCTGAATTCGGTCCCAAAGTTAGTGATTTACTTCCAGGGACCACGCAGGGGGGTCCTGTCCTGACGCCTGAGATTCAGAATATCATCTATACGCGGGGGGTGCCAATTCCAGCTACCGGTTACTGATCGTAGCCAGAAATGGCACCCCCCTCCGTGCATAGTGCCATCATTGTTTACGAGTCCATTTCGACTGCAATATCCCTCTCAAATTGCTCAAGTCAACTGCCTGAACTCCTTGAGTCAATTGAGACTGGTGTGTCATGTTCAAGAGGCCCGATATATTGTTTCACCAATCAACTTTGAATGGGCAGCATGTATCGACCACAATTAGATATTCATGTTTATGCTTTTTGAGTCCTACTTTAATGCTGGATTCAGTGCTACAGCTAGTATTTATTGTGTTCTTCAATTTATGCAAAGAGGATGCGAAGCAGTCTGGAAGCAATAGAATGGAGGAAATCAACCAACAATGAACATCGGAGCAACAAGCTAGTGTTTCACAGGAGCCCATACACTGTAATACAAGTCTCCGTGAGCATTCCAGAATGATAGACACTATGTAGAGGTGAGGAAGGAGGCATTCACCATCGCGAGCCCGAGGTGATGTGCTGACTAAGGGGGTGCCAATTTCTGTTTCGGACCCTGTTGGACATGGGATACTGTAGTATTTCGACCATATCTTTTAGTTACAGATCACAGACCTCTTTGAAATGAAGATCTGAGCACTTTGTCCCAGGTCACAGACAAAAAATTGAGGTACACAAGGCTTACAGCGGTTTCGGAAATAAAATGGAATCGTCATTGCGATCGCTTTTGTGTTTGGCCATATTAGAGCTGGCCTGTGCCGCCCGATTTGGTCGCCAACAATATCGGTAACATCGTAGTGGTATTGATAGCGAAGGATGGGAATGCGGTCTTTGAGGTCCTGTGACGCGTGCTTGCGGCCAGGCGGGCAGCCCTTGTATCGCACCATGTTGTATTGAAGCAAGAGATAAATTACGGTTTATTTTGGTGCAACACGCGTCGGCTCTAACACAACCAAACACAAAAGCGATTGCAATGACGATTCCGTTTTATTTCTGAAACTGCTGTAAAAAGGAAATTTTCCTCCGCCCACCTGATGGCGGGCATCCAAATAAGGCAATTACTGCTTGATTTGTAAGAAATGAAGATGTGTCCCAGTGAAGATGAGAGGTCACAAGTCACACCCTATGAAGATACGGTTGAAATACTACAGTACATGGTTTCTCGGACTTACCGGTCGGAACCCCCCTGGGACCACGTAATCGCTGGAAATCGTAAGGCACGCGAGTGCGGGATGGTGACCGCCGTGCGCATCTTCCCGCCCTTGAGATCCCAAAGCATTGGTTGAAGGTGAGGGTTTGGTTAGAGGTCTGGATGGTGAGGGCTCAGGTTAGAGGTCTGGCTCGGCTCGTGCGCGTAGCGCGCCCTCAACTCAGGGTGAAGGCACGATCCCTAAGTTTGGTTAGGGTTAGTTGGTCGGCGGTAGCGGTTCGCGGTAGGGGGCGGGAATATGATCCTGTTCGGAGCAGTGTGCTCATTTAGGAAAGTCACGGCATCGCCAGCTTTAGCAAATTTCAGCCTTTGAGACCAATTCTAGCGATTCGGTCAATTTCAGCGATTGCATCGAATCGCTAAATGCTACTATAGTTGTATAATTCGTCGCAAGGTGGTCAGACGATGGAGCAAGCACCCGCGTCGAGCTTGATAGCGTCCACGCCAACGAGGTTCAGTGGTCCATAATGCGAGCCCTTTGGTGCCCATACCCGGAGTCATGCAGAGAGCGAGAAGCGGGTCCTGGAGGATATGCACCCACGTGAGGTTTGCCCCCCAAGAAAAAGCTCTTTCATCACGAAGTTCGCTGGCCGAGAGTCGTGCGCTATTCTACATTCATGCCAGGAAGAAATTCCACCACCACCCTCCTACTATGATATGGTGAGATCGCAGTGGCTTCCATGAGATGCAAGAAAATGTACCTGCCACAAGACCGCTTCAACGTCTTCGAGATCGAGCCCATGTAAGGGTGAGAGTGAGAGTGAGAGTCACTTTGGAGTAGTGAGAAAGGCGGTGAGAGCGTGTCATCTGCGCGAATGCGGTGTACTTCTGCTGTTATGAACCTCAGCGTAGTCTGAGGAAAAGTTAACTTGAGTACGATGGGGATGAGATGACGCGCCTGGCTCCGTCTGGAAGTTTTGATAGCACGAGAGGTGGCCGGAATGAGTATTGAGAGAGAAAGTCAGTAGAGCGTACCCCCGCCGCGGGGAATATCTCCACAAACTTCGTGTTGACTCGGAGCTTCACAGGTACCGTGATCGCGTCAGCACGCGGGAAGGGTCCCATCGTCGCCGTTGAAATTGATGATGAGGTTGAGTTGGGGCTTCATTTTTGGTTTTTGGCCCTGCGACCGGACATGATGAGGACGTTTCTGTGCGCGTGATCCTGCGGCTGGAGTTGTCAATGGGACGCTTCCATCCTCTTGCGTACTCACAAGGCGCAGTTTTATTGTCGAGGGATTTCATCACTGTCGCCTCCAGGTTCATGCTCTTTCCTCACCCTAGCGGGACCGGCAATGACTTTGGAGATAAGCCCAAGGCAACTTTGCTCCTCTGAGGCAGAATTTAGCGTATGCCAAAGCCCATCAAGGTAAGTGACGAGATGTCTGTGCGTGTACGGGCCCCGGGCTCTGAAAGTGAATTGAGTAACTGCGACCGCCGGGAATGGCAGTGAGTCCTTATTCAAGCTCGAAGCTGGCACGGTTGTAGCTGGCCGTGACTCGTGAGTCCCGGTTCTGTCAATGTTGTGCCACAGAACGACAATAAAGACACGGACAACGGTGGGGATTTGGTGGCGATTGATTTTGAAATTCGCATCCAAGTTGCCGGTCACGTTATCACGACGCGCGTTCTCTTCCGCCGTCATTGTCGTTTGGCCTCTCCGCGTTGCAGCGCGACTAGGCAGTAGATGAGTGCAGGTAAGCTCAGCATTATACTCCTAGAGATTTGGGCTCAATCAACATTGGCTTCGGAGAGTGATATAGACTGGCTTTGCCTCTGGATCGCTGTCCGGCTTGACCGATGAGCTTTCACATCAGCTTGTTTAGCTGTGTCTTGAGTGTGGTGCGATGTAGTCATTCTACTTTACAACGCGCGCGCGGTGCTGCCCCTGCAATGACAGTGTCGCTTGTGCCGTCACTCTTGCCCTGCCGATGCCAATCAACTTCTGAATGCGCGCCATAGTACGATCGATCGTACGTGATTCAGGTGTGATGTGTGGATCTCCGAGCGCCTAACGCTATGTACTAAAACCATCACAGGTCCAGCTTGCTATAACGCGACTGCACTCGAGGTGTGATCAGCAAGGGTCGGAGTCATAGCCTCCCAATGACCAAACGACACCAAATGCTCGAGTTGTCCCTCATCTTCCTATTCACTTCTCAATGCTCATGGAGTTGTGGCTAGGTAAGGCCAGGGTTTGCGACCCCAGACTTATCAGAAGCATCAATAATTCACTGCTAACGTCACTGCCTAGCCCAAAATAAGAAAGCTCACTTTATCGATAAGATTTCGACTCAATCGTCTCACACACTTCCTCGTCCCTCGTCACACTTCGTCTCCAAGTCCCAACCTCCGGCGCAGCTCTCTATATGTTCTTTGCGTGAAAGGTTGGCTAACGAACGCCTCTTGGAGACGTCATCTGGTCTTTCAATTCAGTCTTCAAGTCCGCGACGAGCTTGACTGCCACGTGTAGATCTAGGGACGTCTTCTTGACAGCCTTCTTACCATGTCTGGCGTCGTGAGAGGTGATTCCAGAACTTTAAATAACACTCCCATGGACATTTTATGCCAGATCGTCAAAGGCCTCCCTCCCTCTGACCGTGACCCTTGCGCACTTTCTCCCACCTTGATAACACTAAAACTTTACTCAGCGCTGCGAAACACGAGTAGCCTGTCATTCCGAGGTCCCGTCCAGGTGCGGTTTACATAAATTGGCTGTCCCGAGGTGAAGGTCGCGAGTTGGGACCGGAATAGCCAGACGAGGGTGCAGCACCGCACTTTGTACTGCCCCGCCCCAGCCGTCCCCTCCAGCTCGCGCGTTGGAAGTTGTCAAATTGTAAAGTCCGACTGCGAAGTCTTGAGGGGATCCACTGTGGTCCATGTCTGATCATTAAGACCGACCCGGCGCACAATTTCCTCGGACGTTCCATCGCAGGTGCACCTTTGACTTTTAGCTCATACACCAAAAGCTTTGCCGACTATTACTCTCGTCGAGCACGGAGCCTGGTGGTTCCTCGGCGCGGTTTCTTTCTTTTTACGACTCGCCTTTTCACGATAATGTCCATGTCCATGTCCATGTCGATGCAGCCGTTTCACACCTCTGCGCTGTTCACGCCCGGCAGGCCTGCTGTCATCACCCTCGTCCTCATCGAGAACTCGCGCACCGTCTCATCGTCCTGGCCAGATCTACGCGATCACTACGTCCGGATTCTCTTGGGGCGCCTCGAGGCGAAGCATCCTGATGTGGTCGTAAGTCTTCCTTTTTTCACCCCCCTACACGCGTTCGCTCAAACCCTGCACCCTTCTCCCTTCCTCCTGCACCTCCCTCCTTCTCTTCACCACAGCACACCCCTTTGCTCCTCGAAACGCGCCCGGTCCCTCCCAAATTCGGGGTCCGCCGCTGCGAGAGTTTGGACGCGTGCCTTGACGACGTAGAGTTCAACCTGGCCGTAGGGCACAACGCCGTCACGGCTGGTGACGTCTGGAATGCTATCGAGGTGTGTGTTTTTCAATTGCATTCGGTGTTTCGGGCGCAGTGGAAATCTTACGCGATGTGTCTCGCCATGCGAAAATCAGATACTGTCCTCGGAGGGTATAGGCCCGTGCGTGCGCAATATCTTGATCATCGCAGCGTCGACGACTTCTGCTGGTCCGAGTCGGTCACCGAATTACAGCACATTTCCCAAGGATGACGCTGCGTGGGCCGGGCTAGCCGAGGGGCTTGCGCAGGTGTGTTGGCGATCTTCCTATTGGAGGATTCAATTGACGTGCGATTGCAGGCAGATATACAGTGTCATATGGTTCTTAGTACCGAGCAGAATTTGGGGGTTCTAAACGGTCTGTTCAATGAAACGGTGAGTCAGGGCATATGTTATAAACAGCGGCTTGGCACGACAGTGGTTCCCTCCCACTGACATTCATCTCCCTGTCGTTAGATTCTGTTGCAGCGCGCTAGCGAGCAGATCTTAAGGGCCCCCATGGAGTCTGACAGGTTTGCGATCCGCTACTCGGTGAGATCGCCGCCAGTTGCGTCTATGTCCTCGTACCAAGGTTCGTATTGTTTGCCCATTTGGATCGTCCGAGCAATAACAAATTTGCGTATGGCAGAGCCCTTGCAGAATGTACGTAACCGGCCTCCGTTATTTCCAGAGCGTCTTTCCCTGTGCTCATCACCACCAACACCCCCGTCAGGCTCCCCGACATGGACATGAACATTCACGCCAAGACATATACGCCCCAGGCCCTCTGCCCACAACTCTGCAACACAATCACGCACCCCCGGAAACGCCAGTCGCCGAAGCTCCAAGCCTCGTCGCACAGCTCCAACAAGTCCACGGCCTGACCAAGAAGAAAGTGTACGGCGCCAAACCCATCCGGCAGCCCTTCTTCCGCGACGAGAAGGTCATGGAGAAGCCCGCGCGCAAGCTCGTGAGTCCCAGGCCCAGGATGCATCCCTACTACAGCAGTCGGTCCGCCACGTATCCAGGTCCTTCTGCGGACAAGGTGGAGTTCCCTATTCTGCCCTATGACGATGCGGGGTACGCGTACCCCCGCAGCTCGCACTCTGATTATATCTCTTCGCCCGTCCAGGAGTGGCCATCGTCTTCTTTTCCTACTGCATCGTATCATCCTGCGTTCAGCGACCCCGGCCCAGGGCTCGTTCCCATCCCGTACCAGCAGTCGTCATCGTCATATTTTCCTGAGCACGACCCCGCGCTCCCGCCGTATCAGCCGCAACTGTACGGAGATCTTGGGGCCGAGGCTGAGGTCGAGGCAGGTCCACCGCCAGAGGTTCCCATTTCTTCGGATCCAGAGCTAGAGTACCCATACCAGGACTTCGCCGGAGAACCCCATTCCGACTCGCGCTACAGCTCCCCGCAGTCCTCCGCTGGGAGCAGCTCGCTCAAAGGCTGGGCCGGCTGATTGCTGTAGTATCCACAAAATCGTCTCCTTCGCAAAACTACTTTATCTCACCTGTTTGCACTCCACTTCTGCTTCACTTGACGCATCCGTATGCTTGTACTTCGCCTTCGCGCGCATCCCTACTCTTCTACTGTATATATGTAATCACCCTTCACTGTAACCAACTTCACATACTATACCCACCCAGGGACTTCGCAGTTTGCCTTCTTGTACCTAACTACCTTACTCTTTTTGCTCTCACTTCGCAATGTATATATACTGTCTGTACATCTAACAACCGACACCCTTGGCTATGAATAGAGTTCAACGCTTCGTTCAATTAACGAGAGCTAATCCTACCTGCGAACTTCGAAGAGGATCAAGACTTGCCTCTAGACCTCGAGAAGCTGTTCGCTATACTACTGACGTATGGCAAGGTCAAGACTGCCACAAAAGTCAAGTTTGTTATGCACACACGCGAAGAGAATAGTTCTGCAACGAAGCTTGGATCCACGACAACGATCGGCTCAATACAGAAGTCTGACTGCAGTGACTCCTCCGCGGAACAGTGAGCCACCGGAAGTCCGGTCCGAAGCAGAATAAAGTGGTAGGCTTACCGCGTACAGATCGTTACGAACACCAGAGGAAAGATGCTTGAAAGCAAACATTGGACGACGAGACCGGACAGACGGTTCCCGTCCGAGCCACGCGATGCTTTGATTGCCGTCGACGAACATCAAGCCGGCGCGCCAAGTCTTTTCGGATCTTGATTCCTTCCGTCATCTTACTTACCATGCTAGGCGACGACCAGACGCCATTGCTTGTCGATGCAGAGTCTGATGACGAACGACACGAACCCGTTGCCAGAGTCAAGCCGTCCGTGCTCAGGTGCGCGTCACAGTGTCGCAGCAGAACGATGTTCTTCAACAGGTCCTTTTAGCCTGTTTCTCGTGTACGGTCTGTTTACGTTCCATGTAAGGTGATAAACACTCGTCAAGATCATGTCGCTTATCAATGACCAGTACCAAATTTTATACCTTGTCGCCGACTTTGGCTTGGGACGACGCTGGCTGTTCAATGATAACCCGCCGAGACAGCATAACAAGACACTCAGTACGCTATGTCAAACTCGTCAGCTCTCATGGGTTCTTACTCTTTCGCAGCTGTCCTCCTGCATTGGATTCCATTTCTCGGCACTGCCCTCACGCTCGGGTGGTGGGTTCGACTGGCAGACACCGCAGGTCGAAAGACTGTGATGATGATTTCTGTCGGCTTGTCGTGGGTTTTGTACGTGCCTACCATTGAAAGGATTTGGACGTCGACGCTCATCAATATCAGAATGCTCGCTGTGCTTTTCATCCTCCGCTTTGGCTGGGCCGACATGGTCGGTGTGAGCATCACATTCGTCCTCGTCCTTGGCCTGTCAAGCACAAGATACATCTTCCAGACCTTAGTTTACACGTACGTCCAAGGCTTCCATTCTCCCCGCGTGTTTAAGCTGATTGTGGTACGAAGATCGCTCGCAGAGGCTCTCCCGTCACTAAGGCTCCAACACTATATTATATATAACCCTATATATACAGTACTACTCTATAAGTATATGTATATGTCTACGCCCTCATCGTCCGAGAGGGTTATATAGTAGTTATAGAGTATAGTATATAGTATACAGTCCGATGTTAACCTATTCGGCCGACGTAGCACCACCCGTTTTCAAATACCCGACTGTCCGCGAGATCTTGCCCGCGCTTGCTCCCACTTCTACTCACCATCGTTTGACACCATCATGGCAGCCAAGGCAAAGCAGTCCATTCGAAAGCTAGTGACAGAAATCCTCATACACGTCAAAAACCTGCCCAAGTCTCTGCCCGTGGCCACGGAGGCTGATCCCATTGCACGACGGTTTGTCAGCATCGAACACAACGACTGGGAGTCCTTCAACCGTGTAATCGACACACTCTTTGGAGAGAACACTCGCGTGAATGGCCGCCTACCCAATGCACGTTTTCGGGGCCCACTCGGCATGCAAAAAATTGCAGATTATCTGCAGAGGGCATCGGACGATGGATGGCTGGAGCAGTGGGAGGCTGCACTTCCAAAGTATCAGCGTATATATGACGAGATTCTATTTCTCACGTATGTGACTGTGCCCATCGCATGCTGCACCACTCATAGCACATCCAGGACCGAAAGGAAGGCCAGAGAAAAGCCGACACAAAATCTCCAGGAGTCTAGCGACGAGGAGACTGAGCCCCGCAAGCCTAAGGCTCGGGCCACCAAGAAGAGAGACCTTGTCTATAAGCCTCCGAAGCGCGCCGTACCCGACGACGATGACGACTCGGACAGTTTGCTCCTTGACTCCGACGACAATGAGATCGTGGCCGAGACTGAGCTCGCATCGAAGCTGGTAAGCTACATGAATCGATCTGAAAGCAGCAAGTAATAACATCATATAGAAAGAAAGGCGTGCCCAAGGCAAAGCAAACAAGGAGCAGCGCGCAAAGGAGGCGAAGGAGCAAGCCAAGAAGCAAAAGGAGAAGCCGAAGCAGAAGAGAGGTGTCAAGCGCAAACAGTCGGTACGCATCGAACTATCTCGGCACGCATGATAGTGTTTGACAGTGATTAGAGCAAGGCACTTACATACGACGATGTCGAGGAAGAGATAGACGACGGAGAAGAATCAGACGGTGCCACTGCCCTTCGAGACGTGCTCGAAGAAGAAGCTCGTCATGGCACGCGGCACGGTCCAGTTAACAAAAGCATCGCCTGGTTCCATCCCGCGGTTGCAATTGTCGTGGATCGCGAAAAGAAGTGGAAGTTTGTCTGTAAGCATTGTGGATGGTGGGTTCTACAAGCTCATTACCAGTGGAAGTTGCCTCACCAAAGTTATCTAGCGTGCGCAGAGTGTCCCGAACCATTGACGGTCCTGATGCCACTTTCGATGCCGAGGAGACGCTGCCACCAATGACGAATATCTCTGGCCATCCTCCAAAATGCAAGAAGCGCGATGAAGCGGCAGAAAAGGATAAGCAGCCAGGACTTGCCGACGAGCTCAATCTGCCTGAGAGTCGTAAGCTCATGGAGGCATGGTTGAAAGAGGCGGACCTTGATCCGGATGCTGCCATTACTCGAAGGGGGTTTATTCGGCTCTTCTCTGCTTGGGTCCTTGACGAGTCACTCCCATGGACGACAGGCGAGGCACCGGCGCTTCGTCTCCTCTTCAAATACTTGAAGATCAAGCAGCTACTGCCCAGCGACACCACTGTGCGGAACCAGCTAACGCACATCTTTGCCGAGCTGCATGGCAAGGTTGTTAAGGCATTCGCGGTATGTTGCAGGCCTCTTCTTAGACGTCCGAGACTTATAACACATAACAGCATGTCAAGTCGCGTATCTCCTACCAAACTGACACTTGGACAACACGTCAAATGGTTTATACCTTTGCGTGTACGATTGGATCCTTCATAGACGATGATTGGAACCTCATGAACTACATCGTCGACTTTCAGGTCCTTGACGATAAGGACCATGCTGGGGTCTACGGGGGTAAAGCATTCGTTGAGAGTGCGCGCAAAGTTGGGGGGTTGGATAAGGTATGTCTTATGCTTCATTCCTGCCGCGCGCATCATACTGAGCTACCAAAAGTTTCTTGCTATGGCAACGGACAACGCGAGCGCAAATACTCCCTTGGTGGAGACTGCGTTGAAGCTCATTCTTACCAAGTACAATATTCCCGTCAATACCGATGCTCACATTCGCTGTATTCTTCACGCGGTCAACCTTTCCGTGCAGGATACGCTTCACGCTCTCGACGAGGCACCCGATCCTGATGTTGAGGACTACTACGACACCGATAAGCAAGCACCAGCGCACTGGAATCCAGAAGAAGACGAGGATCAGCTGGCCCTTGATCAAGAAGCTGATCTTTCCGAAGAGGCGCAGAAGAAGGCTGCCGAGGAAGAGATGGACGTCAACGACGACGACATACTCGAGCAGCTCAGTGAGCAGAGTGCGCTGAAGCGGGTACGTTGGGAAGCCAATATCAAGTCTCCGAGAACTAACAACAATACTGATAGCTTCGATTTTTGTGCACAAAGATCGTCTCATCTCCACACCGACGATGCCTGTTTCGTGCTGCCTGTCGCCTCGAATACACGGATGAACGTCGCCTGCATCTCATGGTCATCCGTGATGTCCGAACGCGATGGAACTGGACCTACTCGATGATCAAACGTGCACTCGAGCTCAAGGAGGCAATCAACTTCTGGACTTTGCAGGTCGACAAGGGGGCCTACAGCGAGCTCAAGATCAAGAAGAGCGAATGGGATGAACTGGAGAAGCTGAAGCAGCTTCTTGAGGTACGGCACTCTGTGTTATCTCAATTCTTCGCCGAATACTAATCGTCGATTCAATGTGTAGCCATTCTATCGGTACACAAAGGTTCTCTCCACACAACAGACGCCAACGCTCCCTCTGTCACTTCCGTACTACAAGCAGATGGAGACTCATTACAAGGCTATCGCAGCCGATGCGACATACTCTGAAAATCTTCGGCGCGCTGCTCGCAGAGGTCTCGAGAAGCTGCTCAAGTATGCGGAGCTAGCACGGAACAATCAGTTTCACAAACTTGCTACGAGTAAGTGGGCCATACTTCGTGGAGCCTGCCAACTGACGACGTTCTTCAGTGCTTCATCCTAAGTTTCGGTCAAGCTTTTTTCTGCGAAGCGGAGACAGAGACGAGCAGGAAAGGGCAGAGCTCTTATTCAAGGTTGTGGCTGAGTCGTACCTGGAGTCCGCTCCAGCAGAGACGCCATCCACGAGCGCGTCTGCGCCTCCAGCTCCCAGCAACGACTCTGACGACGATCTGGACGGCTATGGGATTCAGTCTGCCGTAGCTGATGATACGGCGCCCAAGAAGACACCGAAAGAAGCACTTCAGAAAGAGATCCAGCAGTACTTTGCATGCGAGGGTGGTGTTCCATGCACAGCCAACAACGGGTCCCTTCAGTGGTGGAAGGTAAATCCTAGTGTCTCTCAGCATTCCTTGTCTTACCATTTTCGTAGGAGCATCAACGCCTGTTCCCAACTATAGCTCGCATGGCGCGGGACTACTTGGCCATCCCGGGAAGTAGTGTTGCAGTTGAACGTGTTTTCTCGCAGTCACGGCATATCTGTGCGGATCTTCGCAGCTCGCTGAAGGCAGAGAGTGTTCGGCAGGCGTTGTTGAGCAAAGTGTGGATTCGGAGTGGGTTATTGGACGTCAATGAGCCGCCTCGGAAGCGCCGCAAGGTCGGCGAGCATGTAGAAAGTTCACAGTGAACCCGAACTATATATATACTGTATATTATATAGTACAGACAGTATATTATACTCTATATGTATACGAGGGCTCTGGGCCGTATACATATAGTATATGGTTGGAGCCTTACCCGTCACCTTACCCTAAGTGGCTACATGTATTCGAACGTCCAGTCTTGGCCTCACGACGAACAGATTGGCAGCGTTCTCGCTATTACTCGGATTGGGGTACTTCTTCCGATCCTTGGCCATTGTTGTATGCAATTCTGCAGTTTGTGCTTCTTCCATCCTGACACCTCCATCGCTTAGGTCGTATTCTGGGCAGATATAGTACGACTATCAACGCGAAACTCGCCCGCCGGATGGATCATCTCCCTCGTCACCCCTGCCCTGAACCTCCTTCTGGTCCATCTGCTGATGCCCCAGGACGATGGCAGCGGACCCGGAGACGATCACAGCATATTCAAGCACGCTCTCTCGCCCTTTTCCGCCACATTGCACACTGGGGGACGGAACATGTTACTTCTTGTCGTAGCGCTATTGCTCTACTCTATGTCGCAGGTAAATGACCTTAGGATATTGGTGTCCATTTTTTGACTGCGTCGCATGAATAGGTCTTCGAAGACGTGAAATATTTCTTCGTCTTGTTTAGCTCGGAAGGTCATGTACGTCCTGTGGCTCGCCGATGACTCAAGGCACGCCAGCTCACCATAACAACAGAACTACGCATGGTACAGCTATGTCCATGGATATGGCCCGCTCCTCGTGCTGCTCGTCTTTGTCCCAGGTTTCTACATCCCATTCACATCCCAATTGTCTTCCTGATTCGTGTTTCAGGCATGTCCCTCTGGATGCACAGGCGCCACATAACCTTTCCAGGATATCGCTTTGCACGAGACCTCATCCTCGGTAGTCTATTCCTAGACATCCTATCAAGCGTCGGCGTGCTTGGAATTGCCATGACGTCCCCAGTACCTCACCTCATTTTCACACTTTTATCACTCTTCGCTGCAGGCACAGTACCGGCGTTCTATACGCTTGTGTCGGTCACGCCCAGCGCGCAGGTTTTTGCTGGGGTAATGTTCCTGCAGAGCGTTGGTGGTCAGGTTTCGGTACGTTGATAGAGCTTCGTGCTGTGAGCGATGTTGATGGTGTTCTCGCAGAACGAGATCGTCCAATCGTGGCATCTTTCTCCCGAAATGAAGACGTCCTCGTTCCGTGCCATGTGTGGCATTCTCGTTGCTTTGTTGGTAGCATCCGTGGGCCTTGTGGGGTTGACGCCGGTTGGGGTGAGTGTCAGTGCGGCGACGGAAGATCTGGAAGGCGGCGAGACCTCCGCCCTTGCGCCCGTTGATGAGGCGGAATGATGTCAGTACAGGCAGAAATCTTCTAGTACCGAACGCTACGCTGACCGATTAGGGTACAAGAGCCGACTGCTTATAGACTCATACGGCTGTCGATCGATACTCATGTGGACTGATAGTATTAGAGACTGTCTCTGGTCGAACGCTTGGTTTTACCGATGTGGCAGTCTGAAGGCGCTTGTCAATTGTTTACTATCTTGAGTGAGTTGTACGTGACTGACCGAGCTCAATATCATAGCACTCTTATTTGTGCGAAACACTTCACACGCGCATAATAGCTATTCAACACAGCAAGATGAAAGTAGGTGGCGCACTTACGCCTTCGGCTTGGATACAAAGAAGGCACATTGACGTGGATATGCGGTGCAGTTCTATGTCTTGGCCTGACTACCACGTCTCGTAAGCTTTACAGTTTGTACAACGTTGTGAGGTACTGACCCTGTACACGTTCGACCCGGACGACTTCTCATTCGCGATTGACCTGAATCAGATCTGGTACAGCCTCGGTCGTGGCCTACTGGCGATTGAACCGTTACAGCTCTCACTTCCCAGAGAGAGAACAATAGGTCGCCATAGAGCTGTATTCGACCGCTTTCTGTGCGGCCTGGGTCTGTACGACCTCTTTGTTCCCAATGCGGCTTCGCGGAACTCACACGAGCGGATTCAATCTGGATGCCCTGAACCTTGACATGCAGCACGAAACGCGGCGTCTTGCTATCCTCCGCTATTGTGCTCAAATTCATTCTTCTCACGTATCCATTGACAAGCTTTGTCTCGCATTCGTTGCGATCCTGACCAGAAGCCTACCCCGGTTGAGTCTTGTTATGAAAGTAGTAGAAATCTCTTGTTCTCGAGGAATGTGGCTCACCTTCGAAAACAAAAGCGCGAGAGTGGCTCCCCACATTCCTATGTATATACGGTTACCACAGCCCGCGTTGCATGCTGCATGTAACGTATTCATTCGGCCCTTTTCATTCAGCTTTACGGACGTGGGCACGAACACTATGGACCCCAGACCGGGTGACAGTCACTCGGTTGGCGGGCGAAAGTCACTCGAGACCCGGTAGCCGAGTGGTGCCGGGTGAAAGCAAGGCGGGTGGCAATCACCCGGCACAGGTCCCGCTATAGTGAATCGCCCGGTTGACCGAAAAACATGACCAAGTCCATTTCAAAGTCCGCTCGGGCCGACTGCGAAATCGAACCACCTCCAAACACGAGTGACGTGCCTTGTCTCTTCCCAGCCATGGCCCACACGCACATCGTCGCCTGCTCCCTATCTGCCATGCTGCGCTATGGGACTCTCTTTCTTTCGCGGACCCGACTTAAGAGGCAGCTGTGACCAAGCTACTGTAGCAGCTAGGACGAGGACTTGCGCAGGCGAGGACTTTCGGACGAGGACTCCTGCGGGCGACAGCGGACGAGCACTCTCGCGCGCACGAGCACTCCTGCAAACGACAGTGGACGAGGACTCTCGTAGGCGACGACCTTCACAAAGCCTTACTGAGGATGGATTCATCGGACGAGGACGAGGACCTCGAGTGCAAGGACGAAACCACTGACCACGAGGACGAAGCCACTGACCGCGAGGACGAGGGCATACAGAGCAAGGCCATACAGAGCGAGGACGAGGCAAACAAGTGCTAGGACACCACGGACAGGTTATCGAGCACGGACGAGCATCGAGCCTGAGTAACTGCAGGACGACCATCAAGAATATCAGCTCTCCGGCAGCCACTATGACGACCTTGGGGATACCCCGTATTCACCGTGTGGTATGTTTTTGTACTGTTCCTCTGCAAATTTTGACATCTCCTATGACAATAGACTTAGACTCACCGGGATTGACTGCCTCAGGCCTCAGTAGGGTTTTTATGTTTCATATTCATTGCTTCCCGCTGTCAGTAGTCTACATCATGAATATAATTTCATTGGTACCACAAATGTGCACCCACAAGTAAGCAATCCATAGTAGCTAGATATACGAGGAGAACTCCCCCGGTAAACGGTGCTCAATCACTCGGTAACCGGATTAAATGGACGACATTTCATCACCCGGTCTTCGAGACTCCAAACCAAGTAATTCTACCCCGCCTACCAGGTGACAACAAACCGATGAGCGGGTGACTTTTCGGGGAACTTTCACCCGCCGTGCGTTTTGTAGTGGAAGATGACCATGAGAACGCGTCCACACTTTGCGGGTTGGCCAGAGTTACCCGATCAGCAGCAAAGATTGCCCGGTTTATTCCCAACGTATCAAGATTTGTACTGTCACATTGTACGTCCAGTGCACACGCTGCACGCCTTCTACTTTGACTGGTTTCGCCTCGGCTTCAGCTGCTAGACCCCCTCACGATCTGCTTCAATTCAAAACGCGATCTCCCGCAAGCACACAGAATGTCACGTAAACGGGCAAAAACCTTCTCCTTAGAAGTCTTGGGAAATCACCTGTACCCTCAAGAACCGGACTATAGTAGAGCAGTCAACGTTCCCCGAGTCTCGAATCGCAATCGGCCACATGCACCGAGAGCGTCGCGAGAAAACGCAAGAATCTTGGACGCAACTCTAGATGGTTTTTCGCGAGGAACGAGATGCGCCGAGCCATCTGAGGACCGACTTGAATGAAAAAAACGTCACTCGGGTGTAAGGAATAGTTACTTCTCGTGAGGGACATTGAGAACCTTCGCGTCAAGCGCTTGAGCAATTCACGTTTTGTTGGAAGGTCGGCTTCGTTCTACAAAAGATAGGTGATGCACTTGTAGAGAAACAAGCAGAAACCTGGATAGCTATGCATACCTCTTTGAGAACAGACATGATATCGTCATCGTGTACAACACAGATGAAAACGGTACGAGGAGCCTGAGGCTGTTGTCAGGAGACGTCCAGAACTGCAACAAGAGGCTGACCGATCGCTGCATCAATTCACCGACTGCGCGAGAAGGGAGGTAAACCTGACGAGAGTTAGGTGGCAGATACCAAACGAAAATAGTTTTCGAGCAGACCCGGAAAAAAGAGGGAGTTTCCGATGCCACTGGTGGACGGAAAGACGGCGGGAGTAGTGCAACAAAGTTTGTCGCGCTAAAGTAGGGCGCACGGGGGAGCGCAAAGGTGGTGTTGAATATGTAAGGCTTGAGGGTTATATGGAATGCTCGGAAAGAGAGACACGCCCGCTCCCCGCTGGGGCTGTAGTCCTCTTCGCTGATTTGATGCGAGTACATGGTGCCATCGAGATGAACATCGTCGTTTGGCAAAAGAGTCCGTGTATACTCCGCGTCCCTCCTTTGCATATCTATATCACAGGTGAACGCTGTCTTTTTGCCAGACATACTGCGGTAGTACGCCGCAGCCCAGTATGGCGCCTTGACGCATCCAGTGATGACGCTGATCTCACCATTCCACCAAGAAAATCCCTGTTCCTTGATGTGAAAGTGGAGGTCATACCCGTATTTCAAGATATAATTGAGAATTTTCTCCTTTCCTGTCGGCGTGCATTCATAGGATGAGGCTCCGAACGGAAGCACGAAAAATGCTCCCTCCGTTGCCGAGCTCTTCACAGTGTAACGATCAGAGTTAGGCTCCCTGTGACGCACTTGAGAACCAGAGCAAGTAATATATATGACTCTCGTACTTGGGTGTCAAGCTCAAAGGCTTGTCTTTGGCATTCGTGGAGCCCATCATACTATGGGGAGGAAATGCGCCAGTGTTTGCAGTGAAGTCCGTGAGGGGGTTCAAAAATATTGGTTTGTAGCTCTGAGGTGCACTTCGATTACGCGCGTGAGATGGCGGCAGAGCTATGTTATAGAGGTAAACGCCCGCGTCGTCGTTATGTAGGAACACATCGCCGATTTGAAGACCGTCGGTTTGTCGTAGCCGGCCTTGCGAGGAGGCTAGCCATAGCGAGCTCCCTTTGACCTCGGGATATAGTACGCGGGCGAAATCCTGGTCTGGGGCATTTGGCAACATCAATGTAGGTGGAGAGATCTGTGGGTCACATGCTGTTGGATTAGACACAGCCACCACTCCTCTACGGGGCCGCGACTGCTGCGGTTGCTCTGTCCCTGGCGACAAACTTTCCAGGGCAGGTAAAACTGGGAATGAACTGTCACGCATAGAATGGTTCCTCGTGGCCAAGGTTACGGCTAGTCAGAGGATGCCGCACTTTACCCCATTTCTCTGAAAGCGAAGCTCGATGAGGGACTCGATGGTTGCAGTGACAGTAAATTGTCACGAGTCGCGAAACGTGTAGTTTTGCTTTCGATCTTATTGTTTGCCCTACCACGGTGAGCCCTGGTAGGCCTATATAATCGACATGATTTCTTACCACTGTTCATCAGCTTATCCTCCTCTTCATACTCTCACCACAAATTCCTCATTGCTCATTGCTTTTTCGTTATGACGGACGACAATATCCGCTACACCGAGCTTTTGTATCCGCAAGGTGCCGGTCACTGGTTTCTCTTTCCCGGCCAGCGTGGCGGGAATGATGAATACCTGAAGACCGGAGTCAAACTTGGAGACGTTGGATACGTCACCAAGGAAGGCGACTTTTGCTACCTTTTCAACCTGTTCCGCGGGCGGGACCATCCCAGGAATAGATACGCGAATGGGCCATCCAACACACCCGCTAACTTTCAGATGATCCAACCGTCTTCATGGGTCCCAGATGATTTTCTCGCCATCAGGACGGGATGGTACGATAGGCACACGTTCCATTCAGGCAATATTGAGAGACGACACGGCTTTTCCCTTGGCGCGAAGTGAGTCAGGTTTCTTCTTGATAAGTTTCCCGGTGAGACTTACCTCAATCAGGGGCGGAGAAGTCGCCGAAGTGGGTGCCCACCTGACCTTCTTCTCTAAGTCAGAATCAGGTGCTGTAATAACCTTCCACACCAAGAATTCAATCGAACGCCTCAAATTCCTACAACGAAGCGCTCTCGAGGAGTATTTTCGAAGCAATGCTTTGTCCTGGTATTCATATGTCAACGGCACACGCGGGCGCGGCATCAAGAACGATGACCTGTACGTTGTGTGCGAGGCCGACAAAACGAGTCATTGGAGCAACGCGCTGTGGCGATCAACGGAGAAGGCTATGAGCTTCACGTTCGGAGCTACTGGGGGTCCCGCAGTGCCTGTTTCTATTGGGGCAAGCTTGTACAGTGTCGAGAATGTGACCCAGCCACCAGTCACCGGAACCGGGGTTACGGATGACGGACGCCGCACAGACTGTTCCCGCATAGCCGGTTACAAAATTGTACTCAATCGGTCCTTGTTTTCTCGCAGATATACTGGACATGTGGTCGACATTGGCGATGAGCAGAAGCGTTTTTATTGTATTCGTAAACGCTTTCGCCGCCTTCATGGTCACCACATGCCATATTACGACGAACAGACACGCACAGAAGATGTTAAAGTCACTTCCGACAAACTTAAACGTGAGAGATCGTTCTGCTTTTAAGTACCATTTCTGATGACCCATCTCGTAGACATTTCCGAGCATTCTTTTCCCTCCGGCACCTCAAGCTCGTTACCACAAGCCAACTGCTCGACAACTCCACAGGTTGTCTCCGACTCGGAGTGCTCTTATCCCTCGGCGCCCTCCCCTCGTTCTTCGTCACCAGACCCGTTAGCCGATGCTTCTGGCAGTCTCAGTCGAATCCCTACCAAAACTCGAGGCCGTGACGGGCATCTGTATGCATCTCCGACCGGCGCTCTCGAGGCCCTTCCACAGCGCCAAAATGAACGCAGGGGAAACAGCAGTTCTAGCTCTGCACACCCGTCCTCTCCTCGCTCACCAGCAAGGGCTTCTGGAAAACTCGCGCTTGTAGAGAGCAAGCACGACACCACGGGTGCACAACAAATTGGGTCTCCTGATTCTACCACCGAGTCGCCGCGCCGAAGTTATGAGGCGTCCATGTCCCGCCCCGCAGCTCCAGCATCTACACGGACCTCAACAAAGGCGCCCGGGAAACGCCAAGACACTGCGAGTGGCAAGCAACGCGTAATAGCCCACTCTACGGCCGCCTCTGTACTTCGAGTCGATCCACGACAGCGCTCCACTGGTCGCTCAGATGGGGCCCGAACTCCCCGTACATCTTCTGCAACAACGACAATAACAACAAGGCGTGGTGGCAAGAGCGTGCTGCCGGACAAGGGCAAGGCCAAGAGTACAAAGGTTCGGGACGCCGCAGGCTCTGCAACTCAGACGGGGACATCCCGTTCTCCGGTTCAGTCACGCCGGAATGAACGCTTGGAGGTGAAGGGCCGTCGCCCAGAGCTAGAGTCATCTTCCAGAAGGCCGACGCCTAGTGCTAGTGGGCACAGATTGCTCCAATCCGCCCAGGATGGACGCGATGGAGTCAGTCGAAACAAGCGTCACCGCACAGATGTACACTCTGGGGAGAGGTTGGATGCTGTCGTCGAGGTGGAAGAGAGTCAGGTCGACCTTGAGGAGCAGGAATGGGGGTTAAAGGGGTTTGAGGTCATCATTGATCTAGACGAGGAGGAGGAGGAGGAATGCGAAGGAGAGCAAGAGGAAGCAGAGGAAGAGGAAGGAGACGACGACGACGACGAGGAAGAGGACGACACTAATGACGACGAACAGGGCAACGACGACGGCGACGACGACGACGACAATGACGATTTAGACGACGAAGGAGGCGCTATGACAGATGAGGAGCCAGGTGAGTATGAATCTGAAGCCTACGATGATGATCAGTGCGACGAGGATGAAGGTGAGCCAACTGTGAATCCAACGAAATGTATTCCTGATCTCCCGAAAAGATGACGGTGCCGAAGATGGTCAATTTGATGATGCTGATGAGGATTTCGGCGACGACAGAGGCCCCCATGACGATGCCGACGGAGGGGACTCTTCTTCCTCGGATGACGACGACGAAGGCCGACCCGACCTTGGAGGCGCCGGAAGAGTTGCTCTCAGTCTCCGAGACTTGACTCCCTGTGACAGCAGTTCGGGCTCCCAGGAGGGTGTGGACGTCAACCGTGAAAGTGATGAGTATGATATCCGTCGTCATTTCAGGGGATGCATCACTAGAAACACAATCATTGATGCTATCGTGGTCAGTGCTTTCCCGCGCCGTCATGGGGATTTTACTGAAGGAATACTAGTTCGGGTTCTGGCACCCGCTCAATATCATACTCTTAGCAATGATTGAATCGGTAATGACATTCACTTCTCGCTGATTCAACAATATTCTATAACGACAGCATCACAGGCCCCATGGATCTTTTTCGCCTGGGCAAACGATAATGACATTGCCTCTGTGCTCGTAGAGGTGAGTGCCATGTCATATTGGGAACATTCAACTTATAGTCTGTGCTCAGGGGGAGCCCTTGCCGGAGCCGCAGGAGTTGATTCGACGCATGACGCAGAAGTTCATTCTTGAATTGGACGAATGTAAGTGTTTTACTTCTAAAGAAACTCTGTAGTAACTAGTTGCTGATACTTCTGTAGACGGTTCTGCTTCACTTGTCCTACGCCCAGCTCTTGATTCTGGGACTGCGGTAGCCAATGCTTCCATTGTTTTCAACGTGAACCTGGACCGCAAGATTACTATGCCGCATCTCGGTTTCGACATCCTGGTCTCTGAAAACATACCTCCCGTAGGCCTTGTCATCATCTACCAGTGACTGACGATCCTAATTTCGCTGTTTCCGTACAGGGCCATCTTCTTGTTCCAGGGGGACAGGGGCGTGGCGTCCACCTGTTCCGGGATTCACTGCGCCCATCTGAACCCCGTCTCGGGCTCCCCAATCCGAATGAGGTCTTCCTGGTGGCTGCATCACAGAACCCCGAGATCGGTCAAGAGTTCACTCGCATCACGAGAGAAGTGTTTTTCAAAGGCTCCGATTCTGCTCAACTGAACCGCTCGCGCAACCTGGAGACTGTCGGCGTCCCAATGTACCAGGCGTACATAGATCCGAATTGTCGAACGGAATGGGTGGACAACTGGCATCGGGAGATCAATGAAGTGTACTCTAAGTACACTGGAAAAGAGCTCCTTGTATGGCACCTGACTCTGCATGCGTGGAATCAACTGACCTTTTTGCAGAACATAAAGGACAAAGGGAAGCTGAAGATCAACGAAGTGACAGGTAGTCACTCTGGGGGAAAGCATATTGTACGCAAAAAACTCGGCCTGCTGACAAATGGCTGAACTTAGATGCAGGACGCGAAATCACTCGACAATGTGGAGATAGTCTCCTCCGTTGACTGTAGCCAGCCCTTCGGTCTCATCACTGAGATAAACAGCATGTCCCCTGGGACCGGCAAGTTCCCCTATGTCACTGAAACTTCAGTCTCTGACGAGACAATCTATGCAGACGTGGCGGTGACACGCTCCTTTGTGGAGTCTTATTACTTCATGCGGACCACACCCAGTATCCAGATAGAGGAGCACACAGAGAGTTCCATCAAGCAGGGTCTTGCAATGCTCGCTGACAATAGTCGCAAGCCAATTTCGCAGAAGGAGTTTCGAAAAGCGTACAAACTCTACCGTCAGATGCAGGAGTTGCAAGGCCAGGATGAAACGCCTGCCTGCCCGCCTCCGAGTCTCCGGCCAATTCCAAGACGATCATCTACAATGGATAGCTTCGAGTCACGAAGCAGTATTGCATCACGATGCTCTACAACGGATAGTATCAAGTTCGCATCACAGGAAACGGACTCGGATACCACTGATGACGAACGATCGGGAAATGGGGAAGACGTCGGCAGTTGTGCCCCTGGAAACGGCTCAGACGAGGCTGACAACTCGGGAGACCGCGATCGCAGTCGCGGAACCCTCTCGAACGGTCGCTGATGGTTGTTCGACCAACTCTGGTGCGCACACACTGAGTGACCACAGCTTCTCGGTTTGCGTGGCTCGCGATGTATGATACCCTGGACATTCTTTAGTAGTACTACTTACTTATGTGACCTTTGAATATCGATAATACAGTTTCTCTAATTTGTGAGAGAAGAAATGTCATGTTTGTCTGGTCTGGTAATTTCGAGTGATCGTTTGTACTCTTGCGTTCAGATGATCGCCGCGACCTCCATCCCATATTCTGTTCCGACTGGGCAACATCGGCTCAACGTTGACATTGACGATGCTGACGGCGCGTTGGTAGCCTGAGAATATCAGTCCCTCAAACGGAGTCACAAAACAACGCACGAGTAGCTACTGTTACTCTACACCTTCTTCTTATACGCCTCTGACGCCTTCAGCCTCTCACTCAAGGTCGGGTACGAGTGGTGATATGCCGAGTGAAACCAAGCCGCCTAGGCCGTCGAGGAGTTCTTGACGTCCAGCGTGATCAGCGCCATGCCCAGCCGCTCGCCCATGTCCGACGTCGCCCCGTCCTTCTTCTACTCTTCGCTGCTGCGATTGTCATCGTCTTCACAAGCGAACCGATTCGCCGCCCACTCGTACTTCCTCGACAGCGCGTCCATGCAAACGCTGATAAACGCCTCGCTTCCAGCAGGGCGAGGATCATCTGGAAGTGCATGACCGTGACGATCGCGGGCGGCTTTGCAACAACGTGGAGAGGCGGGGTTGGTGAAGATGTGGAAGTGGGACACAGCGAGCAGCTTGGTGGGATGTTGGTAATGCCAGTCAGTGCCCTAGCTCGAGCGCCAAGACGGCCGCGATTCGCCGGGGAAAGACTGCTGCCTGAGGGCTCAAAGATGACGATGTGCTTCGCCCAGGGGAGGCCGAAGAAGAACGCGTTCGAGTAGGAGAAGCGTTTCGAGCCGTGCTTTCGTACAAGTGCATGAGCGGGAACATGAGCTTGGCAGCGAGGGCTTAGGGGCCAAAATTCCATAAAAAAAGCAGGAAGGTACGAGATGATTTGATTGGCAGGAGAGCGAGCAGGGGAAGCAGCAAACACGGATGACTACGTCGCTTTCGTCGGCTTGGATTGACTCCTCTTTCGCTAGCCGAAGCTCTCCTCGCTCAGAAGCCGTTGCCTAGGCCTCTTCCCTATCGCGTTGAACGCCGCGGATAGACTCCGATTGATGGTCATTGGACAGTTCTGGAACGAAACTGAGGGCAATGAAAAGAACCAGGACCCGACACGCACCATGGAATGCTTGGAGCTTGTGTTCAGAAACATCCCATCGTCGAGTTTCGGTCGCGCGAGTGATAGTCGCTGTCCGATGTAGGCGCAAAGGGAGTGGCCAGATCGGGCCGAAGCTTGAAGTCAAGCGTTGATCGCGAAGAGTCGGATTGCATGAGCAGAAGTTTGTCGTTACCCGACAGGCGGCCATCATAGTCACAAAGTGAGCTCGGGCATCGACAGACCTTACAATCCAGCTCCTGATGGCACGCCGTAGTGGTCGGTCATTCATCCAGATGTTCGGTGGTTCAGGATTTTGGCTTTCGTCAAGTCGGTCGGTCGGTCGGTGGACAGTCGGCATACAGGCAAGGGGCGCGTCGTCCAACGTAAGGGGAGGCTGGAGTGTTGCGGTTGGACTATCCTAAGCTCTAAACGACGGTCGGACTCGATTGCAGGTGCGAGGAGATGATGGTCGAAGGCAAAGCAGCGACGTGTGGGTTTTTTCTTGCCGGCAACCGGTATAGTCCGGTCCGATCGGAGCTTGAACTGGACTCACAATCTCGAGCGATTCTGTTGCGTCCTGTCGCACTGCTGGCTGCTGCTGCGTGAACGAGATAGTTTGGCCGCCAGTGAGCCATGCTGATGTGCTGAAAATGCTATACCATGACTCATAATTGACGATAGGCCTGCTAGCATATTGTCTTCGTATGATAAGGTCTATACATCACAGTCAACTATAATTTGATGTTTCGTCGATACCAAATAATCGCTACCAATGAACCGTAATGTTACCGAGTCTGCTGATGCTGTACCCAGATCAAAGTAAAGGAGTCAACACTCTACGAGTCTCAAATCGCAATCGGCCACATGCACCGAGAGCGTCGCGAGAAAGCGCAAAAAAATTGTTGGCAATCCCAGATGCTTTGTCGCAAGGAACAAGATGCGCCGAGCCATCTGAAAACCATTTGAGACATGAGAGCATCACTGATGTGCAAGAAACGGCTACTTCTGGTTAGAGATATTGAGAATCTACGGGTCAAGCGCTTGAGCAATTCGCGTTTCGTTGGAAGGAAGGCTCTGGGAAGGCTTCGTCCTACGATTCAGCGATGAGATTTTGAAGGGATGGGCAGAGACAAAGTCAGCTGTGCATACCTCTTTGAGAACGGACATGATATCGTCGTCGTGTACAACAGAGATCATCACTGTACGACGAACCTGAGTCTGCAATTAAGAAGCTGGCGAAAGGTGAGACAAGAAGCTGACCGATCGCTGCATTGTTTCACCGACTGCGCGAGTAGGGAGGTAGACCTGACGGTGGTCAGACGACGGTTACCGAAAGCAGTGGTCAATGGTCATGTGAACAAACCGTGAAAAAAGAAGGAGTTTCCGAGGCCACTGGTGGACGAAAAGACGGCGGGAGTAGTGCAACAAAGTTTGTCGCGCTGAAGTACGGCGCTCGAGGGGAAGCAAAGGCTGTGTTGAAGATGTAGGGCTTGAGAGTAAGATGGAATGCTCGGAAAGAGAGACACGCCCGCTCTTCGGTGGGGCTGTAGTTATTCTCGCTAATCTGATGCGAGTACATGGTGCCATCGAATTTGGCGTCGTTGTTAGGCAGGAGAACCCGTGTATACGGCGAGTTTTTCCTTTGCATATCCACATCATAGGCAAACGCCGTCCTCTTGGACACACTGCGATAGTACGCGGCTGCCCAATATGACGCCTTGACGCATCCAGTAATGACGCATATTTCACCGTTCCACCAGAGATATCCCCGCTCCTTGATGTGATAGTGAAGAGCGAGTCCGTATTTCAAGAGTAGTGACTTCCTGGCCTGGCTTTGGCCCAAGGCCGCCGGCTTGGCTTGGCTTTGCCTGGCTTTGGTTTGACGATATGTCAGGCCAAGCCAGAGCCAGGAAACTCGGCTGGCCCTGGCCCGGCTTTGGCCTGAGCCACGGCTTGAGGCGGGATGTGGCGGGACGCATCGGGACGCATCGGGATGTGGCGGGATGTGGCGGATGTGTTGGGATGTGGCGGGACGTCGACGCACTGTGCAATTCTGGCGGCCACAATGGAAAGATACTCAGTTGTAAGGGACTCTTATACCATATAGAGACTGACCATTGGTCTAGAGAAGACGTCAGCAGTGAATATCCGGGTACTGTCCAAGCCAGGGCTTGAGCCATGGCTCATGGCTTGAGATTGAGGCAAGCCAGGCCATGAGCTTTGTGAGGCCATACTCACGGCCTGGCTTGGCTTGGCCTCGATCAGAGTTGGCCCACGGCTCAGTTGGCTTCAGGCCAGGGCCGGCAAGACACTATTCAAGAGATAGTCGAGTATTTTCTCCTTTCCTGTCGGTGTGCACTCGTAAGACGAGGCTCCAAAGGGGAGCACGAAGAAAGCCCCCTCCGTTGCTGAGCTCTTCACGGTGTAACAGTGAGAATCAGATTCCCTGTGACGCGTTCAAAAGCTGCATCATGTGGAGCGTCTGCAGCACGTACTTGGGAGTCAAGGTTAGGGGCTTGTCTTTGTCGTTCGTGGTACCCATCAGACTGTGAGGAGGAAAAGAGCTCATGTTTGCCGTGATATCGCTGAGAGGGTCTAAGATTAATGGCTTGTGACCCATAGGTGCATCTTCATTGCGGGCGTGAGTCGGCGGCAATGCGATGTTGAAGAGGTAAACGCCCGCATCCTCGTGATGTAAGAAAATATCGCCAATTTGAAGACCGTTGGTTTCTTGCAATCCCCCTTGAGAGGAAGCCAGCCAAAGAGAGCTTCCTTTCACCTCAGGATACAAAACGCGAGCAAAATCCTGGTCTGGGGCATTTGGCGCCATTGTCGTCGATGTAGAATGAGAGAATGTGGCGACGTGGCCCAAGTAGCATGTGTCACATGCATCTGAGCCACGGATCACCGGCCAGCGCCTCATTTTTTGCTTGGTGGAAGCTCGGTCTGGAGGCGATGATCTGCAACAGATTGTCATTCCAGTCATAGTCTCAGACTATCCTCTGATCACTCACAACTTGCAAGCAATGCCTCGTGGCCATGACTCCCCGAGACCACAGGCTCGAGTTTAACTTCGTACTCGAGCGCAGCGTTGAATTGACAACTGTCATCAGCCCTTCAAACGGGGTCGAATGACAACGTACCGGTAGCTACTGCAGCTGTAATTATATTATACTATATACAAATAAGAGAGCCAGTCCGTCTCTTCGTACGTACCTATTCACAGTTTTGTCAATGCCTTGTATATCCTCCTAAGTTATACCTTCTTCTTCTTGTACGCCTCCAGCACCTTCAGCCTCTTTCTCGACGTCGGGTGCGAGTGGTGGTATGCCGAGTACAGCCAGTCCACCCATACCGTCGAGAGGTTCTTGACATGCAGCGTGATCAGCGCCTTGCCCAGCCGCTCGCCCATGTCCGACGTCTCGCCGTCCTTCTTCCCCTTCCTCGCTGCTGAACTTGTCATCAAGCTCACAAGCGAACCGATCCGCCTCCGCGTTCATGCCAACGCTGATGAACGCCTCGCCTCCAGCAGGGTGGAATCATCTGGAAGAGCAGGAGGGTGATGATCATGGGCGGCTTTGCCGCAACGTGAGGAAGGCGAGGAACAGCGCAAGGTTGGTGAAGATGTGGAACTGGGACACGGCAACCATCTTCGTGGGGTGGAGGTAGCATCAGTGTCCTAGCTCGTGCGCTAAGACGCTCATGCATGAGGGTATCGAAAAAGACGATATGCTTCGCCGAAAGGAGGCCCAAGAAGTACGCGTTCCAGGGCATTGAGCCTTTCGAGCCGTCGTTCTTGCATAGGTGCACAGCGTGAACTTGAACTTGGCAGCGAGCATTTTAGGCCCAAAATAGATAGAAAGCAGGCGAAAATCAGGAAAACGAGCGGCTGAAGCAGCGGGCACGAATGGCGACAACGCTTTCGTTAGCTTGGATTGACTCCTCTTCCGCCACCCGAAGCTTTTCCTCGCGCAAGCAGTTGCCTTGTAGCCTCTTGGATATCGCGTTGAACGCCGCGCATGGCGTCCGACCACTGGCCAATTCTGAAAAAAAAAAGTCCTGGAACGAAACTGAGGGGGCAATGAAAAGAACCGGAAGCCGACACACACACACCTAGGCAGGCTCGGAGCTTGTGTTCGAAAACGTCCTAATAGTAGAGCTTTGGTCGCGCGAGTGTTGGCCGTGGTCCATTGTGGGCGCAAAGGGGGTGACCAGATCTTGTTTTGAAGCTTGAAGTCGAGCGTTGATCGCGCGAAGCCGGCATGCATGAGCAGAAGTTTGTCGTTACCCAACAGGCGGCCGTCATAGTCACAAAGTGAGCTCGGGCATCGAGAGACTTATGATCCGCCTCCTGATGGCACGCCGTAGTTCGGTCGTTCATCCAGAAGTTCGGTTGTTCAAGGTTTCGGCTTTCGTCAAAGTCGGTCGATCGGTCTGTCGGTGGACAGTCGGCATACATACCAGGGGCACGTCGTCCAACATGAGGGAAAGCTTGAATGCTGCGGTCGGTCTATCCTAGGCTCTGAACGACGGTCGGACTCGATTGCAAGGGTGAATCGGGGCCATTGAATTGATGCGAGTCGCACCGCGAGGAGATGGTGGTCAAAGGCAAAGCAGCGACGTTTTTTTCTTGCCGGCAGCCGGTATCAGTTCGGACCGATCGGAGCTTGAATTGGACTTGACAATCACGAGCGAATCTGTTGCGTCCTGCCGCACTGCTGGCTACTGCTGGCTGAACGAGGTGATCTGACCTCCAGTGAGCCATCCTGATGTTCTGCGGCACTTTTCCCAGCTTTTGAAAATTGGCGATAGGTCTTCTAGCATATTGTCTTCGTATGACATCAGACAAGGTCTATACATCGTATAATTGGACGTCTCGTCAATACCAGACCATCGGTATCAAGAACCCGTAACGACTTCTCTAGGATTCGCTGATGTGGCAGAAAACAGATCAAATCAAAGGAGTCAACGCGCTCCGAGTCTCAAATCGCGATCGGCCACATGCACCGAGAGCGTCGCGAGAAAGCGCAAAAAACTTGGACGCAATCCCAGATGGTTTGTCGCGAGGGACGAGATGCGCCGAGCCATCTGAGGACCAAGTTAGATGAAGAACATCACGGAGGTGTATAAACAACTACTTCTCGTGAGGGACATTGAGAACCTACACGTCAAGCGCCTGAGCAACTCACGTTTTGTCGGAAGGACAGCTTCGTTCTGCAGAGAACAGATGATGCACTTGTGGAGAGACAAGCAGAAACAGGGATAACTGTGCATACCTCTTTGAGAACGGACATGATATCGTCGTCGTGCACCACACAGATGTAAACGGAACGGGGAGCCTGAGACTGCTTTTAGGAGACGTCCAGAAGCTGCAACAAGAGGCTGACCGATCGGTGCATCAATCCACCAACTCATCCGGTTTTTTCCCACGGTGAAAAGGCGGGTGAGCAGAGCATCGGGAGGCTCGTCGCGCATCCGCACAGCTGCTCTCCGCGGCGCTCTCTGCCTACGACAGCTCGGACGACACGGCCCGTCGCCAGGACACACACCGCGGATTTGAAGCCCCGAGAGCTCGGCACCCACACAGGATGGAGTCCCTTCCATGGCATATGGGTTCACAGCGGTCTGTGCCGACTCGCGCTCCGCCCACGTGTCGTAGCTCTCGGCCGCACCGGAATGAGTCCCTTCCATGGCATATGGGTTCGCAGTGGTCTGTACCGACTCGCGCTCTGTCTGGGTTCTCGGTCACTGGGTCTCTGCGTCCGGCACTCGGACGTCAAACAAGCCGAATGAGTCCTCGCTATGGCATGCAGGTTCGCAGCGGATCTGACCGATTTGCGCTCTGTTGGGTCCGTAATTGACATTAAACTAAGTCACTACTGGTACGTCTGCAGTCTGGTATGGCGTCTGCAACGACGATAATCTAGTGCATACCCGGTCTGTCTCGACATACAGTCTCGGCGCTCGTGCCGTCTGGTCCCATGGGCTTGTAGGTTGTCGGTCCTTCTTGGCTTTGTCCAGCTGGATACCTGCTTGCCTCGGTGGTCGGGGCTAGACGTTAAACTCAGGAGTCCCCTCTGGCTCTGGATTGGGGGAGTAATGCTGGGAACAGTGCGCTCTGCGTCCGTCAAGACGTTAAACTCGGCTGTGTAGCCCTCCCTTAGTAAAGGAGGTTCGCATTTGACAAATCAGTCAAGGCTCACTGGCCGGTCCTGGACACGACCTTTAAACTGTCCTTTGCCAAATCCCGGCAGGGTCCCTTCTGGGATAGGCGAACATAATTGGGGGGAACTGCTTATCAAAACCATCCGAGACCGGCGGGTCATAGGGAACCCTCAGCCTGTTACGTTGTAGCAGTGTGGTTAGTCACTTTGGTGGCGAGACAGAGAGTCCCCATGGGCTGCGGATCCGTACGAGGTGCCAGTCCTCAAACGAAGCAACCAGGGGGGCAACGGGAAGCCGTGCCGGAGTCGTCGCCTGGGTCAACGCGGTGGGCCGTAGCATGTTGGGGAATAGTCGCCTCAACATGGCTCGAGAGTACTAAATCCTCTGTCGGTTCAGGTATCTGAAATGATACTCTGAGCTTAAGTTGATTCCTGCTGACACTTACCCGTCATATGTGCCCCTGTAAGAAAAATACATGGATGAGCTAGAAAAGCTGGCACGGGGAAGTGGTGGGCCTCGAAAGAGAACCCTTTTCGGTGGGCCAGAGCCAGACAATCCATTTGCCAAGTTCGGCGGATCTATCTTGTCTGAGGAAGTCGAGAAAGGGTTCAACCATATGAAGACGCACACCTCTGCATCGTCAGCATGTGGTCTGGACAAGAAGACTGTGAACGATGTCATCAGTCTCGACGCCCAGGAGGTTGCAGCTGTCCTTAATGAGTGTCTCTCCAGCCGCAGCGTACCCTTGCAATGGCTTGTCACCCGCATCATTGCACTTCTCAAGAAAGGGAAGAGTCCCCTACATGCCGATTCATATCGAACAGTGGGACTAGAGAGCTGCTTGCTGAAGCTCCTTACCCTAATCCTTCACTTTCGGCTATACGCTTGGGCAATGGAGAACGGAATCATTCCTCCCTCCCAGAACGGGTTCTGCAAAGGGCGACGCACAAACAACAACATATTCATACTTCGTACGGTTGTAGAATATGCCCGTGCTAAAGGTGTCTCTCTCTGGGTCGCATTTGTGGACATTAGCAATGCCTTTCCCTCCACGGATCATGCACTGCTCTGGCTAAAGCTACATGAGCTCGGAGTCACCGGGAAGATGTTCGATTGGTTGCGAGTTCTCTATCAGGAGATGTCGTATGTTGTCTCGAATGGTACAGCGTCGTCACCCGAGTTCAAGGCAAACATGGGAGTTCTCATTGGGGACCCGGCGTCACCGACATTGTGGCTGTTATTCATGCATGATCTGAAGCTTGTCGAGCATGATGATGACTTCCGGGCTGCAATGGTGGTCCTGTCGCATCTCGAGCATGCCGATGACATTGTCATTTTTTGTCTTTCAGCTCTGGGGCTGCAGGTGCATCTTGATGAACTTTCTGCCTGGTGCCGCCGCAACTTCCTGCTCGTCAATGCAGTCAAGTCGTGGGTTATGGTGTTTGGGCCGTATCCGTCTCCGCTCCCCATCTTGACATTGAATGGGGTTCCAGTGTCATACACATCCGAACACACGTATGTGGGCATCACTATCTCATCCACGGATGCAGATATGTTTGCTCCTCAGTACCGTAAGTCTGTGGACATGGTGCGGAAGACTGCAAACGCGATGTTCTCCATTGAGCTGGTTACCGGGGTCCTTCCTCCCGTGGAAGGACGAGCGATGTACATTGCCCGCGTAGATCCGTACCTAATAAGTGGTGCGGACGTTATTCCGGATGGCTCGCCGTCTCTGCTCAAAGAGCTTGTGCTCATTCAGTGTTCCGTACTTCGTCGTCTGCTCAGTGTCTGTGATGTCTCCATGGTGGCTCCGCTCTTTACGGAGTTGGGTTTGCTTCCTATCGAGTACCGGAGAGCCATAATTGCGCTGCGCCTGCTCAAGGAACTCATTGGCGAGCCGGAATCGTACTATGCGCGATTGTCCCTCGACCTGTGTCACGAACTGAACAGCGAGGGATGTGTCAACTGGATTCGCGATCTCGAATGGGCACTGGACACTCTGCCAACAGCCCCACAGGGCAAGGAGCCACGTGCTCTGGCTAACGATGTGCGAACTATGCTACCTGGTGAAGTCGATGCTGTTATAACTTCAGTGAAGGATGCGGCCAAATGCTGGCTTCAGCACTGCATAGATTCCTCATACAAAACCTATCTATTGTGGAACAGGCTCGAGCCGCTTCCTGGCCCAGGGACTCAGCCCGCTTATCGCTCGATCCACCTTCGACACTATCTATATGTCCCAAACTCAAAGCACCGCATAGCTATGACACGGCTTCTCCTCTCGAACCATGGTCTTGCACTAGAGGTGATGCGGCACCAGGATCGCTACCACTCCTTTGTCCCACGAGAGGAGCGCCTGTGCCGCATATGTGGGGAGAGTGTCGAGTCTCCTGAGCATGCACTGTTACTGTGTACGGCTAGCGAGGAACTCAACGCTCTACGCCATGTGGCTTTCCAGGATATGGCACCGCTTCTCCCGGGCTTGGGCCTGTCATCAGGTTTCATTCATCCTTACAGAGCGGTCAGTGTCCTAAAATCAATGATCTTTCAGCGTCCGTGTATAGATCGTATGGCACGCTTTGTGCATGACGTACTCGAGCTGTTCAATGCCGTTGCTCTCGATCGTCCTCGTCGCGCTACCCCAGCTCCTGTTCGCCGGCGGTCACCAAGTCGTGTGGATGGCTTGGTTGCGCGTTGACGTTGACCGGGACCGACACTTGACGTTCTGAAAAGGACTAAGAACAAAACGAAAAACCCTTCTTCATCAGCTGGAGCTACGGACATCATGTTGTTCGTTTGCGGCGAGCGGGTGCTCGCCTGACCTTCTACTGAAGGCGTCAGATCTACGGCCTTAAACGTGGTCAGCTCGTCTGCCGTACTGGTAGAGGGGTGAAGTATCGTACCTTAGCCCAGTGTACATAGATACTTTCCGAGCCGTCATGTTCCTTTATCGGGACCACCAGACGGAATATACTTCCTTCCTTCCTTCCTTCCAACTGCGCGAGAAGGGAGGTATACCTGACAAAAGTTAGGTGGAAAATGTCAAACGAAGAGACTGATGAGCATACCTGGAAAGAATAGGGAGTTTCTGATGCCACCGGTGGACGAAAAGACGGCGGGAGTAGTGCCACAAAGTTTGTCGCGCTAAAGTAGGGTGCAGGGGGGAGCGCAAAGGTGGTGTTGAAGATGTAAGGTTTGAGAGTTACGTGGAATGCCCGGAAAGAGAGACACGCCCGCTCCCCATTGGGGCTGTAGTCCTCTTCGCTGATTTGATGCGAGTACATAGTGCCATCGAAATGAGCATTGTCGTTCGGCAAGAGAACTCGTGTATACTCCGAGTCCCTCCTTTGCATATCTATATCATAGGCGAACAATGTCTTCTTGCCAGACATACTGCGGTAGTACGCCGCAGCCCAGTATGATGCCTTGACGCATCCAGTGATGACGCTGATCTCACCGTTCCACCAAGAAAATCCCTGTTCCTTGATGTGAAAGTGGAGGTCATACCCGTATTTCAAGATATAATCGAGAACTTTCTCCTTTCCTGTCGGCGTGCATTCGTAAGATGAGGCTCCGAATGGAAGTACGAAGAATGCTCCCTCCGTTGCTGAGCTCTTTACAGTGTAACGATCAGAATCAGGCTCCCTTTAACGCGGTTGAGAACCAGCCCGAGTAAGGTATATGGATTACGTACTTGGGTGTCAGGCTTAGAGGCTTGTCTTTGGCATTCGAGGAACCCACCAAACTATGGGGAGGGAAGGCGCCAGTATCGGCAGTGATGTCCATCAGGGGGTCCAAAAAGATTGGCTTGTGGCCTCGAGGTGCACTTCGATTGCGCGCGTGGGATGGCGGCAACGCTATGTTGTAGAGGTAAACGCCCACGTCGCCGTTATGTAGGAAGACGTCGCCAATTTGAAGACCGTCGGTTTGTGATAGTCGCCCTTGCGAGGAGGCCAGCCATAGGGAGCTCCCCTTCACCTCAGGATACAGAACGCGAGCAAAATCCTGGTCTGGGGCATTCGGCACCATTGTCGTTGATGTGGAATGAGAGAATGTGGCGGCGTGGTCTGAGTATGTGTCACATCACCTGGCGGCCATTCGAAAAGCCACCGATCATTGGCCAGCGCCTCATTTTCCGCTTTGTGGAAGCTCGGTCTGGAAACGATGGTCTGTCGCCTCTCACGCTTCGCTCCTCTCACCCATAACTCGCAAGCAATGTCTCGTGGGAGGCAACGTCATGTTTACAGAATGATTGTAGCATTAGATTGGAATCGGATAGCACACGTGAATCTTCTATAGCTACAAAGATGCCGTGGTGCTACTGTCTGTGCTCGTACAAGTCTGACTCTGGTCGAAAACTTGCAGTAAGCTACTGCTCGCCCGAAGGTAGGAACTTCCACGACGAGTCCATGATCATGCAGAGGAAGTCCTCCGTGTCTCAAATCGCAGACGCCCGCATACCCCGAGAGCGTCGCGGGTGAGCGCAAGGATCCCAGACAGAATACCAGTAGGTTTCTCGCGTGAGACCAGATATGCCGCTCCATCTAGTCAATACTTGAGAATGGAGATACACTGACGGGATGCGAAGACTACTTACCTGATGTGACAGCAATGGACGATTTTCGCGTCAACCGCCTGAGCAATTTGCGTGTCTTTGGAAGGACAGCTTCGTCCTGAAGTATCATGCATGTGAGGTGATGGACGGTGAGCAGGAGGTTATTGGGTACCTCTCTGAGAGTGGACATGATATCGTCGTCGTGTACGACGCATATAGCGACCCTACGAGAAGACTACTAATGTGGAGTTCAAGATGAGTCAAATCCACAGAATTGGACTCACCGATCGGTGCATGAGTTCACCAACCGCACGAGACGGCAGGAAAACCTATGACTACTTGTCAGAAAGCATCAAACAAAAGTCTGACAGTTCACCTCGAAATTCTGAGGTGTCTCCGAGTCTACGGGCGGGCGGAAGGACGGCGGGAGGAGAGAGACAAAATGGGTTGGGCTCCCCCAGGGTGCGAGGGGGTAGCACAGTTCGGTGTTGTAAACATATGGCTGAATCGAGATGTAGAAGGCGCGGAACGATAGACACGCCCGCTCTCCGCTCAGGTTGTGGTCCATTTCATTGACCTGGTGTGATTCCAACATCCCGTCAAACTCTGCCTCCTCGTTCCGCAGGAGGACCTCGGAGTCCGCGTAGTCCGACTCCCTGGTAGGCATGTACACATCGCGGGAAAAGGACGTGTGTTTCGACCAACTGCGATAATACCCCGCAGCCCAATAGGATGTCTTGAGGCAGCCGGTGATGATGCAGATCTCTCCGTTCCACCACTGGTAGCCCAGCTTGTGGATGTGGTAGCTGAGAGACAGACCGTACTTCAGGACGTGGTCCAGGATCTTCTGCTTGCCTGAGGGTGTGCATTCGTACGACGATGCACCGAAGGGTAATGCGAAGAATGCACCCTCTTTTGCTGTGCTGTTGATGGTGTAGTGATTGGGGGTAGAGTCCCTGAGGTGTATATAAGCATAGTATGGGTTGAATGGGCGGGACGTACTTATGTTCCATACTCAAGGGCTTGTCTATGGCGTTCGTTGTACCCAACAAGCCGTGCGGAGGAATAATTTGTGGCTTAGCCACCAAATCCTCGGTGGGATCGAATGAGACAGGAACATGATCCTTAGGCGCTTTGAGATTGCGCGGGTGCGACGGTGGCAGTGTCACGTTGAAGATGTATATGCCCCAGTCGGCACAGTGCAGGTAGATGTCGCCTACTTGAAGCCCGTCAAAGTCTCGCGTCCCGTACGAGCCAAGAGGTGGGGAAGGAAACCAGAGAGGTGTTCCTTTGACGTGGGGGTACAAGAGGCGGGCAAAGTCTTTGCTCGCCGGCATCGTGGTCGGGAGGAGAGTCAGAATGTGGCTCAGCTGAGTGTTACACGTGATGATCGGAAAGGACATCCACCTACATCCACTGGCACGCATGTTCTCCCGAAGACCCTCTAGGCTCTGCGACGCTGGCGCCACCGGCTCGTGTCCAACTTCGTACTCGAGCGCAACGTTAACTTCACCACTTTCATCAGTCCTTCCTTGAACGGGGTCGAATGACAACGAACGGGTAGCTACTGCAGCTGTAATTATACTGTATACAAATAAGTAGAGCCAGTCCGTCCCTTCGTACTTACCTATCTACAGCTTCTCCGATGCTTCGTCTACCCTCCTACACCTTCTTCTTCTTGTACGCCTCCAGCGCCTTCAGCCTCTCGCTCAACGTCGGGTGCGAGTGGTGGTATGCCGAGTACAGCCAGTCCACCCACACCGTCGAGAGGTTCTTGACGTGCAGCGTGATCAGCGCCTTGCCCAGCCGCTCGCCCATATCCGAGGTCGTCTCCCCGTCCTTCTTCCCCTCGCTGCTGAACTTGTCGTCAAGCTCACACGCGAACCGGTCCGCCTCCCACTCGAACTTGCGCGAGAGCGCGTTCATGCCGATGCTGATGAACGCCTCGAGCGGGGTGAGGATCATCTGGAAGAGCAGGAACGCGACGATCGTGGGCGGCTTTGCCGCGACGTACTTTGGGAAGTCGAACGAGCGGAGGAGGGGCGGCGCGTGGAGGAAGGCGGGGAAGAGCGCGAGGATGGTGAATATGTGGAACTGGGACACGGCAAGCATCTTGGTCGGGTGGAGGTAGTACCAGTGGCCGAGCTCGTGCGCCAGGACGGCCTCGACTTCGCCCGGGGAGGACTGCTGCATGAGGGTGTCGAAGATGACGATGTGCTTCGCCCACGGCAAGCCGAAGAAGTACGCGTTCGAGTGCGAGGAGCGCTTCGAGCCGTCGATCTCGTAGAGGTGCGTGAGCGGGAACTTGAGCTTGGCGGCGAGGGCTTCGATGCGCGTGCGGAGCTCGCCGTCTTTGATGGGCGTGAGCTTGTTGAAGAGGGGCTGGATGACGGTGGGGTAGAGGATGATCATGATCATCTGGAAGGAGAGCATGAAGACCATGACCCAGGGCACGAAGCGGTCGCCGGCCCACTGGAAGATGTAGAGGAAGGCGGCGAGGAAGGGCGCGCCGAGCGCGAGCGCGACGCCCCAGCCTTTGAACAGGTCGGCGACGAACAGGCCGGGTGTGGTCTTGTTGAAGCCGTGTTTCTCTTCGAGCACAAAGGTGCTGTATACCGTGACGGGGAGGTTGGGGATCGAGGAGATGAAGTAGAGTAGGAATGAGAAGACGATGGATTGGAGGATCTGTGGCTGTTTAAGAGACGAGAAGCAACATGTGAATCGAAACGCACTTCGTATTGCTCGCCGTAACCGATTTTGCCAAGCAATGTGCCGGCAGTCGTCCAGCACCACGCATAGAATCCATACTGCAGCAACAGGGAGTCCAATGTCTGACTGTACAGCTTCGAGAACAGCGCGACCTGGGCCTTTTCCTTGCCGTATTTCTGGCTTTTCTCAAACGTCTCCCCGCTGATGTACGGCTTCAGCGCCTCCGGAGCTTCGGTTTTGGAGTAAAGAGGGTATTGGCGTAATCTGGTCGAGGTATATCAAGGAAACATGCGGGTAGTAGGAGGACAGACACGCACAATAAATATGATTCCCATAGCGTTACGGTCCATGAGAAGGCTTGGACGTAGAATTTCCAGTCAATCGGGTCCACGGATACAAAGGCCAGTTGCCGCTGGACGACGGCGAGATTGTCGTGCACGAAATTCATTTTCGCGCAGGTGGACGTGGAGGAGAAAGGGAAAGGAGGGCTGTCAGACGCGTGACACGTGGATGGCGACACGTTGCCCCGGCTTGCTGATCCGATAGCCCCGCATGTGTGAGTCAAATTCGTCGCCGTAACTTTCCTTCCGCCCATCACTCTGCGTGCAGTTCGCGACGGTCTTGACATCGCACATCCCTCCGTCAGCCAGAGGCTGTGCTCTGGCTATCTCCACAGCTCAGCCTCTGACTAACGACGGTGACCGTTGTCGAAGCGTGAGGTAGTCCTCACGTAGACAAAATTGTATGACGAGTCGCCGAAGACCGGTAGCGTGAGCGGAGTGTGTGAGGTGACGCCGAGTGTGGCGGACGGCAGTCCGTGAGGAGTCGACGCGGTGTATGTAGGTAGAAGATAACAAGTGTAAGCTTAGAGTCAGAGATCCAGAGTGAGAAGAGTCGAATTGAGAGTACGGGTGGTCCAAGACAAAGGCTACCTATCTAGGTACAGAGGTATATAAGGAGTGATCCTAGGGGCTGTAACAAGGTACAAGTAGAGGGCGCGACAGCGCCAATTTGCACTCGTGGTCTGGTAAGTAGTCTAAACGGTCTGATATGGGAAAGATAGTGAGCGCATGGGAGAAAAGAGAGCGAGAGACTGGGCGTATAAGTAAAAGGAAAGTGATCGTGTCCAAGAAAGGGTATATAGCCTAAACGGGAAGGTGATGGCAAACCGGCGTTTCACGTGCACAACGATGCGCACTCCCACACCGTACGATGGGGAGACAGCGCATCTTCTTGCAGATCATGTTTGAGGCTATCAATAAACGCCCACTCGTCCTCGCGTCCTCTCGCACAACGCCATACTCTGGTACCTGATTTTGGACTCAGGTCTTGCGCCAGCTCTACCCATGAGGCAGGAATCTATCATTTGGTTCTCTCCGACACCGATGGACTTGAACGTACTGCGCGACTTTGACAGAGCCCAAGTTGAGGGCATCTACCTCTACGATAATCAGGATGGCGTCCATAGCCTATCAGATACCCGGCATCGCAACTTCGGCTCGTCCAACTTCGGCTCGTCGAATGATTCGCGATACACAAGACATTCGGGGTGCAACATTAGTAAGTCGTCGGTTCATGTGAAATACATGTTCACACAAGTCAGCAGGGGATTCTATACCCCTTCTCCCTCCTCATGCATAAGCTGCAGTCAATCAGTACGGGCGTGCCCATTGCTTGAACATACCCTCTATGACCCGAGTCCAGCTCCCGAAGCGGCGGTAGTGGTTCCTCGCCCCCGTCTAGCCATTGCAACCACCGCCGCTTGTTCCGTATGGCACGTTGCGCGATGAGGAGACAGTGGCTTTTGCGATCTCGAACTGGGGAATTTCTTGGGCTCAGGGGATGGCAGGAAGGATTGAAGGAAGGAAAGGTCTTGCTTCCAGTGCTACGTACATACACCGTTCCCACCGATAATTGACACCGTACCAGCTTCTCTCGAAACAATAGTCAGAGCAGCAATGTCTTCCCATATGTCGCTGTCAGTCGGAGTGAGTCACCACACTACCTTACGTTTTTACTCTAGTCCGGAAGGGCGTCTGATGGAATCCGAACTTCATCCAAGTGCAGACCGCCTCAGGGAGGGCCTATAGTGAGTATCCGGTACCACCTTACGTCTTAACCCTAGTCCAAGTGGGCGTCTAATCATCTGTTGTCCTTGTAGTACCTTCATCCAAGTTCAGCATGTCTTTTGTTCGGTCGAGGCATTTTCCCATGCTATTATAAACTGTACAAAACGCCGCGCTTCATTCGTTACCATGGGCCCGCAGACGGACGATATTCTATTCATTCATTAGCTGTGCTCCCGACAACTTGCGTGCTCTCGAATACTGCAATTGTTCTTCTCTAGCAACCACCTTGTTCCCAAACAGCCTTCCTCTTCCTCTGCCCCAAAGCGCAGCGTTCATTGTTTCCCGTCTCCCACGTCTCATGTATATAAGTACCTCGAAACTCGTTTCTTTCTAAACAACAAACCTCGCGCCCTCCACATACCTCGACTATCCCACCACATCGGTAGCCATGAATGTCCTGAGAAGGCCCGACAATCTGTGCGACGATGAAAGATTCACCAAGCTGATGTACGGCACGTCTCGAATTGGTGGACATGCCTTTCTTCGAGCTGGTGTCCTCTCCGGCAACGACGATTTCGTGACGACGGGCATTAAGGTCGGAGACCTCGGCTTCATCGACCACGATGGAATCTTCGTGTACCTTTTCAACACGTTTCGTCCAGGCGACGATCCGCGGAATCAGGATTCCACTGGGTCAACGTGCACGCCGTATGACTTTGTACCCATGCGGATGCTTAGGGGTACGCGGAGATACTCTGACTGTTTCGGCGACAATGACGGCGAAACATTCCACTCCGGCGATATCACCGTGAAGAAGACTAGACACTTGAACATGGGGTAAGTCATTTCAAGCATCGATGACGGGGCTATGCTCACTCGAGTATCAGACTCGAAGGCCCAGCTCAATCCTCCGTTCGTGTACAGGTAGACGTCAGCTCCACTGCCGTGCAGGGCGCTATCGCCACCCATCACGGCAGGGAAAAGCTAGTTCGGATCGAATATTACTCACTCACGAGGGTACTGAACCACATAGAGGCCAATCTCCTGTCTTGGTACCGGTACAAGCGCGATGCCTTGGAGCTCGGCAATGACAACGATGACCTCTATCTGGTAACCGATGGTGACAAAACCAGTTCATGGAGCACCGCTCTGTGGTACAACAGATCCCAATCCATTAGTTTCTCGCTTGCCGCTGGGGGCATTCCCCATGTACCCGTTTCTGTCTTTGCCGGAGCCTCTACGTCGGTCACCGTCAACGGGCCAACAAAGCACGAGAGCGGTGATGTTCCGTCTGGTCGTCATGTTCATTGCACGCGCATCGGAGGTTACAGGCTGCTTCGGCACAAGAATCTCTTTGGAAGGTACACAGGTCGCTTAGTAGAAGTGAAATTTGGGGAGAAACCTGGACATATCAAGGGCTGGCTATCTAAATTGACTGGGCCTTACTTCTCACATTCCCCGGAAGGGAGTGGCGCAGGTTCCACGACGTCCGGTTCTGGTGCAGGCTCGGGTATGACACGATGCGATCTGAGTAACATCAGGGTGCGTGTAACTTCGTTGTACTACCATAATCTGACTCCGACGCCTGAATTTAGTTCGCCTTTTTCCATCCCCTCAACATAATTTTGCTGGTTATGTTGGAAGCGGTAAGACGAGTACATCCCATCTATGGCTCATATTGATCGCAGATTGACAGGCTCCTTGGATGCTATTTGCAGTTGCACATGATCGAGATTGCGCGTCTGTCTTGCTTCCGGTACGCATGAATTCACTCGCAGTCAGAATGAGTCTTGAACATCCTCACATAGGGAGAAACTTTGCCTGAGCCTGAAGAGATTGTTCGGCGCATGACACGCAAGTTTGTCGTCCAGCCCGGCGAACGTATGTGACGGCAAGATTGTAAGGGCTTGAGTTACAGTGGCTGACTGCGCAAATCAACAGATGGCTGTGTGTCTCTCGTAGAGAGACCTGATGCCTCAAGTCCAGCATCCCAAGACGTCGTTTTCTACGTCAACCTTGACAGGAAACTGACCAAGCCTCACCTTGGTTTTGACCTTGTCAATGCCGAAAATGTGCCAGCTGTGCGTTGTTTTTGTTCAGCGACTTCGAATAACACTCAGTACGTCATCCAGGGTCACCTGCTCGTTCCGGCTGGGCATGGCCGCGGCATTGACCTCATCCCGACACGCTGTGATACCAACTTAGCAGGCGTGCGCAACCTTGCTCGTGGCGAGCCCACATCAGAGGAAGTCCTCTCTCTAGCTAGCCGGGATCCTCACTGGCTCCAACAATGTGTTGTTCAGTTCCTTTCTTTCTCGGACATCGTAAAGAAGAGAGGAAAAACCTACGACACTTTTATCAATCCGAGTTGGGATCGCCTCTGGCCTTACTTAATCACGGAAGGGTACAACAATCAGCTCCGACCAAAGACAGTACGTTGCTGAATTCTTCGCTCATTGACTCTTGACATATGTATGCTCTTAGCGATCACGGTCCTCTAGTGTGGACAGTACTGAGACTCTCGCTGAAGTTGAGACTGTGCAGCAAAGGCCCACCAAGGAGCTTCTTGAAGCACGGAAACTCGCCAAACAAGAAGAATCCCGTCGACGTGAAGCACGACGTGCCGTCGGTCCCGATTTGTCTGGTCGCACAATGGTCTTCCGTTCGGAGAGAAAGGGAAAGCCCAAGGTCAAAACCAGTGACGGACCTGATCTAAACTTGGAAAAAAAGGCACTTGAATCCCTAGAGCCTATTCGACAATCATTTTCGAGACAGATGCGTCTTGAAGGTTGAAAGTTGAAGGACGTTGCGTTCGTCCAAGCGTCTCAGGGTCAGTGTGGTCATATTGCTCACATCTTGTTGCATACATGTAAACTGGTAGGCTATATTGCGCCACATTCAAATACTAGCTTTGAAGTCCTTTGGAAGATGGTCGAAGAAGTTGCTAGACACCTTAGGGAAGGCTCACATATACCAGCAGTGAGGCAAGTGCAGGCTTCAAACAGGCTCCAATAGCAAATACGAAGGCACCCTCTATAGATTCCCTCGATAGGAACAGACAGATGTAGGCAATTTTGAACATGGTAACTGGTTATGGGGCATGTCAAGTAGGCGTTGCACAATAGGCACATGCACGATGTGACTAGTGTCTTGCCGGCCCTGGCCTGAAGCCAACTGAGCCGTGGGCCAACTCTGATCGAGGCCAAGCCAAGCCAGGCCGTGAGTATGGCCTCACAAAGCTCATGGCCTGGCTTGCCTCAATCTCAAGCCATGAGCCATGGCTCAAGCCCTGGCTTGGACAGTACCCGGATATTCACTGCTGACGTCTTCTCTAGACCAATGGTCAGTCTCTATATGGTATAAGAGTCCCTTACAACTGAGTATCTTTCCATTGTGGCCGCCAGAATTGCACAGTGCGTCGACGTCCCGCCACATCCCAACACATCCGCCACATCCCGCCACATCCCGATGCGTCCCGATGCGTCCCGCCACATCCCGCCTCAAGCCGTGGCTCAGGCCAAAGCCGGGCCAGGGCCAGCCGAGTTTCCTGGCTCTGGCTTGGCCTGACATATCGTCAAACCAAAGCCAGGCAAAGCCAAGCCAAGCCGGCGGCCTTGGGCCAAAGCCAGGCCAGGAAGTCACTAGATGTGACTTCCACTTTGGCCTGAATGACGTTGCTAGCGTTCTACGTCTGTGCGGAGGCGAAAGTCCGTAAACTTTGAATGGCCCTATTTGCGAGGAAGGTGCGTCTTCGTCAGCTACGACTGTGATCCTTGATCTCGAGTGCGAGCATTGTCCGGCGACACAGGGCAAAGGGCAAGGAGAAACGCAAGTCGGCCAGAGCGCCCGTTTCCGAGTCCGCTCCCGACGAGGCGCACACAGTAACACTGCTACCATGGCTCAGAACTGGTCTCAATCAAAATGCCGAGAAGGATCGCCTAACATACTCTTAGCTTCGTTCCGGCATTCTTCAGGTTGTGAGGGGGCAGGCGCACACGAGCTCAACTGGATGTGTGTTTTATAGTAGGAGTGGCACTTATGGTTCACGAAAATCAACATCTTTTCATACGGACTACGAACCTCGGCTTTAAGGTTAATCTCCCCCTTGAAACCAGCTTTGTCCAGAAATCTCGTTTTACCTGAGTGGCTGGGACTAAGTATGCCCCACCTGCTGAAGGAAACATCGGCAAAGAGTCAAATCGTGTTATACATGTAACACACCGGGGTCCACTTCGAGCACAAAACTCTTTGTCATACGCTGTAGTAGGACCTTCTTCTCGGGGAGTACGAGCTCGTTCTGCTTCGAGTGTGAGTGCCAGTGATAGGAATGTAGTGAGAAGTGTACTTCTGGGATGATGGTCGTCATGTCGTCATCGTGAACAATGAAGACTTTTGCGGTGGGTGCCTGCATGACGATGAGGGACTTCGTTTGAGCGGAGGCAGATGAGCTTGTTAGCTACGCAGATGTGCATCAAGTCACTGATTGCTGTGGTGGGAACGAACATCTGCGACTCGTCAGTGGCATCACAGGCCAGAGATAAACAGCAATGCTCACCGGTTCATACTCCTGTGATATTGATTTGATCGTCGGGCGTATAGACGTAGGAAAGATTGAAACCAGGTTTGTTGCATCCCAAAACGTCACTCGATGCAACAAATTTAATCTGTTGTAGAGGTAGGGTTGGAGAGAGAGTCTGAATGCGCGAAAGGAGAGACAGTGGCGCTGGACACCGGGCTCTACATCTCTATCAGAGACCTGATGGAGGCAGAGTTGTCCGGTGTAGCGATCGTCCCGAGAGAAGAAATATCCAAACTCGGAAAAGTTTTGTGTGGGCACTGGCATGTGCACGTCGAGAAGAAATGAACCGCTCGAAGAATCGGACTCAAAGTATCCGGACCCCCAAATCGACGCCTTCTCGCAGCCTGTGAGGATGCAGAGTACACCGTTTGTCCAATGATACCCGCACGTGGAGCCCAGATGCTCATGCAGTCTTTGGCCATTGGCAAGGGCATAGCGGCGCAGCTTCTCCTTGCCCAAAGCGGTACATTCGTAGGACGAGCCGCCCGCGGGGAGAACGAAAAACGCGCCCTCGCTAGCGTCGCTGGTGATCTTGTACTCGTTGGACTCCGGCGCTGATGAGCTAAAGCCATGTCAGTCAGTTCAACAGTTCCTATCATCATTCATACCTCTTGGCAAGGACCAAAGGTTTCCGTGCGTCGTTGCTTCCTCCGTAGAGACTGGGCGAGGGAAATCGGGTCGTGTCGACTTTGAAGTCAATGCCTGGTTCGAGAACGACCTGCTCAAACCATGCAGGCGCATCCACGTTCTTGGGATGATCCGGAGGAAGCGTCAAATTGAAGACACATGCGCCCAAGCCCCTGATTTGTAGATAAACGTCCCCGATTTGAAGACCGCCATTGTCGTGAGATATGTCGCCATGCGTTGGGGAAGTGTACCACACAGCATTGCCTTTCGAAGTGGGATAGAAGATGCGCGAAAACGAATCGCACTCCACAAAGCCGTGAGAGACTCGGTCCTTCTTCATGTCGATAGTAATAGCAAGAGGTGAGCCACAATACGAACAATCACGTGTTGTGTCCTGGCATCTTTACGCACCCGGACCGAACTCCGGCGGCGGGCGGCTCACTGGCGGCAAACGTGCTCAGCAAGACGGCTTGTATCTTGGGTAACACTTAGGCAATGCGTGGTTCGTTTATTCCAATTCTTTTACGCTTCAGTTTTCTCTGGTATATAAGCCATGAGTCTTTAAAGACAAGGATAACCAGAAGCTTTCATTGTCTTTGCTTGGTCCATATTTCTGAATCCTATGCGCTATGATTACGAAGTGTCTTCTACAAAAGTTTGCGCTGAGCTCGACCTCAAGACAAGGACTGGTGTACCCCTGACACGTGGATGGCCACACGTTTCCTAGGCTTGCAGATCCAACAGCCCCGCATGTGTGGTCAATTTGGTCGTCTAACTTTCCTTCCGTCCATCATTCTGACGCTCTCTGAGACGGTCTTGACATTGCACATCCCTCCGTCAGCCAGATACTGTGCTTTGGAAATCTCCACAGCCCAGCCTCTGACTAATGACGGTGACCGTGCGATGGCGAGGCAACGCATCTTCTTGCAGATCATGTTTGAGGCTACTAAACCTACTAGCAATGATCGCCCACCCGACCTCGAGTCCTTCTCGCACAATGCCAGTGCTAGTGACTTCCTGGCCTGGCTTTGGCCCAAGGCCGCCGGCTTGGCTTGGCTTTGCCTGGCTTTGGTTTGACGATATGTCAGGCCAAGCCAGAGCCAGGAAACTCGGCTGGCCCTGGCCCGGCTTTGGCCTGAGCCACGGCTTGAGGCGGGATGTGGCGGGACGCATCGGGACGCGTCGGGATGTGGCGGGATGTGGCGGATGTGTTGGGATGTGGCGGGACGTCGACGCACTGTGCAATTCTGGCGGCCACAATGGAAAGATACTCAGTTGTAAGGGACTCTTATACCATATAGAGACTGACCATTGGTCTAGAGAAGACGTCAGCAGTGAATATCCGGGTACTGTCCAAGCCAGGGCTTGAGCCATGGCTCATGGCTTGAGATTGAGGCAAGCCAGGCCATGAGCTTTGTGAGGCCATACTCACGGCCTGGCTTGGCTTGGCCTCGATCAGAGTTGGCCCACGGCTCAGTTGGCTTCAGGCCAGGGCCGGCAAGACACTAAATGCCACACTCTGCCACCTGGCTCCGGACTCAGATCTTGCTCGTGGACTTTCCCCATGATACGGAGAACCTCTCCACCACCGAAGGCCAGACTCAGACGCACTACGCGACTATAGAAGACTCCAAGTCGCCTGAGTCGACACTCGAGAGCGTTTACCTATACAATGAAGAGGGCGGTGTTTCATCTTACGTCAAGGTAGCTCTCGCTTCACAACAGCGTCAAGTTGATACTCACCCCATGTCTTTACTAGTGACCGTCGACAATGATGTATAGAGCTTACGCAAGTTGGTGATACTGTCCCCGACTGAGCTGCATCTCGCTTGTGAAGTGCGCGCAAGTTCCTGAATGCGAGCCGGGCCCTACGTAGCACGGAGAAGAAGAGCAACACGGGCACCCGATCCTGTCCCGTGCGTCCTGCCAACTGCTCCTTGTGAAAGTTGCCACCGATTCACTTCCAGTGCACTATACGTTCACGCTAACGCTGACGTAATAGCACGCTCAACCGTTATCAATGGCGCGCACGCATCTCGGGGACACGTCGCCATCTCAGAATGGGCCATGGGCGCAAGTGTATTGTGTATTAGCGCGTGATACTGGACGCGCACGCGGGGCAGTGATGATGATAACAGGAGACGTTTTGAGTGCAATGGACCGTGGTGACAGATGACAAGTATGATTGAGTTGAATGGTCCGTGCTGCGGTTTGGGCAAGCTGGTTTCACTGTACCGGTATGGAGTACTTGCAACTTGCTCCTCCCGGGCCATACCGATTTCGGTTCAATGAAGAGCAAGCCTCAATCCCACTACCTGCAGGGTTCTGTTTCCATTGGCGTGTCCTGCACCGCGTGCGTTGTTCACTCGCTGCAAACTGGAACGTCAATCTCCTTCTGCATAACGCTACGGAATGGAATGGAGACGCCACGCTGACGCAATGGAATGGAATCGCGAACGCAATGGAATGGAATCGCGCACGCGGGGCAGTGATAAAGATATCATACAGCGCCCGCCAGTCCCTGGCTTGATGATCAGTGGTAACTGGTATGAATAGAACAGAGTAAAACACGCACGCGGGTTTGCTGGACGCGCACGCGGGGCAGTGATAAACATAGTATTACGAGACAGCCCGCGGGGACCTGGCAGGCCGGTGTGCTTGAGCTGAATGGACCTGTATGAAGCTTGTGAAATTGAACGGAGCTGCGTCTCGTTTGTGGAGTGCGCGCAAGCTTTTTGAATGCGAGCTGGGCCCTACTTACCACAGGAGAAGAAGAATGTACATCGCACAGTTCGACCTACTGGCGCCATCGATCGCTGGGTCCTGTCCCCTTGCCGTATCCCAATTCCGTTGCACAGTGCTGTGCGGGTCGTTTGAACACTGCACCTAAATAGCACACTTGATTGTTATTGGTGCTGTGCACGCATTACGGGAACACGTCGCCACTGGCACGCATATCGGGGACACGTCGCCGCCGCGCGTACGCATTACGGAGACACGTCGCCACATAGCATTTCAGAATAGCCAGGGGTAAGTATTACTCTACTCTATGGACGCGAGTGTATTGTGTGATAACGTACCGGGTACACAACCGGGCGTAGAGACGGTGGGCGTTTGATTCATGATGGGAAGATGTCTCTGTATTAAGTATTTCGGGAGCAAGGTGAGGTTCGCAATCAAGCAGATTGGCATCGTGGGCTGGGGGACGGGATACATACATACGTTTGGGCTGTCATCTTTTGGCGTTCTCTATCCCATTCATGCTCCTCTGTGCATTTGGCATCTCGGAGGTCGTTATCCCATCCCATTCGTCAATCTTACTTGCGTGAAGCAAAGTACAGAGCTTGTGAGCGCCAATCGGAAAGGTCGATAATCCCATTCTTGCTCCCGGAGTGTGGATGGGATGCCGCTGCCATTGTCCAGTGCGTCCATCTAGCTCACTGCTTCCCGTGCAAGCGAACGTGAGGGTCCTGCCAATCCTCCGCCAAGTTCAAGTCCCACTCCCATTCCCCGCAATCTCCCCCTATCGCGTTCGCCTGCGCTGCGGGGCTGAGCATACCATGTGAGGATGCCAGTGCCAATCGATTGATAAGTCCTTGAACGTGAGGATGCCATGTGAGGGCTCAGGACGCCAGAAAGTCAAAGTCGTCCGCATTCGGTCTGCCACGTAGTATTTGACTGGGACGTGGCACTAGAAACGTTCAGCAGCTGAATGCAATGGGAGCGAGTATCAGCATCGCACCTGAACGCATGCGAGGATACTGCTAATTGACTGATAGGTCCTCTGCCAAATGCTTGAACGTGAGGGTGAGCGTACCATGTGAGGGTGCCAGAAAGTGAGCGTACACTGCCAAGGCCCAAGTCTAAGTCGTCCCGATTCGGCCTGCCACGTATGTATTGCCCTTGCACGCTCGCCTGTCAGTGTCATAACGCCACCCAACGCTCAGCAGCCGAACAACAAAGCGAGTAACAGGCAGTCGAGTATGTAAACAGCAGGCGCGCTCGCCCCGGCCCCAGGGACGGGTTCAGGCCCAGGGCCGCCGAGAATAAGTTTACACTGATGGGCGTATGTGTATATGTGGGGCATCATGCGCGTGATTACGAGCTCCTATGTAGCGCTACCGTACTACCGTGATTGCCCCCTGCTACCGTCACTGCGTACGTGTCCGAGTATATGGGGTGAGGTGTCACTGTCCGACGGAGATGTGTCCGGGCTGTGTATGAGCGGGCTGGATGGGCTAAATGGGTGTCCAGGCGAGGTGTTGGGTTGGATGGGGTGTCCGACGGAGATGCAATCAGTATTACGGGGTGGGCTGTCCCGCGGGACGCTGGCTGGGGCTAATTATACTTACTTACTCCCGTGGCACGCCCGGGTGCTGCTGCGCTTGGCATGTGTTCTCTCCTCGTCTGCATGTAGACCTGTGTGAAAGCGAGGATCTACCGTGCACTGCACTGCGTCATGTTCGCACTGTGTGAACCCTCGCACCGTCGCAGAATGACGTTTTCAATTTGTTGGCATCAGAAACGATACATACTGCCATTTGGGATCAGAAATAGCTACTGCGCATGGCAGTGTCAATTATACTATTTTGTTGCCCTCTTACCTCCACCATCTTTTTTTTTTCGCCTTGACGACCTTTGCTTTCCTGCGTCTTTCATTGCTGACCTGTGTCTTTCCTTGCATCTTCGTCTTTCGTCTTTCGTCTTTCGTCGTCTTGCGAATTAGCGTCGTCGTCGTCTCCCGAATAGCGTCGTCGTCTTAGACTGGTCTCCCGAATATCGTCGTCGTCGTCGTCCCATCTCAGGAACTATACGCCAGCACTACACCACACCATACCCCAGGACACACCGTACGCCAGCGCGAGCACTCCGCACACCATACGCGCGCACTCCGCAGACAACCGCTTCCGTCAGTCGGTTAGTCTTTCCACTCTCGCATCCGAGGAGCACATAATCTCACCCGCCCCACCAGCACACCACTCCTCACACCACCCTACCCTACTCACCTCTGACTCACCCACACCCACCCCACACCTCCCTCACCACCACCTCACCTCCCACACCCCACCCCCCCCCCCCCCCCCACCCCACCCCACCCACCATGTCCTCCAAACCGCGCCCCCTCCCCCTCCCGCTCCTCCCCCCCACGCACATCGCCGCCCTAATCGCCTCCGGGCGCTCCATCGTCATCTACCACGGGCACGCTTTGGACCTCACCCCCTGGCTCGCGCGCCACCCGGGCGGGGAGCTGGTGATCGCGCATATGGTTGGGCGGGACGCGAGTGATGAGGTTGATGCGTGAGTGTTCCAAGTCACCTATTGAACGCTAACGCTTATGCTTGCAGGTACCACGTGGCGAAGACGCGGCGGACGATGCGGCGGTGGCGGATCGGGCGCGTGCAGATGCCGTGGGCGAACCTCGCCCCGCCTATCCGGGCCGTGCCCGGGGTCATACAGGAGGACAAGGAGGACGAGCCCGAGGCGGTGACGTCGGAGGAGTCGTCTGAGGAATCCTTGTGGAGCGGGAGCGGCCCGGCGGGGTCGAGCGCGTCTAGCGTCGTGGACGATGAGGACGAAGGCGTCAAGCCCCCCAGCGGAGTCAAGCCCCGGCTGCTGTCGCGCGAGGGCTACACGGCGCTGCAGGAGCGCGCGGAGATCGCCGCGGAGACGCGCAAGTTCCCTTCCTTGGACCCGGCGACGCAGGACGCGATCCGGGCCGAGTACCGTGCCCTGCACGCGGCGGTCGAGGCGCGTGGATTGTACGTGTGCGCTTATAGCGCATACGCCACCGAGCTCACGCGGTACGCTTTCCTCTTCAGCGTTTTCCTCGTTGCGCTGCGCGCAGAGTGGTGGATGACCTCAGCGGTGTTCTTGGGGATGTGGTGGCAGCAGATCATGTTCACCGCGCACGACGCGGGGCACCGCGCCATCTCCGGCAACTTCGTCATTGACACCCTCATTGGTGCGTTCGTCGCCGACGCGTGCTGCGGGCTGAGCATCGGGTGGTGGAAGTCCTCGCACAACGTGCACCACCTCCTCACGAACCTCCCCGCGCACGACCCCGATATCCAGAACCTCCCGCTCTTCGCTACGTCCCCGCAGTTCTTCAAGTCCCTGAAGAGCACGTATTATGGGGGGAAGGTGTTGCGGTGGGATGGGATGGCGGATTGGGTGGTGCCGTACCAGAAGTACGCATATTACCCGATCATGGCCGTCGCGAGGTTCAACCTCTACCTCCTCTCGTGGCTGCACCTCGCCTCCCCGCGCTCCGCCCCGCTCGGCTCCGCCGCGTGGACGCGCCCCGTCGAGATTATTTTCATGATCTTCTTCTGGTACACCTTCGGCTGGACGCTTGTGTGGAAGACCCTCCCCACCTGGCCGGTGCGCGTGGCGTTCGTGCTCCTCTCGCACGCGGTCACCATGCTCCTGCACGTCCAGATCACCCTCTCGCACTGGGGCATGCCCTCCTCCTCCCTCGGCCCCACGGAGTCCTTCGCGCAACACCAGCTCCGCACGACCATGGACGTCTCCTGCCCCCCATACCTCGACTTCGTGCACGGCGGGCTCCAGTTCCAGGCCGTGCACCATCTCTTCCCGAGGGTCCCGCGCCACAATCTCCGTACTGTCCAGGGGATGGTGAGGGACTTTTGCAAGCGCACGGAAATTGAGTATAAGATACAGGGGTTCGTGGAGGGGAATGGGATCGTGTTGGGGCGGCTGGAGGAGGTGGGGCGGATGGTGGGCGTGTTGGTGGAGTGTCAGAGGTATATGGCGGAGACGGGCGAGAGTGGGTTGCATTAGGCGGAGCTTTAGCGACGCCGGGCGACCGCGAGTGGGCGGGAGCGACGCCGGGCGAGTGGAGCTAGCGATGCCGGGCGGGTAGAGCGACACCGGGTGAGTAGACACCGGGGGACGCGGGCGACGTACAGAGGACATAGCGACGAGACGGACGGACGCTTACTTATCTTCCATTCCCTCCTTTCCTTATTATCTTGGTTATCGTCGTGGCTGTGGATCCGGGCTTACATACATACATATTGTCAATTAATCGAATCAATACATCGGGAGGGGAGGGAGGGGGGGGATGAGGTGCGTCCAATACATGTTTGGGTGGGTGGGTGGGTGGCGGCCCCCCTCACTCCCACCAGCTGATTCCAATTGACTGACTGAGCCCGGAGGGTACCTTAACGATACAATCACCCATCGTGGGCCATGCATCCGTAACAACGGGATGATCGTCCTTCTTCTGAATCAATAGCAGCACGATGGGCCTCCCAATCTCGATAACCAGAGAAGGGGGGAAGGATGCTGCCAGCCCTGAGCCTCCTACCCCCCTTCCGAGAGTTCACAGGGATCTCATGTCCCGGGAAGTTAGAAGCCAAGTGTGTTGTCCTCTGAAGAACACACTGTGCCACGTTTGGTGAGTTCAAACCATTGAGGTGAACAGTTTCTGCTAGTTGTAGTTTTGAGCACCCGCTCATTGTAAACTGGCAAATTTGACCCGAGAGACATGACACGAGCTAGATTGACATTCGACCTCATGTTCAAATTACATTCGACCTCACGTTCAAATCCATGAAAAAAAAAACTCGACAGGTCGGGCTTCATCAAACAGACATCCAAAATGGGCATGAAAGCGACCATCTGAAGTGTGAGCTCTCACTCCTGTTCCCTGTTAGTTCCTGATTACCAACACGGGTTCATCATAGGCTCCGGGGCATTATTCATAGGTAGATAGGTAGGTGGTCGCAGAACCGGAACTGGACGGCTCTACATCCAAGGAGCTACTCTGTCCCACGGGCCACTACTAGTACCCCAGATGTGCTCGCCGTGTAGATCTGAGCGCCTTGTAGTAGTAGTGAGTCAGACAGCTCAACATGAGCTCAGGCTCCGAGGCGTATGTAGCTGAAATCAAGTCGGGTGGAGTGGGGACCCTGTGGACGAATCGAACTCGCTCAAAAATGAAGCGAGCACAATTCTCCCCCATTTTCTGCCAGGCAGGGAATGGAGTTGCAATTACTGTGAGGTGAACAATTCGGCTCACAGAGTACATACCTGTAAGGAGCTACTAATGTACTTTGTCCCACTACTAGTACACCAGATGAGCTCACCATGTAGATCTGAGTGCCTTGTAGTAGTAGTGAGTCAGACAGCTGTTATATTGCTGAACATGAGCTCAGGCTCTGAGGCGTATGTAGCCAAAATCAGATCTGGCGGCGACCATGTGGAGTGGGGACCCTGAACATCAGGACCACCTGTGGACAAATCAAACTTGCCCAAAAATAAAGCGAGCACAATTCTCCCCTATTATCTGCCAGGCAGAGAATGTACTGCGAGATGGACGAATCCAATCTAGCGCAACATCACAGGTTTTTGGGATGGGCACTTGCTGCCAAGAAAGTGTCCCAACTAGTTTTGCCTGACTTTGTGGTCAAGAGCAAAGACATAGTGTTAGATATGCTGAGGCTGGAAGATCATGCTGGAATGAGATATGTCCACTCTGAATTGATACTTAGGAGCCAGCAAAACCAAAGCGGTGACCCCCATACTCAGACTGTTGAACCATCCACTCTGTATTGCAATGTTAAAGATAGAACTATTGATAACTTACTTCCACCCTTCTGTGTCATGCATGTATTTTGATGTGTCTGAATCACATATGTGGATAACAAGGTCACTTGGTTCACTGTCATGACCTGATCCCGCCACCTTATCAGCACCATTATGAAAAATGCCAATAACTACATCAAATATCAGATAGTCAGAGGTCTGAACCGCGATGAGAGTATAATGAAGCCTCATCCTGTTGGACTCTCCTGCTTTCATGAGGAATTCTGGGAGTGCATCTGTGTGGTGTGCAACTTGTCATGAGAGTCACTTAGGAGCTGGTAGACTGTCATGACTTCATTGCAGATCTGTCACAGGATCACACAGGCCGTCTGATCTCACCACACATTTATACTATGCCACAAAGGTGAACCATTATATGCACATCAACAATCACACCATCACAGAATGTGTCAATATCTCAATTCAGATATTGGGCTTTGGGGTCCTATCATAAGGCCTACAAGCTCCCTAGAAGAGTTGCACAGGACAGGACTTTATTATCCAGCTTATACTGCTCTTTCTGTAATGGCACTAGTTTGTGTGAGCTTCTTGATAAAGATGGTTTGAGGGCTCTGGAATGGCCTGGCATATGGCTGGTAGTAACTGGGGGAATAGAAGAGTAAATTCAAGTCAGGATATATGTTACATCAAAATATGAGCTTAATTGCATGAGTCAAGACAACTTTGAATACATTTACAGCAGCTCAGAGCATGCACACCCACACTTGAACATGCACATCCACACCCACTGCGTTTTCTACAACTTGACCAACGTTGAATACTTGGTATAGATAGAGGTGACACAGACCTGATGCATAGGACAGTTACGCTATATGATCAATGATCGGTCAACTTAACACACGCAATATACATTGAGCTGTCACTCTGCTAATTGTCTCACGTTAATCATTGAACAGGTACGTATATAATCTGTCTTGACAACTGTTAGCTAGTATGGCCTTGACACTTGTACATCCTAGCTAACCTTCTACCGACAGACATGACTAGCACAGTCTGTATCCTTATAAATTTGAACATGCTTCCTCTTGCCCTTGTCATCACACGTCCGCTTCCGTTGTCATGTCTTTCAAGCGCACCAAACCCGTTTATCTCAAGCGTGTTTGCTGTCCTCCCTCTCCTACTCGGTCACAGAACCGATGACGACAGGGTGAGATGTTGGGGGCCGCGGATGCGACTGCAACTGCTCGAGCGCGGAGGAGGGCTATTGTACCCGGAAGTCGCTCACGGCCTCGCCCGCCTTCTCCGAGGTGGCGGTTCTGGTGCTCGCGCTGTGTTTCACGCTCTGCTCTCTGCTCTGGCCCGCGCTGCAATACGACACGACACGACGCGGACAATGCACGGACAGAATCAACGATCACACAAACCTAGACGACGCAGACCGCCACGAGCCCAAACGAAATCTCGAAGATCTGGATCGGGCTCCCTGGCCTGGCCCAGAAAGATGAGGTGGCCACAAGTTGACCCAACGACACCGACCGTTAGGCGCCGACGACGCCGACTGACGACTCCGACTGTTAGAATTAGATGCCGACCACCATCAGACGACGACGGGTAGCTGCGTCCTCTTGGTAGGCGGCCCGCCAGGCCTCATTCCACTCTGTGCCTCCAGTTTCTTCTACTCCTGCTCCCGCTCTGAATAGTATATCTCCTGCTGCAAATTATTCAGCTTTTTTGTTTACTCTAGCATAGTTAGTGTACGGCGTAGTTTAAGGCCAGCGAAAATGACAAGCAATATATGCTCCCAGAAGGCCTGGCTAAGGTTAGGGGTCCGCATTGAGAGTTCTTGCCTGGGGCGAACCTCTGCTTTTGTACCCTAACCCCACTCTTACTCCCGACCTCTGCTGCTATGCCCTTTTCCAATCTCGACGACGCGGACACCGACTCCGACGCGGACGCGGACGCGGATGCGGCAGCGAACACGGACCACTTGAACCATGCGGACGCCGGGCTCTCATACCTCGAGGCATCCAGTCACTGTACATCAGGCTTTTGATCCCCGTACCTCGAGGCATTGAGTCCCTATATATGGAGGTATTCGGACTCCCATATATCAAGGTATTCGATATATTTCACTTGAAACACTATTTTTTGGGTACTCTGACGCGTTATACGGCCCAAGATCGGATGGTCAGATCTGTTTCCCTACACTACTACTCTGTCTGTAGAATCAAGTATCCGACGTCTTTCAAGAAGCAGAAAACGCAGTGACCGGGCATGTACACATATATATAGTCAAAATTCAGTAACTAATAACTCACCAGCAACTGCTTGTCGGCACTATGATTTGCTGTGAAGTCTACTAAGGACCGGTTCTCAGAATTGACAAGTATGAAGCAGCAAGATGAAATAGTTCTGCATTTGGCTGGGGTTAACAGTGGGAAACAACAATAGTAATGATACAGAAAAAAGCAGCATTGATTCCTGATCACATACTGATCACCAGTTTGGCGACACATATTTTCTAGTATTGGTGGTAGGCAATTCTCAGATTGTGAGTGGGTGCTTAGTAATCCGGTCAGCTTGAGTTACCAGTGATTCGATAGCAATTGTACTGAAAGTATGAATATACCACTGTCTGGTTGTGTATGCTTGCCCATGTCCATCTGCAATAAAAAATCATCACATTCTGATCTTTGGAACCTTTGTCGCATTGAGTTGTCTATGCTGAATCTTTGCAGGATGCGAAAGACGGGCCAAACACAATAAGTCACAGCTCATCACACGCTGATTGCCCGCCCAGGAAGCAACATCTGGTGGTGCACTTCCTAGCTCACTGAGTCACTTTCTCACTGGATACCAGTGACACAAAATGAATATTTCATCTGAATCTATAAATTAGTGGCCGGGCTAGTGAATATCTGGTTCAGAGCCTAAATTGCAACCTGTATCTAAAGGCTCAAAGCAGTCCTCCTAACGACAGACCAGCACTTTGATTGAATTATGATTTCAAGTAACTCTTTCTTCTGAAGTTTTAGTAGAACCACTTATGTCTCGCTAGAAATGCATTTGCCATTACATTGTAGACGTTTGGCGGGAGTACAGTGTAGGCAACCTAGCAAGTTTGAATAAGAAATGCTGCAAGCAGCAATATCTCGAGGGAAGCTTCTCAAATGACTACCACGATGCGTGCAGCAAGGTCGAAGGCTCAAACGAGACTTCGAGGGTGAACCAAAGGTGGAAGAAAGGTACACAAAAGCAGCTACTTGATAAAAGTATGTCGAAGAACCTCTTCAACGTTGCTGAAGCCTTCACAATATTCCTTTGGTATGGTGAAGAAAAGTAAAGTATATTTCCGACCTTTGTCGGTATTAGTATCTACCTTGGGATACATCGGACCCCGGCAGTCTGTAAGTACGGAATAATAGAGCACCCTATCTGCCTTCCCTCCTTCCACTGCATGAAACATACAATATTTACGCCGGAAATATGATAAAAAAATGTAAAATTTATTTAGCATTTTTTCACCTGAAAATGATAAAAATATCATAAAAAGAGATGAAAATATGCTAAATATACTTGAATATACTTAAGTATAGCATATATTCAGTATATTTTTACTTAATTTTATGATATTTTTATCAATTTTGAAGTGAAAAAATGCTAAATAAATTTTATATTTTTTCACCATATTTCCGGCATAAATATTGTATGTTTCATGCAGTGTTCTGTCCGCAGCCGTGGAGCCCTCACCATATGGTGGGACAGTCCGGGTAATCCTCCTGAAGGTTCTCAAACCTTCTCAAACCTTTGGCCATGTGCGTTCTCCTACCGAACCTCGCTAGCCTTTTGAGTACCTTCGAGTGCTATTCTCCGGGTTTCCGTATGCCATGGGTCCTGCATAAAGCATCTTGGAGATACTGAGTTATGAATTGGGGCGCCCAGATGTGCACCAAGCTGTACAACAGCAATAACCAAATATGACCAACTTCTTATGACCAATCCAAGAAATGCCCACCACCACAAGTACTTATGATGCACAGGGAATACCGTAGTTGTGATGCATGAAATTGTGGCTATTGCCATGGACGAGATCATACATCAATCAATGTCATTGGCTTCTTGAGGCCCATTCATCAAATGCATGCTTCAAGTGTGAGTGTGCATGCCTGAATGTGTATTCCAAGCTGCTGTGAATGTGTTCTGAATTGTATATACTCTAATTGTATTCTTACTATCTAATATTAGTATATATCTCATTTCAGTTATTGTAATTCAATATATACCATATATTCATAATTCAATCATACATACAGTAAACCTAAATATCTACTACAAATTTAGAAAATCACAACATATATTTGTCTATGACTTTGGAAGTCATTTCAAGTATGTTTTTTTGTTTCAAGCTATGAGTATTACAATTTGAAGCAAATGTGTCCAGTATATGATACATAAGTTTAATTTTATATATCATATATGCATCATAACTGATATTATCAGAAACCTCCTGATAAACTTGTTTCAAGAGCTCAATAATCAAGAGCTCCAAAAGAGAAAAAGATTCTGAAGTCTCAAAGTCTGGTATGCAAACTCCAGAAATGAGTTTACAGTATATATTGATGAAAGCTGCTTGAAAACATAGTAAAGGATTTGAAGTATAATCTTGTATGAGATGTGACAGAGCTGAGGGATACCATTCACAAAGTCTTTTATGAAGTTGTTTCCTAACCATATATTGAAACTCTGGCAGAGTGATTACTTCCTTATATGTCATAGACACAAAATCAACATTGAAAGCATGTCTATAATTTCTTGAGATAGGATATTGAAATGTTTTCAAAATTGAATATTCTCCCAGGCATAAGAATAACACATCTTCAGTAACTGGAAGATAAAGATCATTCCCACCCCAAGATCTAGGAGCCAAGAAAACCTCTATCAGAGTTATCCATATATTTGCATGTAAATAGGCAACTGTATCTTGAACAAAAGTTGAAATTTTTATTGAATGAATGATATCAATTTGTTTAGAATGATATCTGAGAGTATATATGATGAACATTGCAGCTGTTACTTTCAAACTCAATTTTGACAGAATTTCAAAGTTACAAAGATCAAGTCTCCAAGGATCAACCTGAATACAAGCTCTGATCATACATTCATATTGAAATAGAATATCATGTCCTCTCTGGTAATTCTGTTTCATGTGAGACATATTACTTGAAACTTGTTTTTCAATATCCCAAGATGATGCAAAATTCTGTTGTATAAACTGACAAAACTGAACTGAAAAACCTCCAAGTGAATATATAATCAAGTTTTTTGCTGTGGGATTTGATGATGTGGTGAATATCCATTTCAAGACCTTTATACCAAAGGTACGGAAAGAAGGTGCTCCTGTAACTATTTCACGCTCTACCTTATGTAAAGTATGATATTTTGAAACATTAAATTTATAAAAATGCTTATTTTCCACCTCTTCTTTGATCCATAACAGCATAGAATGAAGACTCTGAGGTAAGCTGGAGAGATTGAGCAAATAATTATAAGAAGCTTCAATTCTCAGAATTATATATTCATAAATTTTTCGGAAAAGTATGAAGAGCAATCCTGAGAGTGGTGTCTTATATGGACACTGTGGATTTGCAGCTGATAGAATGTGACTAATAAAATATGCCAAATAGGTCATACCAGATAGTGATCCAACAATATATGTAAAATTTAAATATTGGTCTGCAAGATATATTGTAAAACCAAGGAAGAAAATTCCAAGAGCAAGATGCATAAGGACAGGAAGAACACCAATGATAGCAGGAACACCCCACTTGACCAGGCCATTATATCGATATTGCCGAATATGACTCCTGTCTCTGGAAGTTCCAGTTGTGGCAAACATGAACTGATGAAGCCATTGCTTTGCCAGAACAGCAACAAGTGCAGTAATCAAGCTAAGGGATAGACTGGTATACCAGAGACCATTGACCCATATAGTTGGAGATGATGGCACAAAAGAAGTGCCGGGGGGGGCACAAGAGGTTGAAGGGAGAAAGCTGTTCCGTTACCAATGGCACACTGAACAAGCAGAATTTCATAGGCAATAGTGGCAGTTATCTCCTGATAATCGGGTGATAACTGCTCAGCAACCTGCACCAAGAATGTGGTGACAACAGCAGAGAACAGTCCAGCCTGAATGAAATGAGCTCATAACTGGATATGACAGAGCAAATACATACAAAGACAAGAAGTATATCAACTGTATCACGGAAATCCTCGGCCAGATCAGCATCAAAGATTGAAAACTCATCAAGACACATACGCCATACCCGGGCATTTGGCCTGGTCTCCTCATAAATTGCATCTGGGGGATACTTCTGTTCATAGTCCAAGGGGTCGACCACTGTCAAAGCATCAATGATCAGAGTGAGCCCTGAGTTCTTGTTGCATTGGGAACAACCTACACTTGGCGAATCCTGCCCCGGACATCCCAAACACTTTACCTTTGCGGCGGGTGCGTCTAGACTCGGTGCCGGGAGTGAGTTTCACAGCTTCCCTCTCTCCCTTGTGCACCGAGCCGTCAGCTCCGCTGGAATCGTCCTCTTCGTCAGAGGATGCACTGGCTGAGTCAAGCTCACAGATTCCCGGCGCCGACGACATAGCTGTCTGACGCGGGGATGCTGTACGAGAATAGGAGCTGAAGCACCTGTAGCAGGCAGACTGATACATCATAGATGCCATATGGCACATGTACCTCATGCATGAGGGATGCCATATAGTACACTGCCAAAATTGAAGGCGGGAAATAGCTGGGGGGCGGGGCTGATGGCTGGGAGCGGATGGGGAGCTCACTGTGTGGCGGGGTGAGCTCACTGTATGTCGGGGAGATAGCTTATGTGATCCTAGATGGGCGGGAGAGCCTACCAAATTGGGATGACTAGGGGTTGAGGAGAAAGGGCGGGTGAGGGGGGGAGGAGTAGGATTGGGGGATGGGCTGGGGATTGGGGGGTGGGCTGGATGGGGTCGGTTGATGGGCGGACTGCTGCAGTCGAGTATCGGGGTGGGGTGAGGTTATACAGTGTGGCGCAAGTGGGGAAGAAGGAGCAGGGTTGTTGGGGTAGTTCCAGCATGGTTTGGGACTAGGGTTGGGGTCCTAGGGTGGGTTCAGGAGCGGGTATGGCACCGTACTGTGGCGTACAGAAAAGGATAGAACCGGGGGAAATACTAGGGTTGATCGGGAAATGATGGGATGTGATCGGGGCGTTCCCTGTGGGGTTGCTGGCCTCAATCATAGCTCAGATGAGCTGGGGATCGGGGAGGGGGGGGGTAGCACTACCACACGGAAATGTGGCGCATTTTTAAAAGATAGGCGTTATATGCGCGTTACTTGCCGCCATCTATTCCCACCAAAAAAAAAAAAAAAAAAAAAAAATTGGAAGAAAAATCGGTACATGACAGAATATCTATAATTTCTCCATGACAAAAAGAATATCTACCAATGCTCTCTTCCAGCTAGCCATCTGTTGCATATACCTCTCCTCAGCGCGCTTGTCCCCTGTCTTAGCCATCATCACATCAATGGAAAACCTCCAAAAAAACACTGCCGCCAGAACGTTCACGAATCCATTGATACCCTTTACGCGCAATCGCCTCCACTCCTCATCCTTCACCCCATCCAGCTTCTGCAGAAAACATTGCGCACCTTCTCCATGCCTCATCAAAACGGTTACCCCCTCCCAATCCCCCCTCAGTCGGTTCGCCGGCTGCAAGAATGTCCACCATCCTAAGAAATCCTTCTCCAGAGCAGGCGTATTCTGCGTGGGAGGCGTCCAAGGCCAACGCCTTGCTCTGGCAATCCACTCACTCACAACCGGAGGTCGACCAGTCTTGGCCTTGATGTTCCCGGTCTCCAGCTTCCCCCCCACTATGCGAGGGTTTTCCTCCCTCTCAAACTTTATCCAACGCCACACAAGACGTTCCCACTGCTCCCCATAATCCCCTGATTGGAACATCTTCAAACACAGCTGCAACTTGGCATCCACGCCCTCCCCTATACTCAGCTTATCCAGGGGGGGATGTCCAGAAGAGTCTGAATCAGAGGCGCCATCCCCCCGGGCGCGTTTAGAGGGAGATGCGCCATCCTCGTGTTCGATCAAACGCTTTGAGCCCAGCATAGCGGCAGCAGACTGTGAAGATGCCGGACTGGGTGATAAGCGTTGTAACGGGGTAGACGACGGCCGAGGAGACGCGGCAGTGGGAGGTGGCGCTGACGAAGCAGGCGACAGCCTATACGAAGGAGCTGGCGACGGTTGTAAAAAGGGCGCAGAAGACAGGCGTGGAGAAGGAGCCGGGGACGGACACGGCGAAGGGGCCGGTGATGGCTGTGGTGAAGGAGCAGAGGATGGGCGTGGTGAAGGCGCCGGTGATGGACGAGGCAAAGGAGCCGGCGACGGCTGTGGTGAGAGAGCAGGGGATGGGCGTGGAGAAGGAGCCGGAGACGGAGCCGGCGAAGGCACCGGTGACGGGCGAGGCGAAGGAGCGGGAGATGCACGCGGGGAAGGGGCAGGTGACGGTTGACGAGAAGGAGCAGCAGAGGAGTCAAAAGGCGACCCTGCTGGCGCCGGCGCGGCGTTCTTGTTTGAGGATGAAGGGGGGTGTCCTCCAACTGCGGTGAGGCTGTGCATCCGCTCGTCGTTTGCGTCAGAGAAACGGGAGATGGTAACATTTCCCTCCTCTGCGCTCAAGTCATTCTCAGCCACGTCTCGGTTGTTCAAATTCTTCAAACCCAGAGATCGGCATTGCTCGACGCCTAAGAAGATGTGTGAATTGGTATACTTTGATGGGAGAAGTTACTTACTGTAGCATTGCTTTAGGAACTTCCCCCATGCAGGCTTTAGAACCTTGCTATGAAAGGCCGGATCCGATTGCACAAAGTTTAAGCTGACGCTACCCTTTGTCAAACCCGAACACACCCTTAACAAAGAATGAGCAACTTTACTGACGACGGAAGAAAGTGACACATACGTCAACATCGTTAGACGACCTCCATCGACGGGCTCTGGTCCACCTCCTATACACGTGAAGGACCATCCCGTCTCCAATCGCAGGTCGTCGAGAAAATTCTGCAATTGTTCTGCAACGGTCTCCAAAGCGCTGATGATGAGTGACATCAGTTGAAACCTTCTCTACATGAATGAGAACGTACTCTTGAATTTCTTGAGGGTTGGTACAGGGGCCCTCATCCCTTCGTGCCGCCAACTCCTTGACCTTCTCCGCATAGAGCGTCTGCGCTGCTTCCAGGTTCGACTTCGACTTCATCTCCCAATCCTCCTGCACGGCCTTTGGCAACGCCTCGAACAGAGTCTTCTTGTACTTGGTCATTCTTCCTGCGCGTAAGCCTTTCACTTCCTCCTTTACCTCCGCCGTGTACGCCTTTGGATCCCCAAAGTCTTCCTCCAGCGATTTGCGAAAGCCCTCCATCACGGCCACCTTCTCCTCTTCGTACCACAGCTCCAACGCCGATATTTTGCGAGGTTTCTTCAACTTCTTCTGAGCCCCCTTCTCCTTCTCGCGCGTCTTCTTGGCCCGATCCCGAGCTTTGGTCGTGTCACTGTGGCGTTCAATGTACTCGATGCGCCTTTGCAGCTTCTAGAAGATGCGGGGAGAGGGTGAGGAACAGGTCAGCTCCAGTCAAATTGAGGATGCACTGGTATCAGGTCCTTCTCCCGGGCATGAGCCTCCTCATAGCCAGCCAGCGCAGCCAGGTATCTTTCCTCATCCCCTTCCCTCTTCTTCGCCAACTCCACTTGCCCCTCCCCCTCCCCCTCCCCCGGTGGAGAGTCAAAGTCCTCACGCCTCGGCCGAATTCTTTCCTCCACGATAGCGTCGTCATCAACGCTTGCCAGAAATTCGTCCGTCGGCTCCCAGGAATCCGGGTGCTCCGGTGGAAAACGCTTGAAGAAGCCGCGGATGATTTTGCGAGCTGCGTCGGAGCCTTTATTCTCTTTTACGGCCTCCTTGTAAAATTGGGCCTGGGAAAGAAGGTATGCGCCGCGCTTGCCCCGAAAGGTTCCAGGATTGGGCATAGGTACTGAGTAAATAGAATCCGTCAATATAAAACCAGCGCTCAACTAGGCGACCAACTGACCCAAAAAAAGTGTTTGTGAGATCAAGCGGCCGGTGCAAGTGGGTGCAAGTGCAAGGGAGACCGTATATTCCCAATTGGGTATCTGTTCACTCTGGGCCTCCGGGGCCATGCGTCGCTGGCGAGAAACAGGTGAACATTCTAAAAATTACAGAAAGTTGTACTAGATAATATTGTCAACCCCTTCAACCCAAGAAATAACCTCCGAACGCGTAGCCTTACACAAAGTGACTGTCAACCTACGAGGAGCCACCTCGTCTTCATAGAACTGTTGAAGAATACGCCTGCGAACGGAGTGAGTTCACATCAAGGTAGCAGAGTGAGAAATAACCGATTATCGAAAGCGATTCGTTCCCCGTTGTGTTCCACCAAGAACACAGTGGGTCGAGGTCGTATAGTCGCCGATGCTACGGCGTGACTACGAGCTGAGGAGGGGGAGACGGCGTTCCGAAGTAAGGTTGCAGGTGCTGTCGACGCGTGTGGTGTGGTACGAGTAGGCGTGGATGGGGCCCTTGGCTGATTTGAAGAGGATCGGGCTGGCGGCGGAGACGGCGAAGGAGGGGGGGGTGCGGGCTCCGATGTGTCGATGACCTTGTCGGCGTCCTCCTGGGCTTGAGCAAAAGCTTGATCTGCCCACAGCGCAAACATCGCCTCCTCCCCCATCATCTCCACCTGCTCCGTGTGGTTGTGTTGCGCCATGCAGACGTCTTGCCAGAATCTGCAGGCAGCCTTCCAAGATTTCTTGTTGGGCGCATAGGTACTTCGACCGCCTGGGATCGTCCACCTACACACACCATGTGTAAGCCTTCACATTGCTAGATTAGCGTACTCACCACACTGTGTATATTCCGGCGGCGTCGCCCGTTGCCACAACATAAAAATTAGACAAATTCTCTGGGCGTTTGTCTCTGTCGGAGAACGCAGGCTTGTATGGTGGTGCGCATCGGTACCACATTGACGAGTGTCGAGTTGTGACAAGGGAGATGGTGGACGGGATCAAGAGGATTGCGCGCGGCTTGCCCATCAGATGACGCCTGGCAGATCAGATTTGTCAGCAAGGTCTATCAGGCTGGTATATTTATCACGCAAGGAAGCTGCAAGGAAGTACGTATTATATAGATGATTAAACTACGCGTTATCTTCGTCGACTACGCAAATTTCGTCGCTATGAGGATGCTCAGCATATTCGTCATACGGCCCAACAATCACCCCCTCATCCTCCGGTTGAGGCAACCATAACGAGACCTGCTTCTTGTCCGCCGCAGAGGCGGGTGCGTCTGCCGAAGGAATTACGTCCTGAGACCACCTGTTGAAGCGTGCGTTCAGACCAATATTAGCTGCCCGCACGCTGGCCACAAAGGCACGCGCATGCTTAGCCCATGTCTGAAGGTGATTGAAGTCCTTCGGACCCCCGCTGTCCAACCGTCAGGCAAAGAAAGCAGACGTCTGGGCAGAGGGGACTCACCGCTCTCTCAGCCAAAACTCCAACATACTCAGCGTGTTGGCTTGGGCGCAGTCTGACCACGACCAATCTTGCACAAGAAGTTCATCATCGTCGATATCGTCCGCAGGGAATGACGAGTCCCAGTCCGGGGAGCCTAGCAGGGAAAGCGGGGGAGTGAATGGGTAACGACGCCGAGAGAGAAGGCGATCATGATCCAGCCTAAATCCAAGCATCTGAATGGGAGGAGGTCAATATCATCAGAGGGGAGGGGCGCAAACACGCACCTTGATCTGACGGTCGGTCAAATTGACCCAAACTTCCCTCATATAAATATCAAGCTGTACGAGGAAGCGAATCTTTTCCCCTTCGCCATTCTCCGCGGCGCGTCGATAGTGGGGGCGAAGATAACGCAAAGTTTCTAGTTGTAGCGGATGAACGTCAGTTGACGCATAGATGACATAGCGGGAGTGGAGGTTGTGGTTGAGGGCTGCATCCAAATGCCAGAAGTCAGACGGCGGTATGAGACCAACCGGGACGCGAACTTGAGCGATGAGGTCGTCGTGGTCGGCGTCCACGTTGATGTTGACCGTGAGGCCGCGGCGATCGTCCATGAGCGGGCGAAGAAAGCAACAAGTCAAGCCCGGGGTAAAATTTTGATCTTGCGTTCCAAAGTAACGCTACTTGCCTCCTACCACCATGACCTCCAACGACAATGGGTACGTGCACACCATCAACGTGTACGAAGGTCGCCACATCATCGCCGAGATCCATTCGCCGACTGGTCTCATCCCGCCCGTCGACCTCCTCCACGCCAAAGCCGCCGTACAACGCAACTTGGAGTCGCGCTACGTCGCCTATGTCACCACACGCGTCAAGGCTCTTCACCTTGAAGTTCTACGCCATCTTCAACCGGCGTACGAGCGTGCAATCGAGCGCCAGGAGAGGCGCCTGTTTGTGTTGGTTCTGGATCGTTACATCCGGGACGCTTGGGCGCCGGTGTCAGAACGATATATCAAGGTGCGTGGCTATAACGTTCAAACATTCGCACTTTTTGACGCGAATCGTGCTGTTTGCAGATGATCAGCTTCAGATTGCAATACGGTCGCCTTCTCTCGCAGCGTTGGTTCTCTGCGACGCCCCCCGAGACCGTCTCCTCAGGATCGGAGGGCTGGAACCACGTCAACGAGCCGCCCAACGACGACGACGATCTTTTACAGCAGAACTGCTCGTGGACAGTCTGCGCAAAGGTCAATCTGGTGGATACATTGGAGATGCTCCTCCCCGACCCGTACGCCTCTTCCACCAACAGCCCGTCGAGATCCTCACATTCTTCGTCACATTTTTAGCCACGAAGTTGGAATTTTCACGCCCAACCGCACATCAGGAGACCCTTTTCTCGAGAAATGGGAAGCGAGGGCTCGGGCATACATCGCCAAGGTTCGTGACGCGATTGCCATTGCCGACGGCTTCTTCGCCCGTTGGGCCGAGTCAGCCAGCCCGTCTGAACATGCAGAACCCCCCATCGTTGATTCGACGCAGGCCCGTCCTTGCACACTGGCGCTCTGGGAGGGACTCGCTGAGGATACGGACATCTTCGTTCCTCCGTACGACGAGGAAGACGAGTGTGACGGGGTCGAAGAGATGTACGTACTCTTTGGGTGGAACGGCTAGACGTCTGCTGTGTGTTTTTTTACTTTCATATATCTTGTAACCAATTCAAATCCAAGTTTTATCTCAATGAATCGGAGTGAAAGCAAGTTACAAAATAGAATCAGTTTGAAATAAAAAATTTCCCTCGGCGAATCTGTCTGCGAACGACCCAGAGCGTATGGAAGATAACAAATCATCCACCAAAACTTGTACCCCCTTCATCTCCTCAAGTACATTGTACCCGCGTCTCGCTTCATCCGCGTCGGCAAGACATGCATTGGTTAGACCCTCCATCGCTTCCTCGCCTTCCTGCGCCCAATCCAAAACTAGACGCAGCTCGGACTTCAAAGCGCCTGCCCCCTCCCTGTACTTGCGTCCGCGCGCGGCAGCGAGGGCGGCGGAACGATCCCGCAGGGACGTTCGGGCGTCATTGCCCAGGCAGTCCCTCATGCCAGCGTGAGCGCGCTCCAGCCATTTAAGGCACCTTGCAGCTTCTGCTGCGTTTGGTTCGGGTTCGTCCAGCGGGCGTTCCTCGTAAGCGTCTTGGGCGGAAGAGCCTTCTGCAGCAGCTCGGCGTGCACGTAAGCTAGGGGTTGGTGCAGATATTGTCAGCTATGACCAGCCATGAGCAGAACATGCCACGCACCGAGATACATCCGTGCACTCTTGCTGCTCATACCGCAACCTACGACGCGCCCTGATGGCCTTTCCGTGCTTCTCATAATGCTGTATAGACGAGCGAAGACGAGCGTCAGCGCGGCCTGCTGGATCGTCGTAAATTCGAGGACGGCCGCGTTTCTTCCGGAAGGGCATGTTGATTCCGTCGTGGTGGTGTCCGGGTTAGAGGCGATCTTGAGGCCGATCGCATTTGATCAAATGTCGTACAAGTCCGCGCAAGACCCAGATTGTTCGACCTTTAATCCCTTTGTTTAGAAAGCTCAGATACCCGTGAAAAAAATTTAAAATTTAAGCCTCCTACATAATAGAGTCTTTGACGCCTTTGAAACGTCCACTAAGGCCACATGATTTGGCGGACTCCGAAGCTGCTCAAGTTAAGAATGAATGCTTCATCAACTTTCCTCCAACTTGGTTCAGCACGTACCAAGTCATGGCGCCGTTGATCTTCGAGCATCAAAATGCTTTTCAAGGGTTCCACATACGTGAAATACTGCTTGGTATGCCATATGTCTACTCCCGTGAGTAGGACTATTGATTGAACAGACGTGGATGGCCCCTCGGACCACATAGCTCAACAGGTGCCTAATCGTGGCCTGATCCTTGCGGGCGTTGAAGGTATTTCACACATCACTAGCTCCTTCTTCAGCCAAATAACTATTTTCATTAACTTCCAGGATGATGTAGTCAATCTGCACGCGAGGATTAAACGTCGAACGTAACTGTTCAACGCTTCGCGGGGAGTAACGCTGGGCGCGCTCATGTTCGTCACGTCACCAGCTTGGTTGGTTTTGCTCACCGACATGGACATACCGGGTGCGTCGCCTTTTTTGCGCTCTATTTCGTCGTCTACATTTCCCCCGGCGCTGCACTCCGAAAGCTAACGCACTTGGAGGGCTCGTAGGCTGCAGCGTCGCGTAGCTCGGCTAGCCCTCGCGGCGGGCCGTCTACGCCTTGTACTATACGTTTTTTGTTTTTTTTTTTTGGAAGGGGCTTATAGCATGGCTGATTTGTATCTGGTAGCTCGCCGCACACGGTCTCAGCGGATTTTTTCGCCGTATACCGGGCCAGCCCTGCCTCCCATCGTCGTCCCGAACGCCGCCGTTGAGGAGCTCGTTAAAATCCGCCTCGCCGAGCTTGAGGCGCGGCAGGGTGAAGTGGACGACGACGTCTATACGCGGACGGCCACGCCGCCGCCTCTGTCTCCACCCCCATCCCTCACCAATTCTCCAGTCCACTCTCCTGGGCTTTCTCCGGCCCCCGACGCCTCTCACCTGGACGACGATCTTGCTCTCATCGAGTACTCTGCGTCAGAGGAAGACGACGAAGACGGCGCCCGCTCTGCTGACGCGTCTCCCCCCATCGAGCCGCCCCACGTCCGACGCAGACCGTCTGCATACGGTCGCCTTTCTGCAGACGCGTCTCCGCCCACGTCTCTTCCTGTTGACGCGTCTCCGCCCACGTCTCTGCCCCGTGCATCTCGGAGCCAACCTACGCTCACCGAGGACCAGCGGCGCGCGTTGCACAAACGCGAACGTCGCCGAGAGCAGCGCCAAGCTCGGGCTGCCATCGGCCTACCTCGGAAACGGAAAAAGAGAATCCTCGTCCGAGAGGCAGAGCAGGCGGCCTTCGTAGCGCAGACTCCGCCCCATTTGCTCTCCCGCCTGCGTCCGCCACCTAAGAAACGCGCGCGTCGACATGCGTGGGAGGCAGAGGTTGATCTTTCCGGCGAGGTGCCTGAGATGCGGGCTTGGCAAGGCGAGAGGACGGAGTGGGATATGGAGGAATGGACGATCGACCGTCTTCATGAATTGAGAGGAGCTGGGCATACAGTGGTGGAGTGGGAGGGAGGGTAAGTTTGTCTTTTTCTACTCTAGCCTTTGTGGCTGTCTATATTGATACATCTTGCAGACGCCCTCGTGTTATTCTTGATGCCAATCGACGCCTCATCGTCGTGCTCGCTGGCCATCCCAACGATCCCGATTGGGATGCGAAGATGAGACGGATCCGCGAGCTCATACGACGATTCAAGACGCAGTGTCGTTTTGATGACGAGCACTCTCATCACCGTCGCGGCGAATACGAGACGCTCGGATGGGGCTTGTCCTTTGGGGGAGGGCGCATCTATCCTGGGTGGATCAAGAACACGGGAGGGAATGATGCCGCCATGCGAGAGATTCTCTCCGACGAAGATATACGAACACTCATTGAGTTTGCAGACTGTAAGCTTACCCTCTTTTCTGAGTATATCTTTCTCTAATCTTTACCAACAGCTCAATTCGCCAAATACTTCCCTGCCATCTATGACGACTTCACGGAGACGTTGGAACGCGTCGTGGATAATGATCCGAAGCTATCTGTTCCCATGCCCGGTTGTGCGTGGGGTGCGGCTCACATCAACTTCCCGCCTGGTAGCTGGTGTCATGCCCACACGGACCATCTCAACCATGTCGGAGGTCTTTGCGCCGTGTGGGCGTTAGACGAATTCGACCCAGACAAGGGCGGGCATATCATCTTATGGGATCTCAAGCTTGTCGTCCGTTTCCCCCCAGGCAACCTCATCCTTCTTCCCTCTGCATTGGTCAAGCACGGTAACATTACCGTTTACCAAGGGGGCAAACGGTCTGCCTTTGTGCTCTTCTCTGCGGCTGGTTTGTTTCGGTGGGTACTCAACGGTATGATGTCGGATGCAGAATTTAAGGAGTCTGCTTCGGCGGAAGATCTCAAAGCTTGGCAGGAGTTTCGTGCTTCGCAAGCTCAGCGTAACACCGAGCGCTTCCCGTTGTGGGATGACTTAGTTCAGACCTTTAGTCAGTAATAATATATCTACGTTGCGTTCTATTATGCCAGCCTGCCTCAAAAACAGTGAGAAGATGATTCCAATGTTGCCAAGGCCTGGATCTGACAGTCACGTGCTATTGCATGACGCCGCATGCACGCCGTCAGCTTTCTGACTTAGGCCAAATACCTACTTGCTTACCCTCCCTCACCCGCTCCTCTCTTGATGTCTGGACTTCGCCACGGCGCTCACCTGGAATACAACTTTAAGGAGGGCCGTTACGTCCCTATTCGCAAAAACCCCGGCGGAGGTACTTTTGGCAAGGGTGCTGGCTCCAGAGGTGCTACGGCAGACGGTATTCGAACAAGTCAGGTCTCCCAGCGAGAGCGCTTACTCGACGACACCTACGATGGCGACTATGAGCTGGTGCAGGCACGGGACACTGTTCAAGACTCGAGGGGGCATGTACGCGTTCTTCCTGTGTCGCCGGGGAAAGGGAGACAGAGTTGGGTGATGGGAGGGAAGGCTTGGGAGGCACCGGAGGATATGGAAATCGGGTTGGATGAGCATGGCGAAGGCTGGGCAGATGAGGTGATGGCAGAGTTTGAGGATACTCGAATTGCCAGGCAGGCGGGGTTGGGCTCCAAGAGGAAACGCGTTAGAAGCGAGAAAGCAGTGAGTAATGGTTCTGATACAGCGTTTCCCAGCTCACACTTCTCCAGTCTCGTCCTAACGTAGCCTGGCTCAAGAATCATCGGTCTTATTATCTGGACGAGCTCTTACGGGATCGAGGACGGGGAGAGTGGGCTAGGGTGTCCGTTTGTCCCGACTGTACCGCTCGAAAGACAACGCCTCCTGGTCTACCCGAATTCCGATGTCGAGATTGTTTCGTCAACGACTTATGTTGTGCGCCGTGCTTTGTGAAACGCCACCGACAGCATCCTTGTCATCGTGTACGGGTATGTGGTATCAATATAACGAGGAATTTAAGACTTATACAGACCAGAAATGGACAGGACTGTACTTCAAACGAACGTCCCTCAAGATCATTGGTCTTCGCATCCAACTCAATCATTCCGCCTCTCCATGTCCCAACCCCGAGCCTTGCCACCGGGAGTTCAAGCTTCTCCATACAACTGGTATCCACGGGGTGGCGTTGGACTTCTGCAACTGCTCCCGCCAGCTCCCCAAAGCAACGCAACTTCTTCGTCGAAACTTTTATCCTGCCAGTCACGAGCAGCCTCGTACCGCGGCGACCTTTGGCCTCCTCGAATTCTACCATCTCCATTCATTAACAGCCAAGGGTGGCGCCCATGACTTCTACAAGACTTTGGAGAAGCTGACGTCGAATACGGGTATGGAGGTCCCCAAATCACGATACCGAGCATTTATGAGGATGACGCTCCAGTGGCGACATCTAAAGATGTTGATGCGGGGGGGTCGTGGGCATGAGGTTAGTGGGGTGGACGGCACGCAAGCCAGAGATCTAGTGGTGATGTGTCCCACCTGCCCATACCCCGACATCAACCTTCCCCCCGACTGGGAAAAAGTCGAGGAGTCTGCTCGGTAAGTCTTGTTGCTTTGAGGTGTGCGATCATTTTGCTGACGTTGCACAGCTTTCTCTATGTTGTGATGATATGCATGGACGCCAACTTCCGGCTCAAGGAGCAAGAAGTCTCTTCTTGGTCGCGGGATCCGGGTTTCGGTGTCGATTGGGGCTACTGGTGCGAACGAGGTCGATTTACTCGTTACGTAGCTAGCAAAGCTAAGGTTCCCGATGAGGTATGTTGGTCATTGATGCATCAAGGTCCGCGGAGCTCATGTCTTGCCTCGTAGATAAGTACTTGCGTGGGCTTTAACGCTCTCGAGAAGGCCAAGACCAAATTCTCAAAGGGCTTGCGCTACACTGGCATTGGGCAGTGCGTCTGCGCACGGTCGGAGATGGTCATATCGGCATGGAACTTGACGAAGGGGGAAGCGTACGACTATTCATCCCTCGTTGGATTTTCCTAAGGCTTACTCATTCTCAGATATGCACCGATGGATATAGGATTTGCTACTGCTGCCTTGGTGTACTGTCGCCTGATATGGATTGTCCTCATCTACGACATTGCCTGCCAATATTTTATCAATCTTCGACCTCGCATGGACACTTGGCCGCCTGAGCTTCGTATTTCCCAGAGTACGACCATAACTCCCGGTATTGGAAAGTTCCACGAACCTGGTCACAAGCAGTTTCAACATCAAGAATTCTGCCTCATGCTTCTTCTGGGCATCGGATACACGGATGGAGAGGTCAACGAGCGAGTTTGGGGCCCTCATAATATCTTGGGAAACTCGACAAAAACCATGGGCCCTGGATCACGTGCGCTTGTGCTGGACGATAATTGGGGTCACTGGAATCACCTCAAGTATGTGTTCACGGGACAGACGTTGGCGAGGCGCTACAAGGCTGCCGTCATTGAAAGAAATAGGCAGGTGGAGGGTCATAGAGGGTTTTCGCAGCAATTGCCCGAGGAGTTGACGAAGGAGTGGGATGAGATGTGTCTTACGTGGGAGAGAGATTCCTTCCCAAAGGGAGCCTTCAATCCCTTCGAGATTCCGGAGGAGCTGTTGGGGGAGAAGGAAGTGGAGGCGGAGTTAGAAGCTGACGAGCAAGAGCGTCGTCGTAACGGCGGGCCCGTGTATCACGAGACAAGCGCCCACACCTTCGTCAAGCTAGGGTTGGAGCTTGAGGCAGAACAGTAAGGGTGTTTTCTTTTACTGAATGATTCGTTGTTGACGCTCTGGCAGATTTGATATTAAAGTCAAGGCTTCAAAGGAGGAGGCTACTCTACCCGGTCGCGGAAATAGAGCTGGGCCCACACGGACGCAGACTGAGCTGGCTGAGCAGCGACGCATCTTCTTCAGGAAGTTGAAAGGGTGGTTGGATTTGCGGACGGTGTATATGCCGGGGTTGGTTCAATACCTCAAGGATGTCGAGCAACCCAACACGGAGCTCGGAGACGACTGCGACCTACCAGAGAAGGAGCTGCTATGGCTGCCTTCGGCTTTAGAGAAGAATCGCCGGGATGGAGTTTGCACAGAGGGGCTGGCGGTGCTAGAGAACCGGTACCGTGAGGCGCAGCTAGGGGACGCTCTGAACAGCCTTCGCCATATTCTTCGAGTCAAATCTCGCATGGTCCAATTCAAGAATGACAATATGCGGGGTCAGCGGGAGGGGAATCGATCAAGAACGGTGATAGACCGGGTTCATCAGAGAGCGTTAGGGTTCGCGGTGAAGTACCGGAGAGCACGGGTAGCCAAGCTGGCGCTGGTTGGGGTTGGTGTATGGGAAACCAAATGGAAGGAGTTGGCGAACTCCGACATTCGTTCCTACGTCGACGTGGAGAAGAAGAAGCCAGGGCCGGGAAGAAGAGGCACCAACGAGGAGGGGGAGGGGGAGGGGGATGGGGAGGATGGAGGAGCGGAGGAGGAGGAGAATGGTAGAGGAGAGGAAGAGGAGGCAGGAGAGGTTGATTTGATTGCTGAGCATCGAACGCGGCACGAGGGGACCAGCAGAACACGAACGACCCTTTCTTGGATTTGGCTTACTGTCGCCATTAGAGATAGGCACGAGCTATTAACGGATCAGATCCTTGATTTTTTGAGAGAGTATCCTCACCATAAATTAATGATTCATGATCCTTCTATTAATTCGAATCATTAGAATGATTTGATTCACGGATCGAATCATTTAACGGATCGAATCACTAATGATCCTATATTTTGATATATTCATACTAATACATAGTATAATACTAGTATATTCACTTATATTTAGGTAGTATGAGGCATAATAATGATCATACTATCTAATTCGAAGTGAGATATTCATGATTACTGTGATATACAAGATATCAGTAATGATCCTTCAATGATTCATTCACAAATTTAATGATTCGTGATCCTTTCAATGATCTGAACGGATCGAATCTTTGATTGATTAGGGATTTGATTCACGAATCAATATAGCGGATCGAATCTAGGATGATTCTAAGTTGGAATAGCTCATGCCTATCTCTAGGACTCGCCATTAATCTGGAGGATGGGGCGGATACCGACAATCGAATATTGCGTGCTGAATGGTACAGAAGCCGGGCAAGGGCTAAGCGCAGTACAGAGGAGGTCCTTTTGTTGAAGGAGGAGATGCGGAGATGTTTGGAGTTTTTGGAGTGGAAGAGTACGCAGTGGAAGGATCGAGTAACCAAGCGAAGCGTCACGGAGTCTTCCTTGGAGGAGGGCGTTAGAGCATATGCGCAAGAGCAAGCAGGTTTACAATTGGCGTGGAGGGATCATTTCAAGGGATTATGGGCTGTACCACTGGGTGAAATGGGGGAGGAGCCTACTCCTAGCATAGATAAGGATGTAGAGGCCGATGAGGGGGATGAAGAGGATGAGGAGGGAAGGGTCGAGGAGGACGAAGAGGAGAACGAAGAGGAAGGAGATCATGGCATAGACGTCATGCAAGATCCCAACGATGGAGAGGAGGATGAGCATGGTAGATCTGACATACCTGTAGTAATATGTTTTTTTTTTTTTTTTTTTTTTTTTTTGGTGGGAATAGATGGCGGCAAGTAACGCGCATATAACGCCTATCTTTTAAAAATGCGCCACATTTCCGTGTGGTAGTGCTACCCCCCCCCTCCCCGATCCCCAGCTCATCTGAGCTATGATTGAGGCCAGCAACCCCACAGGGAACGCCCCGATCACATCCCATCATTTCCCGATCAACCCTAGTATTTCCCCCGGTTCTATCCTTTTCTGTACGCCACAGTACGGTGCTATACCTGCTCCTGAACCCACCCCAGGATCCCTACTTTAAGCCCTGACCATCCCTGAACTACCCCAAAACCCTACTCCTCCTCACCTAATTGCGCCACACTTTTCACCCCCCACCCCACCCCAATACCCAACCGCGACGGTCTACCCATCACCCCACCCATCACCCCACCCATCCAGGCCCACCCCCCAATTCTACCCATCCCCGCCCAACCGTCATTTCCCCCCCATCCCCTAGCTATCCCAATTTGGTATGCTTTCCCGCCATCCCCGCCCATTCAGAATCACATAAGCCGCCCGCCCCAATATGCGGTGAGCTCGCTGTCCGCCCCCATCTATCCCGCCATTTGCCCGCTTCCCAGCCAGCCTCAGCCAGACAGGAATGCCATATGGCACCCCTCATGCATGAGGTACGTCTGCCATATGGCACACTTTGATACATGGTTTTGACTTACAAGGCTGGCTGAAGGGAGATGGCGGAAGGGGTACGTTCTTCGGAGATGGAGCACGGGTGCCATGCACGGTGGCATCCTTGAGCTCGTAGACTTCAGTGATAGTTGGCATGATTGGGATGGAAAACGACAAAACACAGCCAGAGTTCCAACGGGCGCTGAGACGACGAGGGTGGAAGACAAGTGAAACCACGCCCGTTACGGCACACTCAAAGGGACTGTCTGTACCTGTGTGGACAGCATCGCTTTTCAGGAACACCTTAGCGGCTCGAGTGGATGTCAAATCTCACGGAACCAGCGCGCCAAATGAGAGTCGTATCGATTTGTCTCCCCACCAAGCCCAAGTAAACACGCCCCTCGCTTCTGCAGGGCAGCGCGATGGGCTAACATCCCTGTTCATTAGGGGTGCTCAATTCTAACCTGGTCATTTGTCATTTGAAAGATGAAACCTGGTCCGATGGTCAGATGGGCCGATCAATCTGACCATCGGTTGTCCTCACTATTGACCACGACGACTGCGAGCTCCCGGCACTGCCAACTTCTTCCACACTTGTTTAATTTATCTTCTACATATTTTCTAAGATCAATGGTATGCATGAGAAGGTTCAGAGTGCTGTGATTGTACCTAACATCCAGACAGGATGTCGGGGCTGATCTTCTGCTCCAAACAGCCACTGCCTTGGCAGCTAATAACTTGGACGACAAGACGACATCTGGCGCTGAGCCCGACAACCCTCTGACACCTTCTCGCACCCCTCTGGCACCGGCGTCATCCAATCGGGATCCCCGAAAGCGCTCGCCATCCCCTTCCAACGACTCTCCCCAGCCCACCAAAAAGACTGCTTCCTCTCCTTCCTCTCCAGCTCCCAAGCGACGTCATAGCAAGGCCAAATCAAGTACTGGAGCCAAGGTGGTACCCTCAAGCCCAAAGCAACGGCGTGGACGGGTGCCAGCTGAGTCGTCACTCTCGCTGGAGGCACAGGATGCCCTCATCAAGGATCTACTAGGAGAGGATTCAGACGACACATTCAAGAAGCTGACGGTCTCATCAAAGAACATCTTCCGGTCGGTAAGCAGGGTCTCTCCTCATAGCGACACAGACTAAATTTATTGTCAGGTCTCACGTCGTCTGAAGAAACTCGGCCACGACGCTACCCCAGGCCAGTTCAAAATGAAATATGACACTGCATGAAATATACAATATTTACGCCGGAAATATGATAAAAAAATGTAAAATTTATTTAGCATTTTTTCACCTACAAAATAATAAAAATATCATAAAAGGAGGTGAAAATATACTAAATATACTTGAATATACTTAAGTCTAGCATATTTTCAGCATAATTTTACTCAATTTTATGATATTTTCATCAATTTTGAAGTAAAAAAATGCTAAAAAGATTTTACATTTTTTTAGCATATTTTTGGCGTAAATATCTTATGTTTCATGCAGTGTGAGGCTCTCTTGGCCGTCTTCAAGCAGCTCTATGCCTTTTGTAACTTTACGGGACGTGGCGCCGATGCTGACGACTACAACTGGGATGATCTTGATGCCGTCAAGCAGCACATCAAGAACTTGAAGCAGAGTGGGTGTCCTATTGAAACTCTAACTGCCAATCAATGTCAGCTCTTTGTTACTCGAGGCTGGTATGATTTGTTTGCCTCCCGGTATGCATTTTCTTCCGAGTAATTAAGATATATATTTAATGTATCTCAGTTTTGGTACTAATCCCAAGATCCATCGCCCCATTCCTCATTCGTCAGGGGACCCCGTATCTTCTGATCCTGTCACAGGCCACGACGACAAGATCCATGAGGCGCCGCCGGTACCAGACCACTCCGATGACGAGAGTGAGACCAGTGACAGTGCCAAAGATGTTGAAAAGACACTAGAGATCCGCACGAGTCCCATGAATCTGTGAGTAACTCACAGACTCGACTCGCCTCGGGTGTCTCAAAGATTCGACTCGTGGGACTCGTGAGTATGCACAAGTCAAGTCACTCTCGAGTCACGAGCAGAGATCTAGGGTCATGAGTACTTACCTTAAGTACTCATTCAAACTCGCACATATTTACGCTAAAAAAAGTCCAATTTGCAGTGCTACAGATACAAAAAAAAATACACCAAGTGACATATATAAGAGTATGCTAGAGAAAATGTTCACTTTATAAAGTACCACAACTGTTTTCGGAGCTCCTAATGTGGCTGCCAAAAGTTCATTACATAGGCTTATGTTGTATTCATACGAGTTTGAACAAGTACTTTAGCAAGTACTTCAGAGTACTTATAGAGACTCGATTCAATGTAAGTACTCAAGGACTTGGCAAGTACTTGACTTGTGCAGACTCGAGTCTCTGAGGATTCGAGTCTCGAGCAAGTCTCAAGCACTGATTTCGATAATGAGTACTCAGGTAGCGAATCCCGAGTCGAGTCTGAGTAGGGACTCGTTCGGATCTCTAAAAGACACCTTTGGCGCCGGTCTTACATACAGCCAAGAAAACTCAGCCTGTTCCCAAGACTCCATCTCTCCCAAAGATCTCACCATCTACACAGCGCAATGGTTCGAGTAGCTCGGTTTCAGAGCCCAAAGCCCTCCCATGCGGCAGATGCTCGGACGCAAATTCGAAGATGCCGGATAAGACATCGGCTGCATTGATGGTTTATTTTGAGGCGAAGGCTGAGCTGGAAAAAGCTGCAATTGCTGAGAAGCGGGTGAAGATGGCGCGTGAGATAGTCAAGGAAGGAATCGAAGGGGGCTATGATTTCGAAACGGTGAAGGCTGCACAGGATGTGATCCGTCAATATCTCACAGCTCAATTTTAATGTGAACACTCCCTTTTGATATATTCTCTACTATATCATTTTATAATCATATGTAGTTGCTCAAAGGAAATACTTGGTCGAGAATCTCCTGCCGTTTTTTATGTCCCTCTCGTTTGAGCCATGCTGCTGTCTGATATGAAGGAATGTTTGGTGTCTGCGATGGAGGCAGTATGATATCAGGCAGCTCTGTTCCACCTGTCCCAGCATCTCCAATATCTGTATGATATTCGTCAAAGTACTTTGGGTGATCGCCGTAGTAGAGACACATGTTATGCATGATCAGCATTGACTCAATTGCACGCCACACATCCTGGACATCTTTGTGAGTGCCCATGAATTGCAGGGAGCGAAAACGCATCTTCAGAACTCCAAAGGCATGCTCCACAGTAATGCGCTGCTTTGAAAGCTGAGAATTGAAGTCAATCATACGCCGCCGCTCAGCATCTGATGGTGCGCCAGTAATCTCGGGGCTACTGAATGGGCGAACAGTATATGGAGTTGATGGGTACCCTAATTCATGAAATCAGAGACAAGGAGATACTACTGAACAATATATAGCATACCTTTATCAACCAGAATATAGCTATCATCGGTAAAGTACTCGATCCGATGCAACCAGATATGTGAGTTCTTCCAGATTCGAGAGTCGGTCACACTTCCAGGTCAGCCAAGATCCCATGATGTGAACCAGATATCATGATCGACTGTCGCCTGAATAGCATAAGCCCAGAAGCCCTTTCGGCAAAGATAGGCGGGTCCGTGAAGCAAAGGAGCACTCTCTGAATGTACAAGAGAGCCATTGCCACTCCCGCGACACTTGGGAAAGCCAGTCTTCTCCTCAATTGTTCTCTCTGTATAAGTTTGTTCTGCAGGCATACTCCATGATCCGAACTGCGGGCGAAGCTGGCGTATAGCACGAATGACCCGTTTGCAGTAGAGAATGACTGTTCCATAACCAATCCCAAGCTTCATCATGGTGTCGTCGATAGGAGATCCAAGCTGTCCATAGTGGATGAGATAACAGCCAAGTTGCCACTTTACATGGCGCTGAGGCTTGTGTCCTTTGGAATGGAAGATCGGGTTTGTCGAGAACAGTGCAACAAAAGTTTCAAAGGTATCTCGTCCTATGCTACAAGCACATTGAGTGTGAAATAAACTAACCAGAAGCCAGCATGTCATACCGGAAGACCGAGCGGAATTCACGATCTGGCATCTGTAAGGCCAGTGTGAAGAAATCGCGGGTTCTCTGCACCTGTCCATAGGGCCCGCGTGATCCATCGCCTCGTAAGGCCTCAGAAGCCTCCAGCCATGTCATACCCAAAGTTCTGAGCATGTCGGCAGCCTCTATGTCATCTATCGCATGAAGACCGGACAGATCACCAGGATCTGGATCATCATCATTGAAGTCGGGGTCAAGGTTTGACTTAGCGGACTCCTCAAGGAGATCAGCAGCGAGGAAAAGCTCCCGGGCCTTCTGGGTCTGTGTTTCCTCGAGTTCCGCAAGCGTACTTCTAGGCATTGCAGTTCTGTAGTGTCCGGAGGCTGTGGAGGCCACCCAGCAACTATATCACTGTGTAACAAGAGGAAAAACCCTTTCAATTGACGGAAACTGCTGTTATAAAATTTATCTACCGTCCAAAGTTCCCTGAAGCTCGTAGTCGTCGTGGTCAATGGTGAGGACGACCGATGGTCAGATTGATCGGCCCATCTGACCATCTGACCACGTTTCATCTTTCAAATGACAAATGACCACGTTAGAATTGTCCGCCGCAATGTCGGCGATAGCTCCGCGGTGTAAGCAGTTCACGTGCATCGTGCCGATCGACAGAGGTCGTGGCGAGCCCTTAGATTGCGTGGATGGGACATTGACAGTGTTACCCAGGAGCTGTACATACCAACCTCGCCATAACGTATGTAGATGTTGCCTAATTCAAGTTGTCGTAGTCACGCAACGCGCCTGCTTGGTTTGAGCAGGCCGTTCTCATACCAAACGTGGAATTCATAGTCGATACGACCCGTTTTCCCTCGCCCAGTATCTACAGAAGAAGCAACGACGCACGGAAACCTCTGGTCTTTGCCAAAAGGGAGGAATGATCACTGAACTGTTGATTAGAGATAGGCACGAGCTATTCCAACTTAGAATCATCCTAGATTTGATCCGCTCTATTGATTCGTGAATCAAATCCCTAATCAATCAAAGATTCGATCCGTTCAGATCATTGAAAGGATCATGAATCATTAAATTTGTAAATGAATCATCAAAGGATCATTACTGATTTCTTGTATATCACAGTAATCATGAATATCTCACTTCAAATTAGATAGTGTGATCATTATTATGCCTCATACTATCTAAATATCAGTGAATATACTAGTATTATACTATATATTGATATGAATATATCAAAAATATAGGATCATTAGTGATTTGATTCGTTAAATGATTTGATTCTGGAACTGCAACGGAGTGCCGCCAGGATAAGCCGAAAGGGCAAGTCGATCCAACTGACAAGCACACCCAAACATCACGTGATCAAGCCTTTGTTTCCATCAATTCAGGGTACGGCTCTCTTCCCTTACCCTCATCATCTCGACTCTGTCTTCTTGTGCAATATTGCAATGGCGCCCAAGATCGAAAACATTAATGTCACCAAGTCATTCAAAGACACCGAGAATCTTACTTTCTTGGCATCCAATGATGTACAGGTTGGTTATGGACTCTTGTTTCCAGGTCCTCGCGCTAATGTGACGGGTAGCTCGACGGCTTTGAGCTCTCCTGGGGCCTAAATCGTGGCGACCTCAACACGTATTTTAATCATCACACCAATAACATTGACAGTGAGTGCCGCGCTTCGGTTTCGAGTCACTGCTCAAGCGGTTATAGTTCAACGATCACTGGGCAAGGCTCTGACAGAGGGCAAGCTTGTGCTCATACCCGATGACGATGTCCTCTCCGAAGTACGTGCTCTTCAGCGGTTCAACGATGAGGCACCCCTACACGGCCGACGAAATTTTCTCGATGTTCGTTTCCAAGTCTCCCTCCATGTATAATATTGACGTGTCATTTTGGCAGGCATTACCTTTTGGAACGTACCAGTATCGTCTTCTCCCGATGAGGCGAAACCTTTCCATTCATACCAAAAATCCGTCAAACAGCCGTATCACCGCTACGAAACTCAAGCTTCATTCGAGCCGCGCATTCACCATATCTGCTGACATTCATCCCCTGTTTGTTCTTGCGCATGGCTCTCCTCACGTCTGTCGCCATAGGAATCTATTCGAACCCTCCCTCTACGAAACCCTAATTCGAATCTTTGTCCCTTGGCCGTTCCCGCCTTACCTGCAATTCTACTGCGACGCGGGAGCTTTTCGGGGACAATTCGGACGGTCCATTCCCTTTACCCTTCGGAAGGAATTCCCCAGGCCTGAACCGGTAGCGATCCCGGAACTAACACGCTCTGTGTCGACGTATTCGTCCAGTGATTCGGACTCGGATAGGTCGTCGAAACGCTCACGTCTGTCTTCTGACACTGAGGACGAGGAGGCTCCTGACGTTGGGAAGTGGGTGTCGGAGTGTAAACCGGCTGAGTTTCAGTCGTGTGTCGCAGACGAGGAAGTTATCGGCTTGTGCTCGGTGGAGGTTTCGAGGTCATTGGAGGATGTGATGAAGGCAACAGAGAACTTTTCCGAGAGGGCGGCCACCATACTGACAACCAAGTCTAATCCAAAACGCAAGAGATCCGTATAGAATATCCGAATAGCATCGGTAGATACCAGAATCCAGATTCTGATATACACACTCACATTACTCTGCCCCTTGCCGCAGAACTCGTTAGAAAGTTTCACAGCCCGCTCAATTTGTATTGCCCTTCATGTGCTCTACGGGCTAGCTCGAAGGCTTCAAAGCTGTCTTGGGGTCTCAATTGCGGTGAGCGTCATATCGAGTTGTTTTTTCTGACTCCCGCAGGCCAAGGGTCGTTCGTGCGTGGCTCCCCAGTGCCGATGCAGTCTTTGACCATTGGCAAGCGCACAACACCGCAGCTTCTCTTTGCTCAAAGCAGTACTTTCGTGGAACAATCCGCCCGTAGGGGGGACGAAGAACGCGCCCCCGCTAGCCACACTGGTAATCTTGTACTCGTTGGATTGAGGCGCTGATGAACTAAGCCAGGTCAGTCATATCAACAGTGCTTATTCCGTCGTCGTTTGTACGGCTCAGGGCGACTGGTCATTGCCCCAGTGAATGCTATAAAGTCACCACTTTTCTGGGCGCTCTCCCCATAGTCACAACTCCTTCTTCCAGTATGACAGTCGCAACCCATCCCCGGAAGTGCCACTTCCGGAGAACCTACTGCGAGACGACACCGCGTCGGGCCCGTACTTCGCCTCCGACTCCCAGAGTTCTCACCCCTCGGCCTCCACCGCTTCGTCATTCCAAGCCGCCATCCAACGCAAAGGTCGCAGCAGTACAAGAGGCTGTCAAACGCAAGAAGAAGATCCTGTCCATTGACAGATCCTACTCACCCAGTCAAGAACAACGTTCCTCGACTAGTAGGATCGTGTGGCAGACGCCTCAAAAGGCTATTCAGTATGGGGAGCCTGTACCCGCCCTTGCCAAGGCTGCTGTCATTGACACGTCTGGGGGCGTAGCGAGGACGACGAAGGATGGGTTCATACCGATCAAATCGAGATCATACAGCCGCCCTACGAAGAACTATCGGCGATTCCGACCCACCTTTCCGCTTGGTACCTGGCTTGGAACGCCGGACACAAGCTGCTCAAGCTGAAGGCGGCAAACAAGCTCAAATTCGAGCATCTTGCTCTGGATCTTGTCGATGACATGCAAGCTCTCATAAAGCTCTTCGCGATGTGGACCGACGAGGCGGACCTTCCCAAGGAGTATATCTACTCTCCTCGTCTATTGAAGACACCGTCCAACCAGGGAGACGATACTCCTTGCAGTGGCGGCTGCCTCCTCGTATCACCGGTAGCAGAGACCGCCGTCTATCTTCCCCAGACCCCGCCTCCTCGCGTTCGCTCCCATCGCTCAAAGCGAGTAAGGTCCACTGTTCAAGAGGTTGATTCCGATTGAAGGTCTCGCGTCTTTGGTATTAGGCTCTTTAACCACCTTCTGTATTCTACTATGCTTACATGTCTTGCGTACCTATTACCTGTGCCTATATGATTGTGTGTTTATAATATCTACATGTGTGAACAACAGATCGACCTTCCCCTCTGTTATCTAGCGTCAGTAACGCAGTGTACTCATACCGGGCATGATCAATCTGGAGGCGAATTGAAGGTCATGGAAAGTCGATGAGTATTTTGTTTGCGCGCCGCGCCGCTTCCTGGCCGTCTCCTCTCGCCAAACGACACTACCTAGCTCATGCACCAGTCTCAGGATCTGACATATCTGAATGAATGGGCGTACGCTAAGCACGTTTGCCAGATTCGTGTCATGTTGTTTTTTGGGACAAACGATCAATCTCATGCGCAGCACCCTTGCTCGCTCTCTGCCGCTTAGACACCCTGTTCCCCTTGCGCTTCTCTTCAGATGGGCGCCGACCAAGTCACGAAGACAAGAACCTCGTAGTGCCCAGGCATCCGTTGAACTTCTTCTATAAGGTATAAATGTGATTGAATTAAACATAAAAATCAGTCCATCTAAGTAGTAGTAGGTTGCGGTCCCAAGCGCAAGATAACCTTGGGCAGCTTCTTCGGCACTGCGAGCGGTGGCGTATCCGAATCCGAATCAGACGAGGAGCTCCCATCTTCCTCGGGCACTGGGGCTTTCCCCTTCTGCGGCGTCTTGTTCTTCTGCGGCGTCGTCGCAGGCGAGCTCCGCCTGCTCCTCAGCCTCATCAACGTCGGCGGCGTCCACTTCGCGAAGCCATTATCGAGCGAGGCGAGGATCGCCGTGGTACGATCTACCCACTTTGGTGTGGGGACTAGTTGTCGGGCGGTACGACCGGAGCGTTTTTTGGTCGCTTGTTCTATCTGCGAGGCACCATCAGTAAGTGGCAGAGGTTTTGTGGGAGACGTACAGCGACGAGGCTATCCAGACCCCACCATTTCCGGTCAACCTGTACGTCCGTCAGCCCGAGGACGTGCGCCATCGTCCCGCTGATGAGCGCGCGGTCGCTGTACCCGCCCTCCAGCACGCTCACGAGGCGCCCGCGCGCGTACGTGTCCGCGAGCGCACACGCGTCGGACGTGAAGCGGTGGTAGAACGAGGTGGGGACTTTGCGGTTGTGCCGCGACATGCTGGCGTATTCGTGTTCGCATGCGTCCATCCCGCAACTGCGTTGTCATCATCAGCTGAATGATACAAAGTGAAGGAGAAGGGGTGAAGAAAGACCTGATGAAGAAGAGGACATCGTCCCCGGGCCCACCGGTCGAGTCGAGGAAGGCGCGTGCCTTGTCGAAGAGGGCGGAATAGTGCTGGGGGTAGAGGGCATCGAAGAAGTGTGATTCGGAGGTGTACGTTTGGAGGTGCACGTTCTCGATGTATTGTCCGTGGGCGCCGTGTAGTGATACAGAGGCTGCTTGGACGAGGTGGGGTTTTCCGTCCTGGTGGAAATACACTAAGTGGAGGAAGACAAGAATTGGAAAGGGAAATATGGTTACCTCGCAGGGGTAAGAAAGTATATCGTGTATTGAGCCGTAGAAGATTCGGGGACCTGGCTTGACGTTGGGTGCGCCACCCTCCGACTCGAGTGTCTTCCTGTACGACTCCTCGTTGATTCCCCATATGATTGACTGTGTGCCGTTTCCTAATCAGACCATGAGTCTACGAGAACGCGTACTGTAAGAAACTCATAAGGGTGCGTACCATGATGCAAGTCGATATCGAATATGATAACACGGTTGATGCCGTGTTTGAGGTGGGCTTATGTACACAAGTTAGAACACAGCGATGCACGAAGGAGAAAATATCATACCATGCGCGGCAGCTACGGCGACGTTGTTTACGAAGCAGAAGCCCTCCGGGGTGTCCTCCCCACAATGGTGTCCCGGGGGGCGGATGACTGCGAACGCACGCGACCGCGACGCATCCGTTATGACGGTATCGACTGCCTCGCACGCTGTGCCCAAAGCGCCTTCTATAGCGCTGATAGACTCGGGACATACTAAAAGAAAGAGTGAGAGTCGCGTACGGTAGGAACGGAGGGGGGGAACATACGATACAGATCCCCTTGAGTTAAGCCTTGGGGGATCTCAGATTCCCCAGTGGCAATCTTGTCGTAGCTCTGCTCCGCGAGGGTCTTTAGACGCGGCGCGTGCACGTCACCGTCCACGTCTCCGTGGACGAATTTGACGGCCGGATTATGGAGGAGGTCGAGAGACGCGCTGCTGCGTATCACCGCGACCGTGTCAGAGTCTGAGTCCTTGGATATCGGCGCCGGATCTTTCTTGTCGAGCGCTAGTCTATCGAGGGCGGCTACTAGATCGTCTGGATCAGGTTTGGACGTGGACTGGGACTCTATCCTAGACAGAGCCGCAGCGAGCCCGACTTTGACGGCGCGGATGCGCTCGGGGCGTTCGACTATCTGGGACAGATCTTTCGTCGAGCGTATGTATTGGTGCTTGTAGCACGCGTCTTGAAGGAAGACCGTGGCCTTGGGAGGTGGAGGCATAGCCAAGGAGAGTAAAACAACAAAGACAAGTTCGATCGCGGTAATGCCGTCACGTGGGGCTCCCAGTTAGGGCCGGGCGATGCGGATTTGCTTTCCGCGCCGACGTTTCGTTTTGCGGACGTACCATCAGCATGGGATTCGCGTCGACGGAAAGGCGGTGCCAGTGATTCTCCTGCTGATCGTTTCTCCGCTAATGCTCATGTGGATCTGACGGCGGGCTAGCCTGGTCATTCTTGCTTTTTCATCGACGCTATACACGAGAGTAGCACCGGCCTAGAAGACTAGCTTCGACGTATGCTGCGCCTCAGCGGGAGTATCCAAGTCGGCGCATGCAAGCATGGGTGACAGATTCGGCTACAGTAGCTCGTAGGCGAGGTCAGTGATCTTGCGCGCTCGGCTCTCGGAACTAATGCTTTGATTAGCGTGCTACGCCGAGCCCAATCCGCCATGGTCCGACTGGTTTGAAACTCTCGCGGATCAGACGACGTAAGGAGCTTTGACAGAGATAACACGTTGGTTCTTGGTAAGCTTATGTCCGTTTCGTTTCTACTCGGCAAGGCTGAGGTCTCAGACCAGATGTGGAGCTTTGCCGTCGAAGGGCTCGCTAACCAACCTTTCCGTCGAGTCACACACATGGGTATATGCTGGACCATAAGCGTTCGATAAACATACCGATGGACGATCGCCAGAGATTGACACCTCGTGGCTAACATGCACTCGCCGCGTTCCGTCTCATATACCCCGCATCTCCGGTGTTCAGAAATCACGGATGCGTGTGATGACCCTCCCACCACCACCCTCAACTCGTCTCATTATGTACGCTCAGCACGCCCCCGGATCGCACAAAATGAACGATCGCGACACGGCTCTATCGGTCACCCGCCTCGACCTGCTCCATCCCTGCTATATATCACCTCTTCATTTACAACCCCTGAAACTTCCTCCTCCCTCATCTTCCACGAAACCTCCAAGTCGTCGGAGATGCTCCCACTATTTGCTCGTCTTCGGCCATGGCGCCATTCGTCCGACTCGCCAGGGGTGGACGATGAAGAGCGCACGACCTTCGACCAGATGCGATGGAACAAGAGCTCCCTGCATCTCAACATAAGCGCCCCCATCCCACATCATATGGCGCCCATCTCAATGTCCGGCATCGACGCACCGGACGCGTCCATCCACCACAATCCCAGCGCACTCGCTGACGCACGAATCAGTCCCAACCAAAGTCGTCCCGGACCGTCCAACCTGGCATGGCTGAGCGTACCAAACGGAAACGGCGAACGAGTCGTTACCAGACTTCCTATCATCCCGCCCCCGAGGCCCGACGCTGCCCCCATGACCCGCACCGTCTCCCTCCCCACCCCTTCTCCGTCTGCTGACGTCCCCCCCTCGCCTTCGTCTTCCTCGTTTTCAATCCCGGGTCGTCCGAGACTCCTAATGAACCCCGGCTTCTCACGGAGTACGCAAAGCTTGGATGCGCGTGCTGGTATGCGTGCACACAAGCCGCTGTCCCCGATCGTAGAGCAGGATTACTTCTCGCCGGACTCTCTGCGGAGAACGAGGCCTTTACCCTCACCTTCGGAGTATACGCCGGTGTCTCGATCTACAGGCAAGACAACGTCAGGCGCGTCTGAGATTACGCGTGAGTGTACTAGTTCTATTAGTTTTCATGAAGATGCTTACATGCATGTGTGATGTGCATAGGTCCGTCCCCGTTGTCGCAGTTGCACAGTCCCTTTCTGTCGCGCACGCTCAATCGGACGAATTCGCAGTCCTCCTCCAGGACGCATTTGTCGTCGACGCGCTCGACGACCCCGCCTAGCATACCTCCACTTGATCTGCGCCCGCCCTTTCCCGGCCCTCATCCCAGTTCGAGTTATGACGCTGACGGTCCTTCGCTCAGACCGCTGGGGCGTTTACCGACCATTGAGGGAAGCGTGGAAGACTATGTCGGAAGCGATCTGGCATCGCTGCACGCGGACAGCTTCTTCACTGCCAGCGATTCGCTGCATGGTGAGGACAAGGACGACTACGGGGAGGACGAGCAGTACGACGAGTATGATGATGATGGCGAAGATGATGATGATGTCCTCTCCCAATTCCCCATGCCCGTCCCAATCCAACATCCTGCCCCGATACACGTGGATACACGCCGCAGTGTGGTCGAGTTTCCCTCACTCGAGGACATGCCCCGATCGGGAGTTCGAACGCCCCTGCCACGCTCTCTGCCATCCGTGTCCGAGTCCTTCATCGCGCGGCGCTGGGACCGCTTCTACAGCCCCACCACCGCGTTCACGCCCCCCTCGCAGCCCACACCGTCCAGCGCCACCCCGGCCTTCTGGGCGTTCTGGCTCGGGTTCGTCTGTCCGGTCTTATGGCTGATTGGCGGCTGGCACTTCACGCGCTTCGGCGAGCAGCCGCCGAAGATGGATTTTTGGGAGTTCTACTTCAACGTGGGGTATCTTAGGGCGGTGTATTGCTGTCGCCGGAGGCGGCGGTGGGTGCAAAGGAAGAAGGAGCTGGTCCTGCCGAAGTGGGTTGACGAGAAGAGGGAGTATCGTGACCAGGTGGCGAGGCTGAATGATAGGAAGGGGTCGATGAAGCGGAGGGGGTTCCTCTTCGGGTATCCGTTCGTGCCGAAGCCGCCACCGAACTCGGGGAGTCGGGGGATGGGGATGTGGAGAAGGATTGTTGGGGCTCCGACGGTTTTCTTCGATCAGCTGTATGGGGTGAAGTTGGTGCATGTGAAGGGGAGGGGGGAGACGGGGCGGAGGATGATCGATCCGTGGATTCAGAGGTGTCGGTATGCGCTGTGTTATGCGCTGATTGGGGCGTTTTTGGGGAGCCTTGGTGCTGCTATTTATTTGCTTGTTGTAAATATTCGCGGACTATGATCTATGGACATGTGTTTCGTGTATATAGTGTAAATGTCTATCAACCACTGTACATGTACTGATATAATATGAAGTGTTAGCGCGTATCAAGACCTCTGTTCGGTTAAATCTACTCTATGGACCAGATCACGATTCACGATGCAGCGCAGTTTACTACTCTTCATTCGTCAACCCACGCACGAGAGCTTCGACCTCCGAATTTCGCGGTGTAATCGAGCACTTGAGACGGGTCGGAGGATGATCGATCCGTGGATTCAGAGGTGTCGGTATGCGCTGATTGTGGCGTTTTGGGGGAGCCTTGCTACTGCCATCTATCTGCTCGTCGTAAATATTCGCGGACTATGATCTATGGACATACATTATCTGTATATCGTGTAAATGTCTATCATCCATTGTACTGATATAATCTAAATGGCTGGTGCGTGTCAAGACCTATATACGTTTGGTCCTGCTCTATGGACCAGATCGCGATGCAACGCATCTCATTACTCTTCATTTGTCAACCCACGCACGAGAGCTTCGACCTCCGAATTTCGCGGTGTAATTGTGCACTTGAATGGCACAGGCACGCTAGAAGCGCCCGTGTCAGCGAGTAGTCTGTGCAGGCAAGTGCACTTACGATGCTAAAGACGACACATACTCATACGTTGGCTCAATAGCCCTCCCATGCTCGTCTCGGGCTTTGTCAAACTGGAACACCGCTAGAAGTGACGCGATGGCGATCCAGATTGCTGAGGATGCCATGTGTTGGCCGGGACATACCCTGTGGGAAGGACGTTAGATAGAGCTCCAGATTGACTGAAATGGGGAGTACGAGCCTACGACCGAATCCGAAGAGTGGATGTGGGTCTCGTTGGGGATTCGGCCCCAAGAATCGCTCAGGTTCGAAATCGTGTGGATTCGGGTATGTTAGCGGATCGTGCAGCATTGCCCTACAACGACACGTGTGTTCAATAGGAAAAAGACGTCTTTTCGGACTGCGCACCATGCGTTGGCCATGACGATGGAGCCTTTCGGAATTCTGTACCCACGGTATACATCTTCGCTCCTGGTCATATGTGGTATGCCTATGCCAGAAGTAAACGCGAGGGACACTGTCGTACGCCAGGAAGCTGACCTAGAGGCGTGACATTCTTCCATCTGAAGACCTCCTTCACTAGTGCGTTCACGTATGGAAGCCTACCAGAGTCCCAGTCATCGAATGTAGGGAGCTCTCCGTGCAGGACAGCATCAAGCTCAACATGAGCTAGGTTTTGTGCGACAGGATTGAAGAGCATGGCGAGGATGAATGTGCAGACTACGGAGAGCGTCTAGCAGCGTGTGAGTGTACACATCGTGGAAAAGCGGAAGCGTGTGCAACACACAGAGTCTGTTCCACCTATGAAAGTAAACTCAGGTCAATATACTATGAACATGTTACAATTACCCACCAGCGTACATGGTAGCGGCATTCGACTGAATCCTGTACTCTTCTTTTGTGCGGTCTTCAACTGTCATGGTTTCCTTATCAAGCCTGTCGAGGCTATAGGACGTGTATGACGAGACTGCAGTACCCTCTTCCTAGTGACAGACACTCAGATGAACAAGTTTAACCATAGATTGTTCCGAGATCCACTCACGATACTCTTCTTTGCGGCAATCCAAGGCATATCATGCATGGTCATTGCGTACTGACGCCATAGGCGAGCCTTCTTCTTGAAACCAGTGCCTGTCGAAATCGGTCGGTAAGTTTCAAGAAAGATACCAGTTCACAGGACGCACCGGGAACCCACTCTGGGACATGCTTTAGCCAGGGCACGGAATCTACTAAGAACGCGCCAGGCGCGACGGCCGCCGCAAGGCTTTGCAAGCCTGTTTCAGCTACGGCAATATATGGGTCGTTCTTGGGAAGAACCGGTAATCCGTAGGCAATACCAAGAATCGTGGCGCCCGCCAAGCTGGGACGGGTAAGCGCCGACGCAGAAAACAACGATGCCCGCTTACTGCCGAATGTGCATGTAGAAATCCTCCGGCTCGTCGAGGATCCGGACAAGGAGCACATGCGTAGACTTGAGCTCGACAGGACGGTACCGTTCGGCAGCGACAGGGTGAAACTCTTGTGCAAATAGACGGCGCAAGGCCCGCCTATCACCAGGAATGTCAATGGGGTGCAAGCGAGTAGTTTGGAAAGCCTACCATTCGTCACCTGTAATCAAGCAGCTAGTCGTAAGTCCCGTCATGTGTCAACGTAGATTAGCCCCACCATATGGCATGAAACCGAACATGAAATCCCAACCCATGAGCTCATTTGCCATCACCGCCCTAGGACTGGGTGCAAATGCCATCACCAAGAGAAAGGGAACGGATCTAGAGACGTACCGATCCGAGTAGATCGCCGATCTTGCATCAAGAAGGTCGGTAGCGGCCTGCACTGAGTTGAGCACGACGATTGAGGTACCCATGACGGAGAGGTGAATGATATCGGAGTCTAGGTAGGGAATGATGATGTTAGCGACTCGTCACACAGGAATGAGACAAAGGATGAGAAGAACGAGCTTTCCGTCACACGGAAGGAAGCGTTGTAGGATCTCAAGTACACCAACAGTAGATTTTTCAGAACAGAACAAACGACGGACCATATTCGTCGCCCCACGCCGCGTACTGCTCCCACGCAAGAGTCTTGGGCATATCTAACAAGTTGCCAATGATGGGAAGTTTTCGCGGTCCCGGAGGTAATGGACCAGTGCGTTGCACCAGTTTGAACCGAGGCAGCAGAACCTGCAACAAAACCCGACGAGAAAGAAAGACGAAAGAGAAGAGGAAGGGAAGTAGACAGAGCAGGATCGACATCTTGATTGTTGAGGATCAGCGCAACAGGACAGTTTATATTCACCCAGAACCAGTATGCTGCGCCACACCATCGGACGACACGCCACCCGGCAACAAGGCGACGGTGCTACCAGAATCGATCCGCAGCCATAGCGGTGGGCTGTGCAACCGACACCCATCGAGGACAAGATCGAACGTCCTATCTCATGTGCTAGGACCTCGAGCACTGGAAGTTAGCTCACAAGAAAGGACCTAGAGCATTGAGAACACCGTCACGGCCTGGGTCAAAGATCCATCAAAAAGATCTCGGTTAACTCAATGCCGGCGGCATCGGCGGCAGGAGCAAAACTCGCGTGGCGGACGCGTCACGCGTGGTTGTCCTGGCAAGGAAGCGAACCCCCTTTGAGAGTCAATTGAGAGTTAGCTAGATTCGTCTCGGACTCAGTGTCATATGTACCCTAGTATGAATGTCCCATTACTGATCATTACTGCACTATTAGATCTTGCATACGCGAAACACATCCTCCATCCGAGTCCGAGTTGCGGTGGGCCGGAATCTGGTCATGGCCGCGATCGCTTGAAGCCTTGAACGTACAAACGGTCAAGACATCAATGGCCACCGAACGGTCAAGGGTCGGACACCCATCCTTGAGCCCATAACATGGCTACTTCACCGACTCTTGAATATATACTGTTCGTACTCTGTAGGTCATGGCGTCTACCGGGCGCAGCGGTCCACGGATTGTTTGCACTCGTTTCTGACCGCAAACATCGTTGTGACCTTGCATCCGAGCAAGCTCGACCGCGTCAATATGAGCATTGAGAACGCACTTCCTTGACTTATTTCATGAATTAGCAACAACTACAACTCCGGCATGATCTGGGAGCGTCTTTGTCTACACTGAGTCACACCAGCTCGCGACCGGGTTCCCGCGTACTTTTGTGGAACACAGATCTGAGATTCATAACATTAGTAGGTATAGAATTATGTGCGCATCTATCGCCAAAGTCTACCGTTCTTGGTGTATTGATAGCTCGCAGTTGCGTGTAATGCCAAGAACGAGCTGCAGCGGTCTTTCAGAGTCTGGTTGCTTATCGCCGGCCGCCACAGTGCCCTGGAAGATTGCTCCTCCCAAAGTCCATGATCGACGGCATACTTAACAGAAGGATCGTCCAGCGAGTCATTGAGTAGTCAATAACGAGTTCTGAATTAAAACATTGACTGTAAGTATACCCATATCACGAGGAATCTGCGTGCATTTAAATGCGGGCGTAGACCTTTCATTGCATTGACAGGGCCGGCAGCGCCAGGCGACCCATACTTGAGCCCTGGGAGAGTGCGAAGACTCTGAACGTATGAGGTTTGATCCTTCACGAGCATTCCGGCAGTGCTGGATCTCCCAGATAAAGTCAGGGTGTCCTTCTTCCGAGTCGCATGATGCATTGGATCCCCTTTCCCGTCAGAAATCGTGCCATCGAGATGCAAAAGTAGGCAATTTGAATACCCTGACTTGGACAAGGCAGAGCTGGTGCGCACCGATTGCCGGGAGAAAAAAGGAGGAAATCTCGAGAGTGTACAGTATCAGACTCGGATGTGTCATCACGGCGACTCCCGCGCTTGCGGCCCTGCTCCTCGCTTCCGACCGTCATGCCGGGGCCAAGGCATACTCAACAACAACAACCACACTGGTCTGAACGCGTTTCTGCATATTGTTCTGGACGTATCATTGATGATACACTGTTCTCCGGCACGCGATACGCGTACTTGTGCCCCCGGGCCGAAGCGGTCGTGTGCCTCCACCTGCGCCGCTCAGTGCTCGCTCTGGCCAACTGGAACCACTTTGCCGCAACAGTGGAACGCTGGAGACGGAATGAAAAGAATGCAACTTACCGCTTCCACCATTTAGCATCAGCCGTTCTCGTCGCTTGTGCGCCAACAGTATCACGCTGAATGACCTCGAAGCTCTCACGTACAATCTTCCCCATCTCGTGATCCATTCATTGCTTGATCAGGACTCTCGTGGCTTTTTCGAGGAGACGGGCGCAAACAATGCACGGTCCTGGTGTCTAGAACACCATTGCATCCGGATGACATTCAGATGGACATCCTGCGGCAATTCAATTGAGGTGAGCACATCTATTTGAATCGGATCTCATCGACTATCAGGACTGGGAGGCATAATTTGGCTCGGGCCGCCGGCGCGTAGTGCTCATGCACTTGCTCAGAGAGCTACGACATGCATGACTGCTCGCCGCCGGTGGCCAGTATATAATGAAGTAGTCTGGCATTGGGAGCTTTCACCGCATCTGCCGCTTCCTCCACATCTGCTGCTTCCTTCACATCTCACCAGCATTCGATGATTCGTTGTAGCACTGAGTCCGAGCACAACACTTTTCCCACCTTCAAGCTGGGGAGGAGTGTCTCATCCGAGGTCTTCTCCTTCCGAAAGCTCTATGCGATTCCGACGTCTATCGAACTGCAAGCATGTTGGGAATTGTGTCGTCTTCAGAATGGGATGGGATGCGCTTCGATCTTTGTACCAATGGGTGAGTCTGTATCTATATGAGATTATCTGACTTTGTATACTCATAACAGCCTGTTGTTAGCATGGTCAGTAGCGATGGTATACCACGCTCAGCCAGCTATTACCGGTCTAGATGCGCTCAGTTGTACTGCAGGCTACCTCCTTCTGTCCATTGCAGTGAAGTGCATAGTACGTATCCGGACAACCATGCCGAGAGGTTTTTCATCCCGCAGTAGATCATGACCATTGATGACATCTTGGACTACGACATTGATGCCCAAGTCGAACGCACAAGATTGCGCGCGCTGCCTAGAGGAGCGATCTCACTAGAGCGTGCGTGGCTTTTCTTCGCCTGCCAAGTCGTCATAGGTGTTACCTTGGCATGCCGTCTACTCAGTCCTGACGCGTAGGTCAGCTCCATCATACAACTTGACGCTACTTAAGTGATTGTGGATCCTAGTCTTGCCATCTCAATGCGTGTATGGCCGCTGTATGTCATCTATCCCACGTGCAAGCGTTGGACAAGCTTCGCCCCCGTCCCCTTGGTATGTCTCCTCCCCAAACTTGAACCTCCATTATCTCGAAGTTGATTTAACTCGTCCAGGGCTTCATGTTCAATATCGGAATCTTCATAGGCTGGGCTGATCTCACACAGGTATGTGGCGTCTCATACAAGGCGCTTGTACCTGTGTACGTGGGCGCCATTTTGTGGACAATAACTTACGAGACCGTGTATCAGCATCAGGTCAGTACTCCGCGGTTCGTTCAATTCACAGCAGAGTGATTTACTAGTACTACAGGATAGAGTGGATGACGTGAAGATCGGGATGCATTCCCTCGCCATATTTCTCGACTCGTATACCGTGCCCTTCTGCGTTGCTACAATACTAGGATTCGGTGTGTCTATGCTTTACGGTGGATACATGGGCGGTCATGGTGCTGCGTATTACGTCTCTGTCGCAACATCGGTGTCGATTCTACTCAGAAACTTGCTCGTCACCGACATCGACAAACCGGGGGAATGTATGACATTCTTCCTTCTCACTCCTACAATTGGGCATACCATTCTCGCTGGACTCGTTGTTGACGCTGTCATCCATAGACTCTCAATGGGAGTCCCGCTGCTTGCGTGAACGAAGCGATACCTATTGTATACCCATCATACACTATACCACGCATCCATTCACCTACAATACTCGCAAATTTCGCGTTTTCACACTGTCAATGGTCTTGATTGATCTCGGTGCTACCTCTCATAGCTAGACTGCTATACCTCACCCAAGGTCAGTATACTGACAGCATTGAGACGATGTTCATGGTAGGCACTGGCACTGGGCAGAGCAAGTGCTTCCGTCAGCATGCAGTGACAGCGAGTCGACCAGCTAGATCAATTGATTTGTGATGGTGATACCTTCAGCTGTCTTCCGTATCTCTGATATGGTAGTGTGTACCGGTGTGGGGCCTGCTTGCAACGGAAATCCAATCTCATCTTGCCTGTTGTGTGCTTGTATGCATAATGCAATCAAATGATTTAACTCATTGAAATCTTCTCGAATCGTGAGTATCTACCGTGAATGCTCTGTTCAGTTGCTTAGCGCCTGCTAAGTTAAGACTGTGGCGAACTCGCTAAGACCCCTTGCACAGCTTTCGGCAATCAAAGCGTCCCTGGCCTTGGATTTCACGGGTGCGTACAACGTCTTCCGGCTTTCCTTTTCTTTCTTCCACTGCCAGCCTTTCTAATCCGCATGTGTCTCGCCGTCCAGATCTTTGTCAACTCGTTGGGCGCTGAAACCAAAAGTGTCGTGTTTCGGCCTATATCGGGACATCAGACACTGGTTGCTCATGGCGTTACAGGCCCCGAGCGCCTCCTGCAGGTCCCTGGGACACACCAGTCGTGAAAGCGGTGCTCGATTGCCGTCCATCATCATCGCCCGAGAATTTTGCGCCACATAGAGTGGATACTCGGACTCATAGACCCTGTGCGTCCCGGACAGCTTATGTGGGAGTCGTTGCGCTAATCGCACACCAGCAGATTGCTATCACGTCGCTACCCCGTTTTATCAGCCTGCGGTTGCTGGGCGTCTAACACAACCCATCACTTCACGTCAAGGCCTCTTGTACTTGAACTCCACGCATCGTCCAGCCCCAAATCGCCCTACCTCTCAAGCAATGTCCGATGCATTCGTTTTCAACCTCCCACCCGCCGTTGGCGGCCCCTCCCCCCATAACAGTCCCTTCATTCCGCCCAACAATTACCTCCCCAACGCAACGCCCTCACCCTTCGCCAACCCCGTACCGCTCCCGATCGTTGGCGGCAATGGAGATATATCCTACGATCCAGTGACCGGCTGGCGCCCGCATCGTGTAGGAGGTCATGCCCGTACACCATCCTGGAATCCCCCAAACAGCGCGGGGCCCGTCTTTGGCGGTGGCGCAGGCGACTTCTTGCATCCAGCAGGGTTCCAGCGCCCGCGCACTCAGAGCTTCGGAGGGATCGGGGGCACGCCCTTGGACACGCCTGTCGTTCCACACCCAGTGACCTCCTTCCAGCATCATCCTCTCATCGACGCGCGTAATCCCCAAAACATCCTCTGGTTCGATCTGTCCATGGGCCAGTACAGTCCTCGGCTGGTGAACCAGCACGGAGGCCATTTCCCTATCGATGACGCCCAGCTCAACATGCCCGCGACTCATCCGCCGGCATTGGGCTTGCGCATCGTATTCGAGGCTATTTCTCAGTACCCCATCGATATCACGGCGGGTGGTCGACCCGTCACGTTGCGAAACGTGCTCGAGGCTGTCTATCACCAGATGCAGAAACAGATCGCACAGGAGGATTATGACAACATTGAGTACGAGCACAAGCGAGTCGTAGGGAAGGCGTACACCAAGAGGTGTAATGCGCTAGGACCTATGGCAGAGGCCGAGAAAAAGAAGGGACTGAAAAGGGTCGACTTCCTGGTCGGCAAGGTGCTATTTCGAGGTCTGGTCAATGCGGGTACGCACTCGAATGCAGTCTGTATGTAACTGTTACCAGCTGTTGTACAAGCCTCCATTTGTGATCACGCGACTGTGTACGTAGTACTTGGAAGTGGTAGACTAAGAATATCTCGGAAACCCTTTGAGAAGACAATCGTTGAGCAGCTTGATATACGTCTGACGTTCAGATGAACGACCGAGATGAGGTGCGCACAGGACCAGGCATGCGTGGCGAAACAAGCCTGCGTACAAACTTGAACTCAGAAGAAACACAAGAAGAAGATCGAATCGTGCTTGATTCCGCACTGGTAGCGTGTCGAAGCTAAAAAGATAACGTCAAGTACTTGCTCCAAGCGTCCAGAAAGTCGACACAGCACAGTCGCAAGCGGGGTAAAGTAGCTGGCTTCGGCCTAAGCCATGGCTTGAGGCGTGATGTTGTGGGATGTGGTGGATGTGTCGGGATGTGTCGGGATGTCATTGCAATGTAGAATTTTGGTGATTGAGGGTGCCATGATAGGATGGGAAGAGCTGGCAAGTGATTCACATGCGGATAGAATCTACCATTCACCCCAGAGAACACTTCGGAGCTGAATTTACGGCTACTGTCTTAGGAATTCGACCACTCTTCAGTCGGCTGTCTCTGCGGGTTGACAATACAGTAAACGTACGTAACTCTCAGTCGAGTACGGATTGACCAAGGAGATCAAGAAGCCTTCAGACAGGAGTTAGCAGGACCCACACGGACATCAATACGTCCATGCGAGCCCAAGAGATCGCCGCCGTAATGGCTCAATTGAACTGGAGCTAGAACTTGGCGGATGACCTCAATGATTGCAATGCTCAAACCATTCTCATCCTCAAGGCTCATTGCTATACGACAGTATACAAAGAGGGATGCCTCCCGCTCTGGAAACGGCACTGTAGTATTTTGTTGTGCACGACTCGTGCACTCGAAAGGAAGCTCTCACATAGAAACTGACATATGCCGGCGTCCAGCAACGGTGACCGCACTGCAACTTGATGAGACTCGCAGTCCACCCCCGTCGACCACGATGCTTCAAGATGGGAGGGATCATACATATGGTATGGTAAGAATTCCAAAACTGAATCCCGACCACTCTTCAGGCGGCTTTCACGGCGGATAGAAGATACAGTAAATCTACGTCACGCTCGGTCGAGTACGGTCAGAACGAGTGAGCCTAGTAGTCAGCGGGGAGAAATCAGGAAGCCTTCAGACATAAGGCAGCAGGACCCACACGGACATCAATACGTCCATGCGAGCCCAAGAGATCGCCGCGTTGGCTCAATAGAACTGTAATCAGAACTTGACGAATTTATCATGTTCAAATGACTGCAACCAAGAAGACGAAGACGGCACAATTTATTGAGTTCGTGATCGAAGCAGAGCCCGCCTGGTCGACGGTCTTTGCGGGAGGGAAGTGACGCGGCACATCAGTGCCGAAGTCGGAGAAACCTCGCTCCTGCCCACAGCAAAGAGTCGTGTGATTGCACCTTGATGATGGATCTGGATAGTGACATCTGCGGAGCGATCATCTCCACGAACCACAGGTCTGATAAGTAAGTGCTCGCCACAGCGGCGCAGCGACTAAGGGGATGATAGAGAATGTCGATACGATGATAGGTGTTCAATAGACTCCAATCCTCTACTGCGCATCCTGTTGACCGGACTATCCAGGTCCTGAGGCTTTGCATCCGGTTTTGAAGCGGATCAATTTACTATCGGAATTTGATGTGATGATCCGCCAAGCATATCGTAAACGGGATCAATAATTGCGTGACGGTCATTATCGCGTCTTTGGAGTTCCTTCCGCGACGACGACCATGACTGTGGTCCCCCTCCCCCCTCTCTCGACAACGAACGATACGCTCTTGAGCTCCTTCGTCTTCCATGCCCACGTTTCGTGAGCAGTCATCCTCGCAGCATGTCCACGTTCCAGCCTCATGTCCTGTATGAAACGGGGGATGTATCAGGATAAATCGGTCTTGCTGCACGGAAATCGCGAGGCACCCTCTATATCATCGACGCACATCTAAGCCATCTCTTTCCTCGTCTATCATCTGCGTTACACCTATCGCCCCCCATCCTCCATGCCGGCGATACCCTTTCCTTACTGCAGGGCGGATACCACGGCTGCGGTGCAGCTCCTCCTGTGCCTCCTGCTTATCGCAGACGTCCTCGTCCGTTTGCTCATATGGCACTCCAAGTACGCGGAGTCCCACCATGGTACGTCTATCGTTCGCGGTCTACCCTAAGCATTGAGAAATCTGAAATGAGATCCCCCAGCAGGGCCCGCGGTCATCCATGCTCCCCACGACGATCGCTCCCACATCACCCACTCCAGCGTCTCGTTTCCCTCCCACACACCCCGCGTCGCCCACCTGGAGAAGAAACTCTCCCGTGTCGCCTTTGAGCACTTTGCCGATCGGGTTATCCTGTTCAACAAGATCTGGGCGCAGCACACGCTCATCCTCAACCTCCACCGCGCGCTATTGTCCACTCGCTCGAGCGCGCTCAATGCGTTCTGCGATAAGATCGTACTGGAGAACGTTGTGTGGGAGCAGAAGCGGGAGGTCGCGGCGTTGAAGAGGGAGAAGGACGTTTTGAAATCGGGCAGGGTGAAGAGCATTGTTGGGATGGCGAAGACGCTGGCCGGCAAGGGACGTTTGATTCGGGATTTGGAGAGTGAGGTCAAGAGGACACGGGAGCGAAGGACTACCAGGCAGCCGGTCAAACCCTCTCAGCGTCACGGTGCTGAGACACCCCAGGGGGATGTCATGCGCGTGGCTTGGTCGGTACAGCAGGAGCTCAGCAACGCAATGGAGGATGAGCTGCGTGGTCAGCTGGCTCAGGTTAGGCGGGAGAATGAGACGCTGAAGGACCAAGTTGGGTCGTACGAGCGCCTCATCGATGGGCTGTGGCGGGACTTGCAGAAACCGAAGATTGATTCGCCGGTCGCCTGATCTGCTTCGCAGAAGTCCTTCTTCTTGATATCGGTTATATTTATTGCGTTAACTTATTCGTTGTTGTATTCTATGTACTGTTGTATAGTCGCCCACCGTCTCTTCTCGAAAGCTTCCAAGAAGTACGCCAGAGTCCGTTTACGTTCGACCTGGTGCCTCATGTGTGGATATCGCCCGGCCGTGTGTATCCGCCCCTGTGAAATGATAGATGCACACGATCCGACATGTCAGAGTGACCGAAGAAGCGCAAGACATCGTTATTCTGCGCCTGTCCTACGCCATATTGCCCATAATGTCACTTCAGGGGCACGGGGGCACGTCAGGTGGCGTTCTGGCCCACGAGTTCGTGCAGGCAAGGCCTCCTGAGGGACATGGCCTATTCGAAGATGGCCGTACCCGCCACCAGCGACTAGCCAGATATGTAGGCGCTGCTTATCATTCGGAGGCAGAGCAAGGAGATTGGAGTTCGCCAGGAACCAACCTGATCGTGGCTGTGAAGTGCAATCTTGCTGCTGCTTCGATGTCATTGTCACGTCACGTCTGTCTTTTCCATCATTTCCTCGACGATATTGCAGGTACGGCGAGATCCCCACGCCAGTCCCACACCTTGCCCACTTCAATCACGGAAGTGTATACATCCTGACGCGCGGAACATTCACGCTGTGTACAGTACTGTACGGGGGGTCCAGACCAAAAGAATCCGGGCCATGCGATACGCGCAATTTGATGGGACTTATCACAATGAAAGCACTCCACGCTGCTATCGGGACCTTTTCCTGGACATCGCCATACAAACATTTCACGATAGGCGAATGCCCCGGTATGCTGGAACTTATCACCATATGGCGCACATGTCGCAGCAGCGATACTTAAGCGTCCACTCATGGTGGCTGGTGACCTCGGGATCTCCTCACTGCGACTCCCTCTCCTGACCATGGCGGCAGAGCTTCACTACCATGCTGAAGGCCCGAACGCAATCCTCTCGGACGACGCCTACGTCGCGCCGTCCATGCTCAAGGACATGTACCCCAGCGAGAAGGACTCCGCCGACGACAAGATCGACGTCGAGGACTCTCGCGACAGTCACAGCAAGGAGAAGAGCTCGTCGCCCGATGATGAGTTCGATGATAAGGACTTGGACGCCAAGGGTGTGTGGCCGCCTCTCTTTCCAATCGTTCGTCGCATCGGCCTTCTGACATACGCCTCCTCCCTACTTAGGTGACGATAAAGATCCGGCGTATAGCGTCCTTCCGCAGATTGTCCGCGAGATATGCGACTTTGACGACGACCCCACCCTTCCCGTCCTAACGTGGCGTTTCTACTTCCTCTCCGGTGTTTTTACTGCGCTTGGCGCCTGGCTCACCCAGATGGGTTTCTTCCGAGTGCGTGCTTCGGTCTTGAATGTAATTGGTCGCGCTGACGACTATTGTTACAGACGACCTATATTCCCTACTCGAGTATGTCCTCCCACGTTGATATGCTATTGTTCTGTATCAGGCTAACCCCTTGACAGTATACTTCGTCCAGATCGCCGCTTTGTATCTGGGTCGCTTCTTCGCCGCTACTCTGCCCGAGAAGGAGATCGGTTTTGGTCGCTTCAAGTTCCAGCTTAACCCGGGTGACTTCAACGTCAAGGAGCACATCGCTATTGTTCTCGCGTATGTTTCCTCTCTCCGAGGTCTATTTTTGCACACTTCTGATCGCTCGCATGTAGCGCCAATACCGGAGCCACGAACAATCTGGGAGACTACGTGCTCGCACCGCTCCAGGTCTTCTACGATGCGCCCATGAACGGATGGCTCGCTCTTCTTTTCATGTGGTCCGCCGTCTTCCTCGGCTTCTCGTTCGCCTCTGTCGCGAGGATATTCCTGATCGAGAACCCGACCACGATGTTCCCTTTGAGTGGGTCTACCATCTTACGTTGACGTTCACTGTGATTGACCGCTTTGACAGCGCTGCAGCAAGCCGCCGTCTTCAAGGCCATGCGTGGCACGTTGACGTCCGGCACAAAGACTTCAGTCAAGCAGATGCGCGTGTTCTGGTACGGCATCCTCATCGTCTTTGTGTGGCAGTTCCTTCCCGAGGTACCCGTTCTGAATCCTCGAGGTCGACTCCATTGACTGACGCTTTTGGACAGTATGTCTTCCCCTTCACGTCGTCCCTCGCGCTTCTCTGCTGGTTCACGCGGAACCCGACCGCCCAGTTCCTCGGCTCTGGTCTCGGCGGCGCCGGTATCCTCAACTTCACCCTTGACTGGTCCAACATCGGCTCGACATTCGTCTACTACCCCTACTGGACGCAGATGAACATCTTCGCGGCCGGTCTCATCGGTGCATGGATCCTCATTCCCATCGGCCACCTCACTGGCGCCTGGGAGTCGGACATCTACCCGATTCAGAGCCAGACGCTCAGATTGAAGAACGGAACCAGGTACCCGACGGCTGCGCTGATGAACCCGGACTATACGTTGAATGTCACCATGTTTGACGAAATTGGCCCCCCGATGATGAGCGCGCAACTGCGATGGGCTTGTGCGTTCTCCTTTCTTGTCAATTCGTGATGGCGACTCACCTGATTGTAGACTTCTTCTCGTATGTCGCGTACGTCGGATCCTTCGTTGGATGCGCGCTCTTCCAGGGCCCCACGATCTGGAGGACTTTCCAGCAGCAGCGCAAGTCGAAGTCCGCTCACACTGACAAGGTACCTTGTACCAAATCTCGTTCCGCGTTACCCGATCCTAATGATTTCTGTTCCTCAGCTCACGCAGATCATCCGCCGCTACCCCCAAATTCCTTTGTGGTGGAACCTTGCGTTGTTCCTGCCGTCGTTCATCATCCTCATTATCTTGACCGCGAAGGGTGTTTGTAAGTCTCTTTCGTCGCGACTGTCCGTTTTCGGTACTAATGCGGCTCCAGTGTACATGCCTATCTACATGCTCTTCATCGGTGTCGCCATCGGTGCTATCATTGTCGTTCCCATGGGTAAGTGCTGCTTCGGTGTTAGAGACATAGTCATCTGACGGTCACCCTTTCTCATAGGTTACATCTACGCCGTGTCTGGTTATGGAATGTCGGTCGGTTACTTCAACGAACTGTTCTATGGTTATGCCATCAACGCCGGCGGCTCCCGTCATCCTATCGGAGCGCTGAGTTACCGTGTCATCTCTGGGCAGTGTGAGTTCACCTCCCTCTCTTCGTGTGCGAAGGGCTCATTTTGAGCATAGGCTGGTACGAGGCGCAGTCCATGCTTTCTGATATGAAGCTGTAAGTTGCAGTTCTCCCATGACGTGGCGAAGCCTTGCTCAACGCTGGTTGCAGTGGCCACTACTACCATATCCCTCCTCGCTCTGTCCTCCTCGCCCAGGTTTGGGGTATCATCGTCGGCGTTCCTGTCAAGTACGTCACCAGTCTTGCCTAGTCGCGCAGCCTCTGACGAAGCCTCGTTCCCCAGTTACGCCACCATCCTCTGGGTCTGCAACACCAAGGGCGCCATTCTTACTGGAGCGGAGTCGGATCCCAACAACCAGTGGACCGGTTCAACGGTCATCTCGTTGAACAACCAGAGTATTTCCTTCGCTCTTGTTGGACCAAAGCGGTTGTTCAACGATCCCATCTACTCGCCCATGGTGCGTCTCAACCTTCCGCCGTCGGAAGGTGCTGTACTGATCTGATTACGTGCAGCTGTACGGTTTCTTGGTCGGCGCCGTGCTGCCTGTCCTCCTTTACGTCGGCCACCGCCTCCGACCCAAGTGGGGCTTCAACCGTATCAGTGTCCCAATTTTCGCCGACTCCTTCGAGAACTTGTGAGTTTTTCCCTTGCTCGAGGTAGCTGCATCCGCTGACGATGGCGTTCCCTCACAGCTACGGATACATCAGCAACTTCTTCTTCACCTGGTTCATTCTCGGAACGATCAACAACCTGTACTTCAAGCGCTGTATGTCTCGTTTTCCTCGCGCGCTCTTTCATTCCGACTCATCTGTTCTCAACAGACAGGTACAACTTCTGGAAGAAGTATGCGTACATCGCCGGAGCTGCAGCCGATACTGGCTACAACTTGTACGTCCCATGCTGTTCCGCGTCCAATCACTGTCTGACCTATCGCTCTTCAGCAACATGCTTATCATCTTCATCGCCTTCAGTGCGGCGAAGGTTGTCACCATGCCCCCATGGTGGGGCAACAATCCTGACTCGGTCGAGCGATGTACGTCTCATTCTCGTGTTTTGTAGTAGCTCAGCCGCTCACGCTCTGTATGCAGGCTTCTATCCTTCGACCGGCAAGCTGGCCGCATAGGCGGCTACGCCACTTCACGAGCGAGACGTTGTATGAATCAACGACATCACTTCGCTTTTTCGTTTCTTTGGTAGCTGTAGATGTTATGTGTAATGGGTATCTGTACATTGTAAACGTTAAGTGCGGAAATAAACCACGACGGCATGATGTAGCATTCGAGAACGAACGGAATAAGCGTCACCGCAGAGTGGACAAACTGCTCAAAATCTGAGAATAGCTACACTGTACGGTCCAGCACTTGACCTTTGCGTCGACATACTTGAGTTGCGATGCCTTGAGCTACGACATATATGGCATGTACTGTCGCTCAAGTGGTACTAGTTATACAAGGTACCGAGCGAATCTCTAGTTCGAAATGGTGGGCCGCGACGGTCAGTCGCTACAGTCGTTAGTAAAGCCTAACGAATTAGTGCCCAGCGCGAATGTGGCGTCGAACACTTTGTAGTCAGTACAGTGGATACACGGGAGCCAGGCGGCCTGCACAGATTAGTCCTCTGCACGTGTCCGTACTCGCTCGTCACCAACTCCAGGCATGACACCACGACTTGACACGTACGGCACTTCTCATGTAGCTGGAGCGAAGCCATGGACTGTTACCCCCGTTATTTTGGTCAAAGATCGCACTAGCTATGTGATCTCCCTACAGTCAACAGTTCAATCAGACCAAACAATACGAAGGGAGGCTTGTCGGCGAACTACAAGTACAAGATTCAATCTTTGCGAGACAAATTCATTCATCTAGGAGGCGAACTCCGTTAAGAACTTTTCCTGGGCAGACAAGACGACCTCTACATGCTCAATTCCGAACGGCTCCTCTCTGAGAGTACAACTGTCAAATCGCGTGACAGGCAGAAAACCAGTGACTTACTCTGCGAGGGCAAGAGCCTGCGCCGTTCGAACCTATGGAAAACATGTCAATGGGCCCCTCGATGTTGCGCCCGGCAATCAGCTCACAATGTTCTTGATCGTTCGTCCTGACAGTCTTGAATCAGCACATGTACGCGCTGAGCTTACAGAGACCTACCATTGAGATTCTTGTCCGCAAGTCGCTCCACGTCGCTTTTCGTGACAACGCTCTCTTGCGGCATGACAGCATCGTACTTGGTGACGATGCGACAACCTGCAAGCTCGAAGAACTTACTCCATATGGCGAGTCGTCCAGTCTGGTCAAGTTCCGGATAGTGGATTGCTTCAAAATCGTGAGCGTTGCGAACGAAAGGAGAAGACCTTTGACCGACCAATGGAGAAGCGAGACAAGAAAGCGTCATCGAAAGAGGTGACACGATTGGTGGTCAGGAAGATGACACCACGATGGTACTCGAGAACGCGAAGCGCAACAGAAACCAGAGCGTTGCGGTCGATCTACATGAGAAGAGTGAGATTGTCTGGATGGGAAGGCGCATGCATGTACCTCATGGAGGCTTCGTTTCTCTAGAAACACCTAAGTAGATTCGTAGGTCAGACCGTGTCATTGACGAAAAGAAACGTATCCCCTACGTCAGCTTCATCGATCAGAACCACGGCATCCCAGCGGGTGGAAAGCTGACAGAAACATCAGAATATTGCTCGGATACACGGCCAAAGCTATACCTCAAGAATGTTACGCAAACTAGATTCGAGGCCTCCTGCGTTGGTAGGCAGTTCGGCATTCCCAACGACGTATATTGGTCTCTTGAGATGCTCAGCGATGGCTTCAGCGGTCAACGTTTTTCCTGTTCCCGGAGGTCCATGCAGTACGGCAAGCTACAAAATGCATGTCAAACAAGTTCCGCTGATGGAAAGAGTGCGTACGAGGCCGCCACCCTTCGAAGCGATGACATCCGAAATGATCTTCTCTGACATGTTGCGCTTGGTCGTCACCGTCACCAGGCCTTTGATCAGTTTCTATCCACGAGCGTTCAGCTTCCGTTGACATATGCGCCGAGCACAAAGGGACTGACCTTGGTTTTCCAGTCTAGAACAAGGTGGTCCCATGCCTTGTCGTCAAACTTGACCTCTTCAACCTTCTCGACGGGACACGTCACCCAGATCTTTCTTTGTAGATCGAAGCCATTGACGTGTGCTGGGAGAAGGTGCAATTTGTCTTCGGGAATGGTCGACATTGTCTCGCTGGATACAATGAAGTCAGTAGTCGAGACCACAATGCTCGCGTAAAAAGAGCTGACTCAACGTGCGCCCAGAAATAATCATCGTTGTCGTAGCCAGGCTGCTGACCATTGGGCCATTGTGCGGGCTGTCGAGGAGGGACTCGAGCCATGGGCACCGGAGAAGGTGGCATGGCAGGCATGATGTAAGTAGGGTTGCGGTATTGATGTTCATCGATGACGACCCGGTGCTATAGGTGTGGCGTTGGCTGCTGTTGAGAAACAGACGTTTTATGACGAATTGGACGTACCCCATCGTCTAAAAGCGAGTATCAACAGAGAGGTTTAATTTGCGAGGCAACGGTGGAGGACGTGCTTACAAAGTTGGTGAAAGATACCCGAGAAACTCGTGTACAAACGGCCACGTTCTTGATATGATTGTCAAAGGAAGCCGCGTCAGTGTACATCGAAGAAGATACCTATCAGTTCCGCTTTTCTCTCGGCCGTGAGATGTACTACTGGGAGCTCAGATGCTTCTCTGGTCCCCTGCAGTTGGAGTTAGAACGGCACACCATTTGAACGAGTGAGACCTACCTCAAATCGGGGTATAGCCTGACTATACGTGAATCTCTCGTAGTCCTCACCGTTCCAGACGTAATTGTACCCGGTGACAACCACTTGATTGTCTCTGCTGTTGATGGTATTGGCATACACACGCATGATCGGGCCGCAGGTGATAAACACTCACCTGTTCGAATGGACTCGCGAGACGATATAGGCGATCTTCTCCACGCTCATGTCGTCCTTGAACGAATCGAACACAACTTCCTGATCGACGTCAAAGAAGTACTCCAGTCTACAGTGAAGGATCAAGTTCTCCCCCATGGAAAGAGGCCGCAGAGTCCCGACGTACAAATCATACTCGACGTGTCCATAGTCCTTGATCAGGGCAAGCTTATCAGCACTGCGGACGGACCGTCAGAGAATGCAATTGGGGTTGTCATAGGAGACTCACATGGGCTGGAACGCCCTGCTGAGATATTCAATCAACGCAACGACTTGAGGGATCATCTTTTCCATATATGCGATCATAGCTTCGCGTGTCACATCTAGTTGACAAAAGTGTTAAGCTCGAAACTTACAGAAGGCTGCGATGCGCACGAACCTCCCTTCAGGTTGACTGTTCCGGCAATCTGTTTGATACACTCCAGGCACTCCTTCTCCGTCTTCGTGTCGACTGTGGCGGTGAACTGATACGCATCCTTCAGCTTCCGCTGCATGGCTGTGAGGAACGGAAAGAGCTTCTCGGGTCCACACTCTGGGGTCTGGACAAAAAAGTTGTCGCCGACAGTCTTCCTGTCAACGAGGAGAGATCATAGGAGTGGCTCGATAACTCAAGAAGTGAGAATGCCAACCTAAGAAACGACAAAAGGATGTCACTCCAGCGCGTAAGCACTATGACCGGTACCCAACTTGCGATGTCCTCGTTGTCCTGGATGTTGCCAAAGACTCCAGGGCTCCAAGCAGCAGGGTTGAACCCGGGACGAGCATAGCGCAACTCTTCGTGGAAGTAGTTGCGTAAGTCCTGCGGCTCTTGCGGCTTGGGCGCGGGCATGGTGGACGGATCGAATGGGATCCAGGTACACTGCTTGGGGGACCAGCATCTGTAAACGCGCAGGTAGTTGTCGCATTGCACCCGGGTATTTTCCTCGTTGACCAGGACTTCTGGAGCGATGCTGAATAGGTCGGCAGCAGGCGAGGCAGAATCGGATGTGTCAGTATCGCTAGCAGAGAGGAGGTCCTCGTAGCTGATGTTCTTTGCTTGGAGAATGCTGTTGAGCGACATGATGGGCAGAGACAGGCTGTTGGCGTCTATGCTGTATGTCTGTCATCGTATAAATAGCCCACGCGACTTCGCCATCAAACACGATGTCAGAGTTGATGGTTATCAGATAGGCGCCGCCACGCTTGAGTCTTGATTGAGAGAGGAGTCAGAAGCTCTGTATTTGGTCCTACGTCTTGCAGCGCGACGTGGCAATTCTCGATTCTACGTGTATTTGAAGCGGTCGATAGTGTGCGCCACATGGATGCAAACGAGCAAACGTACCAATAGCGGTACTCCGAGGATGGACGGCGGGTTGATTGGAGAGCGCGCGTCAATGCGTAGGGCTCTAACCAGCAGTCCTGCAGGTTGATGAGAATTGGATGCCTCCTGGTAAGATCTACTGCAAAAGGATAGCATAGAGCGAGACAAATGAAAGAAAGACTACGGAAATGCCTTTGATGACGACTAGAGAGCTTGCCGACATCTGAGCGTGGACCGATAGCGGATGACGGGGGCTTTTCACCGGGAATGAGTCGGCAAGCATGGATCTCGCACTGTGTTCAAGTTATGCTGATGCCGCTGGAAATCGTGGAGAAGGTATGGAAGGTATGATTTATGTTAAGGTAGAGTCACAGTGGACCGTGAAGAGACTTCGTCAATAACGCCTGAGAGGCACATCCCTCTTCTGCCTTCGGCGATCTAGCTTGTGAATTTTTTGTAGTCCTGACCGATCGAGAAACCCCCGACGCGCTGCTGCGGCGGGTCAGGTTCTTGCTGCCCAGCCTGAGGTGGTCTTCGTTTGTTGCTAGAGACAACCTGAGACTGCGAAGGTCAACTCACAGCTCGCGTAGTCGTGGTTCGAGTACAAAAGTGGCAATTTCAAATACCGGTCATCTCTGTTGCGAATCGGGGTTCAAGCCCGTCCCAAGTCATCTGGCAAGTTATCTTTCCGAGCGCAAGTGTCTACCTCGAGCTGCCACGCTTCTGCAGCTACACAGCAACATCGTACTTCAAGCGTTCTCGGTTTGATACGTCGGCCCCGCCCCGATTAAGCTATAACGGATTTTTTGACTTCAACACGAATCGGCTGCAGGAGGGTGGGCGTTCGGCACAGCCTTCGAGTCTCAGTCCCGCCCGGCGCAGGACAAGTCTGGCATGCCGCCCACGCCGGCTGACATCCCTAATCATCACCTCGGATGCGAACTCGTACTGACAGTTGACGTGTATACTATTCATTAGATTATTATTGATGAGAAACCTCAACAAGATGTTCTAGGACTGAAATCAAACTTTAGATTCCCCTGCGTGTTGTATATCCCATATCCAGGCTCCTGCGAGTCGGAGTAGATGTGCGCGAACCATCCGACTCCACCAACAGCAACCGTCTTGAAGAACGAGCACTTCGAATCAAGGAGTGTATAGTAGTCCTGGATGCCCCGTCATTCATGCCACGCACAAGAGGGCACTGTATGACACATACGGCTTCGTTCTGAACATTTGCAACGGCGTTGGGACTGTTGGGCTGTACACCGACGGCCAGCCGTTCTACCCGAGAATCCCGTCAGCGATGACGCAATGGAAGGCACAAAGATTGAAAACCTCGCTGAGGTATATCTTCTTTCCTTGCCCATTGCCGATGAACCGATTAAACATGAATTCTCGCTACCAAGCTCGCAGTGTAGAAACGCACCAATTGAGGTCGTTCGTAACATCCGGCTAGGATTTGTTAGCTGAGGAGATGTCAAGCAGCGTCCGGGGACTTATAAGGTAGGGACGACCATGCCTGTCGAAGCCGTTTGAGAAAAGAATGACAGCATATGCGTGTCGATGAGGTCTATCACGTTCAGAACTGGAAGCGCGCCCCCGTGTTCCTATCTACACATGAGAGAGGCCGGCGGAGGCACCGAAGAACACACCTGATAGCCGTAACTGTACGAGGCATCAGACCGAGAAATGAGACTCAAATTAATCCGAATATGCACGCATCTCCGAGATCGTCACCGGAACGCCTAAGTCTGAAATGTTTGCCTTTGCAGCGACGACTTGATCAGCGAAGTCGTTGGGGTCAAGGACCAATCGTATAGAGGTTCGCTTCCGAATTGTAAGATGCGCATGACGCGTTGGCCCGTGGATTGGCATGTAACTTAGTACAGTTTTTTTCGCTTTGGCGTCTTGTCTCAACACCCAACGCGACATATCTACGTCCATTGGTCACGCGTTGGTATTCTCTCCGCACAGCTCACAGAGAGGCTTGTGGGTGTCTGTGTATCTGATGGGGGCATGCAAGAAAAGAGGTGGTAAGAGATTGATAGAAGATGCACGTGGTACACAGATGATGTTTGGTGCTTGTAGGTGGCAAGGCGTCGTGGGATGTGAATGTGAACGGTTTGCGGTCGAACTTGCATACTTCACAGCTGTGCATATTTCAAATCATTTCAACCTGCTCTTGAAGCTCTGTTCAGCCCATCCCGGATTGCGAGTATCGCAGTGACTAAGATTCAGACGGCAATGTTAGAGTTCAAGAATCTCCCATGCTTGGTGCAACAACCACTGGATCACAATCACTTGTACGAAGAACAAGCACGCACATAGGGGGAGAAGGATATGGCTGTTTGACTCCAGGGCATCTTGCGATGCCGATCCCGCATGCCGGGATGTGTCATTGAGCATGCCGGGATAGACTTGCTCGTCCAGCACAGTCGTGAGCAAGCAGTTTCTCGAGACAAACTGGAATACTTAGATTCATCATGGGAGATGCGCTTGCGACGGAATAGATCCGCGGGCCGCGTGGTACTGATAATCGACAAGCACCTGCATAGCCACTCACATGCTTTTCCTCCCGCCGCTCATCGTGACTTCTTTAAGTTCTTACCCCATGGTTGCAGTGCGCACCATGTCCTGATTCCTCGACGCTGGGGAATTAAACTTTTGCTACTCAAACGCCCTTGACGGCATCAGGCGTCCAAGCAACTATCCAGAGCGGTGATCGCCATCGGGAGGTCTGACCTAAAATAACGCAGGGAGGGGAAGGCGTAAGAGGTTTGTGGGCGTGAGACCCACACATATGGTTCGTTGACCGTCGGAGTTGCTTTTCTCTTAGCTCACGAGACGAATGCACCCAGGTTTTTCGCTCTGAGAGACTAACAAGACGACCCGCGTGACTGGACCTCATTGAATACAACCGCGACGAAGCCTAATTTTGGAGACCAGATAAGGCGACTCTTGCTGTAGGGCCTTTTGCTGCTGCTGTCCCCCTCTTGTCACCGAACGTCAGGCGCCTCAGGCTCCGTTCATCGGCACTATTCTGCCTGATTGCCTCACCGCCTTCCAGTCATACCGACGCCTTGCTCACCCGCCCGCTACAATATTCTGACCATAAGGGCTGTGAGGATGTGTCAAGTCTGGCCTCCATCATATCTCTGTCTTGACCCGGACACAATCGTTTATGTCTTCTCTGTGAGAAGTCATCTATAGTCTTGCCGACATCATGTCTATCTCGCCAAGAAGCTGCGAAACCCAAGCTAGCTTGCGCGCTGCGCCCTGGGAAAACAGGGCGATAGGCGGCGCACACATATATCCAGATATTAGTTCCGATGCCGGTAGAGTACGGGCTTATTGATCATGACTAGGACTCAGTATATACAGGCTCTGCCACCCTCAATGTACTTATTTATCATTCATACATGTTGTGTCGGATGTTTTGTGTACTTGAAATGGACCCAGCTGCCTAACGTGTGAGCAAATTAAGATATAGAATATGGGATTTTGGTGTTATCTAGTACCTGATGCTTGCCCTGAGATAACCCAAACCCAAATATGTACTCTATGGCACGGGCTGGGATATTACATGGGTCGGAAACAGGTACAACTTGGCATACCCGTACCTAACCCGTGCTCTTCACTACTAGTAGTTAAGTTCAAAGACATCACAGGAGAAAATTTAAAAGGTGCATACTCTTTGCATTCATCATATGTCATTTACATTCTGTCAACTTGAATTTGAGATCAGCACTCACACTGTAATTCATTCTGTATGCATATGATAATGCTTAGCTTGATATCACTGCATGAAACATACAATATTTACGTCAGAAATATAGTAAAAAAATGTAAAATTTATTTAGCATTTTTTCATTTCAAAATTGATAAAAATATCATAAAATCAAGTAAAAATATGTTAAACATATACTATACTTTAGTATATTCAAGTATATTTAGCATATTTTCACCTCTTTTTAAGATATTTCTATTATTTTTCCGGTGAAAAAATGCTAAATAAATTTTACATTTTTTTATCATATTTCCAGCGTAAATATTGTATGTTTCATGCAGTGTATTACTTTCTTATTTGTTTCATGGCTTAACACTTGGAAAGATCACAAAAACTGCTGGAAGTATCATGAACTGTCACTGCCAGAATAGAAACTGCCAATTACAACTGCTTTGCTTGTCTGATGTAGACAATTCAAAGTTCTGGACTCTGCTGCATTCTTCATGATTATCTTCTTGAATATGCTAATGTGCTCAGTTCTTTCATGTTTCCATTTCATTTATGTTCATTTTGATGTATATATAAATGCAGAATTCTTCTTTCATTTTTGATTAGAATGTACAAAAAAATTCTTCTTCATTTTGAACTTTACTCCATATATCATATTCTCATTAGTATAAGTAGTGACTTGAGAATCATAAAATACTTACCATCCCAACAAGCTATTCTGATTAGTACAACAAACTTGCTACAAGTATGTTGGTTTTACTGACAGTTTTTAAAATCTCACACATGATACTTATAGTGTTAAACATGAGCCAAGTAGTACAATCCTATGGAGAGTACAATCTTACATGATATGGTGTGCATGGTGCCCATCTCTATCTCGAGATTTTTGATGGACATCAATTTTTACTTCTTGCTTTTGATGGAACTGGATTTGATCTGGTATCCACTGCACCTGGGCAATTGAGAACTGCCACACGTAATCGTAATTTGAATGTGATATTAACTCATATCTCTGGTAGAAGAGTGTTTCCTAGCATGTAAGTTATTCTTTCATGATAAGTGTAATGTCATCTTATTTGATATTTTAGTGACCAGATAAAAGTATTATTAGATACTTTTGTCGTCAAATGATTCATAATTGGCTTTGATTGTATGATATAGCTGGACTATTCAATACATATAATATACTAGACCCATTATGGTTGTCATCATTGTGTCAAAGTGCTAGGCCAAGAATGTATCAAGTTGAAGTCAATGTCTGTCATGACTTTTAACGTTACATTACATGGTGTCTATTTGAGCTCAGTTCTGTGTATTTTCATATTCTCTGTGAGTCTTGGAAAGTCTCTGCAATTCCTGAGACCTCTATTTCTTTTGAGAATGACACCCATTTACTTTTGTCAACATTTCGTCTCCATGTCCTCGTATCTGGTGGCAATAGTATGTATAAATTTGAAAGGCCGATACATGATGCACATAACAAGGTCGACGGTGAATACTGGACGTAGACCAGAGGACTTCTTATGGCAGCAGTAAGTTCCTCGATTGAAGTCTTGATTTGGGCATGTGGCGGCAATTACGAAAGAATCTAATGTATGATAGTATTCTTCCACGAACACCCAGTATAGCTGGTGCGGATCTATTTTGGTTGAACACGGACTTGCCTTATACAGGCTTGCATCTGAAGCACCAAAAAATAACTCATGGAAATGTCATGATCCGGGGTGCAAACAACAAAAGGTACAGTCTGGAAGCCCACCATATGTCACTAGTGGCAGAAGCATACGGTATGGTTTAAAAGGGCTTAATGAGCAATCAATCTTAAGTGCCACAGCTTGAAGCGCTTCCTGATAACCCCAAGAATGGAAGAGCAACTCATGAGCAGTGTTACAGTCTTACAGAGAGTCAACTGACAATACATCAACTAGAGTAGCTCTGCAGGAGGACATGAATGTACAAATCAGCAGACCAACAAGCAGAATTTGTAGCTACAGAGGGAAGGCGACTAATTTGCAGGAACTTGGAGCTCAACTTGACCTTTGTTGACAGTGAGCTGTCACATGTACAGAATGGCACATGAGAGTTCAGGCCTGGACCATCTTTCCTGAATCCGGCCATCATCTGACACTGCAGTACTGTAACTCTGCTCAATTTGATCACCTTTGCCACAAGCTCTAAGCATGGACTGCAAGAACCTTTCGACTGAGTGCTTTGAACGCCATTACTTCGGTAAAGGCACTTTGTCTCCAGCTCACCTTGTTGCAAGTTCTCGAACAGATTTGGAAGATCTCACCGTTATGTTTTCCTCATCCTTGCACATACACTGACATGCAAAATAGAAGGATTTTTTTCTCCATTTCCCATGCGCAAACTTTCCTGCGAGCATCAGTACTCCACCTGGTACCACCTAACCTGGAACCAAGCAGCTTCGAGAGTTCCTTCTTTGCAGTATGCATACTCTCGGAAGTCCGGCAACTATTTCCCTTCATGGCAACATGATGGAAGCACAGCAATAATACCACTGCCATGAGAGATGACTTCAGATTCTACCTCAGTGTGTCCCTCAAGAAATATAGCAAATATGATCTCTGTACGTGTTTCTGCATAAGATGCACTTGCAAGCTTCTACATCAATCATCAATCACCTCACTTGCTTGGTGATCGTGCTGGAATATAATCAGACTTGTATGTCACCGCTGTGAGTTAGTGTGACGTCCTCCCCACACGAAATCTCCACAATCAGTGACTTTGCAGTTCTGATGTGACCTGGCCGGCTTCCATCGTACATGTCTCGGCTCATCAAACTGCTGAAAAGCTCTCGATCAATTACAGCAGGTCACATAGGTTGGGATGCACTTCTGCACCGAGCGACGATGTGACCGGACTTATCCCTCAGGCAAAGTCTTGCCGCTGAGAGTCATATGTGAAAGTTCGTCTGGTGGTATGTCTGCGAGTCGGACTTTTATTTTCCCGGGCGATTCAGTGGATGCTCAAGTTGACCTCCATAGCCGACCCTTCTGGCATGTTCAATCTGTCCAGACCCTCATCAAGCGATGTTCAGTGAGTAAGGGCCGTACGGCCCTAACGTGAGGTCATCATCTCAAGCCTACGCTCCCTGACCATGCTTCTTATGCAGAGAAGATAAAGTGGAAGAACATTATCGAGTACTCTAGGGTGCAGATTGTCGCTTATGTGACCTAGTTCATGAGCTCCTCGACTATAGATGTCGGTCCAGGAGGTGTGTGTGCACGGTTCCACATGGAGTCGCACATGGTTGTGCGATCAATACGTGATATCTGAACACGCATGTCACCTGCAGTGGGTGTCTGTGGACCATCGGGATCTGCCATTACTCGCTTTGAACAGAGTCAGAGCATCCACCAATGATCTTCTGCCAAATCGAGTCATGTACTAAGCGAGAGATGTCGTTTCTCAGCTATTGATCTCCGATAGATAAGCGACCATCATCAAAATGAAAAGCATGCCGCACCTTTTGCAGCTTCCACAGTCGGTCTGAGGAGTCGAATTGTGCTATATATTGCATGGCCAAGTGAAGAAAACATCATCAAACTCCATTTCTTCCTGAGTGGTTAGCTGTGAGCTTCTTCTTCACTTGCACATCCCCATGCTGATTTCGAATCTAAAGCTGATCAGGAAGCATGTCGAAGGCCAAAGGCAAGGATGAGATCAAGTGGATGCCGGGTCTTGATCCGTCTAATTTTCGCCTTCGCTACCCCGACAAGTCAACTCCTAAGCTTCCGGGACCACACCCCCCGCTGTCGTTTCCTCCACTACCACTTACATCTTTAGCACTATGGCAACAGCACTTACTCAAATTATACTGTGCAGCTGGCTTCATTCCGGTGTCGATGAGTCCTCTCAAGCCCCCACACAGACGTCCACACTATCTGGCGCGTATGACTACACGACGGGGGAGTTCTTGGGGTACTACCCGCCAAACCCAGACGATGTCACTCAGTCTACTACTGCCGGGACGCATAAGACAAAGTTGAAGAGGTGAGAGTTCTCGGATTGACCTGCGTAGATCTCTAATCCCATCAGTTGAGCTGTGAATACATGGTGTACAAACATAGAGTACAAGTAAAGATGGCCTACGAGCATGGCGCACAAGCAAACAGAAAGTAATAGGGGATTTTGGCAGCCATGAGATCAGGAAAGATTGCCGTCAGAGTCGCATTTGTAAAATTTTATGTTGGAGCTCGACCTTTTCCTTGTGTGGTGGCAGACACGGCGTAGAACGGTTTACAGATCGTGCAAGGATTCAGAGACTGAACAAGAGGCTCTCAAACATATTGAACGAGAGGGACATGCGCTGTTGCCAGGCTGAGCCCGTGTCAGCTATCTACCTGAGAATTTCGCGCGGAATCACGTCGATCGCAAGTATACCGCCAGGGTATATGAACATCTCGACCTAAGAAGGACGCGAAAGCCCGGATCAGAGGAGCGACTGGACGAGGGCAGGACGGGAGAACAAAGGCAAAGGCGACTGTTGAGGCATTGAATGGATTGTGAAATTGGTGTACACGGGCGTTGTGGGCGTAGCTTCGACCGGACAACTTGTAGCAGCCCACGCAGTAAGCTGAGGAAAGGTGACTGATATGTTTACCTCTTGGTGCAGTGCGAGACTGCAATGCGACAAGAAAAATGAAGACGACAGACACGGGTATTTCGAGTGTAAAATGTCTTTCCCCATTGTGAGATAGTGACGACACACGACTAACTGCCCTAGAAGTGTAGTTGTGTAGTCTGCGTCCGTGACCTGAACCCGCCGTGCATGAGGCGGACAAGCATGGCTGGCATAGACCCAACGAGCTCCGCCACCTCTATGCAATGAGTATATACAACTTTAACCACATCCACAGCAGGTCGGAGCGTGCACACCCATACCCGGGCATGCACACTCACACTCGCATCGTACGAGAAGGCGCGTGTTGGCATGAAATGACCGGGTATGATCGGGCATCAACGCTGCTTTCTTCCGTACCACCACCATCGTTGCTCCCGTCGTCGACCCCAGGCAGACGAAGGACCATCTCGCCTGGCTGTTTCACCCTTACCAACCTCCAGAACGCCCCAGTGGACGTCGCATCAAATTCTTGAGCAGTTGCCGGTGAATTGTCGTTCATGGCTCTGGGTTCTACGCAGTCCAATTGGTCCAGTTCAGCAGCTCGGCTCGACGACGACGTCTGTGCGGCAATGTACGGGATGATCGTGCCATGCCCTCCCATTGAGACGGCCGTAATTTCGTTTCTTTGGTGAGCCATTGATTGGGGCTTGCTCGGCGCGGACTGATCCATCGACTATGAGCTCAGAGGCACGGCACCAGTGAACGCTTTGACTTTGACGTTGAATAAAACATCAGTTTGCGACCCAGCACAAGGGCAGCGGAGCTCAATCAATGACAATCATAGCCAGAAGTTACCAGTGAGTCGCGAAGTCCGACTAGTTTGACGCGGACTGACCAATGCTATGCAGGAAATTGACTAGTTTGACGCGGACTGACCAATGCTATGCAGGAAATTGACGTCGACGTTGTTCCGCAGTGAACTATCCCTTCCGGTATTGCTGTCGAGCTCTTACAATCCATACTCACTCTAGAATAGTTTCAGGACTGAGGAGCACAAAAGTCGGTGCCTGTATATTTTCTGTAGTACTAGATTCGCAAACCTCAATGTAATGTACAGTACTCCTCTTCTCACATCATCACAATTGTCGAAGTATATGCGGGAAGATTAGTAGTCTCTGTGCCCCGCACCCTGCACCACGAATTTGCACCGCTGGAAGTGTCGTGTCGTAACGTTGAGATCTCATGAGCACTTTGCGGGGTATGCCCGGACGTCTTGCGCAGAGCGCCGCCTACGGCGGCCGTCCAACGGTGTGTGGTAAAGTCTCTATCCAAAGTCCAACTATGCATGTCAGTTGCACCTGTGCATGCCCGAGTGTGGGTGTGCATGCCCGGGTGTGGGTGTGCACGCTCCGGCCCGCTGTGGATGTGGTTAAAGTTGTCTTTACTCCTATGCAATGCCATCCAGCGATGCACTGCACAGCCCAAGGGTACGCCAACGAGATCGTATTTTTATGAGGGAAGGGCAGCGAGTGGAAGAGGGAGGGAGAGTGAGGGGAGGAATGAGTCAAGGGCGAAGCAGCGCAGAGGGAGGAAGAGAAGAAAGGCGTTTTCAGATGCGCTGCACAAGAGTGAGGAGCCCGAAGGGCGAGGGGATAGGAGCAAACGACATGCGAGAGAGGGGAAGAAGGTGATCAAGAGAAGCCGTACGCGAGGAATAGACATGGCGGACGGGACGTGAAGGGGGAGTTCGACGTCGTTGTGCCTGGAATGCGATCCCAATCCTGATCTCCCGGTCATGATGCGCTGTGACGATCACAGCGGGATGTACCTTCCTATCTGTTTGGTGTTGAAAAGCCGATTGCGGGGAGGAGAAATGAACGACTAAACAAGATTGCGTGCGGACGCGACGCGACGTGAAAGAAGAAGGTGTTTGGCGTTCTGTTTGTGAGACAAATGCATCAGCGGGGAGCGCAAAGTGCACGCGTTCACGTCCCAATGGCGGCTGTCGACATGATTTGCAGTACCACCGTCTTTGTCATGATTAGACTCGGAAGAAAAGGTCAATCAGGAACGCATGTACAATTTCGGATGCAACGAGACAGAATCATAACGCGGCACGGACTGCTACAGCTACAGCTACCTTCTGTGCTCGTAAATGTCCCCCACCTTGAATGACGCAAAACGGAAGGTGAAAATCATGCCACGAGACCCTGAAAGCTAGGCTACGTAGGCCCTGTTCATCGAGCGTGATCGTCAAAGTTAGAGTGTACTATGAAGGCTAAGTTAGTTCCGGTGTCTGACGGAGGGAACAAAACCCTTAGACTGACATACGCGATTTCAATGGTTTCGCCGCTTGGACATTGAGCCAATTTTGCACGCGGTCTGCGTGTGTCGTCGTCATCGTCAGAGGATCAAGCAAGGTACGGCGCAAGGCAATATACAGAACGTCCCAAATTGAATTTTGATCCGATAGAGGGATGCAGGAGTAGGTAAATCGTTTCTGCAGATAAGTATTAGCTCTCAATGGTTCTTCACACAGGATGAAGCCTCCCAAACCTACCTCGTGCACCCATTCAGACGACATCAAATGAAGGAACTGCGTGGTCAGCATGAGCGCTCTGCGGAAAATGTCAGATGAGTGCAAGTACCGATGAGGAAGCACCGACCATGGCTTCGCGTAAAGCTCTCAACATCTCCGATTCTACTACCTGGTTCGTGGGACTTGACTGCGCCTACGCGGGTCACCGCATGATGTCCCAGCGGGGAAGAGCAGGATACGGAGCTGGCCAGAGCCCGCCGAGAATGGAACGACGAATACGTCGTCACAAACACAATCATAGAAAGCCCGGACGTCTGCCGTTGTCGCTCAGAACGTGTAGTTCCCGTCGGTTTCTCGAGATATATACGCGTCGTTCGTCGTCTCAGAGACTTGGAGCGGCGCACGAAATACCAGCTCGGGCATCATCCGCATGGTGTACGCGGCATATGAATGTGCGGTGCGGTGCGAACGCGGCTAGATGGGAATGTGGGCTTGAATGCCGTCGGAGCGTAGGCGTTGAGAAATAGGAACACGCACCGAGGATGATGTATTCGGAGAAGAGCGCAGCAAGGTCAGCGTGGGAATAGACGCACGACATTGCGTGAAGTGGCAAGTAGCAAGCGCCGCGGTCGACTGGAAGACATTAGGCGGCTACAGACCTGGATGCGATGACGCCCATGATGCGAGTAAGAGGACGGTGGAAAGGTAATCAGCGTTTCTGAGCTGTCGGCAAGAACATGATGGTGGAAGTTCGCATGAAGCGATTCGCGAAAGACGCCGTGTAAGTGGTGTATCCGCCGTGATCGTTCGCCAGGCAGCGTTGATGTGTAAGCGTGCAATACGGGTAGCTCAGCTCGCTCCTACCGCAAGGACATGCAGACATCGTGGTCGAATGAGATGGGGTGGAGAAGGAATCATTGGTCCAGAGTCGCAGGTGGGGGTCTGCAATCGCGTAAACGGGATCGTGCCAGCAACGAGCGACGTCGAGCCAACAGCGAGCAATCATAAAGAACGGTTGAAAAGGATTCTAATCCGAAGGGAGCGTAGGCCAACACAGAGGGATTTCTCAGACTGGTCGGGATGGCGCGTTGAGATGGATGGAAGAGGCAAAATCGAACGTTCACGCACCAAGGCACTAGTGTGATCCTTGTCCAGTGGATGTCCATGGCAATTCTCCATTACAGTCACCGCAAAACACGTCTGCGAGAGGAATCGGTCGTCGACAGTAACATGTATGGGTCTTGTTCCTACCATCATCAAATATCTTTAATCACTCTACATGACTCTGCCGCCCTCGACTCGAGATAGTCTCGCGTATCACTACTGGTACGCTCTGTTTCCACTGCCCACCAGCCTTCGCTGCGAAAAAAAACCAACCCTTCGGGGCTAAACCACCCCTCGGGGCACCACCCTTCGGGAATGAAAGGAGCCCGACAAATCTTAAGATTTATCGGTGAACACCGGGATAAGATAAGCCCCTTGACTTATCTCATGTTGAATCCAAGCACAGTACCCACACATAATATCAGGAAAAAACCCCCGGGCTAATTTGAAACATATATTGCGGAAATTCCGAGAAATTCTACTAATCGTGATACTTGCGCTTCATTGCACGGATTATCGTAATATAGGCGGATATTACAAGACTGCCATGTAATGCACTAATGATACTTGTAAAAAGTACGCTGATCACGGTAATTGTTGACCAAAAATCCGCCCGCCCGATCCAACACATTCTCAGCCGACCAGTCCGCTGGCACAACATGCCCCCACTTTGGGAACAATGACACGCTTCCGTGAATAAGACTCACGGGTATGACTGATGCAAGAGGGTGTCCATCGCGAGCCTTGTCATGTCGCACCAGTTGGAGGTTTGAGCGTGCATCTGGGCGTGCCGTGAACCGGGTGAACCACTCGACATAGGCAAGATGCGGAGGAACATCAACATTTGGAGGAAACAAGTTTCCAATGCTCTTCTCCGGAAGTGAGAAGAGGACACGAACACGCCCCACACGGAGGCCTGGGACCTGATGAGCTAGAGTTCACAAGAGAAAGTAGCAAACATACCGTCAAGAGGACTGTGACTGTCTGGCGTAGCATCTCGTACACGCACAAGGACAGTATCAAAACGAGCAGCCCGAGTAATCTTGCCCGTAGAAGACATGGTGCGGGGATAAACATGGATAGAGTCAAGTGTTTCACCCATGTAGAAGTCGTTATTGACAAACTTCAGACGATGAAAGACAGGTACAGCCCGGAATGGGAGAGCAATGTCATGGGAAGCTTCTTCAATCACAGCTTGGGTGGCAAGAGGATCCTTGAACTGTGCAATGAAGCGACAGAGTGCTGGAACAAAGAGTGAAGCGCCGTATCCAGTAGCCATGTCCTGAAGTACCGAGATCTTCACCGATTTCAGAGTGGGTGCCTTTGTCATCTTTACCGTGTATGAACACAGTAGATCAGCAAAGGAGATACGGATATGTGATTGTGCAGCGACATCACCAGTTGTTGCAGGATTGAAAGTATGCTCTCCAGACCGCCAACGGATATAGTTAGCATGATACATGATCTTCTCCCGCCGTTCCAACCATCTTGTCATCTATGCATACTCGTTCTTGCAATTGGTGGAGCGATATGCATCTTTGGCAAAGTCAATATGGAGACGCTCGGTAGTCTCGGTGTTGTAGTTATCCGCTGTTCCAAAGAGTCGGATGGCACGAGTATAGTGGTTCAGAAAGTGAAGTTTTGGGATGTTGAAGTGCTCACGAGCACCGTGAGTCACAAAAACCCATTTGTTCGTATGGAAGGCAGCCAGAGCCGAGTCCAGTTCCCCCAGAGTTTCTTCACTGTGAACCGGATAACGGGACAGATAGAGAAAATCAAGAAGTCCACGTGTAGCACGGAGTATGGCAGCAGATGAAGCTGCTGGAAGGGGTAAATCAATCACAACGCCAAGAAGGAATGCACAGATTTGTTTGTGCTCTGTTCCGCTGACACGCGACAGTGATGATATGCCTTTGTGAAAGGCCCGCATAGCATGATTCGGAGGGAGGCGACGAACTCGAGCATCGAGCTCAGCTTCACCAACAATGTCGGTGATCCAGGTGATGAGATGCTTGATGACGCCTTGGAGGAGCTGTGCAAAATATCTGGTGTAATGGATTGGAAGATGTCAACATAGGGAAGGTCTTCCCAAAAGGGATGCTGAATGGGCTTGATGTTCTCCTCGGCGCACAGTGAAGCCCATTCCGGAGTTCCTATGCTGCTTACCGCGTGAAGAGCGTCTTCGAAGACTCTGTAGCGGTATGCACACGGAAAATCTCCAAGTTCATCACGAGGAGCCTCGCAAACGGGTGAATCCCCATTATAGGTGCAAGTGACAAGTACCTGCTCAGGATAGTCACCAACATATGATGCAAAGATTGGATGACAGCGGCGGGCTACTCCGTCGCCACTCTGCATGATCAGCCCAGTCATTCCAGCTTCCTTCAGCCCCTCAAGAATGCGTTTGAGACATGCATGGAAGAGGTTAGCCAGTGTTCGGCGACGTGCAGCTTTGTTTGTGATATGCTCAAGCTTGGATGTTGGAAGGTACGCCAGAAGCACTTGGCCGTTACGGGACGGTTTGCGGCAGATATCCTTGGGTAGGTTGCCAATCGTCAAATACACAGGATAGGCTGTCTTGTTTCGGAACAGGGTTACCTGCGTCTTATCGGACGACAGGATGATCGGAATGATAGTAGCACCAGGAGTATTGCTCTCGACGGCTTTCTACATTGTGATTATGCTCAGCAGACTATCGATCTAGTCATCAAAGACACTCACCTGAGTGTCCCACCACCACCGACCAGTATGAAAATCATGAAACAATCACACTGTTTTGTTCGCGTCGGTGTAATGCCGTTCGGGAGCAAAGCAGAGATATTCCATGTGCTGAGGGTCACCGTAGAGGGCGCGGATACACTCAATGACATCACGACGATACAGATCAAAAGACCTATCAGCAATGACAACCTCCTCTGGGAAAAATTTTGGGCGAACAGAGGGAAGCTGTTCATCAATAATGGTATTAAGCTCCTTCGATGTCTTGAAGCCCAAGCCTGAGCGATCCCGAACCTGATATGATGTTGAATACACACTGCAAGTTACATGGTGTACTTACCTCGTCAATGCCGAGAAGACGTGTGAATGATGACGCACTTGGACCATCCATTTTGGCCCATTGCGCTACCTCCCACTCCAACTTGGAGGAGAATGGCGCGTAAAGATCCGGACGCTTGCCTTGCAGATGTCGAAGGGATGACTCGTAGGCCTCAAAGCCATTACACGATGCGCTCTGTGCAGGGATCGGAGCACCGGCAGACCCTCCGTAGTGAGTGACGAAGACTTCTGCCTCGCGTTCCGTGTCAGCAATCTTGCAGATGGGTGGAATGACAGGCCCAGTCACTTCATCCTCATCCTCGTCAACATCCATCGCGTCATCCTCCTCTGTCGCGTTGGGGCGCGCTGGCTCCCATCCACCCTGAAAATCCTCGCCTCCTTCTTCATCTGAGTCCGAGTCTTCGTCATCATCATCTCGTTCGGACTCGTCGAAACTGGTCTCAGGACCAAGTCCTGGAAAGTCAGCTGCCGTATAGTCGTTGACTAGCCCAAATGCATCGCCTTGGAAACGAGGCAAATGCGAGTCGGGATCTGTGTCTTCTGGGGCTGGACTTGGCTCGCGATCAGGCACCGTGGTCGAACTCTGAGCGGCATCCGTGATGAAAGGAGACCAATAAAACTTGAGTTTTCCCGGTCGTGACCGGAATGAGTCGAGTTTTAACTCGAACTCGAACAACCTTATGCTTGCTATGTAGGAATAGAAATCAATGCAATGTAATACACTAGATACATGATTTGACTCGAAGCGGACTGGGAATACAACCTGAACTCGGACTCGACGTATGCTCGTAAATTGAGTTTGGACTCAGACCCGACAATCGAAACGCCACTCGACTCGGACATGAACTCAAGTCAAACTTGACTCCAATCAGATGCAATTTGACCCCACTCGAGCTCGAACTCGATTCAATTCAACAGGAACCATTGCGACTCGAGGGCAGCACAAATCCGAGTCGTGAGTCCTGATTACGCCGTCAACCAATCCGAGGGAAAAGAATTGGGGAACAGGTATCAGTGCAAAACCCAACGCACCTGCCAAATAAACTGGCCGTATTGTTGTCAGCCATTGTCCGTAGCTGTCGGTGTTGCGCTTGCCGCTGATGCGTGTGCCAATGCGAATGACCGCACTGCATTCATTGAGGGTGCCTGCTATCGTCGCTGGTCACGTCGCCGCTGTCATTGTTGTCCAGTGTGTCGCCGTCTCTGTGGTTGTCCAGTTGGTCGCCGTCTCTGTGGTGGTGATGGTTGAAGGAGAAGTCGGCGCTAGTCAAGAACATCAACGCGCCGACTGGTGAGGAGATGGACAAGACCGTGGGTCGGAGGGCGCCTGCTGCCGTGAAGGCTCGTGTCGCCACTGTAGTCGTCGTCGTCGTGGTTGGCGGAAAAAGATGAAGTGCTGACTCAGCTGTCGACCATGCGTATGCAGGCCTGTCGGCGTTTGATTGTGCAACGGTAGAGCAGGCCGCTCGGGCCGGTAAGTAGGGGCCGATGCACTTTGCACATCAACAAGGCCTGGACTGGTTGCCATAGTCGACAGCTGACTCAGCATTTTGGCCTTTCTTCACAACCACCACCATCAACAGCGACGACGACAACGACGTGGTCCAGGACGTGGCCACAGTAATTAGACAGAAACACCAGCGACGGCTGGGTTCGGAGCCTGGATGCACTTTGCACATCAACAAGGCCTGGACTGGTTGCCATAGTCGACAGCTGACTCAGCATTTTGGCCTTTCTTCACAACCACCACCATCAACAGCGACGACGACAACGACGTGGTCCAGGACGTGGCCACAGTAATTGGACAGAAACACCAGCGACGGCTGGGTTCGGAGCCTGGATGCACTTTGCACATCAACAAGGCCTGGACTGGTTGCCATAGTCGACAGCTGACTCAGCATTTTGGCCTTTCTTCACAACCACCACCATCAACAGCGACGACGACAACGACGTGGTCCAGGACGTGGCCACAGGCAGTCGTTGCCCAATGGACGGACGCGTACGGCGGCGGTAGCCATGATGGCGACACGGACCACGGACCACGACAATCCGGCCTGTTGCGTTGGCAGACGCGACAACGACAAATACGACGACGATGGCAGCGGTCATGGCGATGACGAGGACGGCTGCTGCGCGATGACGATGGCGGGAGTCACGGTGACGACAATGGCGAGAGTCACGGTGAGGACAATTACTGCGGCGGTGGTGAGGACGACGAGGACGGCAGCCACAGCTGATGACAATGCGATCATTTGCATTGGCACACACGTCAGCAGCAACCTCGACGACGACGACGAAGGCAGCAGCGGCAATTGGGTGGAATTTGAGTCGAGTGGAGTCCGAGTCGGGTGGACTTTGAGTTGAGTCGAGTTAGAGTCGGATGGGCTTGGAGTCGCGGGTGTTCCAAGTGTTGGAACTCGAGTTACGCAAACTCGAGTTGTAACCCGAGTCCAGGCTCTTGTATCTGCCACACGCTGAATGTATACAGATTGTATTTTTGAGTAGCTCGTCAAGTGTAGATGTAGTTCAATTCAATTGTTTATCACTACATAACCAGTGGAAGGATTTTTCGAGTTTGAGTGAAAACTCGACTCATTCCGGTCACGACCGGGAAAACTCAAGTTTAGTCTGTCATCTTTTTGATCCGTGACCGTCGCAGCACCAGACGGCAATGGAGGACGAGAACGGCGTCTCACAGGGTCCCGTCGGGGTAGACTGTCGTCTGGGTGGATCTTGCGTCTATAAGTTTCGCCGGCTGCCTGGCATGCTTTGCTTTGGGTACGAGTGAAGTGCTGGACAAGATCGCTAGTGCGTTCGAATTCGCGTTCGCAAGCAGAGCACTTCAGCTTTGAATCAGCCATAGATCAGTTGAGTGTGCAGAGAAGAGAGATAAGGACGAAACAATCAGATATTCGGCACATGTCCAGATAATCTAGAGTAGCCGATGCGGAATCTATTAAACCCTAGAAATTACTGAATCTGGAGCGTGAAAAATCAATAAGAGACTCACCATTCTGTAACTCACAACTCATCACCCACTGCATACTTCCCAGGATAATGCTGCCGCCCAAAGCAACTCGCAAAGTGTTGTCGGCACTTTCTGACACGTCGAATATGAACCCAACACGTCGTGAGTTGGGTCTTCAGGTTACAACTTTTAGGTACTCATCTTCAATGACATAGCCAAACGTGCTGCCGCCCTCAAGCAAGCAACCGCGGCGGCACAAACGTCTGCGAGGAAGATCGCCGCCAAAAATAGCAAAACTGTCAAGAAGGTCGGTAACCGCGCCGTGGCAAGTAATAAGTCGACCGTTATTGCGAGCCAGTCGGCACCGGCTGTCACAAAGCAGAAAGGAGCCGAGGTCTTGTCTATTGCATCAAGCGTGCACAGTCAGTACCTGTTGTAACCGTCAGGATTATCACTGATGGAATTTCATCCAGTGGGACCAAACCTTGATTTACGTACCGGCAAGGAGCTTCCTCGTCATCTTGCGAAGCAATCGCGCACCGTCGATTCTGACAACTCCGACAACGAGAATGGTTCCGATGAAGTTGATGAGTTGGAGAGTGAGAACAAACGCGCCGAGGATAACGAGGACGCGTTGAAGCTCTTCGAGGAGGAGGTCAGTGGTGACGGTCGATATCCAAGACATGTGCATGCACCTGACCGGTACTTACACTAGGCCGCGCACATCGTGCCCAGAGCAGGCAAGACCGGAAGGATCATGGCCGGTGAGTCCCAGAGCCGATTAAGACTTATTCTCACGCTGACATGTTGACCTTCTCCCATCATCTCAGGCGACCACGACACGGACGACACCGATGAGCACGACGCCCAGTCATTCGGCTACATCTCCGATGGCGACAACGACGGAAACACCGACAACACCGCTGGTGACAATGATGGTACGGCCCGCATTTCAGAATGGTCTAGCAAAGCCAAGGACGTTCTTACTGATCGTCTTGCACAAGCAGGCGTAGCTGTCGAACATCCGGAAATTAGGGCTATGATACTGGTACGCTGTTCGCGCTCTTCTCAACTCTGACAGTGTCTAACCACCACATAGGAGGAAATTGATCATGTATACGCCGTCGCTCTAGACAAGTCGCTTTCCGTGCCTGCGCAGGGCCGGCGCCGCAAGAATCCTCAAAGTGCAGGTCGGCGTCCGCAAGACGAGGTGTGTCATATCCTCCCTCATCTGCTCTCCTTCATCTTCCTCAGGTTGCCTCATTCCCCACCAACGACCCACCTCGTGCCCATCCCGATCCGGCTCCCGTCGACATCCCTCCTGCTGCTTTTTCTCAGACCCATTCTGCTCCTCTCCATCCCCATTCTGCTCCTCTCCATCCCTCCATTGCAATCGACTCAGATAATGAAGTTTTTCTCTACCAGACAAGGATCACAATCGTGCAACATGGACGCCGCTACTACCTCACGAAGCGCGATCAGACTGCCGAGATTGAGCGGGTCCTCCGTTGGGCCATCCGTGTTGTCACTAGGCTCATGGGCATCAATCCCGAGAACCCCGACTTTGTCCCATTCAGCCAGGATCAGATCGAGACGCTTTGCATGGATGCGCTTCTCACCGCCGCTACAGACCTCGGGTTCGACGGAGCGGGCGACATCCATGACCGTCTGTTGAATGGTAGTTTCGATAAGTACATTCGCCCTCTACGATCATATGTGCGTCTTTCGTTGCTGGCTTGTCCCGTTGTTCCCTGCTGACTACGCTCTAGGTCCAGCAACGCGTCATCTTGTTGCGCACAGACGTCAAGAAAGTTGCCGCTGCCATCGTTCCTGCCCTCCTTCACCTTGAGAAGACAGATGGTGGGCGCCGCAGGTGTAAAGAGTACCTCGATGGATTCGTGTACGCGTACGGCTCCACTGCTGCGGTGAGTACCTGATATCCGACCTGTACATGTACTGACAACACTTTCGCCAGGGACTTACTGATCGTTCCAAGCCGATGGGGTCACTCATCATTCCAGCACTTGTCTCCGCTGCATACGGTGACAAGAGCTCATCTCTTCTTGTCAAGCACGCCGACAAGCTGATGTCGATCTTCACCGAGGGCCCTCAGGCAAAGGAGCTGGAGGTGACTCCCTTGATGGTGGCCATGGTTTTGACTGCGGTACGTCAAATTCTTGTGCACTTCCACTCACTGACATGTCTGCAGGCACACGCTGTGATCGCGGAGATCGCCCACAATGCGAAGGAGGAATTCTGCGGAACTAACCTCGAGAACGTATTCAGGACCCATTTGGTGATGCTGAACGGCTTGCGCGAGAAACGACCTGCGTACTATCACAAGCTGATGCATGACATCTACATCAGCGCGTCGTGAGTCTTCGCATCACTATTCTGTTCCTCTTACTGATGTTTACAACAGTGGAGCCATTCCAAATGCGAGCCACGGTCTGTCGGCGGAAGAGATTCTCGGCGCCATCGATTGGGACGCCATCGTCTAGTTGGACTCGCAATGTATGTACCAGTATGTTACCTCTTTCGCTCTCATGCTTTCAATCCTGTATCAACCTAATACCTACCCCACTCGACTACTTGCTCTCCGGTTCCTTCTTCTTTCTTCTTTTCCCTTTGTGCATATCATTATTCCGTTGTTATATACGTACCCGTCCCGATTGTATTGTTCCCATCGTGCCTCGTCATCGAGGCCGATTTGAAATGTCATCCGTGTTATCTATCTATCGAAACATGAAGTCACAAGTGAACTAACTGCCATTGAATGTATGAAAGAGAGCCCGAAAACATGCACAAAATGTTTTGGTAAGTGTATCTAATTTGAAACGGGTGTCAAGTGACCGCTTTCACTGCGGTAATTTGACGAAAAGTGGTAAGTCGGCAAATTACCACGATTCACAGCATTTCGACGGTAATGCGTGCACATTACCACGGGAGGGTTTTCCTGATGAAGTCGCCCTCCGCTCAAGTTTGAGCTCAAGTTATGACTTGAGATCTAGACCATGAGTTCGACTAAGGAGTAGAATTACTTGAGATGAGATGAACACAGCTTAAGAAGAGCAATTGCGACTCGAGACTGGGAAACACAAATTGTAGGATAAGATAAAAAAGAAGCACTTTAGTTTCCATTATTTAGTATAAGTGATTACCAGGATGACCGTGGATCATCTGAATTGAGCAGCCTGGGCGCGTCCCAGAGTGATACTTGGGTCAAGGGGCACACCGACAAAGGGAAACAGCATGTCATCAGAATTGAAATACAAAGATATCGTTCGCTTCAGCCTGCAGATCACCGTAAGTAACAATGATACAGATTACGTTGTCAAAGGTTTGAGCACCTTTTCCGAATCGCTGCTTCCGGGACCTCAGGCCTCAGGCCTCAGTGAGCGTGGCACCACGCGAGGTTGATGATTTTGCAATGCTGACCTCGGCTGATTTCTTCCTTCTGAAGAATCTTTAGTCAGTGACCCGAGTGTGGCACAGAAAACTCACTTGATTGTTCCTTTCAGCACTCACAACATTGGTGTTGGCTTTTCTCCTGGATGCCAGTCAGTTAGTCAACCGGGGGATGTCGACATGGCACGTAATGCTCACTTTGCCTGACAATGCAACTTACTGCAAGTCATGACTCATCGGGAACAGTCACTGTCTTGCTGATCATCGGTGTTGTGGTCGTCACTGCTCAGAGTCAGCATTTTCGAGGGTTCACTAGTATTGTGGCTGACGTTCTTGCGTGATTGTCGCGTTCGCGGCCTCTGACACAGCCGCATCCTGGCCGCATCTGCCGTAGCTGTTCCCGTTCCTAGCGGTCGTATTCTGCCAGATTGTGATTGTCTGCATTGCAAAGTGAGTGATGCTTGTGCACTCACGACGTCCTTTTCGGCAGACCACGTCGTGTCAGTAGTATATTTGTGTGATGGAGGAAGAACAAAGGTCGGACTTTGAAAATTTGTCAAACGCGCCGCGCAGTGTCTCGGCTCCCGTCGATCAAGGTTACATTGTCTCTTGTCTTTCATTCACGGCATACCCACATGAGCGCTGTTCACGAGGAATTCTTCGAGCAGCTGTGCTTCCCCATAAGCCCTATTCACGACCAGTCCCTCGAGCAGCCGCGCTTCCCCATAAGCCCTGTTCACGACCAGTCCCTCGAGCAGCCGCGCTTCCCCATAAGCCCTGTTCACGACCAGTCTCTCGAGCAGCCGCGCTTCCCCATAAGCCCTGTTCACGACCAGTTTTTTCGAGCAGCCGCGCTTCCCCATAAGCCCTGTTCACGACCAGTCCCTCGAGCAGCCGCGCTTCCCCATAAGCCCTGTTCACGACCAGTCTCTCGAGCAGCCGTGCTTCCCCATAAGCCCTGTTCACGACCAGGTTTTTCGAGCAGCTGTGCTCCCCCATGAGCCCTGTTTTCGCAAAGCCTGGCCGCCCATGGGCCCCTTCTGTTTTTGCAAGGGCAAGCTTGGTCACCCATGGGGCCCCTTTTGTTTTTTGCAAAAGCGGGCCCGGCCGCCCATAAGCCCCGACGTCGGTACCAGCCCGTTCTCAAGCCAGCACGGGGATACTGAACCTCGAGGTCCCATCTCAGATAGCGAGCACGGGAATTTGAACGTCGCATCGCATTGCACACAGCGAGCACGGGGATTGAGATCGTCGAGGTCACATAAAGCGAGCACGGGTAAGCTGCACGTTGAGGTCGCATCACACAGACCGAGGACGGGGAGTCAGAACGTTGAGGTCATACATAGCAAGCATGGGCACTCAGGACGTCGAGGTCGCCCATAGCGAGCACGGGGAGGAAGAACATTGAGGTCGCACCAAGCGGGCACAGAGTCCGATGTTCGCCGCCTTGAAAGTGGTCGTTATCCGTGTGCATCCAGCGCATGCGCCCTGTTAATTGAAGCTTGATTGTGCAGTGTTCCTGAGTGCCTCAGCCCGCGCATGACGGTCTATTTGCTCGTGCACCCAATGTCCGCCCGCCCTCCCGCCTGCACTCTCAGTCTGCGCCGTGGGCCTACTCTCATCAGGCACCGGTGAACACTACCTTTCCTTTTTAGGTCGGGATGTGTCATATGGAGGTCGTCAGGAATAGGTCCAGGATGACGTCCGTATGGTCCCAATTTTTGGCGGCAGTCAATGACGGGAAGGACAGTATGATCATGGCCATGGCCCAAAAGTCAGTGGATGGTATTTTATATATTGTCAGCTGGCAGCGAGGCGTTGCGAGTCAATGGAACAATGCTTGCAAGGTTGATCAGTACAGGTGTCCTCTCTGTACAACCAGGATAGGCAAAATCATACAGTTGCAGTCCTACCTCCATCTTGGCTTGCCTGTTCACAGCGTCTTGTGTTCAGTGACGCGGACTTGCAGTTGAAGTGCTGAGACGAGCTTCCAGTGCTGAGACGAGCTTCCAGGTCTCAGATCTCAGCGTGTACCGGTGGGCCCTCGCTCCGAATGAGGGTTTCCTTCCTTACCAATGATTGACAGGCAGAATGGCATACAGCTGCAGCCTACCTCCGTCTTGGCTCACTTGTTTTTGAGTGTTTCCCATGGTTGGAGCCAGGTACTTAGGATCCTCAGAGCTGTGCGTAGCATGTCCTGCGAAGGATGTTTGTAATTATCAAGACAGAATGAGTTGCTGGTGTCAGTGACGTCTCACTGGCTGCCCTGGGCGTTGTCTGGGGATAGGCAATGCCCTGTAAAAACTTTGCCAGCTGCGTCGCCCGTGGGAGGTCGGTCTACGGGGGGAGACGATACTGCTCATGGTGAGTGATGTGCGGGCCGGCGAGCGCGTGATTGGGCCACGTGTGACGCAAACACCTATTGGTTATCCAACACCTTAGGTTTATCCTCCTCCTCCTCCATTGCTGGCGTGTGCAAGCGGCATCGACCGTGAGTCAGAGAAGGGTCTGAGAAAGTCGGTACGGGACCGGCCTGACGTGGAAGGTGCGCGGTGAATCGTGATGGCGAAAGAACAAAAGACGGACTTTGAAAATAGCAAGTCGCAGCCGCGTGTCTGTCTCGTGCCGATGCACTTTGCACATCAACTCGGCCTGAACACGTTGCCGTGGTTGCAAAGCTGACTCGGTGTTTGCTCTTTTCCTTCAACCACCACCATGACGACGACCACAGTGCCGCCGCGCCCCACGACACCTGCTCTGCAGCGACGACGCCAACGACGACCTCACTGATATTCCCGCCGGCTACGCATTACGAACCAATTGCGCTGCGAACCCATGAAGGACTGTTGGCATGGCACTAGGACAGTTTGTGTGTCGGTTTTTGCCTCATTTTTGTGTTGACAGTGTTGACGACAGCTGTTGTTTCTTAAGGACGGTGAGGGCCTACCAACGGAATGACGAAGACAAGTCGAGGACTACGACAACGCCCAGCTCAGTATGTCACCGGCCGAGGATTTTGACAGGCCCATACATTACCACCACGTCACGCTGGCTGCTCGCTGCTCCGCTAAACGTGCAACGTGGTGAGCACAACGAGCGTCGAAACAGGTGAGTTTCGTTTCGTAAATTCATTGTTTGTTTGGGTGCTGCGCGTCGACTGCTGCCCTCGACGCCCTACCATCCCATGCTGACCAGATGACAGGTCTAGACCGTCTCGCTGGGGCATGGTTGGTCCGCTCGCCCAACTTCAGCTCACGACGCCAATCTGGAATCTTAAGCCCGACTCATGGATTTCCACCTTAAGTTTTAACTCGAGTTCGACTCAAGTTGGCGGCTTAAGTCCAGCTCAAGTAAGTCTTATCTCAAGTCTGACTCAAATGTCTTGAGGTGCTAAAGATCTCCTCAGACTCAAGTCTGAAGACTGAAACTCTCAAGTCAAACTTAAGTTGGGCTCAAGCTGGTGTGTCGAGTTCTGGGACTTGAGTTTGGCCTGACTTGAGCCGTGATTAAGATTAGATTCACTCAAGTATAGTGTGTGTAGTAGATACAATGGAATATGTAATGTTTTCCCAGTCCCACAAGCCAGATTCAAGTAGAAGCTGAATGAACACTGAAAACATAAGATAAGACACAATCTAATCTTGTCCCGGTGTTCACCGACTTTTCTGAAGAAAAGTCTGTCATCTTTTTGTTCGGGGCACCACTACGTAGTAATATACCCACTGCATGAAATATACAATATTTATGCCGGAAATATAGTGAAAAAATGTAAAATTTATTTAGCATTTTTTCACTTCAAAATTGATAAAAAATATCATAAAATTAAGTAAAAATATGCTGAATGTATGCTATACTCAAGTATATTCAAGTATATTTAGCATATTTTCATATCTTTTTATGATATTTTTATCATTTTTCAGGTGAAAAAATGCTAAATAAATTTTACATTTTTTTATCATATTTCCGGCGTAAATATTGTATATTTCATGCAGTGACCATCACACCGCGCAACCGTTCCCCTAGTGTACATACTGTGCTATAAGGTGGATGTACCCGCAAAAATTGCGCGCACCTCGCCCGACATTGTCCGCACCCCCATCACAACCAGACCTTTCTCGTTGACTCTTAAAATCTACCTTCATACATAACTCTGAGGCTTGTAACTGTACAGTTGCAACCAGACGGACTGTCATCGTTGCTACGGCCTTTTGAGGGTCATCTGCTCTTTTTTGCGTCTCTGCTCCCACACACAACCAAAATATTCCCGCCACAACCAAAAACTTTCAGGTAGGTAGGTAGATGACGGCACAAGGTCCCATTGAGGAACGGCCGCTTGTGGAAGCCCTCCGATCGGGCGAGCTCGAGGCTCCCACCTCAACAACTGAGTTGGCTAGAGGATATCTCCACATTTAAGAAGGTCCATTAGCCTCTCTCGCTGCCAATTCAAGGGCACGGGGCCCCGAAACCGACCTATAGTTGGTCGCCCATGTACGTAGTCTACTGGGTTGTTGAGAAATAATAGTTGAGCAGTGATTGTTGGTCAAGTCCAACGTTGGATGTTGAAAACAGGCAGCAGTCAAGTCTCGTGCATGCTTTGGTGCAGACGGGACAGCACATTCGCTGATTGAACCATGGCCAGATGCACGCCCTACTCCTGCGAGACGTTGGCCAATCTGTCGGGATCGGCCCGCCAGCTGATGTCATCGATTCAATAACTGTACAGTTCCAAGCCGCCAAAAGCGGACCTCAGGACCGAGGGATTTTCAAACGAGACGGGGCGGGACGGTGGATGGTGTAGCATGCCTTAAAGCTAAGCCTCACATAAAATTGAGAGTAGAGACACAAGAGTAAATACCGCGGAGACAGAATTAAAACTCATCAAAGGACAATTTGAAAGACATCAAGCATGATTGTACGCAATGGGATCCAGCGTGCGTCCAAAAGCCACTCTCAATAAAATTTATGCTGAGAGTCGCAACGAAGGGAAGCTTGCGCACAGGTGCTTTACCAGCGGAGGTTGGCTACAGCAGAGGTCCATCGAGGGCCGAACAGGTGAGTGGAGAGCAGTAAAGGTTTGCAAAGCCATAACAAGAGTGTGTTGGGGGTTGCAGAGGCAGACTCTGCGCAGAGGCGCTGTGCTGGGAATCGCGTAGGCGGACCCTGCGCGGAGGCGCTATGCCAACAGAGAAGTTAGCGAGGTTCGCAAAGGCGTAACCAGTGTGCTGGGGGTCGCGAAGGCAGACCCTGCGCGGAGGCGCTATGCCAGCAGAGGAGTCGGCAGCGGACCAAGGCGGTTGGTGGGCAGGAGAACGGGGGCTCGCAGAGGTGTTGTGTCCGGGCGAATCGGTGTAGGAAATTCTCTGGCCTTGCGCTCGCCGCTTTGGGCGTGCGTGGTGCATGACGAATGTTCCCGGATGGTGTCGGCAGCGTCCAGCCTGGGCATGTATAAGGCGTGCTTCTGGTGGTCGTGGCTAGCGTCCGATAGTCCAGCGATTAGCGGTCATCGCGAAAAATTCTTACAGCGCTTTCGGAAAAGGTTGGCCGAAGCCGAATTTGGGCTGCAATCACCGAATAAAATAAATAAATTCCCAAAACGGAAGAATGCCATTCCCGTCGCTGTAAGAGTCGCAATTCGGTGCTTCCTGCCATCATGGTGTTCCGTCACATCAGTCAAGACATGAAGGAGCGTGCCCTCTGGCTTTTGGAGCATGACTACATCGACGAAGAGGTTGCCTACCTACTCGGAGTGTCCACACGGAGCATACGGCGCTGGAAGAGCAATATCACCGAATTTGGCTCTGTCATCCGTCCTCAGAGTGCCTTGCACGGACGCCCGCGTCTCATCAGCGCACCCGTGGCAGAGGATCTTGTCCTCCTTACCGTGGAGGCACCAGAACTCTTTCTCGATGAGATCCAGGAATGGATTGCACTTGCACATGACGTCGCTATCTCGGCATCACAGCTACATCAGATTCTGCGCGACTGTGGTATTAGCTACAAAGCTCTTCGGCGTGCGGCAGCAGAGCGCGACGAGGACCGGTGCCAAGACTGGTGTAACACCAACCAAACCCAGTTCTCCGCCACACAGCTTCTCTTTGTGGACGAGACCAGCAAGGATGATCGCACAATCTACCGACACTTCGGCCGTGCACCTGCAGGCGAGCGAGCTACCATTGCAGCAAATTTTGTGCGCGGGGAACGCTACAGTCTTGTTGCAGCTCTTGGTCTTGAGGGTTATTCTGCTGCACGTGTTGTCCCAGGCTTGCTAGACGGTCAAGACTTCCTTGATTTCATTCTCAATGACGTGGTGAGTAGCTTGCCTTCCGTGAAGAGCAACTTCTAATGTGCTATCTTGTAGGTTCCTGTCATGAAGCCCTTTCCCCAGGAGCGAAGTGTTCTTGTGATGGACAACTGTGCAATTCATAAATGCAAGGCTTTACATGAAATTCTTGAAGGATTAGACATTGTTACTATCTTCCTTCCGCCGTATTCGCCTCATCTCAACCCTATTGAAGAGAGCTTCAGTGCTTGTACGTCTCTTTGTTATTCTGATAGTCTCATTTCTCATGAATCACACAGTGAAGGCTTGGCTTCGCCGTCATTGGAAACGCGCTGAAAGAGCAGAGAACGCCGAAATATTCTTGTATGAGGCAACATCTATCGTGACAGCCGAAAAAGCGAAAGGTTGGATTCTTCATGCTGGTTATATGATCTAAATGTAGAATGAATAAACGAGTGGGGTTAGAGTTGGGCAATAAATATGAAGTAGGTAAATGAGTGGCGCAAGTTAGATGAATAAATAGAAATAGAAAGTTACGCCCGTTGCTCACGACGATAGACCTTGCATGCCTTCAACACACGTCCCCAGCTGAGCTCCGTAAATCCTGCTTTGCTCCACACCGCCTCGGAGACCTTGGACACATCATCTCCAACCTCAAACTCTAAAGCGACCAGACGAGCTTTGACAGAGTCGTTGATAGTGAAGCGACCACAAAACTCGTCAAATGTAATGTGAGAAGCTCCAGGAGCGCCAGGCGACGATGGCGGATCAAGTGGCATAGAGGATCTCACACGAGAAGGACCACTGGGTGTGCCTCCCCATCCACCACCCTGGTCTCCCCATCCACCACCAGGACCACCCCAAGGTGTAGGCATTCCCATAGCGAATGGATAGCCCATACCGGATATTCCACCACCGTATCCACCACCGTATGGTATCGCAAAGGGATTGACTCCTGGAGGAAGGAAAGGGTTGGTAGCAGCAGAGGAAGGATGAGCGGCAGACGATGATGCGGTAGGTTCGGAAGGGGCTGTGGCAGGCAAGGCCGTCTTTGTCTTGATGACTTGGTCAGCCTTGAAAAGTGGACTGCCAAACGGAATGCGACGGATATCAACAGAGGGAATCTTCTCGTTGAGAATTTGTGCTGCCCAAGCAAGCCCGCGAGGACGGTGTCCGACATCATAATGATGCTTGCTGACAACATGATGAAAGCAATGAACATCGGGATGAAGGCTACAGTTGCCAACGGGATATGTCTCGAGAATGACCCCAAACTGTGTCTCGATGTCATCACTGAGTTTGCCCTGAAGAAATGTAAGGAACGGTACATTGATAGTCGAAGATACAGACCTTTTTGCGTATGGGACCATCATCATTGGAAGAGTCATCCTCGTCGATGGGAGCAGGAGCACGCTTGCGAGAACGAGGTTCCTGCATCAAAATGAGACGCTACCACATCTCGATAAGTGCAGAAGCTTACTGGCTTGGGAGCAGCCTCAAAGAGAGGATCCATCTCCAGGATGATGACCTTCTGCGAGCGAGGACCAAGAACAAGTACCTGACGTCCCAATGTCCCGTAATGAGCCTCACAGTTGAGACGCGTGCGTGGAGATGAGGCAGCAGGAAAGCGCCAACGGAAACTGTCAACATCCAGCATGTTCACAGTGGTGTCCCGGTCCATGACGGCAGCAATAGATTCAAGAACGTCGGACCAGTGATCATCAGTGCGCAATGCAAGGGGTCCATAGAGCGTGGGGTCCACTTTCTGTACCTTAGCTTGGCGGCTACCTCGAGCTTTGATGACCTTGGGAGGCTGGAGAACATGGATGGAGACATCGAAGACAACAGATGGGGGAGAGGACTCGGGAAGAGGTGCGAGTGGAGCAGGAGCAGGAGCCTGTTTGTGCGTGGTGGTCGCGACAGTCTTGCGCGGGCGACCAGGAGCACGCTTTGGGGGAGCAGGTTGCTCTTTCGAGTTGCTGTTGTCCTTGTCTGCGGAAAGTCCGGCATACCCACGGCTTGGGTCCTCCTGAACAAACTGGAGAGGCGTAGTCACTGCCGGTACCGTGCGTGCAGCAGAACGACGTGCTGGGAGGGTAAAGCGAAGCCCTAAAGAGGGTGAGAAGTGATCAGGTAGAAAGAAAGCATCTCACCAGTTGGCTGATTGACTAGCTCGATGGGGTCAGGCAGACTGCCATCAGAATCACCGTCTTCTGTTAGGTCCAGCGTGTCCGTGGGTCCAGGTGACTTTTGACGCGTCAAGAGCAGTGCGGGTGGCTGATATGGCGGCGGTGCACTCCCGTCATTGTCGTAGTCCACACCGTCACCATAGTCCGTGTCCATGGTGGTGATTGTGAAGAGAGCGACGCGAAAAAAACCTCGCCTGATGGCATCCTTCCGTTTTGGGAATTTATTTATTCGAGTCGGTGATTGCGGCTCAAATTCGGCTTCGGCCAACCTTTTCCGAAAGCGCTGTAATCCTTGCCGTTCAGCGGGAGAAGACGGTAATCACTAAATTTTGATGCAAGGTCTACAGTCACAGCAGCGCCCGCTCAAATCTGGCAAGGTGATCGCAGTTTGATGGCAAGGTGATCGCAGGGGCCTGGCACTCAAGTATCATTTCTCGCAGGCTTGCCATAAAAGAATCCAAATTATTATATTCCAATTCACATACAATCCCAATCCAAGTCACAAAGCCATAAGGGAAAAATGTATGCATTGATAGTGACTAGTAATGGTCTAATCTAATACACGATACGCCACCCACACTCGTCGCCCAGCGTATAGCAGCTATCGAGCAGGAGAAATTAGCAGGGTAGGCAAAGCCAAAGTGAAGACATACATGGTATCGGGGAACGACCGCCAGGCATCCGTCTCCTTGTGTCTTGATCTGTACGTAGCGCAGTCGACGTTGCTCGCAGTCCTCGACAAGACATTTGCCCTCGCCAGGTAGGTTGGTGCATCACCTGCTCTCGTAAAGGCTAGCTCGTCCTCGTCCAGCTTCTTGTCCTCGTCGACAGTCATCGTTCGTTTGTCCTGGTCGCTCGTCCTCGTTACGCGTGCTTGTCCATCGTGGTCGCTTGTCCTCGTCATTCGCAGGCGCTCGCCCTCGTCCATCGAGACGGTGCTCGTCCATCGTGGCGCTCGTCCTCGTCCATCGAAACGGTGCTCGTCCATCGTGGTGCTCGTCCATCGTGGCGCTCGTCCTCGTCCGCAGAAGATGCTCGGTTCGTCCGGGATATTTTGTTCCTGCTGCAGCGTCGACCATGTCCTCCTGAATGCCGTTGTCGGTCGTCCGCAGGCCCAGAGTCTGAGAGCATAATGTAGGCGAGGTGATGGGGGGCAAAGGACAAGAGATAAACTTGCCTTATTGAGAATTGTTGGTTGGATTTGGAGCATGTGGCTGTCGGATCATCACAATCGGCTTTGTCGGCAGACAAGCCCTGTGCCCTGCCCAGTGCCCTCTCGATATTTCTTCGAAGTCCGCTGCGAATGCAAACCGAGCAAATTACCTTCTGAGGCCGCGATAATTAGGTAGTTAAACATCAACTAAATTCATTGACATTGACTATTGTATGTACAATGGGTGCTGCCTCACGCATGTAGCCCGTAGTAATTGCAGTAACTCTATCGGTACATTGCATGAGCTTCAAGAACTGCAAGAGCCTGGCAGCAGCCTGGCAGTGAACTGCAGTCAAATCCAAGGGTTGGAGTGATCGGCATTCGGGTTGCCATCAGATGGCCAAGTGTTGCCGCTCAGGCGGATCCCTGTCATCATCACAGGCACCTACCGTTTCGGCAAATTTTTCCTGATGGTTGTATCCGAGGGAGCAGTCCGAGGGAGACGGAGCGCGGTGCCCAACAGGACGGGGTTCGGAAAGAGCAGCCCTTTTTTTTCGTTCGCGAAGGCGTTACGAACATCGCGGAGGCGGAGGGTGCGTAGTTTGAGGCGGCGCGGAGGCGCGAGGAGGGGCAGAGGGGGGAGTATGTAGGACAGAGGTCGTCGAGGAGGCCGTGGTGAGTGTTGGTCGGAGACTTCACAATGTCTGCCCCCCTTCGTCGTGGTCGCTCCGCTTCCTCAATTGGCGACCCAAACACGTCTGTCAACCCTGCGTCCAACGCGTCTGGCAACGTACGTAGCAATATGATTTTAGGTTTCCCCGTATGGCGACTTACTCGTCGTCGCCAGTCTTTTCAGAACACTGCTGCCGGCAGCGATAATATTAGCGCCGGTCTCGACGGATCGAACCCCGTGGGCAATCCAAAATCTGCATCCGGGGGTCCTCCCTCCCTCTCTGTCACCATCCCGCCCATTTCTCAGACGCCAACAGCAGGCACACCTGCCGTCCTGCCGGGTGTGACTTTAGCCGGCTTCGCTCCAGCCGCGCCTCCTGGTTTGCCTCCTCCCGTCCTTCACAATGCCACATCGCACTTCCACAGCAGTGGCGGACTCTGGCCCTTCCCGGCTCCCACTGTCACGCCGCCTCCTACTCAGTTCGTGCCCCCCGCATCCGCACCGCCTGCGCCTGCGAGAACCCCTCTTCCAACCCGACAACAGAATATCCAGTTAGCGCACGACTGGCATCAGTTCGACGCCCCTGCCGCTCCACCCGCCTCGATCTCTGCAGGTCTCGCGCAAGGTCTCGCGCAGGCCAGAGCCATCGAGAAAGGGAAGGAGAAGCAAGTACCGGCACAGATGCTACCTCCCTCAGTTCATCCGGCCCCTGGTCCATCTGTCACCCCAGGCTCTGTCGAAGACATCCGCCGCCGGCACGGGTTCTCGCCCTGGTTGTCTCGGGAGCTCGACCTCGCGCCGAGCAACCGCTTCGCCAGCGAAAGAGAGGCAAGGGAGTCCCGCGATCGCATCCACACCCTCGCCGACGCTGTCGTGACTGCCAACCGCGACGCTCGAGTCTTTCGGAGGGAGTTGACAGCCAGTCTTGCCGAGCAAGGGAACCATATCGCTGGTGAGTTTCATCACTCTCACCACGGAGCACGGCTAACTAGCCCGCCAAACTCAGGTATGGCTGTCCAGATGGCGGACCACATCCGTGAAACCGGCCCAATCGGCTCAACTGCCGCCTCTATCGTCGAAGCCACGGCTCAGCCTTTCCAGCAGTTGCGGAACGCCGACGCTCAGATTGCCAACACCGTAGTGGTGCACGGTCACCGCCTTGATGGCGTCGCTGATCGCCTCGACGGAGTCGACGGACAGCTCGGCGCGCAAGACGCCAAGCTCAATGAGATCCTCTCACTCATGAGAGGCATGATCAATCATCACGACACCCTCGCGCCTCTTCCTCCTCCGCGCCCACCACCACCACCACCTGTCCCACCAGCAACCTTCCCGTCAATGGCGCTGCCCCAGCACCTCACGACGGCTTTCACGGGCGCTGATGTCCCGGCTATTCCCCTGTCTGCGTGGTCAATGCCTTTCGCTGCGCCGCCTGCACTCCCCGTTCCGCAACCCACTCCCTCGGCATACCAACCTACCCCCAACCCACCTCCCACCTACCTACCGGTCCCCCAGCCACCACCTGCACCACCACCTGCACCCTCTGCGCTACCTCCTGCAACTAAGGCACCACGTGTAGGCCCCGCCCCAGCTGCAACGGCTCCTCCACGCCACCCCGCTCCTGCCGCTGCGCCTCCTCCGAAAAAAATCGCGCAATGGCTACAACCCTGTCCCGGGCACTATCACGATATCCATCTCCGGCGTCGGCTTTGGAGTCGATGTCACCGGCGGCGTGCAGGGAACTGCCGCGGTACTGCTTGGCGACGAAGCGGACAAGGTTATTCGGGCGCGTAACTTTCGCGCCTGGAAAGGAAACTCTAGCTTCCTGCCCGTCGCAATCTTCCCGGTTGCAAGCCTGGAGTGGGCTCAATGGTTTATCGAGCAGTGGAACATCCGCACCCCGCGCTCGGATTGGCCAACGTCCCGTGCAACGTATGAGATTGTCCCGCAGGCGTCTTCAAATTAGGGCGGGCAGTCCTTTCCTCTCGGACATCGATGATAGAGCGTGCTCCATATACCTTACCATCGTTAGCTCAAATTATGTCTCAATGTTCATCTAATATGTCTATGCCCACTATGAATACCCATGCCATACCCATGCCTACTCACTGTGAACGACATGTAAGAATACAATCATTGAATATAAATGGACTATTCATTCCGAAGCTGGACTGCCCAATCTTCAATGAGTCTTTGACAGACTTTGACATCAACTTCTTTCAGGAGACGCATCTCCGCCCAGATCAGCATCTCACGGCTCATATTCCGGACGGGTACACCATCCTTTCGAGAACACGGAGACCTTCTGATGACTTCCAAAAATCCTGGGGTGGTGCGGCGGCCATTGTCACAACCGACCTCGGTGCTAAACTTCGTGAAGATCTGTCCGGTACAGACTTTTTTGCGCTGCAAGTTGAGAACACGGTTTTCTTCAACACATACATTATCCCCACCTCAAGCAGATGGCGGGATCAGATGGACGATGATCCCGAGCTGACGTTCGAGGCTGCGCTCCGACTAGCAGAGGAGTCCGGTCTCTCCATAATCATTATTGGCGACATGAATGCACACACGGGAACACTGCAGAGTCGAGCCGCACCCGCTAGAATCTCACCCGATAGCTCTATCTGCTCTCGAGGTAGATGGCTTGTCAACGTTCTCTCAGAGATCAATATGTACATTGTCAATGGCACGGCACAATTCTGGAAAACATGCAATGCACACACATTCCAACGAGGCACGGCACGCACTGTCATTGATTATCTCGCCATCTCAGTAGAGTTACAGCCTCGGCTTATTGACTTCGCAATCGGTGCCATCACACCCGGCCAAAGTGACCACGCACCTTTGACCGCCACGTTCAGGTTGACGGTTCCTATCAAGAGACGTTCTCGCCGGGCCCAGAAGCGACGTAACTGGAAAGACAATCAGCCAAAACGCGAGCCGCCAGAGGTGGTGCTCAACTACCTCGACGTAATGGCTAAAAAGATCATTGAAAACTCTAAGGACCACGAGGCTAAGCATGCTCGCTACTTTGGCCCTGTGTACCTCACATCAACGCCTATCAAAATGTACATTGCCGGTTCGTGTACGCGTGAGGGCAAAGTGAATGCCGTCGCGGGTGCCGGTACCTTCGTAGGCTTTGAATCATACATGACTGCCTCAGAACGTATATGGGGTGTGCAAAATGGTTACCGTGCGACGCTATGGGCCCTCGGAATGGCTTTGGCTTCTGCGCCACATGATAGGTCACTGATTGTGCATACCACCTCTCGAGATCTGATCATAGCAGTTACACATAGTGCTAAGAAGAACGCTGACAGGAATTGGACGGGAAAGAACGGCGACATACTGGAGAAGATCCACAGCCTCATCAAACGACGCTTCGCCTCCCTCTTCTTTGTCCTGCTTCCCAAGTCTAATAACAACCAAGGCATGCAGTGTGCGTCTGACTTGGCCAGTCGCATCCGCGAGTACGCCGGACGCCCGAACCAGATTCACAATCCACCTGTGTGGTACTCCGACGGATTGTACACTGTTCCTGTTCCCAGACATCTGAGGCCGATACCTGGTGTACGAAAAATATCGAGCGAGATACTGGATCCAGACGTGCCCTCTACTGGCACAGATACACAAAGGCCTGCCCGCGAAGAGTACCCAAACAAACATCGCGGTCGCGAGAGCTTGCATACACGCCGAGAGAGAGCGCGTTTACGCATTGCTGGGGCAAGGAACCCAAAAGAGTACTGGAAGGAGTGGAGGAAGCTTACCGATCCAGTGCGCGAAACAGCTACAGTGTCTACTGATGAACTGGCAGACTCTTTTGAGAGGCGCCTCAATCCTCCTGACGTGATACCCGATGTGTTTGACGAGGCGCAGCAGCAGTGGAATAATCTTGCTGCTAAATATCTTCCTTTGCGCACAATAGACGATACAGACGAGCAATTCTTCGCCCGCGCAATCGACGAGGACGACATCGTGTTAATGAAGCAACATTTGATTGATCACGGCAATCTGCGCAGCGCCTCCGGGGTTGATGGTATCAGCCATGCCGACATTGTCGAGGTCGACGACGACGAAATCGTCCGTCTTTTCAATGAATGCATAAGTAATCTTGACTGTCCCGCCGAATGGCTGAGAGTTGTCCTGATTGGTATACTCAAGCGTGGCAAGGATCCGGACAACCCCGAAGGCTATCGTCTCATCGGGATAGAGAGCTGCTGGTTCCGCGCTTTATCCCTTGTCATTCATAAACGGATCACCGATTGGGCAAATTGCTACAATATTATACCCGATTACCAGAATGGCTTCCGCGCCGGATACCGTACCAACAATAACCCATTCATACTCCGATGTTGCATTGATCATGCTCGCGCTCTCGGTCGTCCTCTTTACGTTGCAGTTGTCGATGCAACCAATGCATTTCCGTCAACAGACAGATCCACGCTTTGGCTGAAGCTGTACCGTTACGGATTCCGCGGTCCTATCTATGATTGGCTTCGTATGATCTACCATCGAATTGAGTACTACGTCAAACACGCAGGTCTTTCTTCGGATTTGTTTGCCTCATGCATCGGAGTGCTGACTGGGGACACCTCATCTCCAGTTCTCTGGAACCTGTTTCTCTCGGATCTCGAGATGCCTTATCATAAGGATGATGTACGGATGGCTGGGGCAATCATTGCCATTCTGGCACATGCCGATGATATGCTTCTCATGTCTCACTCTCCGGAGGGGCTGCAACTCAAGCTGAACGCACTGGAACAATGGGCGCGTATCAACTTCATCATTGTCAACCGCGTCAAAACAGTTGTTATGGCCTTCGGCACTCCATCCACTACACCCCTGCCGGTGTTCTATTTTGCATCTATTGCGCTCGAGTACTCAATCAAAGAGAAGTATGTCAGTGTTGTCTTCTTCTCTGCTCCTCGACAGAATGTCTTCAAGCACCACTATGCGTTGAAGGCGTCTACCGCTCGGTACTACGCTCACAGCATATGGGCTGTAGAGGACCGTATCGGCAGCCTATCCGTCAAGGACTGTCTTGATCAGTACATGGCACGCGTTGACTGTCACTTAACCCATGGCGCAGAAGTCATGCCTGACACTCAAGTTGGTCTTGCTGATCAACTGCGGACGGTTCAGCTGAAGTATTTGCGTGCCGCTCTTCGCATACACTCAACATCTATGATTGTGCCTTTATACACTGAGACGGGGATCATGCCTATTGAGGTTCGTCGCTTCCTGTGTGTGCTGGACCAACTGAGATATGCCATCGATTGCAAACCTGGCCATTTCGCACGTATTCGAATCGAGAGTAGCCTCTACTGGTTCCCACGTGGAAAGCAGTGCTACTTTGGCGACGTTCTCAAGGCCGCGCGCTTGCTCCCATTTGCAAAAGACCTCCCGTTCGAGCTTGATATCCAGGCACTGACACCCAAATATGTCAGTGACTATGGAAGCATTGTACGGTCTTGTCTCTTCAACTGGCTGCTTCGGGAAACCGAGAGCCATTCTGACAAACTCTATCTATTGTGGGGCCGAGTTGAGCCACGCGAGAAGAAGGCACCTGCGCAGGTTGCTTCGTGTTTACGCCATTATCTCCTGGTTGAGAACGTTGATCACCGGAGGGCAATCACGGACATCCTGTTGTCCCACCATCACCTTGCAATTGAGGAGATGCGTCGGACAGGACTACATGTACCAAGGCACTTGCGATTGTGTCGTCTTTGCAGCACTCATTTGGAGACCCCCGAGCATGCCCTGCTGGGTTGTCAAGGCTCCAGTGAACTGATCACATTGCGCATGGAGATTTGGGAGCAGCTTGTTCATGCTGACCCTTCCCTCCTTGACGCGGCTCGTGTTCAGATCAGTGAGACACAGATGCTACAAAGAATGATTTACATTTGCTCAACCATTGCCTTGTTTGCTAAGTTCGCTTATCGTGCTCTCAAGATCTTCTACGACGTGCCAATGTTTGGTTCTATACAATAGTGGGGAGGTTGTCCGACGGCGCACTGATTACTTTTCTCAGCCTTCTTACAGTGTTATGGAATGTGGGCGCGTTATGCATGACGGGGGGCATCGAGCGCGGGTTCCTTTCTATGGCGGATCTATTTGAAGTTGAGCAGGTAGATTAAAGATACTGCACTTATCTGTACTCTACACTGTGTCCGGCGATCCTCTGGGTCCGTGCCGTGTATTTATTGATTGATTGATTGAGGGTCGGAGAAGAAGAGGCTTCGGGTACTCGAGCCGATGCATCATGATTCTTCTGAATCATCCCCGTCCTTCGCTTGCGTCGTTCCCTTTCTCTGCTTCTCTGCTCGTTGGCTCACTCTCAAGCTTCCACTTGTCAGCGCGAGGCACATCCACAATGCCGCTTTTATGAGCGGTCGGTGTGCGAGTGCTGGCCGATGCGCTGGTGAAAAGCTCAGCGCGCCGCCTCTTCCCGTTATTAGGCCACGGACAATTAGTTTAGCTTACTCATACGTTACGCGTACCTTCTTTTGGACAGTTGGACAGTCCCTTATATACCTCTAGCTGTGATTCGGATAGTTTTGTCTTCAGCATCTCCCACTCTAAATCAACACATGTTCAACTCTATTCAGACCTCTACGCTTGAACTGACACGCTCCGCGTACGTTCCTGGCCTTCGGCGACTCTCATATATGTTTGTCTATGTGAGGACCATCTCACTTTTTGACATCGGTCTCTGCCTCCTGCATTCCTTGTCCCGGGCGATGTGTAAAATTGTGTACTTACTGTACAAGAGTTGATATACATGTGCCATATCGTGCACTGGTCATCCTGGAGTTTCATACCAAATGGCTACAGATCCTCCGAGCCTGAAAGATGGTATGAGCCATTCTCTACTATGATTGTGTTCGAGTCGACTCGGACTCATAGACGTGAGTACTTATGATTGAAAATCTTTGCCCGCAATACGTGCTAGGACTTGTCATTGCAAAGCCCCAAGTCCTGCAAGCTGACTACTTGAGGGTTCAACAAGTACTTGTCATGATTTGAGAGGTCTCACCATCTACTATCTACTCAAGTTTCACAGTGACAATGGTTGGTGCAAGCTTGTGAACTTGGCTTGTATTGAAGAAAAAGGTGAGTAAGGTGAAGATTGCAGATCAAGTAGTGTTATATATTTTATATTCTAGCATTTGACAGTCTGAATAAATATGTGCTGTTTGATTGATTGATGATGATGATGATGATGATAGCATATAATCTTCTTACTAACTTATGACATGATTTATTGATATCATATGTGCACATATATAAATACACAGTATTCAATTGTTGTACTCGAGCACAATTTGTTCAGCTAGCAAAAGAACATTGACAAGTTCTCTTTGATTCTTATCATTGGTTTTACAACTTTGGATCAAGTCAGAAATGAGACACTTCATATAGATAGTGAATGCATCAGTTCTTGAATGTAAAGAAACTTCCATCTTGATTTGTTGCAAAATTTCCACAATCAGAATTTTACATAATTGATGAATCTCTAAGCCTGTAAAGGGATATGTATCATCTCCTATAAGAATTTTACAATATAGATTGATGAAACTGGAACGGAATCGTATTAAAGATGTTGGAAGTTCAGTTTGTTTCAAAGGAGGAAGATATATTGGATACCAATCTCGAAATCGTATATCTATATATGTTTCTACCATTTCATAGAATGAAACAGTGGTGATAACTTTTTCAAAGGACATGGATACATGATCAATATTGAAAGCATAAGGATTTGGAATTTTTGAATGATGAAATACATTCAATATTGATTGTTTCCCAATACACAAAAGTAACACATCTTCTGCACATAAGTGTAAAAATTCATAATTTCCCCAAAATTTTGCAGCTAATGTCACTTCAACTAATGTCATCCAAATTCCTACATGTAAATGAATTTCCTTATTTTGAGTAAAAGTCACAGCTTTCATTTCTTGAGGTATAGTTATACCTTCTGAGCGATTCCTGAGTATTGAGGTAATAGCAATTGCTGCTTGAATTTGTATATTAGATGATGATGATAGTTTGATATCACATAAACTTAGTTGAAGTGGAGTAGCCTGAATACAACTTCTGATGAAACGCTCATATTTATAAACTATGTCTATTCCTTTTTCATACTCATATTTGATATTAGATAGAAGATGTTTACTGTAAGTTGAGTATTCATAATGTGTGATACTTTTTAATGAAGCAGCAGTAAATTCTGCAGGAAATCCACCAAGAGCTTGTATTACAAGACTTTTTGCAGATGGATTAGAGCTGGTGTGCAAAACCCAACTCAAAACCTCTATACCAAATGTATGATATCGAAACCCTTTGGTCACTATTTGTTGTTCAACATCTCGCAATGAATAGTATTGCCCAAAAACAAACTGCTGCATGCAATGTTTACCAATCATATCTTGTAGCCATAAGATTTTTATGTGCAGATACTGAGATAGATTCTCATCTTGAAGTTTATGTGTACAGAATTCATTTATTTGTATAACTGCATATTCATAGATCTGTCGAACAAGCATAAAAAGTAAAGCTGACAGTGGTGTTTTATATGGACACTGAGCATTTAATGCAGATAAAAGATGACTAACAATATATGCTAGGTATGTGGTACCTGTCAGGGCTCCTACGATATAGGCAAAGAACACATATTGATCAATCAAATATATGGTAAGACCAAGGAAAAAAACTCCAAGTGCTACATGCAGGAGAATAGGTAACATTCCAATAATGACTGGAATACCCCATTTGATCCACCCATTATATCGAAACTGACGGATTAGACTACGGTCCCTAGGTGTACCAGTGGTAGTGATCATGAACTGGTGTAACCACTGCTTGGCCAGTACAGCCACAAGAGCAGTGATCAGACTGAGGGATAGACTAGTATACCAAAGACCATTGACCCACACAATTGAGGTTTGTGCAGTGAAAGAGACATCAGATGGAGAGGATATGACAGGTTGCAAGTTAACAGCTGTGCCATTGCCGATAGCACGCTGAACAAGAAGGATCTCATAGGCAATAGCAGCAGTTATCTCCTGATAGTCAGGTGACAACTGCTCAGAAACCTGTACAAGAAATGTGGTGACAACTGCAGAAAAGAGACCAGCCTGATATGAATGAGTCAACAGCCTTGGATAGTAGAGCAGAAACATACAAATACAAGAAGTATGTCAACTGTATCACGGAAATCATCGGCCAAATCAGCATCAAAGATTGCAAATTCGTCAAGACACATCCGCCATACACGGGCATTTGGCCCGGTCTCCTCATAGATTGCGTCCGGGGGATACTTCTGTTCATAATCAAGGGGGTCGATAACTGTTGGGTATCAGCATGGGCCGCGTTGTTGTAGAAAGGGAAACACCCACGCTTGGCCGATCCGCCTCCTCCACCATGCATTCCGAACAGTTTATCCTTGCGGCGAGTGCGCTTACACCCAGTGTTGGGAGTGAAGCTCACAGCTTCCCTCTCCCCGTCATGCACCAAGCCACCGGGTCCGCTGGAATCATCTTCCTCATCAGAGCATGCGTTGGCCGAGTCAAGCTCACAGCTTGCCGGGATCAAGGCCAAGGCTGTCTTACGCGGGGATGGGGTACGAGCAGAGATGGAGGGAGACGGCGGAAGGGGTATGTCCTTTGGAGACGGAGCACGGGTGCCACCCACGGTGGCATCCTCGAGCTCATAGACTTCGGTGATAGTCGGCATGGCTAGATTGGAGAATGGAAACAACAGTTTTTGGCGAGGTTTCAGTGAGACGATGAGTGTGTGAGGCAAGAAAGACCACGCCCGTTACGACACACTCAAATGGACTGTCCGTGCCTGTGTGGACAGCACCGCGTTCGCGAGGGAATGACACGTCAACGGCTCGTGACAGACTTCTTCTGATGTGGATCTATTGAAGTCTCTCACCGGGTCCCAGCGCATCTCGGGACGCAGTCGTTTGCGGACTTATCCCCGCACGGCAGCGCGACACACGAACATGCAAGAACCTGGACAGTCGCGCTGACGGCGCCGGATCTGCGGTGTCGGCGTTTCACGTGCGCTGTGCCGGTCTGGGTCGTGACCGGCGACCATCATCATCGTCTGCTCTTCCCCGGTACTACATACGTCCCCAGATTCTGATCAAGCAATCAGGATATTCACCTTCCGCGCTTTGGCAATGCGCTGGATCACTTTTCCGTGGTCCTATGCGACACTGTGCGGAGCGTGTCTCGGTGTATGTCGTATCAGTCTCCTTGCCTCTGACGTCGGCGTGTTGTGCGCTGTATGGCATTTCAGTTGCACCCTACGCCGTGTCTTCATCGTATTTTCATCCCCAAGGTCGCTCAGCGACAGCTTCTATCGCCGTGGTGCTTAGGCGTTGCAAAGAACGCCTATCTTGAGTGCGTCGGGTCCGCGGTTCGCCGCTTCATACTTCTCTTGATTACAATACACCATGGCTTCTCTTCTTTGTACGCGAGACCAATCTTGGCTGCCTCGGAACTTCGGTGTTCCTCTCAAACGTCTTTTACTCTCTGGGCGTCGAGCACCACGAGTAGACCCTTTGTCCACAAGACTGAGCCTTGTGAGTTCTGTACGTCGCCATACATTTCATACGCATTCGATCATCTCTGCACCACAAGCTCTCTGCTCGTCACACTCGAAACCGCAGGCGTTTGCCTTAGGTACACTGCTCTTCCGCTCGCGAGACTGCAACTCCCTCAGCAAGGATTGTATCGTACGTCTTTGCCTGCTTGTTACCGGCGTTGCACTGCGGGAGATGCAGGACGCTGGTGGTCCAGTCACTAGTGACGGCCCGACGTTGCTCCAATACCAGCGCGATTGTAGTTTGCGATCTAGCCTCGTGCACTCGACTGTTGGTCAGACCCTTCTCGTTTCCATCTCTTCTGTATCACATTCGCACATTCGCGGCCGCCGCATGTCACCGGAGAGCGCCCACACCGTACACCCCAATCATTGTCCACATCGGCTCACTATGTATCTACGCTACATTGATAGAAACCTATCTTCCTACGTCCTCGTCCATGCTCGAATTGCCCTGCGACTTCGTCTTTACCAATTTCTGCGACTGGTCCGTGTCTACATACCTGCCTGCTTCTCCGTGCTCTTCTTCGTCTCATTCAAACTACCGCAACGGTGGCCCTCTCCTACTTGAACACATGTCCAGGTGTCCCCTCCCATACTATGAGGGGAGAACCGCGAGTAAAAGAGGGTGAGAGAGTTAGGAGGAATGAGAAAGGCGAAGCAGCGAAGAGGAGGTGGAAAGAAAAGGCAGGCTTGTGTTCTAGGTGCGGTGCGAAAGGTGAGGAGCCCGAGGGATGAAGAGATAGACAGGTACGGTCATGCGAGAGACAAGAAGAAGGTGATCAGGGGAGGCCGTAGGTGAAGGGGAAACTCGACGACGTTGTCCTTGGGATGCGATCACACACCCGATCTCGCGGCCATGAGATTGAGCGCATAACCTGTGACGGAATGTACCTTGCGTCTTTCCGGCGTCGGAAGGGACTGCGCCCCGGAGCAGATTAAACGGAGACGGGAAGCGACGCGAAAGGAGGTTCAGTGTTCTGTTTGTCTGACCAAGTCATCGGCGGCATAGGGGAGCCTGGCCTTTCAAGCCTGTTGACAGGTGCTGTGCGAATGGCGGTTATCGACGTGTATGGTCCTTACTATGATGGGACATGATAGAAAAGTCGGTGAGGAACGAATATCTGAATTCGCAGACAGCGAGACGAGTTTAGAACGCGACACGGGACTGTACAGCTACCATGCGTGCTCGTAGCTATCCGCACCTCGGGCGACGCAGAATGGTAAGTAAAAGTCCTGGGTAGCCATGAGAAACGTAGTACACGCGGGCCTCGTTCATCGACCACAGTCGTGAAAGCGGAGGGGGACTAGCATGTCGCAGTGGGTATCGGTGTCGGTGTTATCTGGCGATCTCAGGTCGCTGCCGCCTTCCGGCGCAAGGTGTCAGAGATCGAGTCAGTGCGTGCACGCTGTCTGTGCGTCCTCGTCGTCAGAAGATGCAGCAGGGTGCGACGAAGGCCAACGTACCGAACGTTGGATGTTGTATGTCGGTCATCGAAAGATTCGCCCGAGTCATTCTGCAGATAACGCACTAGCTCTCAAACGTACTTCAAGCGACCCGAACCTATCTCGTACAGCTTTTTCGATCGACACCACCAAAGACACGTCACGAGGAACTGGGCGACAAGAATGAATGCTCTGCGGCATCGTCAGACGAGGGCAAGTATGGTTCGGGTAGTACCGACCTTGACTGCGCGCAAAGCTCTCTTTGATCCCCGGTTCAAGAGCTTGATTCGTTGGACCTAGCATCGCCTACGAGCAACGCCGCAAAATGTCCCAGCAGAGACGGGCAGGATGCGGACCTGCCGAGAACGTATCGACGGACACGTCGTCCAAAGCAGCCCGGACGTCCGCCGTTGTCGCTCCAAAACTTGCAGCTCCCGTCGATGTCGCGAGACATGTAGTTGCGTCGCTTGTCGCCTCAAGAAACCTGAAGTGACAGACGCAATACCGGCTTCGGGACCGTCCGCGTCGTGTACGCGGCATCTGGATGTGCGGCGCGAAGGCGGCTAGGTGCAGAGGTGGGCATTGCCGGCGGCGGAGGGCAGGCGGCAAACATACGAAGACGTGCGGGAATGATGAACGCGGAGGAGTTTGGTACATTCGGGGAGGAGCGTGGCAGGTAAGACCGATGCACGAAGTCGCCTGGAGTTGCAAGCGGCCACCGCCGTGGTCATGGCATTGTTACGCTTCAAGGCGAGATGATGAGACACGTGCGCGCAATGACGCCCGATGATGCGAGTGAGTGGGCAAGAGGGTGACAGGGAACGCGCCGGCGTCCCAGCTGTCGGGAAAGACACCATGGTGAAGTTGGCATGCAGCAAAGCCCATCGTGAGCATGAGATGGATACGTCGTGGTGCTCGCCGGGCAGCGTCAATGCGTGAAGTGCCATACGGTCAGCGTTCGCTCCTACTACGAGGTTGCTGGCTGATCGCGCCGGCTTCTGAACAGCGTCGAGACGGCAACGAGCGCTTGCAAAGGCGAGTCAAGACGGACTGTGATCCGGAACGAGGAGCGTGGGCCTGGACTGGTCAAGATGAGCAGAATAGCAGAGGCGCAATCGAGCGTTCACGCACCAGAACACTGGCAGGACCCTTTTCCAGTGGACGTCCTTGGCAATTCTCCATCACGGTCACCGCAAAAGACGCCTGCGAGAGGAATCGGTTGTCGACATCAACATGACGGTCGGAGAAGAAGAGGCTTCGGCTACTCGGGCCGACGATCGTCAATCGAAATCGATCTGTCTGTCTGCTCGACAGTGGTCCTTCCACCGTGCTTATAGTAATACGATCTGAGTGTCGCTTATATCGGGCGCTGTGTCGCTGAATTCTCCCTCTTGTCTTCATCCATTGCTGGACGTCTTCTACTCAAGACTTTGGGTGTCCGTATTGGACAAAAATCAGATTTCAGGCTCTGATAGATTTTTCGGAACTAAAGGGTCAAATTTCATTTTGATCGCGAGATTTGCTCCTTGTGTGGCGCACAGGATATGTCATGTTATGCTTGTCAGCACTGTGCCTGTCTCGGATCACCAATGATCTCATGCCGGTAGCCACCCGGCAAGCTGAGCAATGATTCACTCAGACTTAAGAGCTTGGCCACAATTAAGCCACACTACTAATAACAAGAATAACTCACGGTGTAGCCCCCCTTTGAGCTTCCAGAAGCCTCAGAACACCCCGACCAAGGGAGTGTTCTGTCTGCAGCTGTCCATGAGACCCATAATGGTAACAGAGTCATCCGAGTCGTGTGTTACAACATGGTATAATATTGCCACTGATTAGCCAGGTAACCTAGCCGTACTGTAATGGGCAAGCGTCAATACAGTGGTTACCTGGCTGGCCACTGATCCCCCCTGGCCTATGTGACTACTCAGTAAGCATCATCGGTGTGTGTGTTGTTCTTTCATCATCAGCCACTACAGCGCGTTGCAATGATATGAAGAGGCTCCACATTTTTTTCCACTCAGGATTTCACTCAGGGCAGGCATGATATCGCACCAATCTGGTCTGGATTTGTTTGCTGTCGCCTCAAGTTCTGTCCCGAAAAACATCGGAGAAGCGCGCAAAGGTTCACGTAGTCGTGAATTTTGTGTCTGAACCGATATGTGATGCAAATTGCTAACACGACACGAGGTTTTGCGCGTTCAGACACGGTGGAGCCCAGTAGCCCTGAGTGAAATCCTGAAGGGAAATTCTTGTGGAGACTCTTCATATCATTGCAACGCGCTGTATCACGGTTTCAGATAGTTCCTCAGTGTCATGTCCCACTTGCCTTTGTTCCAGCTTGATGAACACTGCGGTTCAGTCGTAGTTGCACCCCAGACACAGTAAGCTTGGCATTCCTTATTGACCTGAATAAAGGCCACCACCGTTGCACGTTTACATTCTGTGGATACCAGGAACCCTTTGTCACAGTAGTTGTCATTCCAACTCCCATTGGAATTCAAGCTGGATCGCGTAATATGCTCACTCACTCACTCATGTGTGCCTTGATGCATTCCCGGACGTCCACCGTACTTTCTTGTCACTCACTCAGACGCTCTTGTAGTCAACAGTCTGTTTAGTCTCTATTCAGGCCTGGTCTTGTGTACTTGCCTTTGCCTTGAGATCACTTAGTTAGTCTCTCACTTATCCAGTTGCACAGCCCATTAGCTTACTGTCTGTAGTCTACAAAAGGTTGTATTTTTGCTTTACATAAAGTGTGCCCGTTTCCCATTCCAAACTCATCCAATCTCACATACTTTGCTGTTAGGTTCCCGCATGTCTTGTAGGTGATGAGCATGTGTGTGACCTCTTGACTGCTTGCTGGATTTCACGGCAGCTCACTGTGCTTCATGGTAGTTGTAAAATGTGCCACTCCTAGCACGGAGCTGGGTTGAGTCTTCAGAGATTGACAGGGTTCAGTCACTGGTGAGACTTGGGAGTACACATACTTATAGTAAGAGAGCAACAGAGCCAGTGAGAGCTCCGATGTCATGAGTTCATGAACAAGTATATCTTTAATCAACATATTGCAAGGATCGGGAACGGAACCTTGAAGACTTCATCATTCTCAAGCTTCACTTTCCAGTCGGGGTCATGTATGACCACAGACAGAGCACAGCTAGAGAGCTGATTGATTATTGAGGCTGAACACAAGCAACAAAGAACACGACGGTCGCAAGGATGATGCGGGCTGCGTGCCGGTGCCGGTCACCAACTTCACTGGCTACCGGCAGCACGGCTCGGCAATGACGCCATACAAGAGGCAAATTTGAGCACGCAATCGAAATTTTGATAGCATCACCAATTGATGCTTTTTGTCCAGGATGGATGCTAATACAAGACATTGCCGCAGGCCCTATCTACTACTGGCCTCCGCCACTGGATCATGACTCTTCCAAATTCGAAATAGTCTTGACTCACGTTCTTCTGCAGCATTTTTGGTATACCATTTTTGAATGCTTTGTTTATGAATTTACCCGCTTGGTTGAAATGGGTCCTAGGACACATCTATCCCACCATGCATTTCTACGAACACTTCAACCACCAAGACTCAACACGACATCCGTCGCCATCTTTGTTGCCATCTTTGTTGCCGTTGTCTGGCATTGCCGCTGTTCTCTGCCGTGTTGTTGTTGTTTTGCCTTGCCATCGTATTTTCCGGAGCACCCTAGCATACCCTTTTTCCTGCTTCATTCTCCATACATTGCTGCATGGACATTGCTGCACAACACCCTCAAACCAAGCTGTTGTGCTGGATTGGTCGGACCGTATTGTAATCATCCTATCCCCGGCGGACATGCTCATACCCACCCAATATGCTCTTCCGCGATCGGGAGTTGCTCTTATGTTCTAAAATTGTGTTCGTCCTCTGTTGTTGTTTGCTGTAGTCATCATGCCTGTTCATCAGAGTCATGTTCACCAGGTTGGCTGCAAAAAAGTCTCGACAAACTCATCGATAAATTACCCAGGACGGTCACAATGGTGTAGCAGTGCAACTTGTACTGCTCATCGCTAATGTCACATATTCTGCTTCTCTTGCAGTCACCCAATATCTTGCACTCTACTTTGTTATCTTGTTTATATTATCACCATCACACTACATTCCCCTCTTACTGTATTCTTAGTCTTATTGACAAGGTCTATACATATTACATACTGTGTGTTGATCAGAGGTATTTCACATATAGACTACACTACTTGTACTACCATCATCTTCTACTCTCCACAATTGTACCCTCAGATTTAACATTCAAAGCACCCATTTGATTCCAAGACCTAGAGCTACAGCTTACAATTGCCTGACTAAACAACAACTACATGCTAAACATGTATACATATCTCTTGTTGTCTATCTGCACTTAACATTAGCCTTGATGCTTGTCTCTGTGCTTCTGACTGACCTCGAACATTGATTGTCTATCTCCCATTCACACTCAACATCAGCTTTGATGCTTGTCCCCATGCTTCTGATTATATTATTGGATTTATAATGTCATCTGTTATGATAGACTTGTATGAAGTATGCCATTCATCTGGAACAATCAAAACACTTGTGTGAGCTCTCTGCACTCATTGTCAGTGGTTTTTGATAAATGCCAGCAGAAATATTGGAGTCATGTATGGTGGATATACTGAAACTATTGAAATAGAGCAAATTGACAGATGAGAAACTGTTTGTCGAGGAGTCTGATAAATCTGATGAATCTGGTGTATCTGGTCAGCTGTTAGAGGTCTCATCAGAGATAACAAGTGATAATCACTGGATATTGGAGAATGACTGAGTGACACATAACTCAAAGATGTAGGTAAAGACAACATGGACTCTGTCCAGTTTGACAACAGCTAACATGTTAGCTGTCATGAGCAATATTTCAAGGTGCTTATTGGGATAATTGAATGTGCCTACCAAGATTCTTGTAACTTGAGTACAGCAGCGACAACAATTAATATTTCAGCATTTACATCCTGATAATACACTAACATAGTACAATTGAACAAATACTATCACCCATCATATGAACTAGTCATAGTATTACAAACCATATTGAGTCACAATATTTGCAGCAATCAAACAAATGTCACTATCAGAAGTATTAGATGATTTTTTACTATTTTGTGAAACTGTGATCAGATGCTGCATCATTTTGATAATACATATTGAGTATTGATCATCATGATTTCCTGAACATGCCTCTGATTGAATTTGTTGCAGAATTTCAAGAATCAAGATATACAATAAATCAAAGGATTTGACAGTATCAAACTCAGCAACTTCATTACCAGAAAGAATTTCACAATATAGATTGATGAAAGATAGCCGAAATCGAAAAAGAGGATTATGCAAAAATCCTTCAGTATATAATTTGAGGCATGAAGGAAACCAGTGAGAAAGTCTTTCATTCAAACCTCCTTCAACTGATTCTTGAAAATAAGATGTGATTCTCACTTCTTCATAAGAAACTGGTACATGATCAATATCAAAACTCTTTGATTCATTTTGCAATATTGGAGTGTGAAAAGTTTTCAGAATAGACTGTTCACCAATACAAATCTGCAATACAGGCTCTATTGAGGAATTATTCAATATGAAATCTTTCCATTCTTGTCCAGCTAATGTTACTTGAACTAAGGTTATCCAAATACCTATATGTAATTTAAGATTGGTATCTTGAATGCACCATGAAGCTTGTGCAATGGAAGACATATTACGATTGTTAGTTCGAAATCTGAGAATATTGATAATAGTAAGAGTTGCATCAAGTCTCATATTGGATGTTGTTGCTAACTCAATATCACAATGAAGCAAATCCAATGGACTGGCATGAATGCATGTCCGGATCAAACTTTCATACTGTATTGAGATATCATGTCCTCTAAAAAGTTCTTGTTTCAAATGAGATATTACAGCTTTCACTTGAGATGTGAAGTTAGACATCTCAAGATTTGATTGCATACTTGCTCTAAATTGAATAGAAAATCCTCCAAGAGCATATAAAACGAGCCTCTTTGCCGTAGGATTTGAACTTGCCTCCAGAACCCATTGTAAAACATTAAAGCTAAAAGTACGAAATTTAGGTGTTCTGGTGACTATATCACGCTCCACTTCATGTGAAGAGAAATGTAATCCCCATACATATCCTTGAAAATGATGAGAGCCTTTGTCTTGTATGTGCACAATGAGAGAATGTAAGAATGAAGGTAATTCAGGCAGTCTGAGCAAGTAAGCACATAGACGATATTTTCTGATCAAAAAGTACTCATATATTTTGCGGAAGAATATAAAAAGCAATCCAGAAAGAGGTGTCTTATAGGGACATTGAGCATTGATAGCTGATAGAAAATGACTGAAAAAGTATGCTAGATATGTAACACCAGCTAGAGTGCCGACCACATATGCAAATACTGCATATTGTTCCACTAGGTAAATAGTCAGACCAAGGAAGAAAACTCCAAGTGCAGTATGCATAAGAACTGGCAAAATTCCGATGATTACTGGAACACCCCACTTGATCCAGCCATCATATCGGAACTGGCGGATAAGGCTACAGTCTCTGGGTGTACCAGTTGCTGTGACCATGAACTGGTGTAACCACTGCTTGGCCAGTACAGCCACAAGAGCAGTGATCAGACTGAGGAATAGACTAGTATACCAAAGACCATTGACCCATACAATTGAGGTTTGTGCAATGAAAGGGATATCAGATGGAGAGGATATGACAGGCTGCAAGGCAACAGCTGTGCCATTACCAATAGCACGCTGAACGAGAAGGATCTCATAGGCAATAGTGGCAGTTATCTCCTGAAAGTCAGGTGACAACTGCTCAGAAACCTGTACCACAAATGTGGTGACAACAGCAGAGAAGAGACCAGCCTGATATGGATGAGTCAACAACCTGGATAGTAGAGCAGAAACATACAAAGACAAGAAGTATATCAACTGTATCACGGAAATCGTCAGCCAAATCAGCATCAAAGATTGCAAATTCGTCAAGACACATCCGCCATACACGGGCATTTGGCCCGGTCTCCTCATAGATTGCATCCGGGGGATACTTCTGTTCATAATCAAGGGGGTCGATAACTGTTGGGTATCAGCATGGGCCGCATTGTTGTAGAAAGGGAAACACCTACGCTTGGCCGATCCGCCTCCTCCACCGTGCATTCCGAACAGTCTATCCTTGCGGCGGGTGCGCTTGGACCTAGTGTTGGGAGTGAAGCTCACAGCTTCCCTCTCCCCGTCGTACACCAAGCCACTGGTTCCGCTGGAATCATCCTCCTCATCAGAGGATGCGCTGGCCGGGTCAAGCTCACAGCTTGCTGGGGTCGAGGCCAAGGCTGTCCTACGCGGGGATGGGGTACAAGCGGAGATGGAGGGAGACGGCGGAATGAGTACGTCCTTTGGAGATGGAGCACGGGTGCCACCCACGGCGGCATCCTCGAGCTCATAGACTTTGGTGATAGTTGGCATGGTTTAATTGGAGAACAAAACAGACAGTCTTTGACGAGGTTTCAGTGGGGCTGAGACGTTGAGAGTGGGAGGCAAGAAAGACCACGCCCGTTACGGCACATTCAAAGGGACTGTCGGTACCTGTGTGGACAACACCGCATTCGAGGGAATGAGACGTCCAGGGCTCGTGACAAGCTTTTATTGATTGATGAACTCGACAAATGTATCGAGTTATTCTGAGCGCCTCACAATGCAAGTGGACACGCGATCGCTCGTCGAAAGGATCCCTACACGGCAGCGCGACGTGCAACCATCCGTGCCCTCGTCAGTTGCGAGGTCAGTCTCGAACTCCGTCAAATCCGCCGTGTCGGCCCATCACGTGCGTCATGCCGGTCTTGCCAACTGTTTCCCAACCCTGGCCCGCAATCTTTGTGTTCTGCAATCACCATAACATCGTCCCGTCGCCGTTCCGGGGTCCGATCTGGCAGGCAGCGTATTATGAGCCTTGTCACTCTGGCTACTGCACTCCGCCCCCATAGCCAAACTCTGTCATGCAACACTGTGTGCACTGTCTGTGCCGTTTCATCATCGCTTGCTTTCTGCTGTTCTTGGCGTGTCTAGTGCCCCGGTTAACCTCATTTGCACGCCGCTTCGCGTTCCTAGCGCTCCTCACCAGCAATTCTCAGCAATACCGGGAGCTCACGTGTTGAACACGCTGCCTGACGAGTCTGAGTGCGTGACGGCACATTCTCCCTCGCCTCTCTCTCTTTCATTGGTGCCATCATGATCTTGAACAATAAGATGCGTCTCCAGCTTCCTTACAAGATGCTTACATTAGACAAAATTTTCCTCATCATGTTCGACAACGTCCAAGTCGTGTTATGTGGATAGTCAGCGCTCTCCTGTTCGATGAACCTATCGGCCCTTGTACTGACCATTGATGCCCCTGTTGACGCTAGCCTCCACGGACTATACTGAGGCGCTAGTAATGAGACGGGTCCCCGGGATAGAGTTCTGTATCCCTGGGACCCGCTTTTGGCTCTTGTTCGCTGCCCGTACGCGCTTGGCTCAGCAAGAACGTTACACGCTTCACTGATATGTAATGTACCTTTCATACGTTGTTTGCCAGGTAGTCGGGACGAATGTGTGTGGGGATGCGGGGACCCGGAGGTGAGAGTAGACGAGGTGTGTCGTATATCAAACACAAATCATCCGCAAGCAACGCTAAATTTGCACTGTTCATCCGTATCTTACCGACAACTTTCAAGAGTGAGGGCTTTCAGCTTTGGGGCGGACCAGACACGGCGGGAAGGTTCACACGGGTCAATCCAACAAACAGCTCAACCTGAGAGCGCCCAGCACATCAATCAACGGCATCCACAGCCTGTGTGGACCGAAAGTATCGGATGAGCGACTGCTGATAAGCGCATCGGTCTTCGGCGCCTCCTGGTTTTTCCGGGTACGGAAAAGCGACTGCTGAACGGTGTTACAGAGATCCATACGTGCAAACGTCCCGTAGCAGGTTACTCTTTGAAGATAGACATGAAGGGAGCATTGCATCGGTGAGCCGTAGACTGCGGGTGCAGAGGTAAGACCTCGTGTGAAGTTGACGCCGACGGCGACAGCGGCGGAATCTCAACTGGTCACGTGAAACGATCCAAGAACCTGCCGATGACACTGTCAGAATTCAGGAAGCTGCGACAAGTGCTGAGTGCTAGTAGCATCATGTGGGCAGTAATAGCTCGGTCAGGACGATTTTTGATCGTTTACAGCTTCACTGTCTGTAGGCCTCTAAACGGATCTGGAAGATCTCAAGAAGAGCCACCCTTGCGTATTCCCGGTGTTCAGTTCTCGGCATGTACACTTTCATGCAAACATCGGTGTATCACTGCTTAGTTTGCCATTTAGACGGATCGAGCTCCCGCTTTTCATTATGCATCCTCTCCGCACTCCGTTGATCGTTGACCTTTTACGGCAACAAAATGGAAGCTTGGCGACGTCACCACTCCCAAGTCTATTCCGACGTGATTCGACGAACCTTTGCGCTCTTTCGATGTAACATCCAAAGGGAGACGCTCAAGTAAGCCCCCACGTCAGTGACCTCAGGCCCTACCTCCCGATCCGTTACGTTCGATGTCGACGGCTTGACACCCGCGGCGATGTACTACCGCTCATTTCTCACCATTATGATGTTTCCTCCGCGCATAGATCTCTACGATCATTGATGTCGGATCTTTGACGCGCTTTTGCGCTCAGTCGTTCGATCTCACATGTTCGTTCTTACAAACCTGCCGCGGTCCTGATAACGTGTACGTGTAATAGAGACGCACCTTTAATATGAACGATGGCAAG